>CM073572.1:35943729-36666229 GCA_037074715.1 Magnolia kwangsiensis | reverse complement strand
ACAACCCGATGAGCAGACTCGGTCGTCGTCACCACTTCACGCCGAGTCCGTACTAAGGCCTTCTCAGCGTTCGCGCAATTCGTCGAGCAAGTACCGTGCCATGCAGAACGAGATCCATGCCCTGCGTGACGCAGTAAACCGAATGAAACAACAGAGAGAGCCAGAGCTACGCCCGGCTCAAGAACCTGTTCTTGAGCCGGTGGAGTTGTTCGTGGAAACTCACTCTGTACGTAGGAGTGCAAGACATGAAGCCCCCAACACTCGGGGGTGCCACATTCAAGTCAAAATCCTCCTACGGTACGGGCCGAAGTATCCGCGAGGAACACCCCTACTCGAGCTTTGACAACCATTCACTCGGTGACGTCCGCCCTGCCGCCCACAGACCTCCGACATCAGTTAGAGCGGAGGAGAGAGGAGAACACCGGAGGTCGAGCGTACCCCAGAGGTCGTCGCAGAAAATAAGGACCCATGGGAAGCACGATTTGCAGAGTTGAACGATAAGTTCCTGACATTGGAGAAAAGGCAGGAGCGATCGACGGTTCCAGCCACGATCCAGGCGATGATGGAAGAGACTGAGCCTCCCTTCACCCCAGCCATCATGGCCGAAGTGATGCCGCAGAGATTTCGGATGCCTCCCCTCATCCAGTATTCAGGATCGGGGGACCCATCCGAACACTTGGAGTCCTACAGATCGTGGATGCAGATCCAGACAGCAACAAACACGATGATGTGTAAGGGGTTTTCTATCACCCTCACAGGATCCGCTCGGATTTGGTATCGCCAGCTCAAACCCAGCTCCATAGGCTCTTTCGCGGAGCTGAGTCGACTATTCCTTACGCAGTTTATAAGCGGTAAGAGAAGTCGGAAGCCCAACACCCACCTACTTACCATCAAGCAGGCCCCGAAAGAGTCGTTGAAAGATTTCATCGCTCGCTTTAACAAAGAAGCGCTGCATGTTGAAGACTACGATGATAAGATGACCCTCTCCGCCGTTCTGAGGGGACTGAAAGAAGGAAAGTTCGCCTTCTCCATCGGAAAGAATTCACTAAAGACGCTAGCGGACTTCATAGCGAAAGGTCAGAGGTATACTAACGCCGAGGAGTTCACTAACGCTCGAAAGGGCACACAGGTGTCTGACTCGACAAATAAAGGGAAGAGACCTCGGAATGAAGACTCCCAGCCAACCGGCAAAGGGACGGATGACCGCGCTTCTCGCGATCGTCGACCGAGCCGTAGGCCGGAAGGGAAATTTCGTTCCTATACACCACTCAATACCTTCACCGAGCAGATTCTGCTAGATATCTGAGGAGATAGACTGCTTAATTGGTCAGTTTGTATGAAAGCTGACCAGAACACCGGGACAAGCAAAAATTTTACCGTTTCCACCGGGACCACGGTCACAATACGGACGATTGCGTAGATCTGAAAGACGAGATCGAGTCCCTTATCCGCAAGGGACATCTACGTCGTTACGCCAAAAGGGAGAAGTCCACCCAGAGGGAGGAATGGCCGCGAGAACAGTTAAACAACCCTCCAGAAGAACCCACCGAAATTCGTACCATCTTTGGAGGATCAGCTGGGGGAGGGGATTCAAACAGGGCTCGGAAAGCCCATTCCAGAAGGTCCGAGTCGGAACACCATGTTCACCTGGCAGAACGTCCCACCAAGGAACTCCGGGTCACTCCGTGCAGCCTAACCTTCACGGAAGATGATGCGCGCGGGATCCAGCATCTGCATGATGACACGCTAGTGGTTACCATGACCGTAGCCAACCACAAAGTATACCGCATCTTAGTCGACATTGGAAGTTCGGCTGATGTCATGTATTCCGAGGTGAAATTTCACGGTCCAAGCTCCGGCCTGTGAAGACTCCCTTACATGGCTTTGCTGGAGAGAGTCATCTCTGAAGGAGCCATCTCCCTCCCAGTAACAGCGGGAGAAGGGCAACATCAAGTTACACTTTTAGTGGACTTTTTAGTTGTCAACATTCCATCAGTCCACAACGTGATCTTGGGCCGACCGTCCCTCAACGCAATGAGAGCGGTCGTCTCAACTTATCATCTGATGATGAAGTTCCTAGCTGAAGGTTGGATAGGTTATCTCTGAGGCGATCAGCGCGAGGCCCGGAGGTGCTATGTGATAGCCGTGAGAAAAGGAGCTGCCAAACAAACGCTCGTAGTGGACGCCTTGGAATCTTGGGGACCGACGGAAGAAAGCTCCTCAATCGAAGACCTGATAAGAGTGCCGCTCGATGAATCAGACCCGAGCAAGACTGTTCAGCTCGGATCATCACTGAATCCCGAGCGGAGGAACGAGTTACTGGTCTTCCTGAAGCAACATCGAGACGTCTTCGCATGGTCACACGCAGATATGTAGGAAATCTCACCCGATGTTCTGGTCCACAGGCTGAACGTGGACCCAGACCACCGGCCGGTTAAGTAAAAAAGAAGACCGTTCGATACCGAACGATATGAAGCTATTATCGAGAAGGTCTCAGTCCTGCTCGATGCTGTCTTCATAGAAGAAGTGTACTATCCTGATTGGATAGCAAATGTTGTGCTCGTTAGGAAGTCCAACGAGAAGTGGCAGGTCTGCGTATACTATTTCGATCTGAATAAGACGTGTCCTAAAGACAGCTTCTCGTTACCTCGGATCGATCAACTCGTGGACAGCACGACTGGACATGAGTTACTCTCTTTTCTGGATGCTTACTCCGGGTACGACCAGATCGCAATGCATCCCCCAGATAGGCAGAAGACTATCTTTGTCACGGACAGGGGACTCTAATGTTACCGGGTCATGCCATTTGGCCTGAAAAATGCTGGGGCGACGTATCAAAGACTGGTGAATCAGATGTTTGCTAGTCAGATTGGGCGCACCATGGAGTTGTATGTGGATGATATGTTAGTGAAGAGTACCCAAGCTTCTAACCACCTTACCGACCTCGGAGAAACATTCAGTGTCCTCCGAGAATATCAGATGAAATTGAACCCCGCTAAGTGTGCGTTCGGAGTTGAGTCAGGAAAGTTTTTCGGCTTTCAAATCAGTCAGAGGGGTATCGAGGCCAATACAGACAAGATCAAGGCCCTCCTCGACATGAACTCGCCTCGGACCCTTAAGGAGATACAATGTCTCACGGGAAGGGTTGCTGCCCTCGGACGCTTCATATCTAGGGCTATAGATAAATGCCTTCCTTTCTTCCAGCAACTGAAGGGCCACAAGAAGGCGGAGTGGACGCCCGAGTGTGAGCATGCTTTCCAGCAATTGAAACACTACTTGGGTTCTCCACCATTATTGTCCAAGCTCGAAGAAGGGGAGCCTTTGCTCCTCTACCTCGCTGTCTCAGCTTCGGCTATCAGTTTGGCTCTGATCAGAGAAGTCGGAGGCAAGCAATACCCCGTATACTATATAAGCAAAGCCATGGTACCAGCTGAAACAAGCTATCAGTCCTTGAAAAAATTGGCGCTCTGCCTCATCGTCTCAGCAAGAAGACTGCGACCATATTTCCAAGACTACTCCATAGTGGTGCTGACAGACTCTCCTCTAAGGCAGGTCCTCAAGAGACCTGAAGTGTCAGGTCTGATAACCAAGTGGGCCGTAGAACTCAGAGAATTTAATATTCAATTCCGCCCTAGGACAACGCTCAAGGGGCAAGCTGTAGCTGACTTTATCGCCGAGTTCATAACTTCGGATGCGGAGCAGGTCAGAAAGAAAGTTGAAATGACACCGTCGGTCCTGTTAAGCGATCAATAGGCAGTCTCGGATTCGGGTGGGTCCTTTCTGTTGATGGATCTTCCAACATTAAAGGAGCTGGAGCTAGTGTCGTCCTGGTTGCACCTGATTCAATGACAATCCAATACGCCATCAGGCTCGGGTTCAAAGCTTCAAATAATGAGGCCGAGTACGAAGCACTGTTAGCCGGGCTCAGGTTGGCAGCGAGCCTAGGCGTTCAAACTCTGCAAGTCCGTTGTGACTCACAGCTGGTAGTGAACCACATCTCCTCGGAGTATGAATCTAAGAAAGCCAGAATGATCGCCTACCTTGAGGAAACGAGAAAATTGATTGGGAAACTTTGGAGTTGCACCATCCGGCAGATCCCCAGAGCCGAGAACTCATGGGCCGATGCCCTAGCGAGGCTCGCCTCGGCCTCTGAGGGGAAGGTCCCAAGTTTTGTTCCGGTCGAGTTCATTGAACACCTAAGCATTAGCCAGTCGGAGAAAGTTGACCCCGTCCAGTCCATTCCTAGTTGGATGGACCCGATTTTCAATTATCTATCAACTGGTGAGGCCCCCTCGGACAAATTAGAGGCGAGGCGACTTAGGGTCCGAGCGGCGCGGTACGCCATATTAGACGGAGTGCTGTACAAGAAGGGGCATTCTCAGCCTTACCTTAGATGTCTCCGACTGGATGAAGCCGACTACGTGATTCGAGAGATTCACGAGGGAATTGCGAAAACCATTCTGGCAGTCGCGCCTTGGCCATGAAGATACTTCATCAAGGGTATTTCTGGCCAACCCTTAAGTAAGACTCCAAGAATTTTGTTCGGAAGTGCGACAAGTGCCAGCATTTTGCTGCTGTTCTGAGGCAACCGGCAGAAGAAATGACCCCCATGAGTGGGCCATGGCCGTTCGTTCAATGGGGGATCGACATCATCGGTCCCTTGCCCACTGGGAAGGGATAGGTCAAGTTCGCTATAGTCGCGGTCGACTACTTCACCAAGTGGGCCGAGGCCGAGTCAGTCGCAAAGATTACCGAGTAGAAAGTAATCGATTTTGTGTGAAAAAATATCATCTGCCGGTTCAAGATTTCGAGAACCATCGTTTCTGATAACGGCCGCCAATTCGACAATGATAAGTTTCGCAGTATGTGTCAAGGGATTGGCATTGTGAACGCCTACTCATCACCTCGGCACCCACAGTCGAACGGACAGGTAGAGGCGTTTAACAAGATCATTAAATATCATCTCAAAACGAGGCTGGAAAAAATAAAAGAAAATTGGGTCGAAGAGCTCCCCTTCGTCCTCTGGGCTTACAGGACTACAGCCCAGACTTCGACGGGCGAAACTCCATTTTCATTATCCTATGACTCGTAGGCAATGGTGCCAGTAGAAATCGGACTCCCTACGACACGGGTTAGGAGCTTCGAAGAAAGTCAGAACTCCGAGCAGATAGCGACTAATCTGGATTTGCTCGAAGAACTCAGAGAAATTTTCAAGCTCCGTACAGCGGCTCGGCACCAGCAGGTAACGCGCTTATACAATTCCAAAGTCAAAGTCAGGAGCTTCCGACCAGGGGACATAGTCCTCCGACGGGTTTTCCAGAACACTGCCGAGCCAGGGACAGGAGCAATCGGACCCAATTGGGAAGGTCCATATCGTGTGGTCAGATCTGCCAAACCGGGCTCGTACCACTTGGAAGACCTCGAAGGCCGTCATCTCCCTCATTCTTGGAACGCCGAGCACTTGAAGATCTACTATCCGTGAGGAACTAGCCTTTAAGGCTCATAATAAAATGTACGCCTACGAGCGACTAGCCTTTAAAGCTCTTAATAAAAGATCAATTCTACCTTTGAATGCTTGTCCAATTGTCCTATCCGCACAAGCATGAATTAAATGGCCTGATCTTTTAAGGGATTGGAACCCTACCTCACGAAAGATCGACAAGGCATCCCTTCCAAGGAAAAAACCCTAATAATGACCCGACCCGACCCTCCGGTTAAGCGTTCAGCTCGGCATACAACAAAACAAATGTGACGAGTCGAGCATCCTAAGAGATCGGACTCAACTAAAACTTGGGCCGAGGAGGCTCGGAGAACCGATCCTAAGAACTAACTAAACGGCAGCGGACTAAACCCATAAAGAAACCAGCTCGACATCTCACAAATAAATTGACAATGTAAAAAGAATATTTTTTATTGAATCCCCTCGGAGGGACAAAAGTACATGGTTGAAAGTACATTGATAGTTTAAAAAAAATAAAATAAAAAAATAAAATGATAGTGTCTTCAGGCCGGAGGAGGAGCTTGGCCATCAGGAGCCTGGGCGTCAGGAGTTGGATCCGAGCGGACGACTTCGGCCAGGGCATCTTCGGAGTCGTCGGGCAGGAGGGAATCAAGGTCGAGGTATGGGTATAAACCCAGGACTACCTCAAGGCAAGCGTCGAAGCCGCGTTTATAGAATGTTGCAGCTTCAGCGTCCCTCTCCTTAGAAGTCTTGAAGCTTTCGACAGCAGCAGCAAGCGCTGCGGCCAAAGAATCCTCCTCCTTCGCTCGCTGGGCTTCCACGGCCTAATTCACGGCTCGTGTTCGTTCTTCAGTCACCTCGGCCTTGGTGCGGTTCAGAGCTTCTCCGAGCTGAGCGGTCTCCATGGCCAAAGAGTCCTCGTGGGCCCTGGCATGGGTCAGCTCAGCGGTTGCTGCATCGCCACCCTTCTTAAAATTATCTGCCTTGTCCTGCAATCGCAGTTCTCTGGCCTCCAAGCCAATGATGACTCCTTGCAGTCGCCTAACCTTGGCCCTCTCGCCTGCGAGCTGTTGGCGCAGGCTGGTCTGCTCAGCCTTCATGGCCGCTGCCTCGGCCTGTAGGGCCTCCAACTCTGCCTCCTTCTCCTTGCGCTCCCGCACTCTCTGCCGAATAGAGAGCAGCATCGGGACAGTCTGAACAGAAAGCAAAGATTAGAATCTACAGTATATGTATAACGACATGAAAGAAAAAAAAGTCTTCTCGGAGACATACCATGTAGCACACGGAGGCGAAGTCGTTCAAGAAGCCTCCCTCCAACCGCTCAAGAGTCTGGGCGATATCCTCCTCCTTAGCATGCTTGGCAGCCCAAGGAGCCAAGCAAGCCATGTGATAACTGGGCTCAAACCTCTCGTCGCTTGTGCCCGCCTGGGCCAAAGCCTCACCCCCCTCGGCCCCTACTCTACTGCCGACCGAGTTTTGACCATCGGCGCGGACCTCCCCCCCGACCTCGGGGGGGGGGGGGGGGGGAGCGCATTGTCAGCTATTTTATTGGCCTCCTTCCGTTTGGAGGAGAGCACAACGATGGGGGCCTCAGGGACCGCGGCAGGCACCTCTACTGTGGGGGGAACGGCGGCGGCGGGGGATCGAGGAGCAACAGTGCTCGGCATGATAGGGGTACCGACCACAGTCGTCTGGACGAGCCCGAGAGGAAGACGTACCACTGGGCGCAGGACTACTGGGGGAGCAGCAGTGGTGCTAGGGCGTCTCGGGGTCGGCTGTACGGAGGAAGTACTGGCGGGGCTCGGTGCTAAGGCTGCTGGAGATGGTGCAGCTGAAGATTCCTCCATGCGAGGGGGAGCCGGCTTCTTCCAAGTGATTTTCACTCGGGGGGCTTCTTTGAGCAACTCCGCCGCCGTCGGAGCCGCTTTCCTCTTCCTAGCCCCGGACGCTTCAGCCATTCCTGCGAAAAAGAAGACCATGTCAGCTACTAAATAAGAAAAGGAAAGTTCATTGAAGAGTTCGGGGCAACTTACTGAGAGATGAGAGCAGAGGTTGGAATTTGTAGAGCCCGGACCAGTGAAGGTTGGACGCAGTGATCAGATCCGCCTAGGAGCGAAGCGACTCCGACTGCACTCTGGCCTTTGCTATTTGATTCTTCTAGTCCGAGTCGAGGAGCAGTAGCCCCTTCTGGAAAGCTTCAAAAGGAAAAAGAAATGTCGGTTCGACTGGAACAGATGAAAATCAAAGCAACAACTCGGATGTAAAACGAAGTCCGACCTGACTTTATAAAATGGGTCGGAACCCGGGCTGTTAAGGTCCTAAGTTCAGCCGTCGGTGCCTCCTAATCACCTGCCGCCTAGAACCACTTGTTCTTCCAATCTTTACTGGAAGACGACAAGTGCATCACCAACCCCGACCCTTTGCTCCCCCGAGTCGCAAAATAGTACCATGGGTCATTACTGTCATGCTTGACCAGGTACAGGTTCAGCAGCTCCTCTGGGGTCAGCTCGGGGTTCCCAACTTGCTTCCAAATTATGTAGGTTGAGATCATCACCCTCCATGCATTCGGAGCGAACTGTCCAGCAGCTAATCCGAGGTAGGTCGCTACCTTCTGAATAAAGGGATGTAGTGGGAGTCGGACTCCGCAGTGCACCGCTCAGAGGAAGATGGCCACCTCTCCCTCAGCTGGAGTGCTAGCAACGTCCAAGGGACCGGGAGCCCTTATCTGAACAGAGTCTGGAATCTGAAACTCCGAGCGAATCCACTCTATTTAGGATTCTGACATGACAGAACCCCCGGGAACTACCTCTGCGGTTCGAAGGCTCACAGGCATCTTGGCGGTAGCAGTGTTCTCGACTCGGCGGGCTCTAGAGGTTGTCTTCCTACTGGGCTGCTTGGTCTTAAAAGCCAATATTTTTTGCTTCCGAGGTGGGGGATATAGAAGAGTGGTCTCGAAAGGGCCTTTGGATGACCCACTCTCACTTCCAGTAGTCCCCGGCTCGGAGTCATCGCCGTATTCGCGAACTATTTCAAGATCAGAAGACATGACAGAAAGAAGGACGAAAGTCAGCGAGACTCACCGGGTGATTGCTGGAAATCGCCTATTGACGGAAACTTCGAAGTCGGCCGGAATCGCCTCTCGTCAGAAATCGTTTCTCCGGTGTGTTCTTGTAAATCAGAACATAAAATGACTAACGATCGTCCGGGGCGCCTTATATAGGCAGCAAAGGATTTACGCATTGATGGCAAGCTTTAATGGCAGCAGCCGAATCGGCACGAGCCGATCTCTGAGCACACATGGCGACACTGCATTGGACGAGCACCGAACCGTCGGTACGGCTCTGACATCGAGCAGTGCGCCTCGATATACGAAGCGACGCCCCAACAGTTGGAATCATCATAAATACGCCACTTCAAGCCTGCGTGGCAGCTTCTCATAGGTTGGGAGAAGATCCGGGATCGTAACCGTCGCCACGCGTTAACCGAATAGACCAGCACGCGTGATTCGAGACCCGTCATCATTGCGACAAGGGCAGAAGACTTCCTGTATAAGTACTCTCCGAGCCCGCAGGCAAGCTCGAAGAGTAGGGGGCTTCTGTTATGGGAAGATCCGAGCCTGGTTACCCCGAGCCGACTCAGCGCCATTCCGACTGAGGCGCGATCCATTCAAGCTGGACCCAGCGTCAACACCGCGCGAGTCTTAAGGCAGAGTTTAGATAGGAGAGGAGGCACATCCGATTGGACCAAAATGCACCCTTAACCGACCACATGAGCTCAGACCTGACTAGTCAGGTCGGATGCTGAGGCTATAGTCGAATTGGCCGAGTCGAGCCAATGATCAAAGGCGCATACCCCACTCGCTCGATATGAAAACTGCCATATCGAGACGTGGCCGGTGACTTCGCTCGCGGGTAAGCACGATTCACCAGATACACTGTGCAATCAGTAGATTGCGGACGATATCTCCATGATCCTAGAATCCCTCTGATCGTGCCGAGATTATCGGACTCAGACTGCCTCACAGGCAGATATAAATAGTACGCATCGCCATATCTACAGGTACGCGAAATCTAACTCTTCTCTATTCTCTACCCAGACCCTGATTCCGTTGTCCTGATTTAGGCATCGGAGGGTCTCCCGGCTTAGCTAGGGTCACCTTTGCCTGTTTTCCTAGTGCAGGTTCCAGGGATAATACGTGGTGGACGACGTGGAGGGAGGGCCGACCAGATTTTGGCATCAACATTCACTATCGTCTCCTGGGCATGGTCGGATGACGGTATCCTTCCTAACCTTCATATATTATTGATTGGTTGGTAATTAGTTTAATTCTGTTGTTTGCTTTGTCTCCTGGACATAGTTTGGTGATGAAATCCATTCTAATTCATATACCTTTCATCTTTTGAAAACTACATCATCGAAAATTCAGTTAAATTTCATGATTCTTGAAGCTGGTGTAAGATCGCTCTGATCTCTACAAGTAGATCCTCTGAATCCATAGTTTCTTACCTCTGATTTCTCCAAAGTTTTAGATAAATATTCCATTATTATTTCTTTAAATTACACTTGAGTTAATTACATCTTAGTCTAGTTCTAGTTCTATTTAATTTTAAATTACGTACAGGTATCCTTATTACTACATCACAACCTTGCACTTGGGGAGTGAACAATTGTCCCATGTTGCCATGGGATAAGATTAATGTCATGCTTTGTTGGCAACATGGTGATACATTGAATGGATATACCTACCATCATTTGAAATTACTAAGAATAACATGTGTTATATTTAAATTGTTCATTTGTTTTGTAACCTCATTTTATGGTATAGGCCTAAAAATGAGGTAGATTCAAAACTTATCCGGCCAAAAGAAGTTTTCAATGGTAAGTATTCAATCCCTGTTGCTTTCTATGGTGAGGTTCACTTGAGCTTTAAATTTACTTGATTTTTTAGCCCATGCTCTAAAATAATCTCAAAAAATGAGTGGACCGTGTAGATATAGCCCACACATCATGGTGGGACCTACACAACTTGCTAACATTGAGTGAAATTGACACGGACCAATGCAATTTCATCTAATCTAATTCCAAGCTTTTACATTCTTCCCGAACAAGGACTCAGTGAAATTGGCACAGGACCACATGAATCCCATCCCACCTAATCCTTTCTAATCCTACTGCCCAAGCACGCCCTTAAATATTCATCTTCATACACAATCATCCGTTCAAGCTTCATATGATGATGACTCGGGTGGCGTAGAGTATAAAATATGAACGGTTCGTATCATCATTTAAGATGCAGTTGAGGGTGGAAACCAGGGGAGCAGATTAGGTGAGACCTCGGATGCATGTGACTAAATCCACGTCGTCCATCCATATTGAAATCTCATTTTAGGGCATGATTTAAAAAATGAAGCGGTTCCAAATCCCAGATGGACCATAGTACCGAATCAGTGGTGAATGACCATTAAAAAAAATCTTGTGGGCCACAAAACCTTTGGATCAAGATGATATTTCTGTGGTCTCTACATTAAAATGTTTGTTACCTTATCAACAGGTTGGATGGCAAATAAACATTCCGATGGAATCCAAGAAGTTTTTAATGGTGGGGATTCATTCTGTGTTGTGGTTCACCTAAGATTTGAGTCAGCTTTGTTTTTTGAACAATGCACTAAAATGATCTTTCAAAATGGTTGGACGGTGTGGATTTAAGGCACATGCATCACTGTGAGTCCCACAGTCAGGGGTCCCACCCACCTCGGCGGATCCGGGGTCTCACCTAATCCGCTCCCGGAAACCTGCCACCGTACCGGTTACGATGGCGCTGTTTCCGACCCAATCCCTAGAGAACAGATCATCTGGAACTTGTGGTGCGGCACCAGTTTTCCTGCTAGCATGCCAATCATGAAGGGCATCTGTACCATGAAACTTAGGCCCCACCATGAGGATATTTATTGCTGACAACGAGGCTGATCCACTCGTTGTGGGCCAGACCTGAGTTTTGAGCCAGACCGTCGGTTGTCCATTTTTACCAAAGCAGTGGTCCATTGGATGAGTGGACAGGTCTTTTTTATTCTTCTATTTTTTGCCATATGATTTTCATGGTGGGGCCACCGTTTTAGTGGTAGAGATGTTCGACGCAAGTGGCATGTCAGCGGAAAAGATGTTCGGAACCACACATTGTGGTACCATTGCATGCATGGATAATGTTACCATCGTGCGCCATTTTTCAATGATCGAAACCGTTGATATGATGAATCTCAAGGTGGATGGCATACTCAGAAATCATATTGGAGTATTTCAACTATTTGATCACTTATAATCTTTTCCTTCAATATTGACCATCTACTTTAAGTGTTGTTTTGTGAGCCGCTGATTGGATTTCCAATGTTAAAGATCTTTTTAGAAATCATCAATTCCGTAGCAAATCAGATCATATAAACGGTTTGGATCGCTCGAAAATGACTCCAGATACAAATCCTACAGCCGCGATGTAAACAAATAGCCATGTCTCGGTATGTATCGTGGCAAACCTCCTAGGACCTCTTATTTCATGGGGTATGGCCTGTCCGAGTTTTGGATGAGTTTTGTATATAGACTTCATCCTTGTACCACCTTATTAACGGGTTTGATGAAGGATGCACACCATGGTGACCACACAAACAAAACTACGGTTGACATCCTATCCCATTGATTCCTGTGGTGTGGCCCATTGGACTTGTGGATCTGGCTGATTTTGTATTCTATGGCTTAGAATGGAGGATAGAACCTTACCGGACGATTAGATGTTACATATACAACATTGTGGGACCCACAGAGGATGGGAGTTTTATGCACCGAATAAAACAGGACTAGATTGCGTAGTGTAAACCCACACCACCGACGTCCAACCTCGGTGCCGTCTGCTTCTATAAAAGCTCCGTAGGGTTAACCATGATGTATGTGTTTTATCCAGTGTGTTCATTCATTTTTCAGCTTATTTTATGAAATGAGCACAAAAATGAGTCAATATCCAAATTCCAGACGGACTACACCATAAGTAAGGAAGAGTAAAGAATTAACGTCCACCATTAAAAATTCATAAGGCCCACTGTAACATTTATTTGATATCCAACGTGCTGATTAGATCATATAAAACTGTATAAAGGGAAAACACAAATACTATATTGATTCAAAACTTTGGTAGCCTGCATAAGTTTTTATTAGTAGGTGTTCAATCACCTTTCCTTCCGTGTGTTCTACTTGAGATTTAGATCTGCCTCAGGCAAGTGTCTAAAATGAATAAGGCCTATAGCGGGAGCGGATTAGCTATTACCTTAGTGGGTGTTATTCTTATTAGGGGCCCACCTTGATGAATGAAGTATATATTGCTACTTATTTTAAGATGTGGCCATAAAATTTAAGTAGATGTCTCAAGTGGACCATATTACATAAAATAGTGTTGATTGAATGCCCACCGTTAAAACTTGAGCCTACTGTAAGAAATCTGTAATGTTTATTTTCCATCAAACCTGTTTATAAGGTCAAACAGACCTGGATTAAGTGAGTATAAAAATATCAGCCTAATACAAAATTTATAGGGCTTACAAAAATCTTTTAATAGTTATTCATCACTTTTTACAGTGGTGTGGTCTAGAAGAAATTTTAATATATTAATTTTTCTAATAAAGTTATATAATAAGCTGATAAAAAAGATGGACGGAGTGGATATACAATACATCCTTCAAGATGGGCCCCACACGGTAAGCGTAACACCCAAAAGTGGTAGCCGGGGAACAGCTAATCCGCTCCCGCGTGAAACAGGTGTTGCAGAAGATTCCGGTCCCACAAAAACAAGCCTAGCTGGCGGCGGACAGGGAATATGATTACGTCAGCAAGGAGTCTCGCATGCAAATCCGAAGGTGTTCGGCACGCGTGAAGAAAACAGATATTCCAGACCAAGGAGACTCATGGATTGAGTCGCTGGTGAGACTCGATGCCAAAACCAAACAAAGATACGACTCAGAGATCCCAGACATTAAATAATCTACAGCTCCACCTGAAGATTAACTGGCACAAAAATCAGGCTGGCCTACTCTTCAGGTAGGCCATGCCATAGAAATCAATGGATGGATATGTTCTAACCCAAGGTGCAACTATGGCCCACCTAACAAGTAAATCCACCTCATTTTAGAGATAAGTATTCTTTGTTACCTGGCCCACCTTTGCACGGGTCAGATATCCTGCACCCGTGAAAAGTGAGGTGTCTGCTAAGTTGGCATGGAGCCGGTTGTAGGTGATCAGCTTCCAAACAATTAAAATGGCAGACAAACCTAGCCATAAAAATGAAAAATGCAATGAACCCATCAAAACAAAATGCAATCAGTTGGAGCCAAGTTCAGTCCAGTGCAATCAAATCCATACCTGACGGAGCTGCAAGATACCTAAATGCACCATATTGTACTGGGAATGTCTCGGCATGAATTACATCTTGCCATGTATCAGCACTATAGTTGGAATTAGTTTGCATTATTAATGCATTCCTCATACCAAGGTCAATAATATCAGAATATAACTTATATATGGAATGTACTGTGATACATTCATACAGCAATGTCATATATTAAAAAAATGAAATGCAATGGATTCAGAAAAAATAGATGGAAATACAAGCACTATAAAAAACAAGTTCCAAAATATTTACTTAACCACAATTTGCTGCCCCAATACCATACAATACATATTTGATACAATGTACATTTGTATCTAAGTATAAATATGATAAAGATACAAACCATCGCCCATGCAAATGATTATATTGTATTGTCCAATGAATTTATTCAGTTTAAACATGTCATGTAACACATAAGTTTGTGGTAAAATGCGGTGCATTATGATTTCTTATGTTGTTAAAAAGTTAAAAAGAACGAGTATTAAAATACCGCCCATGCATATCATATAAACATATATCACAATGCATAATGATTTTTTTAAGTATTGTACAATGAATTTGTTTTAGTTATACTCATGGTACAGCGCATGCATTTATCAGCTTTCACTCGCGATACAATACAATCCATTCTGATATTTTGAATACTAAAAATGAACAAGTTTCCAAATAATGTCCACATTTGTCAGTTAAATATACTCTTCACATGTATTCTATTGAATTATACAATGATTTTACTTTAGAATACATGAATTTATTGGGTTCTGTCATGATATCATAGGTCGCATTCCAATATTTTGTACACTTAAAATGAGAATATCAAAATATCATCCACATGTTTTTTTATGATACCTCCACATGTATTGTTTAGGCATGCATTGTGATACATTCCCAATACAATTCAATATATTTTGATTCACTGTGAGAATGTTTTTTAAAGGGTTTCTTCTTCTTCTTCTTCTTTTGGGTGTGTGTGTGTGTATATACCACCTTACTTTTCCATATACTGCAAAATCCTCATGCATGAGATATTGTAATATCCCCAAAACACAAAACCCATTAACCCCATGCCCTAAACCTCAGCTCTTCCGCTTCCTATTTTTCTTCTTCTTCATGCCACTGGTGAAACCCCAGTACCCATTAACCCTAAAATACACTAAGAGCCTGTTTGTTTTTTCGTTTACAATGATAAAATATAAATAAGTAATCATTATTTACATCTGTAATTCACTTCAGCACCTCCACTTGATGTTGACAGCTATATCTGTTTGGAATGATTTGACGCTAAAACCTTTAAAAAAAAGGATCCCAATAAAATCTATGAGGCTCACTGTTATGTATGCATGTCTAATCCATGCCATCCATGAATTTTATTACCCATTTCAAGGCATGAGCCCAAAAATGAGGCAGATACAAAGCTCAAGTGGATTGCACCTATTAGGGGGAATTAGAGATGTCTACTGGGGGCACACAAGTTTTGGATCAATCTAATTTTTGTGTTCACCCTTCATCCATATGTTTGTTTGACCTTAAGAACTGGTTGGATGATAGATAGACATCCATATGGGGCCAGGTTCATTTCGGATCCGTCTCTATTTTCAGTTCATACTCTAAAATGAGCAAATAAAATGCATGGATAGCATGGATCGAACACATGCATAATGATGGGGCTCCACAAATTTTACAAGTGCATTCCTCATCTGATTTCGATGTATTTAGATTATAGTTTTTGAGGCACAATTAACCGGTCACTAATATTAATTACTCATTTGCAATGCTTTCCAGTATAAATTGAAAAACAAATAGGCCCTATACCCCTAAACAGATTACCCCCAGTACCATGTATTAAAGCATAGGATACATATGTACAACTATACATACTATAGACAATTATAATGATAGGTTCATGAACCTCACTTCTCCTTACAAAATGAATGAAGGGAAGAGATGGTGGAAGAGAGAGATGAAGATAATGAGGGGAGATCAAATGGAAGGGGAGGTCAATAGAAGTGGGGTAGAACAATCACCTCCCCCCACATTCTATGGGGTAAAATAATCATTTTCTCTTTAAACGAATCAGAGTTAACTCAAAACTAAAGGAATGTGTGGGGATTTTTTCAGTATATGGAAAAGTTAATTAGGGGATATGTGCAAGAAACTCTTTTTTTTTTTTTTCAGTATTGGTTTGATTCGTGATACATTTTGATGCACTGGAATATTGTTGATCAACCTTTGTAGGGGTTACAATTGTGATACAATACAAGAATTTATTGGTTCCATTCACGAATACAACAAGATATATTCTGATATTCTGAACATTTTTTTTTTTTTTTAAAACTAGTTTCAAAATATCATGCACATATATCAGTTAAAAAACCATCCATATGTATCATATAGACCTATCTCGATACACTCTGAATTCAATACAATACTTTTCCCTATTTGAATGTTTTTATTGCATTGTCCAGTGATTTTATTGGGTAAAACATGCTATCAAATACAATTCATTGGAACAGTCGAACCGTGATAAAAACACTGTTTAAAACACAAAAGCGCAGCAAATGTTTCCACTGTAAATTCATTGTTGGCATTAATTATAAAATGTAAATACCTCCATTTGCACATAGTATTCAAACATATTGTTTGTATCGCCCGCATCACTGTTTGCGGATAGTATTGATTCATTCGTTTGTATGGTTATATGGTTATATATTTGGATTTGATGGCATGGAAGGTATTGGAGGCACATTCAGTGCACCCGGAACTAATCTTCTATTTGAATTTTTTAATTTTTGGTCTTGCTTTATAATCCCCATTCCTTTAGTAACTAATGAAATAAGCTGTATATGTGTTAAATTAGGTTTTAATCATCCCAATTTTCAGAATCTTTAAAATTATATCCATATTTATTTGGACTTTAAAAATAAGATTAAATACTAATGGAAGTCACAAAGCTAGCAAGAAATGAAATGAAATAAATGGCATTCGCATAGTAGGAAACCAGAATCAAACTCGAACATTAAAATGAAATAGAGAAACTCAAAACGCGAGTCAACCCAGCTGAGCAAGAACCGAGTCACTGAGTCAAAAGAATCAAACCTGGTTGCGATTGGAACGCTAGTGGTGCTGGCATGGTGAACCTGCGATTGACATGGAAGACCTGCTCGACATCGATCATCTCTCCCATGCCGACCTTCACACTCTGTGTGATATTCACGGCCGTTGCAGAGGAGGCCGCCGCGAAATTTGGCAATGGAATCAGGCCTCCGTTGATGCTGCCAGCGACAGGTCCGAACTGATGCTCACCCACCGTCCAATCTCCAATTCCAACCAACCCAACTCTCTCCCCGGAAAAATCGACTGTGGTACGCGGCATAATTGAAAGAACTGAAGAAGATGTGGTGGCGAAAGAAAGAGAAGAGAAGGAAGATGAAGAAGAAGAGAAGGAAGATAGAGATGAGGAGCTTTTGAGCTTAGCTTCATCTCCTCCAGTCTGCATCCTGCTCATCACAGAGAGAGAGAGAGAGAGAGAGAGAGAGAGAGAGAGAGAGAGAGAGAGAGAGAGAGAGAGAGAGGTATTATATTGTGAGGATGGGTGTTCTAAATATAGAAGAGAGGTAAATATAGGGGTTTTGGAGGTTGGAAGCATAGGATTCCAGTGAGAGAGAGAGAGAGATAGAGACGTTGGATTCTTCCGATATATTTGGGGGGAGAGAGGTATGAAAATTTCGGTGTCGGAAAAGGGTGGAGAGGTTGGAATGCAAGATATCGGATATCGGCAACGAGAGGAAGATGTGGGAACGAAACGCATCGATGGATTTTAGTGCAACCCATTGATGGCTGTTCGATTTTTTGAAAATGGAGAGAGAGAGAGAGAGAGAGAGAGAGAGAGAGAGAGAGAGAGTGGAGAAACGGAAGAGTCTTGCTTTGGTTGGAAGAGGAACTGTATGATGCTGGTGTCCTGTATCTTTGCGCTACCTTTGGTTTCTGACAAGTGGGGGCCCATGGATTTGTAATCTAGACCACTGGTCTTTTCCTTCCGACCATAGATCGGTTATTTCTTAAAATTTCACTCAATGTTACTGTACTAACATTTTTATTTTTGGCCTACAGATAAACGGTTAAGAAGAGAAATATATTAATGGTCCACATTCAACTGATGAGGTCCTAATATTGGTATACGCACAATGGGGCTTGACAAACCGACGGTCCTGATAACCAAACCGTGGGCCCACACCTTCCATGACTAGAAAAGCCGTGTATTGGGTGAAAAGATGCTGGCCATGCATCATGCAAAAGTAATTTTCTCGGCGTTGTATTGTGCGAGAGGAAGATGAGAGAGTTTCGGTTGGCGGGCGTTTTCGTTTTCTTCGCTTTTCTTTTATGGGGGGAGCTTTCATTGCAGTTGCTTGCTGCCTGCTATCCAATTTTTACAATTCAAATCAGCAACGGTGGATGCTGCTTTAAAGCCAAATATAGCAAGCGTGCGAGAGATCTTGTCTGTTCCTCGAGTGGGTCACATCTTTTGTTTTTTGCACACATACTCGCGCACACACACCACAGTGGGTTTCACCACAATGGTTACTCAAATTCATGAACTCGCATTGAAATTACTCTTTTAAGTCTACAACCGAGGTATGAGTAAGTACCCAGAGAGTGGGTCACACCTTTTCTTTTGTTTCACGCTGCTGTGGGATTTCACCGCATATACTCAGAACCCTTGACTGGGTGTTGAAACTCCGGGAAGTCTACCACCGGAGCAAGAGTAAGGATCCTGGGTCACACCTTTTGTGCCGGCAATGGAACAGATTTCGGCTGTTCATGTCATCAGACGGTCTAGTATTGAATGAAAGGAAATGGACGGTTAAAAAGGATCAACCTAAATATGGGACCAACCTGAGGGATGCTCCGGGTTCTAATTGCCGTTTGTGAGAGTAGGATAGGGTTTCACGCGCGAATTCCGGATATTCTAATATTCATATGGAACATTGCAAGCGAACTTTCACATGCGACTTCTTTCCCACCAATTTGTGAGTTGGCTGGAACATCCATTCTGTGTGAAAGATGGGCCGCACCATGAATCATGCCTGGGGTTAAAAAATTAAAACCATGTTGGTACGGTCATCAGTCAGACAATGTCATTGACATTAATGAACGGTCAAAGGTTTGGATCAAAGTACATCGCCTACCTAATGAGCCGACTATAATTTTTATGTACGTGATCTTTGTAGTGAGACGCATATTTTGAACGGTCCAGATTTCCTGTACAATAAACAAGTTGGCGGGAAAGAAAGAATTGTGTACTAAAGTTCGGGTGCACCATTGTCAAAGCGCGGACTGGGTACTCCCCACCAGGACCTGGATAGAGACGGTCTGTCCTGTCAGGACTTTGTGGACCCACTCTGACGTGTATATTTTATCCACGCCGCCCATTCATTTTGACAGTTTATCTCAGTGCATAGACCAAAAACAGAAGCAGATTTAAGACTCTCGTGCACTGCACCACAGCAAGCAGTGCGGATTGACAGCTTGCCCTTGAAAACTTCGAAAACTTCGGTACCGATATTTATTTATGTTTTGACTTCCTACATGCCTATTTGGCCTCATGAACATGTTGGATGGTAAATAACGGTGGGCTCTAGAAAAGTTTCAACGGTAAAAATTTATTATCCACTACTTCCTTGAGTGTGGTCCACTTTAGCTTTAAATTTATTTTTTAGATCATGTTTTAAAATAACACGTCATAATGTATGAACAGCATGAGTAAAACATATACTTAATTGTGGGCTCCACATATCCTTTGATAGGACCGTCCGTGTTAGCTAGATCCGGATGGGCAGTACCCAGTCTACATGGTTAAAAGTAAAATATTTTGAGGAGTTATTTGATACTCTGAGGGTATGGTGCTTGATACATATTCATTCATAACTTGTCCGGTGGAATGGATTAACACAAATTAAGCAATCTCAGTCAAAGTAACAAATCAGATTGGTTGATCATTCCTAGCTTTTTACTCGTGGACACCTGTTTGTTGAAATAGGACTAATATATATTTCATGTTTAACTGTCCAAAAATAAAATAAAACACTCACCAATCCGATAGTCAGATCATCAGATACTTGTAATCCAGGTTCCATGATCTGAACAGATTAGTTTGAAATACTTTTATGCCGTGCATACAATTTTTAAGAAATTTCTAAGCTCATGTATATCAATCATTACGCTTTCAGAGTATCAAAGTTTTTCTCTCTGGAACATGCTAGTACTTTGCCACAATTAATCTAGAAATTTGTCTCCGTACACATGGGCGTACGTTTCCACCGATCCAGACCATCTTAACATCAGGACCCATTGCGGATAGAGGGTGTCAATGAAAATCACAGCCGTCTGATTTCGATGGATGATTGCTCGGCGGGCTTCTTTGTTCTCTCTGAAAAATAGGTGCGCGGTGAACGCACTCTGCGTAGTTTTGAGAGACGCTGGTTTTAAGCTTTGAGTGTTTTGAGTCGGTTGAGTATTGTGTGGTACGCATTTGCCCATCCACGGTCCAAAAATGTCACCAATACGCGGTGCATATGGCATACACGTGTATCAATACAGACGGTCCAATTCGTAGGCCACGTGATGGAGCATGGCCTGAAATCCGAAACAATCATATAATCCTAAGTATCCAAATTTATGTCCATTAAATGTGGATCCCAATTCATGCGTAATCAGATGGTAATGGTTGTACCACCGTAGGAGTGATTTTAGAACTCCCAGTTATTTGATACTCCCATTGCGTATGACACAGGCACTCCAAAACGGCACACGTGGCATATGCTAACTAAAATTAAAGGGACTATATTGCGGAATCCATTGTCTCTGAAGTTACAGGCCAAAAATCAGATTGGCTCAAAAATCTTAACCTCTTAATAGTGTACACGTTTTTTTTTTTTTTTTGAAAATAAGACATTTTCATTTCTAACTATCCAATAAATGTCCAGCAATCTGATAGTTAAAATAACCAAATAGCACTTATATGTAAGATTTTATCAGGTGAGCCACGCATGATCATTAGTTTAGATTTAACCATTAAATTAGTTTAAATTTAACCATTAAATTATTCAAATTAAGTGATTCAATCAGCTCAACTATAATTATGATAATTATAAATAAGTTTGGGATATGATACTTGAACTAAAATCTTATATATGATTATTAAGTCTGATATACAAACCTACATGGAGACCTTAAAAAAGAAAAGTTTAATGGATAAGTTTCTCTAACTATTGTTTTTTATAAATACATATTTTAGTCTTTTCACCTTAACATTGTATTCATTGATATATAAGCAACTATTTATTTTTTTCCTATGTTGTGAGCCACTTTATGAGTTGGATTCCATGCATAGTTGCACGAGTTGTTGCTGGTGTGGTCTGTATATAGGATGGGTTAGATGGCCATGAGCTTGCATATTGGATGGGCCACACATGACACGTTAGAAATCCATCGTTTAGATGGTAATTAACTTGGTTTGTAAAGCATTGATATTGTAACAGGAAATTTAAGAAAATGCATATTACTCTACTAGAATGGAAATTAATGGGGACTAGGTGGTCCACTTGTGATCAAATCAAGGTGGAACCTCTCATCTAGCAGTCATTGATGAAGTTGGTGGGCCCACCCTTAGTAAAACAAGAATTAAGAAGAAATCTTATTTGGATCACCCCTCCCTCCCTCAGGCATGTGATGAGAGCCCCATTTTCACTCATGTAAGTTCTCTTTCTTTCACTGTTTTTATTTTGGCAATGTAATGTTTTATGGAATAATTAAGGCTCTAACCTTAAATCTTTTAATCATCTTACTCTTCTTATTATGATCTAGTGCGCTCAGAATGCGCATGCATAATGTAAATAGTTTTTGCGAAGGCGATTATGCAAATAAGTATGGTGACCTTGCATCAACCTAGTTCATTGGCATAAGCGTGATGAGCTGGCCCAAAAAACTTGAATTAATTAGAATGCATAATGTTAGCAAATTAAGTGAACACGGCGCGCGGACCATACACTGCACCTAGTTTTTGCTAGATTATGACGGAAGTGGAGAATCATTGGAAAATTAATGAATCTATGCTTTCCTAAGTAAATGGCAAAATCATAAAAATGAAAATATCTCATCCTTCATCTTTTTACCAAAAAGTAGGAGCACACCACTTGCAATTATATTACTATCTCAAAAAATAAATACACTTGTAGAAAGGGGAGATAAGGACCTTTCCCCTACAAAGAGCACATAATAAAAACCTCTAGCTTTACAATTTTTTTGCATCCTACAAAAACCGCTTATTGATTAAGGGCAAAGTCATAAAAAAATAAAATAAAATTGTTTTATTGCATTTTTTGAACAAAATGTTTTTATTTTTTATTTTATTTATTTATTTATTTATTTGTTGGGGGGGGGGGGGGGGGGGGTGGACAATTTGTGTGTTTTCTAGTGAAAGGAAGTAGAGTGTGTGTGTGTGTATAAATTTTGGGTCTCCTTTGCCTCTAATGAAGGCTACAATCATTAAAACAGATATCATGATAATGTTATATATATATATATATATAAATTCTGGGTCTCCTTTGCCTCTAATGAAGGTTACAATCATTAAAACAGATACCATGATAATGTGCACTAAGAAGCCAGCTACTATACAACACAACAATGATAGAGGAACTGACCAAGTGCATGCATGGCATGTAACTGGTACAGCAAGGCCGCCCGTAAACAATGGACAACCCTCCATGAGGTGGCTCACGCTATGGTTGATCAGCCCGATTTTTGGGGTGTCCCATTATTATCATAGGGTGATACTGATGGATAGGTTAGATGTCATATATACAACCCAACAAACTCTAACCCAAAACAATTGCAAAAGTTGATTACTCTACCATTGTTTTAGAGGAACTGCCTCCCTGGCTGGAGGGAAAAACTATATGAATAGCAAATATGTAGAAAATCATTCCTTGTTTTTAACTCGTTAACCCGGGGATGAACCATTAATAAAAAAAAAAAAAAAAAAAAAAAAAAAAAAAAAAAAAAAACTTTCCACAAGTAGATAACAAAATATTCATAAATGAATTTTTAATAGAGTAATTTCCAACCGCGCGACCCATATATGGCCCATCAACCTTTGGAAGCCCACTCACTTTTTACCTCTCAAGAATAAGCCCCAGTTGTACGGCCTCATTTCTCAGGTCGAAAATGCCCCAGCTTTTTCAGCTTCTTAATTAGTGGAAGCTGGAGCTAGCTTTGGCTACGGATTATAACCATAACTATAGCCGTATAACCTAACGATTGCAAAAGGGTGGACAGCGAGTAGGGGTCGACCTTGAGTCACTGTCCCACTGACCCAGTCGAGCGGATCCAAACTCGGTCGACCTCAACTCACTGTTTCACATTTGTACTTTTTTATTTTTTATTTTTTGCAAGGAGAACTTTTTCTCTCCTACATTTTTATCTAATACATATTTATATAAATATGTATAAATAAGCATATAAATTTTTTTTTTCTCTTTTTATTCATTTCATTCTTTATTCATTTAATAAATATATTCTTAAACCAGAATAAGTTACTTGACGTACTATATAGGATTCGGGGGTAAGAGATGCTACTTTAGCTAACCAACTTACTTATTTTCCAAGATTCCATTAGGTCAATGGTCGAAAATTCATTTCATTCATTTTGTGGCCAATTTCAATCATTTCGTGATCAATTTCATTCATTTTATTTAACATTCAATTCCATACATTTCACGGTCAATTCTCTTCACTTTCATGGTCAATTCGCTTTACTTCACGATCAATTCTATTCATTTCACGATCAATTTGCTTCACTTCACGGTCAATTTCATGCATTTCACAGTCAATTTCCTTCACTTCACGGTCAATTCGCTTCACTTCATGGTCATTTCCATGCATTTCACAGTCATTCCCGTCGATTACGTGTTAATTTATGGTCATTTTCATGCATTTCACGGTCAATTCCCTTCACTTCATGGTTATTTTCACACATTTCACGGTCAATTCGCTTCACTTCACGGTCATTTCTATGCATTTTACTATCATTTCCGTCGATTCCGTGTTGATTCACAGTCATTTTCATGCATTTCACAGTCAATTCCCTTCACTTCACAATCATTTCCACGCATTTCATGGTCAATTCGCTTTACTTCACGGTCATTTTCATGCATTTCACGGTCATTCTTGGCGATTCCGTGTTGATTTATGGTCATTTTCATGCATTTCACAGTCAATTCCCTTCACTTCATGGTCAATTCCATGCACTTCATGATCATTCCCGGCAATTCTGTGTTGATTCACGGTCAATTTCCTTCACTTCACGGTCATTTCCACACATTTCACGGTCAATTTTCTTCACGTTATGGCCATTTTCATGCATTTCACGATCATTCACGACGATTCCGTGCTGATTCACTGTCAATTCCACGCATTTCATGGTCATTTCCCTTCACTTCACGGTCATTTCCACACATTTCATGGTCAATTTGCTTCACGATCATTCATGGCGATTCCGTACTGATTCACGGTCATTTCCACGCATTTCACGGTCAATTCCCTTCACTTCATGGTCATTTCCATGCATTTCACAGTCATTCCCGGGGATGCGTGGAAATGACCATGAAGTGAAGGGAATTGACCATGAAATGCGTGGAATTGATCGTGAATCAACAGAGAATCGTGGAGAATGATTGTGAAATGCATGGAAATGACTGTGAAGTGAAGCGAATTGACTGTAAAATGCATGGAAATGACCGTGAAGTGAAGGAAATTGACCATGAAATGCGTGAAAATGGCTGTGAAGTGACGGGAATTGACTGTGAAATGTGTGGAAATGACTGTGAATCAATACGGAATCGACAGGAATGACCGTAAAATACATGGAAATAACTGTGAAGTGAAGCGAATTGACCGTGAAATGCATGGAAATGACCGTGAAGTGAAGGAAATTGACCGTGAAGTGCATGAAAATGACCGTAAATCAACACGAAATCGATAAGAATAACTGTGAAATGCATGAAAATGACCATGAAGTGAAATAAATTGACCGTGAAGTGAAGAGAATTGACCGTGAAATGCATGGAATTGACCGTGAAGTGAAGCGAATTGGTCGTAAAATGAATAGAATTGATTGTGAAGTAAAGAAAATTGACCATGAAAGTGAAGGGAATTGACCATGAAATGTATGGAATTGAACGTGAAATGAAATGAATGAAATTGACCATGAACTGATTGAAATTGGCCACGAAGTGAATGAAATGAATTTTTAACCATCGACCTATGGAATCTTGGAAAATAAGTAGGTTAGTTAGCTAAAGTAGCATCTCCTACCTCCAAATCTTATATGGTACGTCAAGTAACTCATTCTGATTTAAGAGAGATGTTTATTAAATGAATAAAGAATGAAATGAATAAAAAGAGAGATTTTTTTTTTATATGCTTATATATATATATATATATATATATATATATATATATATATATATATATATATATGTAAATATGTATTAGAGAAAAATGTAGGAGAGAAAAAGTTCTCCTTATAAAAAAAAAAGTACAAATGTAGAACAGTGAGTTGGGGTCGACCAAGTTAGTGGGATCGCAGGTCGGTCGACTGGGTTTGGCCAGGTCAAGCTGGTTTTTTTTTTTTCTTGTTGTAATTCTATCACTGTTTATTAGTCTCATTATGATGTATGTGTTATATCCAAACCGTCCATTTATTTGGCGAATTCGCATTAAGGCTTGAGACAAAAAATAAGTCAGATCTAGCTATCAAGTGGACCACACCATAAAAAGTCATGGAGGATTGAACGTCTACCATTGAAATCCTTTCATGGGTCACAGAAGTTTTGAATCATTATGAAATTTGTTTTTCTTCTTCATCTAGGTCTTTGTGATCTTAGGAAAAGATTGGATGGAAAATTTATGTTAGGGTGGGCCCTACAAAATTTGTACCTGGGCAAATCAATTTTGGCACTACTGGTTGTGGTGTGGTCCAGTTGATCCTTGGGAATGATATATATATTTTTATAATGCTCCAAAATAATCTCGAAATATGGATGAACGTTATAAATATAATAAATACATAACTGTGGTGCCATTTAACTTTAATATCTTTTGAATATCTACAACATAACTGTGGGGCATGTAAATTTAATATCTTTTGAACCGTTCGTACAACTCGGGGTGCGAGGAGCGTAAGCACTCGTCTTCGAGCACCAGGCTATCCGCCTCAGGAAAGAAAGCAGCGGCATTTTTGACCTGAGAAAATGGGCCGTACAATTGGGGATTATTCTTGAAAGGTAAAAAGCAAGTGGGTTTAAAAAGGTCGTGGGCTATGTACTGGTCGTACGATTGGATATTTCTCTTTTTAATAAGCTTCTCCAATGATGTCAAAATAATTCAAATAGCTGGTAGGATTCCTTTTACTTTAAGAGAGTCCCAAAGACTTAAGTATGTATGTAGCCAATATTTACACGTAAGTAATTGTGAAATATGCTTAATATTTCTACTTCTATCGTATAACTTGAAGTAGACTAAGTATCATATACCCAAGGGTAGAAAGGATGGGAGTATTCGTAGCTATGTCAATGTCAATTGCATTTTGCTTAGAATATTCAGTTTTCAGTGAATGACTAGATCTTAGGAAGACATTTCAAGTTTCTTGAGTTATATGTAAAATTATTCAAAGACTTGCCTAGTTTTCTCATGCTAAGTGTTAAGTAATTAAAAAATACACTTTTATAGAAAAAAAATAAAGAGTAGAGATTATTATAATTAATTGTTTTGAGCTTAAATTGCAAAAACCTATTCTCTAATTACCTTTTCGCTTGATCAATTATAGTTTTAGGACTTCTTTTTACCACATCCACTTGTTTGCCACAAACTTGTTTGTAGTAACCTGCGGAAGTTATAGATAAAGCACCCTCGTTGCTTGGGATATGAGGTGGGGATTCAGGGGCACTGATCCGGTCTAAATTATAGGAGACTCAAACTCAAACTTGATATGAAAACTTGACCTGATCGAATAAGGCATTTTAGGTACTATGTGTGGACTTATGTATTTTCCATGGGAGTTGAATTTAGATTATGCAAGGAATTTATTTTTCTAGATTTTGGGTGTTAGAAGGTTTTACTACAGTAATTCATTATTCAGAAAATAGTGATTTCAACAAAGACCTTATCCCTGAACTAGGCAAGAGTGCTTAACAATGCAAAACATTTTTTTTTTTTTTGCATCAATTTATTCCCTACGTTGTGTTAACATTAGAAAACCATTTTATGAAAATTCAGTATAATATGAACACCAATGCATCTCTTGAACCCTATAATTAATGTGGTATGTGTAAAGATCTCATCATTAGGACTTATATTTATTTGGGGTTAGGATCTTAGAAAGGAGAGTCCCATATATGACTAATGAGTACCTACCTGTGGGTGGACTATAGTATGCGCTAATAGGATCTAGGTCCTTTATCAAGTGGTACTATACATATTCTCCGAGTTGTAGTCTTGAAGATGGGATGTTCATCAATTGGGTACGTGGACAATTGGTAAACAATTTTTAACCATCCATGTTTATTGAGTAATGTGTGGTCCATCTAATAATTGAAGTACATATCGCTAGGCTACAATGCATACTTGGGAACAAGATAAACAACTCAGGGAAACAATACAGTATAGCATGTTGGTACCAATCAGAGTTATCCATAGGACATTTTAAAATTAAGCACAATTAAGAGAAATGATGCAGATTTATTATTATTATTTTTTTGTTGAAAAGTGATTATAAATGCAATTTTCCTTTTCTAATTGGTGCTATCTTATTATGGTTCAACATGACTAAACCTAATTTCTTCATTGGCCATCATAGAACTATAGCAGTTTGATGTTGGATTGGATGAATGACCTGGATCTAGCATGCGCTTGATGACAAGTTAGCTAGCTAGGTTTCAGGTTAAATTAGCTGTCATGGGCTAATATTCGCGTCTCGAGCTAAATGTAACGGTGCTACTTTTAGCTTCCGCGTCTAATATCAGCAGATTTTGGAAGCTCAGTAGTGGTCATTAACAGCTAATATTAGCATTGCTTATCTGGCTTGTTCACCTGATATGAGGTTTGTTACAATACAGAGTAACGTATTACAATATGATGCATATGCCTCAACCATTCAGTAGAGTTCTTTTCGATGACCCAAATTGTTTCTACGATGACATTCACCTGGCAAGTGATGTATACTTAAAGAAATTGCATATTGAAGTATTTCAATCTTTTGATTATTTAAAGTTCAGGAAAACCATGTTCATTCAAATAAAAATGGTCAAATGACCGAAGGGTTGAATGTCCCAATATACTAGTTTCTATTTTTTGGGTACCCACCGTCCAAGGTGATGCTCAAGATATAAACAGTTTGGATCATTGGAATATGACTCGAATCTAAAGGTTAAGGTCCTAAGGTATCCTAATGCAGCACACCCATATGTATTGGAGCAAACCTCCAAATATCTATGTAAGATCCTGGACACATCCAATGGGCTCCACCAAATATGCAACAGTGGCCTAAAAATCAGATGGTTGTAAAGTGTGCCATGTTTTGGGTAAAAAATGGATGGTAAGAAAAACTTTCCAATGGATGAAGTACATGTACAACGGAATTTTCAAGTGGCCGCACATTTAATGAAGGGGATAAACTGCATGTTACCCTTTAAAATTTGAACTAAAAGGGTGTGATTATATATAAGAAGTGGTTGCGCACATAAGTAGGATTTTTATTTATTATTATTATTTTTTTGAGATAGGGAAAAAGAAAAAGAAAGGGAAGAAGATAAGAGGAAGATGATCACATATAATATGGCATGGTAAGATATGGATTTTTTTCCCCTTCAAGTTCAAAAGAAGATTCTGAAATGATCTTTTTTAATTTAAATTTATTGAGGAAACATCTTCGGCATTAGGATGCCTTCCTTGAAATGCTTTTCTAATAAAATCATTTGTGGAGGAGGATTTTTTCAGAAATTACTGTTTGATGACATTTTCTTTATTCTATTTTATTTGAAAATGTTGTTTGGATGACAATGTTTGGTTGTTGGAAATCATTTTCTATTTTACTATTATTAAAAAATATCTTAAATATTGATTTTATGGTAAAAAAGGTTCTAACATCAATTTGGAAATCATTTTCTATTTTACCATTATTAAAAAATATCTGTAAAAATATCTTTTAGTCAACTGTCGTGGGTGCGGAATGGCTACGGATTCGCTATGGACGGAAGTGCGATGAAGAAAACCCCCTTTCAATCCATCTTCCCTGTTCGTAGCCAACATCTCTTACAACTCCACCACTATTGACCTCCATAGAATCGTCGGAAAATATGGGAGGATTGTAGACATCTTCCGATTGTGGGACCTTGTTCTACGAAGGCCGAGAAGATTTGTGTTTATTAGGTTTGCAAGGAGAAAGAAGCCGCATCAGCGATTAAACATTTGAGTGGTAAAATGGTGCATGGATGCGAGAGTGGTGACAATGGAAATGGCCGGGGAACGGCCTAAGAAGAGGATCCCGAACTGATTTCAAAAGAAGCAATCGACATTGTAGAGGGTCCACAACACAAGGGCCATACCCAACATACCCAACAAGATTTCTTCACCCATCAGTAGTGCGCCTGTGAATAATCCGTCATTCCTGGAGGCAACTAGGGGTTGGGGACAGAGGCGCCCGCCAGATGTTCCTAAGAATGCCCAATCCAGTTCCCCTGTAGCCCCTGCCTCCTCTAGCCCTCCAAACGCTCGACGTTATGCTGCTGAGAAGCGCCGAGTACAAGCCAATCCCAGTGAAGCGGCAGATAAGATGAAAGGCTTGAAGCCGGCTCTTGTGGGGGCAGGCCGTATCACCAGATGTTCCTCTGAACCATCTCACACAAACGCGTCTTCAATCCAGGTAAGCTTCTTCATCCATCGACATCTCCTGTTTGAACCAAGAGCATTTCCTCCTTGTCTTCAAGACAAGAATGGAAATGGTATCCTTTTTTTTTCTGATGAGTCCCTGTAGAGGGACATGAGGCTTGTTAAGGTGAAGGCTTGGTCTCCGGAGTTTGGTGAAGTTAGGCAAGGGATCTAGATTTGCCTATTTGGCATCCCAGCTCATGCTTTGTTTGAATCGGTGTTCGCAGCACTGGGTAACACATTCAGTCGTGTCCTAGAAGTAGACATGTGCTCCCTCCTGGGGCTTGTTCAAGAATCTACCAGAGTGAAAGTTTCGATTTGTCACACTCCAAATTTGAAAATCGGATTCACACGAATCTCGATTGCCTAATCCGGTGTCGACAGCCTCCGTAGTACTCCATTCTCAACTTCTGATAATCAAATGCTAGATTCTGATCCTATGATCCTATAAGGAGGATTTTCAGAATGAATTTTTTTTGTAATGGAGCATAACCACAAGCATAACCAAGTCACAAAACAACATCACCACATATCCACTATATCAAAATCTTTAAGTACAATGCAGAAAGAGAAATACAAGGTGATCAAAAAGCTCCAAAAGGTCCTGATATGCACTCCTGCCTCAGCGCTGCTGCTGTCCAATGCTACCTGCACGCAACTGTCGTGCATAAGCTCACAAAAGCTTAGAGGGTGGTGTAAGTGTGTGCGGAGGATAAACATCGAGTGTACAAGATCAGGTAATGCGGAAGTATGCGGTAAGTCCATGAATATACCAAGGCTATGTAGTGCAAGGCATGATGCGAGATATGAATGCCATCGGCCACACCGATGCAATGCAATGCCTACATAACCGAATGTCATATGCGAAATGCAATCCAAGCAAGTCGGTACTCATCATGTACACATATCAGTACAGTTCCTCTCTGGATATCACCGGGGTCTAATACATTTCGCAGTGACTGCCACCTCCCTAGCTGCACAGTCAAGCAAGCGGAAAAGACCTCGCTATCCGCCTGACCAGCAGTATGCCAATACCTATCCGGCTCGTCGATAGCGGACTCATTTGCGAGCTGGTCAAACTCAGCCTATCTTATAGCCCCTTCACTCAGGCGGATAAGGCCACACCCCCTTCCAACCGACCACGACACAGTGGGAGACGCGGCCTACTGGTATTCGGCACTCGGGCGCTCGTGTATCCACTCGGTATAGACGTTGGAGCATCTCCTGGTACCAAAAAGGTTCTGGGACTCTCACCCAAGGATATCCTAAGTGTCCACAGTGCTAGAATCAAGTATTTTCGGTATCCGATACGGTCATCCACGATGTACCTGTGGAGCCACGGCCCTGATGTCGTTAGGTCGTGCAGTGATCAAATCACACATATGCGAGATGCATGAATCACGCCGTCAAATCATGCAGAAATTCAGCGCGTATTGCGCGATCATGTGGGGCACTTCGTCTCATAACGGGTCCCATAAGTGGTCTGTCCAATGGCATATGCTATGATCAGTCACTACTCAAACCAAGCATACATATGATGCGTACGGGCATGAGTCATGAGATTATACTAAGCATGTTATAAGGTGATGGGTAACAACGAGCATAGGCCTATTAATGGGCCCTAAGGGGAGTTACAATGCGGACATTTAACCAACATTGTACATACAATATGGACGTCAAACCAACATTGTTCCCTAGGTACGGCCCGCCATATATATCATTACATGAACATGGGAAGTCACACATTGCAATGGACCCTAAGGTCATTCCGCTGGGCCTCGACCCATGGGCCTTAGATACATCAAATGGGCTGCGTTAATGGGCCTTACCAATGAGCCTTATGTACATTGCAATGGTCCATGATTCATGGGCCTTGGAATACATCAAAGTGGGCCTCACAACTTAGGCCTTAAATATATTAGATGGGCCTACACACATGAGCTCTAAATATATCAAATGGGCCACTCCATTTGTGCCCCATGCACATCAAATGGGCTTGATCCCATGGGCTTTAATATGTATCAAATGGGCTTGAATCCCGTGGGCCTTATATAGAATAAATGGGCCGGATCCCATGGGCATTACATATGCCAAATGGGCTGAAACCCATGGGCATTACATATGCCAAATGCGCTTAATCCCATGGCCTTAGATGTGCACCAAGGTGGGCCTTAACAAATGGTTACAAATAGGCCAGCATGGGCCCTTTACACATACCAAGGTGGGCCCTACTTGAATCATAGATCTAACTCATTTTTAGCTCAAGCCATAAAACAATTTTTTTACAAAATAAATGAACGGTTTGGATGCATCACATGCACCATGGTAGGGGTCCACATGAAAGTTGGATGGTTGGGATGCAACACATGCATCAAGGATGGGGTCCACTGAGCTGAGGGTCTGGCTGATTCCATAGCTCATAAAATGAGCTTTCAAATTAGGATGGACGGTTTGGATGCACACCTGCATCATAGTGGGTCCCACCAGCCGTCCAGCAGCCCAAAAATGGCTGGACGGCATGGTAAAATACATACATCACGATGGACCCCACCGTCCAGGCGGACGGTGGAATCAAACACACATCACAGTGGGTGCCACCACGTGGACGGTGTACATAAAGCGCATACAACACTGTGGGTCCCATGTTGGGCCCACCATAATATTTTTATGCCATCCAACCCGTCCATTAGGTCACACAGACCTGAATGAAGGGTAAAAACAAATTTCAGCTTGATCCAGAACTTCCGTGGGGCCCAAAAAGGATTTCAGTGGTAGACGTCCAATCTTACTGTTTCTTATGGTGTGGACCACCTGAGATCTGGATGATCCTCATATTTGGAGGGGGCCCTCCTCAGAGGGTGGGCCACCTTATGAACAGGTCGGATGGTAAATAAGCATCAAGGTGGGGTCCACACGGTCAGCCGTGGGACCCCCTGCGTCCGCCTGCCGTCCTGGCGTAGGTGCCTGCGCCTCTGCAGCAGCAGCGTCTGCTGCCTCTTTGTATATATATATATATATTTTTTGAAAAACTGTTTTTCCAAGGTTTTTCAGGTGTGGGGCCCGCGTGTGAGGGATCCACTCCAGCCATTGGATTGCATGGCTCAATACAAACCAAACGAGTCTAATATACGGAATTTTTTGGACTCAAGGTGGGCCCTAGCTAACTTTTAACGGTAAGGACGATGTTTGCTAAGCTATGGCCCGCCTGAATGTCGGATTGACACCATTTTTCGGCTCAACGCCTAAAATGAGTCGGGAAAGAGGATGAACGGCATGGATTAGAAACATACATCAAGGTGGGGCCTACATGAACAACCCTTCCCCAAGCTTTGAAACAAAGCTTATATTTGTGTTTCCCTTTTGACGTCCAGCGTCCAGGGGACGCTGGACGGTTTGTACGTTGAGGTGGACCCTGCTGAGGTGGGCCACCACTGATAGATGAACACATTTAAGGTGGGCCCCACTTATAAATGGCTTGGGTAGGATATGAGCCTCATGGTGGGGTCCATTCAAGTGGGCCATATGGCCATTTCATCACACACAAAGAAATAAAATAATTGGAAAGAGAGGGAGAGAGAGAGATAGGGTGACACGCGTGATGGAGGGATCCCGGCACTATGGGCCCTCCGTTTCAATCATCCAATCATACATCAAAGGGTCCCATTGTATATGGGCCATTCAAGCAAAAGATCAACGGTGGAGATCCCTCTCCACTAAAAATGGACGGTCTAGATGACCTCTTAGTGCAAGAAAAGTAAACATCATGATGGGGTCCATGGAGAATGGTCCCATCATGGAATGATTTGATGATCAAGATGGGTCATCGGCCACATCTTAGGGTCCCAAGTGAGATCCAAACCATTGATCGATTGGCCTCACTTGGCCCATCTTAAAAACATAAAAAGTAGTCTAAAGAAACACCCACCACTTGATCTTCTTGGTCCTTTGGAAAGCTACACTCCTAGAGCTTCACTTTGATGGTGGAGATGGGAAATGGATGGCTAAGATGAGAGATTTGGGATGGGAAGTGGGCCACCAAAATCACACTTTCTCTTGGAAAAAACTTGGACGTGGGATGCTCTCCTTTGCTTGAAAATAGTGTTGGGAAATGAGGGAGAGAGAGAGGGTTGTAGGGAGATGTGAGAGTGATGGAGTGATGTGAAGTGAGTGATGGGTGAGGTGAGTGATGGGTGAGGTGAGTGATTGGTTGACTTTGGAGTTGCTTGGCTTGTGGAGAAAAAAAGCATGGTTACTTTGTACTTGACATGAGAGGTGATTGATGGGATTGATTGATGTGATTGATTTGACACTTTGTAGAGATTTTCTTAGGAATGTAAATGCGCGGCGTTTCTCGAAATAAACGCCGACCCACATCTCTTAGTCAGGGTATCGGATCGGTGCATGAGTCGTGGCGTTGGAACCGCGATGACGGTGCGGTCGCAACGATACAAGTCTTAGGTTAAGTCGACTCAAATGTATAGGATACGACTTACGGTCGTGCGCAAAGTCGATTACAGGTCGCAGGTCGCCGAAATTTGACGAGAAGGATCGCAGGAAGCAACGGAACAGTACGGATTAGGATACGGGTCTTACACGATTGATCCAGAAGCAAATACATAAAATAATATAACATTGTGGGTGATAGAAAAATGTTATCTGGTGAGTCCGTTGCTGAAACGAATTGGAACTTCCCCCTATACAGATGATCAAAGGCCCTCCTCGCAACCCACAAATAGGGGATCCACAAGACAATGGGTTGACAGGGTGTTCTATCAACAGGAGCCTCTACCGATAGTCCCATACATTTCCAGAGATAAACTCCCCCGAAACCCCTCTATCCCTCCCAATTAGTCTTCCCTTCCAGCTTTACAACATAATTCCCCACCCTACTTGAACTCCCAGGTTTTCGAACCTGGTCTCCCTCTAGCCCTCAACTTCCCTACCATGGATCCTATGGTCCCAGATTCCATACCCCATCTTACTTCAGTCCCGGCTATACTTTTCAACCCTGCTCTCACTTCCCAACCCAAGCCTGCCCACATTCATAAATCACCCACAGATGAACTTAGATCTAACTAATATTCTCTAGCCTGTCCTATAGCTAATGCTCATACCCCTCCAAATTATCTCATGGAGTTTTCTTTTGGTTTTGGGTCCCTTGTCCTCCCAGTTCCCCCTAGGAAAGCTCTCTCTGAAGGCCATTGTCCCTTGAGATTCGGTTCCTAATCCAATCATGGATCGAAAGATTCTTAGGAAGTGAGTTGAAATTCTTACTCTCAGCCAAGTAAAAGCAAAAGGCAGTCCCTTGAGGGGGGAGAGATTGCAGTGGACTTATCCCCTTACTTCATTCCAAACATCATATCCCCAACTCCTGATAGGTCCTTATCGGGATGCATCTCCCCTAGAGCTATGCGTAAACTCCCAGCATCCCTAGTGCAACATACCCTGGCAGGTCGAGAAGAAATGGTTCAGAGCTCCAGCAATCTGCCGATCCTTATCCAGGCTGAGCCAAGTGTACCCCAATGCACTAATCCTAGTAGGAAGGTCTGTGCTTATGGGCTGGATACTTCTTTGCTAGCATCAAGAGCAATGGGGAATGAGAAGTCGAAAGACTGCAACCTCAGTTCTAGGCAGAGGAAAAGGAACTCGGCGCAGCAAGTGGCCCCCAAGAAGAGCTAAGACAAGCTTCTCCCCAGGAAAAGGAAGGGAGGGCCTCTTAGCAAATAGTCAGCTACAGTTCACTTCAAACAGAGCAGGAGAGGTAGAGAAATCTTGTCCAAAGTTAACTGGTTCGGAAGACTTAGGAAACTAAAACCCAGAGGCAAGTTATCTATTAGAACATCCCATGGATAACATCCTTATTTGGAACGTGCGAGGTGTGGGTAATGCCCCAACAATCTGTACTCTTACGAGTATGGTGAGACAATCGAATCCAGCCATAATTGCCATCATTGAGCCGATGCTTAGGGATGAGAAGCGGAGTTGGATTGGCCTGAAGTTGGGCTTCCATTCATCCTACTCAAATGTGGATCAGGGAAGTAAGATTTGGGTCTTTGTCTCGACCTCCCTATCCATTCATGTTATGAGAGCTTCTGACCAAATGTTGTCCATGGAAGTGAGGATGTGTGGGAACAACTCGAAGCTGTTGCTTTCCTTCATTTATGCTAAATGCGCTAGAATGCTTAGAAGGCAACTGTGGGAGGCTCTAGCAGTGCTAGAAAATCTATCTTCAACACCTTGTGCCGTTTGTGGTGAATTCAACACTGTCCTTTCTCCCATAAAGAGAAGAGGTTTAGCCAACTTTGATGCTCTCAGCGCTGCTAAATTTGCTGAAGCTTTGGATAGGGCAGGGCTCCAAGATGCCATGTTTACTGGTAATAGATTCACATGGTTAAATAGCTAGGAGGTTCAATCGTGTCGGTGGGCAAGACTAGACAGAGTTTGTTGTAACAATTTATGGTTTCAACAATTTCGGGATTTTCGGGTCAAGCACTTTCCTAGACGTAACTCAGATCACACACCAATGCTCCTTCTCTTCCCCCAGCCGTGACCTTCTACTCCAAGAGCGTTCAGATTCCAATGCATGTGGACAACAGATGTTAACTTCAAGGGCATAGTCAACAGGGCGTGGTCTTCAGACGTAGCTAGAGACCCCATTCAATCCCTCATCGGCAAACTCAGGAACATCAAGAGAACCCTAAAGGACTGGAATACCAATGTATTTGGTAATATTTTCAAAAATCTACAAACGACAACAGATGATTTGCTCGCAGCTAAAGTGGCAGCCCAAAATCCAGCAGATCCTGCTCGGCTGAGTTCCCTAAGAGCAGCTACCAATAGGTTGACCCAATTGGAACTCTGCGAGGAAATTTTTGGAAGCAAAAGGCAAGAGCCCACTAGTTGCAGGAAGGTGACCGAAACATAGGATTCTTCCATGCGGTAGCTTAAGGTCGAGCTAGAAGGGCTAGAATTCTGGAGATCAAGAAAGAGGATGGGGTGAGGCTCTTAGACAACAATAACATAAAGAGTACAACAGTAGAGTTCTTTCGCAAACTAATGCAGGATATAAATGATTCTAATGGGGGTGAGCTCACGACTTCCATTCCTACCTTGGTTACAGAGGAAGACAACAAACTTTTCTTGATGGAATCGACTTGGAAAGAAGTCAGAGACATGGTTAAATCGATTTCTCCTGATGCCGCCCCGAGTCCAGATAGCTTTTCGGTGGCATTCTCCAAGAATGCTGGGATACGGTGGGCCAGGATATTATAGCGGCGACTATGTTCTTCTTCAATGAAGGAAATCTTCCCAGAGTTCTCACATCATCCCTCATTTGCTTAATCCCCAAGATAAGTTCCCCCTCCAGTTTTTCTAATTTTACGCCTATTAGCCTATGTAACTGCATATATAAAAATTTTAAAAAACTATTGCTATAAGATTGGGAAGGCTCCTACCCAATATCATATCCCTCAAGCAAGGGGCTTTTATGCAAGGTAGATCGATAGCAGAAAGTGGGGTGCTCGTCCAGAAAATTTTTTGAGATATAAATAAAAAAATAAGAGGAGACAATATCCTGTTAAAGCTGGACATGGAAAAGGCTTACGACAGACTGAACTGAAACTTTCTGAAGACAGTCCTATCCAGATTCGGCTTTGCTAAACGCTGGATTGACATGGTGGAGAAGTGTTGGACCAACTCTTGGTTCTCCATTTTATTAAATGGTGAAGCAACTGGTTTCTTCAAATCTTCTAAAGGTCTTCGTCAGGGAGATCTGATCTCCCTTAGGCTGTTTATCTTAGCGGCCGAGGTCTTCAGTAGAGGCTTCAAGCACCTCATGTTATAGGGAAGTTGTCAACCTTTTAGGACTTGAAGAGGTTGCCCGTTGTTATCTCATCTTCTCTTCGCTGATGATATGATTCTATTTGCGAACGGTAGCGGCAAATCCTTGAAGGCTATCTCCAAATTTCTCAGGGGTTATGAGAAAGAATTGGTCCAAAACATCAACATAGACAAGAGCTTCTTCATACCTTCTTTGTCGATATTGGAGGTCCGTATAAGATCTGCCAGAAGAATTCTTGGCTATCGCAAGGCCGAACCCCATTCACATACCTCGGGATCCCAATTTTCTAGGGAAGAGCGAAGAGAGTTTACTTTCGGAGCTTGGTTGAGAAAATTCAAAAGAAAATTGCTGGTTGGAAAAGCAGGATTATCTCCCAAGCTAGTAGGTTAACCTTGATTAATCACGTACTTTTTAGTGTGCCGGTCCATACATTAGTTGTTATGGACGTTCTAGCTAGCATTCTATTCGATCTCGAGAGGTCATTTACAAATTTTTTCTAGGGTTGGGATGGTATTAAGAAGAAATGCCACTGGCTCAGCTGGAAAAAATTCTCTCTCCCTAAACCAGGAGGAGGGCTGGGCATTAAGAGCCTAAAATTGGTGCTTCAGGCTTTCAGAATGAAATTTAGCTGGATCGTTAGGTTCAGGGGTGTGCAAAGCTGCTGGTGCTAATTTACAAGAACTAAATATGAGGTGGATACGAGTTCAACAACTATGGATTCCAGCCCTCTAGTTTCAGCATCCCCATTCTGGAAACAGGTGAGCAGAGCTACGCTTGCGGTGGCTGAACGCACTAGGTGGCTAATTGGCAGAGGCGATATCAGATTTTGGCTTGATGATTGGTCGGGGTCGGGCCCCCTCAACACATACAGTCAGCATCCCATCCAGGATTCACGTTCTCAGGCCGCAATGGGGGAGTTCATTAGCCCCTCAGGGCAAAAGTCCCTGGACATTGCAAGGGACATCCTCTCACAACTAGTGGTGGATAACGTGTTGAAGGAAGGTTTTTGTACTTCCTCTACAGAAGATAGATGCATCTGGGTAGATTCAATCGATGAGGAACTTGCTGTGGGCCAAGGTTGGCAGTTCATAAGGCAGAGAGCTGTGTAAAAAATCTGGGCCAAATGGGTTTGGCATACGAAACTCCCTCCCAAAATATCTCTTCTTGTCTGGAAAATCCTTCATGGGACAATCCTGTTGGAGGTTGCCATTCAGTCTAAAGGGGTCAGCCCGACTTCTTAGTGCGTTTGTTGCCCGCTTTCTCCACAAGCTGAATCGGTTGACAATCTTTTTGAGAATAGTCATATGGCGGTCCAAGTTTAGGACTTCTTCAATAGGGCCTGCAACATGTGAGCCACGGGCCCAAGCTTAGCTTCCTCCATTGTAACTCGTTGGTGGGCGTCCTCCCCATCCTTCAAATCTCTCCCCCTCCTCAAAGGGCTGATCCAATCCTTTATTCTATGGGAGTTATGGATGGCTAGAAATAAGGTGAGGTTCGATAATCAGGGAATGATGGCCTCGAGTATCATTGGGAATGTGCTCCGCTGGGTTAGAATAACGGCCGAGGTCTTTCGAGGTTTAAATCTCTCAACCTTCCTATTCACCCCTTGCTCGAGATCCTTGGGATTAACATCCCCACCCCTAAGCAGCCCGCCCTTTCTATTGTTAAATGGTCGAGGTCGTTGAGCAGCTGGATCAAAGTGAACGTTGATGGTTTGTCGAGGGAGAACCTGGGCCCTTATGGTGGAGGGTGGAGTGGGAAGAGATAGTAATGGTAATTTCCTTTTTGCGTTTGCTTTTGGGTATGAGAGAGGCTCAAATATGAGGGCAGAACTTAGGGCGATTCTGAATGGCATTGAGTAGTGTGCCCCACCTAGGGTACTCAAGAGTGGAGATAGCCAGCGATTCTAGTACGGTAGTGGCGTCCCTAGCTAAGGAGGAAAATGGGTCATGGCCCTTATGGTACTCGAGGAGTAAGATTGATGCTCTTAAACGTACATTGGAGGTTCGTATCTCTCATACGCCTAGGGAAGCCAACGTGGTGGCAGACAGGCTTGCTAGATTGGGGAGTGAATCCCAATTGGAGAAGATATTCAAATCCATGGAATCCCTTCCCGCGATCATCAAGGGTAACATTTTCCTGGACCAAGTTAGTCTTGGCTACCTTAGGAAGGGATAGTCCTCTCTTGAGATTTTTTTAGGTTTTTCTTTTAATTGTCAGGATTAGAGCAGTACACGAGCAGAAAAAGCTCGATTACTCGCTCGACTCGACTCGACTCGTCATGAGTTTGAGCCAAGCACGAGCATGAATTTGATATTTGTTTTGATTACAAGTAGAGTACAAGCTGGGCGGTACTCGACTCGCTACTCGACTCGCTACTCGACTCGTGTACTCGACTCGTATTCGACTCGTGTGCTGGACTCGTACTTGAGACTCCTACTCAAATCGCTTTCCCTCCCAACTTATGTTTGATGCTATGGTCCACCTGAATCACGAATCACCCTGATTTCATTAATGCATCGCGTGGGCCTCACATCTTACCAGTATCACCATAACTCGCGGTAGTACCAGTACCACGAGCACGCTTCGAGTGATAGAACACGTGTAGCGGGAGATATGGAAAGATTTTTGGGAAGATGGATATTTTGGTCATTTTACACTCTTTCTTCCTCTCCGATCATAGTTGCAGGGATGAAAAAAAAAAGGAAAAAAAAAACTCAAAAAATCCAAAAATAGGAAAGGAAATTCAAAGCTGCTTTCTTCTTATGCCAATTTTGTAGAAAGGAAAATGAAAGAACAATGAATCAAAAGACGAAATTCTCAGAAAAAGTAAAAAATGAAAATAATGCACATTTCAATCTTTTCCGCTCCCAATCTCAAAGACAAAAAAAAAAAAAAAAAAAAAATCTATTCTCATTCGACGAGGGAATTTCAAGCTATTTATAGCAATAGATTAGCAAGAAACGAATTTATTTATTTATTTTTTTCCTTTTTTTCAAATCTTACAAACAATTCTCAAAAACCCAATTCAGTTCATCACCAATTACTGCAAAATAGCAAGAAAAATCTGTCAAAAGTAGTTTTTTTTTTCTCTCTGGAATTCCATAAATCGTTATAAAAAATAAAATCCATTTTATCAGACCCATTAAAAATGGATTCTTGCAGCTAAAAAAAATAAAATGAAAGAACCAAATTGAAAAAAATAAAAACCATTCTCATATCAACGAATTTCAAGCTCATTACAGCAACAGATCCGTCAAAAGAACTCGCCTTGAAAATTACTCGATTTCTGCTCGTATTCGGCTTATACTTGGACAAGTAGAGCACGAGTAGGGAATCCATGCTCGCTGGCCGAGTAGAGCCGAGTACGAGCAGGACTCGTGCATTGCAAGCCGAGTACGAGTAAGGTGATACTCGGCTCGGCTCAGCTCGGCTCGACTCGTGTACAGCTCTAGTCAGGATAGGCAAGCCTACCATTTTTTTTTTTGTCGTGGGCCTGACCCGAATTATTCATAGCGTTGTACAGCCTTCGGCTCCCGTTGTTTTGTTTTATATATAATAAAGTCCATCCTTACATAAAAAAAAAGGCTCCAGAGGACCGGGCTCCTTGCAGTATCAACCATCACGAAAATGGATGGCCTAGATCATCTAATTGTAAAAGTAACTATTGATCTGGATTGTAACATCATGTGGGTTCCACTTTTGAATGCCCATTTCTAAATGATACTTTGATCCAAACAATTCAGTAATGGCTTAAACAAAAGACAATATCAATGATTCTCAAGTATAGCCCTTGGCCATTTAAGTATGAAAACAAGTAAATTCAATAATATCCTTGGAAGAAAAAAAAGGTTTGGGTGTGTGACCTAATGGGATATGCTCTTTGTTCCGAACATCATTATTATTATTATTATTATTTTACACACGCACGCACCACACACCCATGTACTCCGTAGTGGGATTTCACCACCCGTGGGTTTCGAACCCAAGACCTCATGTTGAAACTCATCAGAGTCTACCACTCAGGCAAAGACTGAAACCCAAGAGCCATGGGTTTGATTCTTGATTTGTTTCCATTAGCTATTTGACCCCAAGAGGCAAAAGAGTCCCAAATATGTATTTGATTTCCTTGAGTTTGAATTCCCAAAGACAATGACCTTTTTAATGCAACGGCGTCTACGTGGTATTTCTCTATAAAAAATAAAAAAAAAAGAAAGAAAGAAAGAAAAAAAAGAAGAAAAAGACCCGATGGTTCTTGAAATGGTAAAAATCACATAATCATTTCAGTTTGGTGCACATCCACATGCAAAAATTGGGGTGTTCCAATCACACTTTGGTATCAAATGTGGGCCTCTAGCAAGTTATTTACTTCAACAATCCATGTTTTTTTGTGGCCCACCTGATGAATGGACAGCTGATTTTTAGCGTGTTCGCCTTTGAGGTGGATGACTCCTGCACTGATCAAATGTCCAGTATACTTTTTCCATCCTTGCACGTGTATGAGATCCAGGGAAACTATCAGGTGGGCCACACATTGAGAATGCCCAGGACAAAAAATTTGGCCGGTCCACTCATTAGGTGGGCGAGACACAGAATCGAACGCTGACATTGCTCTATTTCCCATTTAACGGTGTGATCATGATGAGTAGATGATTGTGACTTTGGGTCAGGGCATGCTTAACAATGTGCCCTACGTGATGAAGGGCTTAATCCTGGACACGTCACCCATGTTGGTCCACGTGGCCAAAAGATTCACACCCATCTGCACCCTTTTTTACTTCGCTCCACTTGAATGTCCCAACGTGGTTCTAGAGATCCAAACCCCTTGTTGGGCCTTCGCCCAATAAGCCGGACTTCTGATCAGGTGGGTCGAAGTTGTCCTAAAGAACTGGACGGGTACCAATGGTCCACATTCAGTCCACACGTGTGGCTCTAACCTACAGCTTACAAGCCACCATGATTTTCACTCAGGGAGTCTGCACGGACGAGCCCGACTATTAACAACCCAGATCCTGTAATCTTCTTCCAAATTGGCACGTATGAAGATTATAAAAAAGCGTGCAGTTGGCCGTGGCACCTCCATGCATAGACCCACGTGCCAACATCCCAATTGTGTTGGACATCGAAGCTATGTATCCGGTGAACTGCGGTTCAAATGGTTTGAGTTGTTAGAACTGCTTCTGAGCTGGCCCACTCAAAGTTAAGGAGAATGCTCCGCACAATACTGCAGACGATGCACCCTGAAGCTCCATCCACACTCTGAAATATTACAGATGCTCGGTCAAGTCAGTGGCCCTAGAATACGGGGTGATCAGTGGCATCTGAAATCTGTGTGAGAGCTAAGCGTGCATGATGTTGACGGTGAATGACTGCTTGGCTTCCTCCAATATGACTTCTATTGAGGTTGGAGCATGCACACGATAAGTTTTTCGTATATCGTCGATATGACCTCGCAACTTATTGAACTCGGCCTCTCAAGGATCATCATTTTCGGCTACTGCTTCGGCAGGGTTATCCTCGACCACGGTTTTGGGAGCTTTGCCACTCTTCTTCTTTGATTCATGATGTAAATCGGAGGCAGTCAACACGGCAATACTCGAAACTTGAGAATGCGATAGTATTGGTGCTTCGCCAACTTGTTGGTTTTGTCGGGATCTGATAGGTGCTTGAGTTCGTGCAGAAACTTTTGTGGTTACCCAAGTGACAACCTCTGTTCGGGAGGAGGGACTTGTCATTCTAGCATTCTCTTTATCAGATCAATGTTGTTGGCCAGTGCCTTCACTCATTGTTTTAGAGAGATAAGCCAACGTCTCCAATTTCAAGACCGCTGCACTAGGCCTATGGGCACAAAATCAGCCTGTAGTTGGGAAGACAAACTTCGATGGTCTATAGATTGTTCTAGCGGCATAGGGTTGAGCACAGCAATGGTGGTTTGGGTTTTCTTGCTCCCTTTCGTTATTGTTGGAGCATTGTAGATGAGAGGAACGATTTTTTTACTGTTGTTATCACGCCCCAAACTCGGAAACCGAGTTCACAAAATTCTCGATCGCCGAATCTGGTGCCGACAGCCTCCGTAGTACCCTATTCTCAGCTCTTAGTATGCATATACCAGGTTAAAATCATGAGATCATATAAGGAGAATTTTTAATGTCAATTTGTCTCATAAAAAGCATAATCACAAGTATACCCAAATCACAAAAGCAACATCATCATCACATATCCACTAATATAAACATTTGAATACAATGCTAAAAGAAAAATACATATGTCAAAATCAAAGCTGCAGAAGTCAGCTACATGCTCCAAGCTCCACGCTGCTGCAACCTAATATTATTTGCACGCATCTATCGTGCATAAGCTTATAAAAAAAGCTTAGAGGGTAGTGTAAGTGTGTGAACAAGGTAAGTGCCAAGTATATAATACAGGTCCATAAATCATATGTGTCGGAAATACTAGCAAGATCATGAATCATACGATAATAGAGTAAGCGGAAATGCTGACAATCCATAAATCCATGAATGTTATGAGTCGTACTAAGGCTATGCGACGCAAAAACGTAATAAGCCAATATCCTATACTAAAAATGCAAAGAAAAATACAACTCTTACTAAGTTCGTCTAGGTTATATAAGTACTGAAACATAACAATTCAAAATGTCATATGCAGCGGATGTAATACAATATGCAATGCAAATGAAATGACCAAGCTGGAGTGTGAAGTCGAGATGATAGTACGTAATATCGCAGGCTACGAGGTCCATCACAAGGGACTTCTATCCAAACCAGTCCTATACTTAAATTTGGATAGTCATATTCAATGTGGTAAACTCCTGATCTCATGTTAGTCGCGCACCCTAACCGAAATCCTGGCCATTGTGAGGTACACGTAACAAATAGTTGCATATCACCAGCCCGAGTGGAGAGTGAATGAATGAATGAATGAGTATGTAACTCCAACTCAATAAGTCCACGTATCAGTACTGTACATTTCTGAGATCATCACCGGGGTCTAGTGCACTCCAAGTTGGCTATTGCCCCTGCCGGTCGCACAGCCCAACAAGTGGAAAAGACCTCACTACTCGCCTACCAGTAATATGCCAATGCCTACCCGGCTCATCGATAGAGGACCCATTTGAGAGCTGGTCAAACTCAGCCTAGTTTACAGCCCCCTCACTCGAGCGGATAAGGCCACACCTCCTCCTAACTGATCACGACACAGTGGGAGACACGACCTACTAGTATTCGGCACTCGAGCGCTCATGTATCCACTCGGTCTAGACGTTGGGGTGTCTCCTGGCCACGGAGGTTTAGAGACTCTCACCCACGGACATCCAAAATGCCCAGATGCTCAAAACAAACATTTTCGATGTCCCATCAAGCCATCCACGACATGCCTGTGGAGGCTATGACTCTGATGTCGCTAGGGCGTATAGTAATCACAACACACAATGCAAGATGCATGAGTCATACAATCCAGTCATGTATCAATCTTGCACATACCGTGTGCTCTTATTAGACAATCTCTGCCTATCTTACATGCAGATGATACGTGCAGGCAATCCAGTCTCATAACAACCTGCCCATTGACATATATAATGGTCAACCACATCTTACATGCAGATGATACGTATGTGCATGTATTATGATGCTATGCTCTCACATACTCATATTCGGTATCGTTAACCGGCACCGATAATCGGCCTCGACAATCAACCTCTATAATCGGAATCGGCCTTGGCAATCAGAATCGGCCTTGGTAATCAGAATCGGCTTCGACAATCGGAATCGGCATCGACAATTGGTCTCGACAATCGAAATCGGCATCGACAATCGGAATCAACCTCGATGATAGGAATCAGCCTCGACAATTGGAATCGGTAATCGGCTTAACAAAGGACCTAAGGGTTACAATGTGAACATTTAACCATCATCGCACATCAATGTGGACATTTAACCATTGATCCCAAGGAGTGACCCACATAGAGCCAAATGTATCGTGGGCCCATGGCCTCACACAAGGACCTAATATGCATCACTATGGGCCTTACTCATGGGCCGCATATACATCACAATGGGCCTTGGCACATCGGGCCTCACTCATGGGCTGCATATACATTATAATGGGCTACATCTCAGGGCCTCATATACATCACAATGGGCCACAACATGATGTGCCACAACAATGGGCCTTAAATGAACAATAGGTGGGTCCTACACATGGGCCTAATATAAATAACAGGTAGGCCCTACACATGGGCCCAATATACATAACAGGTGGGCCCCACACATGGACCTCATACACGTTAAGTGGGCAGCATTAATGGGCCGCACCAATGGGCCTCATATACATCAAGTGGGCCGCATCAATGGGCCGCACCAATGGGCCTCATATACATTAAGTGGGCTGCACCAATGGGTGTCATAGATATACAATACATACATCAAGGCGAGGATAAGACAGATACACCATGGTGCATTCCATGGACGAATCGCAGGGATAAGACATACATCATGGTGGTCCCTACTACTGTCAAAGGCATGAATGGTATGAATATACATATGCCATCAAGGTGGGTGTAACGACCCGAAAAATTCTGTACCAAGACCCAAGTACCACCTCGATCGGGAATCAATTAGGATTAATTCTCTTAGAAATTTAACTTAAGTTACCTAGCGCTATGTTAGACTGGCTGTGAAATTTATGCTGTTCGATTTAAATACGTTCTGCAAAACTTAAAACTTGTAGAATCAATGACGCTATAATACCCTGAAATCTAGGATCCAATTCTAAACCCATTTGTTCTAGGAAATGTTTGGTAACTTTGTATTGGATCTAGACCGCGCATTGAAAGTCTGATATTTACAATCTCAGACCATTATGACCGCTTAGTTGGACTTGACAATCGTTTCGAAAATCAAGCCCAACTGATGTCCTGACACTATTTTACTGAGTTTGGAATGAAGAGAGTGAGAAAAGGAAAAGAATTAGAAAATTAATTTCATTTTTTTATGAAATCTGGCACATGTCATTTGCGCATTATTTTTAAGAATTATGACCGTCAGAATTCAACCAAATTTCACCCTCGAATCAGAAAAATTGGCCCTTTCATGTTATGAAACTTGTAGCCCTGATTTAGATTCGGTAACCGTCGAATTGAAACTGGTCCTCCACGGACGATCTGAAAATCCGATCGGACTGAAAACTTCGCTGATTAAAGATCCGATGTTAGTGAGCTTAAGTCCGACCGCAATTGATAATAGGACCTCCAGAAGCGCTCCGTTGGATCAGAAAAATCCCGATTTGGATATTACCTAAGTATACCTTGACTTGGAGTTCATTTTCGTTATGTTTAGGCTTATAAAAGGGTCTTAAACCCTTAGCTTTCTAACCCATACGAATTTTTCAAACCCTAGAGATTTCAAAGAAAGAAAAGAGAGAGAAAGTGTGGCAGAATCCTGTGAAACTCCATAGGATCATTCCTAGTACATCTATAATCTAAACTGGCGTATCTGAATCGTTCTTCTGGTAATTGGATAAGTTAAGCTAACCCTAACCTATTTTGAAGCCTAGACTAGCTGTAGTAGAATGCTAGCTAACCTGTTTCATGCCATAGGTAGCGTATTCGCCGTTGACGAAGACACGTCATCTGAATCAACCTAAATACGACTTTTCTGGTTTAAGGTGCGGACTATATGCGCTTAGGTTATGGTTTTCAACCCTTTCAATGATAGTTAATGATTTATTCATGCTATGGATGCAATTACACATGCCAAATGTGCTGTCTGTTTTGTCTTCCGTATACGTATGTTGTATATTGTAAATACCATATTTCATGTATATGTTAGAATACACATACGTATGGAATTTGTTGAATTGATTGCCATGATAAATTTCGTTGTTATATGCTTAATATGTATACGACAACTCCTTGGCGAAAGGACTTGCCCTACTTTGCAACGGTGTCGACATACGTGATGTATGTTGAATAGTGTAACCTAAGTGTTTGGATAAATGCCTAAGTGAGTTAGTAGTTAGTAAAGTGTGATTGTTAAGATGGTTGGGATATGGATTTCAACCACAGTATTTGTGTGTATGATTCCCTCCATGAATCATGCAATTTAGGTTGTCCATATTCAATGAGTGTATGATTTCTTCCATGGATTGTGTACCTGGTTAAATCATGATAAATGTGTGTATTAATTCCTGCATGTACTATTTACATTTTCATGCTATACTTCATTTGTTGTTCATGTGAATGCAGAATATGACTCATATGCTAGTTATCCTTGTATGTGAATGGGGCTATGCCACAGTCCAGGTAATCAAAAAACATTTTGCAAGTAGTGGTTGAGGTTGCTTTCGCCACACAAGATGAGTTTAGCGAATCTGAGTCGTGCTTGAGGAGTTCGGCAGTGGTTAGGCCACACGGAGTGCTTATGCATTCCATGTTGTTTAACTCAACGTACGCTTGGCCTAGTTGAACTTATTAACTAACCCGATTGACCGATGCTTATTCACCATGTTTGCTCACCACTGTTTGAATCTAAGACATTGAGCTTACCAGTGTAACTCCCGTTAACCATGGTACCAAGCTCCCCTAAGACTCATGAGCCGGGCATGGTGGTATGGGACACCGTGGTCGTGCTGTCGGCCTATGCTGGGGCCACAAACCTCCCCGTAGTGACCAGTGAGCACCCTACTCTGAGTAGATTATGGTGGTATGAGACACTATATTCTTGCTGTCGGCCTACACTGATTGGTGACGAGCCATTTATATTGATCTTGAGTTTATCCTGACACCGCATGGGGGCGTCGAGTCCTGATGCAGTCTTAAGGATATGAATAGGCTTGTATTGATAAGGTGATGAGGGAGTGGAGCAACGATTGCGCGCAACAGCCCTAGAAGCCCTTGTAGCGACCTAGAACCATACTATCGTATGAGATATCCTAGGATTGACGACCCTAGAAAGGATCAATGTTGGGAAATGATAAAAGGGAGGTGTCTTAGCTTCCCAATACTGCTGTATGAAAAGGACTAATAAGAACTAGGTAATCACGTTCATGACATCGCACTGCATGTGCCATTGGCGTTGGTGTGAGAGCACAGTGGTAGTGATTTATGCCGCGATCGTTAGATGATGTCGCATGAGGGAGATTGTGGTAAGGGCATGCATCATTTTTCATGTCATCCTTTCATTAATAAGAGATCTAGGACATGTTTGATTGTACTGCCTTATCATTACTGCTTGATTGGATTGATAACATGTTAACTTTTGCTGTATAGTACCACTGAGTTGATCACTCACTCCCACTTTCTGGGACTGTGTTTAAACACCAACCAGACTCTGCTTTAGATGCAGGTGATGACGATACTGGCGAGGCAGGGCCAGACTTTGATGAGGACGAGGAGGCATTCTCATACATGCAGTTCTCAGGCGGGTTCGACTGAGCCTTGTCCTGACCAACGGAGATTTTCTGAGATATGTATTGTATTATTTTGAACGGTTCATGTATGTATTTTAAGACACAGACGTTTGTATATTGCCCTGAGCATTGCACGCATCATTTGGGGATTTATTTTGTATCATGTATGTCTTTAAGTCTTCCGCTTGCTTGACCTTAATATCCCTGAATTATGTCTGCTAATCTATCTTGATCTATATCATGTTTTATGCATTAATACAGACAACATACAATCATCATCGAATATGTTGTATAAGTGATGTTTTGGAACTCGGGAGCTGAGTTATACTCGACCCCCGAATTTCATGGCGTTACAATGGGCCCTACTCAGCACCATCCAAATGAACAGTGGAGATACAAGACATCAATGTGGGCCCCACCTGTCCAAGATGGACGAACTTCTTGAAAAACACATATAATGGTCGGGTCCCACAACACGTCCATGTACGAACAGTGTGGATATAAAATAAATACATCAAGGTAGGTCCCACCCCCACACGTGCCACATGTGTAGGGTGGACCCTACACTATGAAAATGGATGGACAAAGTATAAAATACATAGATCATGGCAGATCTCTCTTTGCACTGTCCAGACATGGATGGGGTGGATATTAGAATACACATAGCAAGGTGGGTCCCATCCCACACGTGCAGCACGTGTGGGGTGGGCCTCGCACGCATGATGATACTGAATGGACGACAAAGGATATAACATGTATGTCATGATCAACCTCCTGCTAATGACGTGAACTCAACATAGTTACTGGCTGTCCACACGTGTGGCCCACCCACTATATATATATGGACGGTCCAGATTCATAATACATATGTTAAGGTGGGTCCACATGTGTGGCCCACCCACTATATATATATATATATATATATATATATATATATATATATATATATATATATATATATATATATATATATATATATGTCACCGTCCAAAGTCCAGCTTCAGCGCATCCAGGTGTGTTGGACGGACGGCCTAGATTGTTGAAAGCATACATACATCAAGGTGTCATCCCACCGTCCTAATCAAATGGATGGTGGGGATGGAGAATACGCTCATTAAGGTGGGCCCATCCCACACTTGCAACACGTGTGGGTGGGTCCCACCCACCAAGAAAACAGGTGGATAACATTGGTTAAACACATATATCATGGTGAGGCTCTACACAAGTGGCCCACCAGAGGTTTGAATTTGCCTCATGGGCCAAGGAGTTGGATGGACGGCTGGCATGAAACATGCTGCCCACGGTGGGTTCCACGGTATCGTCCAGATGGCGGACGGTCTGGATACACAGGGCATGCATGATGGGGTCCAAGGCAGAGTGGCCCACTGTCAAGTTGATATTTGTGTTTCCCCCATCATCCAGGCCGTCTAACTGGACCGCCAGTCCAGTAGAGTGGACAGCAGAGCCATCCCACTTGCTGGACGACCTGGATCGCCCATAGATGGGCCACCAATTCAAGAAGAAGGAGAGAGAGAGAAAAAAGAGAGAGATATCGGATGAGGCGGGAGGAGCTCCACCACTATGAGCTCCACCATGATACAATGCATAGATCAAGATGGGTCCCACCACATGTGAGCCCCCGAATCATAAAAAATCAAATAATAAAAACACCCACTGTCGATCTCATCTTCCTTTTTCCGCCAATGCGATGTAGAACTCTAAAGGGTGTGATTCAACGGTTGAGATGAACTTTGGATGATGGAGATGAGAAGTAGGAAGGTGGGCTACACATGGCTTCTCACATGGAGGCTTGGACGTTGGACTTTCATGGGGTTTGCTTGAAAATGAAGAAATGAGAGAGATGATGGAATGTAAAGAGAGAGAGAGAGAGGGATGGGTGAGTGAATAATGGGTGATGGGTGTACTGGACATGTATGAGTTGTAAGAGAGAGAGAGAGAGAGAGAGAGAGAGAGAGAGAGAGAGAGAGAGAGAGAGAGAGAGAGAGAGAGTTGACTTTAGGAGAGGGGCGGTTGTATTTGCTTGAGGTGATTGATGAGATATGTACTTGTTTTGATGTGATGGATTCTCTTGGGATTACAAAACGTGGTGTTTTTCTCGAACTGAACGTGGGCCCACATCTCCTGGCTCGGGTATCGCCTCGGCACGTAATACGCGACATCGAAATTATGGCGATGACGTGGTCGCAAGGGTAAAAGTTTCGAGTCGAGCTGACTCTGATATACGGGACACGATTCAGGATCGCGCGCAAACACCGATAACAGATCGCGGGTCGTCGGAATTCAACTGGGTGGACCGTAGAAGCCTACGGAACGGTACGGGCTAGGATACAGGTCTTACAACTGTTCTCACAGATGATGCCAAATTGTTGATGCAAAAATCTGATTCACCCTTTTTAGCAGACCAGTGTAATGTGCTTAGCGCGGTTACAGTTAGATATGTTGACACTAATGAAGGGTTGTGGTTCTTCCAAATAAAAGATTTTTGGGGCACGGGTTATCATATAAGCGACTTGGATTAAATGAACCATGGCTGCACTTCTAGGATCCAAATAGGTTATATGTGGGCCCCACTTGGAAGGAGGATCCAGAAATCCCCAGGGAGATGAATCCTAAAAAGAAGGGTTATATGATACACCATTGGCCTCCTGGCACAACATGGGGGGATTTTGGTTATGTGGGTGGGACCTATGCTACTGTGTCAGACGGTGGATGAACCATGCAAAATAAATAAATAAATAAATCTCGTCCATTCGAAAATCCTAGCTATCAATATTGGGGGCTTTTATTTCAGTCGAATGTGGACCGTAGATGTATTCCTCATCTAAGCAACCCCCCTAATATTTTGTTATGAAGGAGATTTTCGGGAGCAATGGTCCATCCACAGCGGGTTGCAACAGACTAATGGTGTGGATTTACCTAAAACAATGGCCACAGTTGTAGGAACTGAAATCTCGCGTATGACTTGGTGTGTGGACTCTAGAGACGGCACCAAACGAACCTGGAGTCTGCATAAAAGGACGAGCAATATGATATGGGATTTTGGCCAAAATAGTCAAGCGCAGCATATGGTCTCTCGTAGAAAGTCATAACTTTTTTAACCGGATGACAATAATTGGAAATTTTAAGGAATGAAAATGCCCCTGTGCATTGAGCCCAATGTCTGTCAAGACATGGTGCAGGATGGATTGGGATTGCATATTATGCAAGTGTAAGGGTAAATATTGTGGGGCCCACTATAATGTTTGTGAGAAATTTACTGTATTCATATGTTTTGCCAAATCATTTTATGACATGAGCTCAAAATTGATGTGAATATAAAGCTCAAGTGAATCATACAGTAGAAAACAAAAGAAATCATACACCAACGGTTGAAATATTTGTGGGGCTATAAAAGTTTTAGATTAGACTAATATTTTTATGCTTTTAGTTTATCTTAGTGGTAAAGACCTTGTGAACATTTGGACCACTTCTATGAACGGTTTAGATTACATATAAACATCACGGTAGAGCTTATAAAAGTTTGAACAGTAGGTAACCCTTTTCCACTGTTTCCAATCATGTGGTTCACTTGAGTTATTCATCTATTTAATTTTTGGTCTCATGTCTTAACATGAACTTTCAAAATAGATGGATGGAGTGGATTTTCCACAAACATCATGGTGGGCCCAATATAGCTTTTGATGGCAGAAACTTCATACAAGAGGCTTTGGTTAGAAAGTAGTCCATGTGATGGGTAACTTATGTTATTAAATTAAATTTCAAATCTAATGAACGGAGTGAATTAGACAGATATTCAATGGTGAGCCCTACAACTCTTATTATCTAACAACTCGATTCTTAACACAACGACCACAACTTTGACCCTTAACATATTGTAACAATGACCTATGCCCTTAATACATGACAACCTTGACCTTTAACATATTATAATCACGACCTAGCCTCTTAACACATTATAACCTTAACCTTTAATAAATGATAACTTAAGCCTTTAGCACATAATAACCGTTATCCTTGACACATGTCAACCTTGACTTTAGTTGATATATGTGAAGGGTCATGGTCGACATAACTATTCAATAAGGCAAAATATAATAAAATTTAAATTTTATTTTTTTTATTGTCTTTCACGTGATAATAATAACCCTTCTTTTTCACTATAAATTTCTTTTGACAATCATTTTTCTCAATAATAACAATCATTACCATCTTTCTCTATCCACAATAAAAAGTGGCTTTCATATTTTAAAAAAATACTATTTTATAATAAAATAATTTATTTAAAATATTTTTCACATATCAACAGCTTTTATTTTTAAAATATATGGCCATCAGAACAACAACAATACTCATTTTTAAAATTGTAGAAGTTGTTGTCGGTGCTCATACATAGGAGAAATTAACTGCATTAGACGTACCATCGGTAACATGAAACCACGAAGGAAAAAATCAAAGAATGTCCTTATGGCGTTAGAGTCCAAAGCAAGGTCAATTTCGTTTACTATTTCGCCAAAATGTACTTAAAGGGCTAAAGATAGAACATTTTGTAAAAGGAGTTGTACTAAGTCGCCCATATGGTGCATTAGGCCATGCCACAAATGCCAATTTGGACAAAATCCCTTAAGATATACATGGCCCGCATCTTTGCAAGTACACTTGAGTTGTACTAAGTCGCCCATACGGTTCTTTAATCTCGTCGTTGATTGGTTGAATTCCACCTTGACATTTCACTATATGTATCCATTAAAATCAAATCCTAACCGTTCAATTCCCTAGTTAACTATAAATGATTGATACGAAAATAGATAAATAATCTACTTGCTCCTTGCTCTTGCTCCAGTGTTAGGCACTGAGTCAAGGGTTCGAGTACCCATAGGCGGTGAAATCCTACTACGGCGTGAGTGTGTGATGGAGTGTGTGTGCGCGTGTGTTAAAAAGATAAAAATAAAAATAAATGATCTACTTGTAACTGAAAAGTGTTTTAAACTGGGATGATATTTCCTCCATGATCTATCAACGTTAGGAAGCAAACATACCAATGGTCGGGATTACCGAACCCTTGGGCCCACTTTACATAATTGAAAACCGTCATATACTGTTAAAACCTGCGGGATATGTGTATTAATATAAGATAAATACTTTGATACGCTGGTAGATTGATGATACGCAGGCACTTACAAATTACGTAAAAATTGCTAATTGAATTGACCAAAAATGGGTTCCAGTTCAGATGCGTCATTAATAAAAAAATTAAGATTATTTGTTTGTCCGATTATTGGACGGTTCAGAGTGAAAAATATCTAATGGTCATTTTTACAAACAAGTGGTAAAATATCAGAGGTTAGCTAGAATTGTTCAAGCAATCTGATATTAGAACCGTGACGTAGAGACAGTGGATCAGACCGTCTAATTTGAGTCTATGTATGCCACGTGTACATTTTCTGGGTACATGCGTATCAAGTGTCATAAGCTGCCGGAGTATCAAATAATTGCCATGTATAATTCGTTGGGGGGGGGGGAGAGACAAAAGTGACTTGGTAGTTCGGCTCTTGAGCTCCGGTGGCGCACGCGCCTCGTTTTCATATGAAAGATGAAAAGAAGGGCTCCATGCGAGAAACTACGAATGCCACGAAAATTCTCTCGTTTTCAAGCGAATCGGATTTCCCAAGGGTTTGAATTACGCGTCTCGTCGTCGTCATCCGCATTCATTGCTGTTCTTCTTTTCTCGAGGGATTTTGAGAATTGAGATTTTCCGGAGCTAAAATCCCGATTCTTTTGGATAACAATTTTCTGTAGATGAGGTTGGAGTTTCATTTCTCTTATTGAATTCAGTTCTTTTACCAGAAATGTCGTTTTTTTTTTTTTTCCTTTTCCGATTTTCTAGGGTGCGTTTGGATGCAGTATAGATTCAATTGCGATCATTAATTCAACTTGAGGGTAAGGGTCCGAATTGCCATTACGCTACTTTCAAGTTGGACTAGACTGAAATTTGCAATTATTGTTCAGCTAAACGCAGTTCTAGGGTTTCCATTCCTTGTGGAAGATTGCCATCGATTTCTGGTTAAAGGCGAGGTTCCAGGAGTTCATATCTGAGTTCGTTTTGCGTCACATAGAGGTGTCCTGATGATCGGGCTGTCCTTGTTCATGGAACTACCCTAGATGGCCACATTAAGTAACTATGCCCAAGCTGATGATCCTGGCCATTGATATGCGTTGCTGAATGTAGACCATTTAAAAGAAAATTTTCAATGGCTCACTTTTGTTGGTTTTTGAGTTTTGAAAAACTAGAAAATTGAGAAAGAGAAAGAAAGACTTCTTATTTGTTTCATTGTAAGATACATTCATAATAAATAACCCATTGCTACGATAATCCTTCCTTACAATGGTCCCATTTTTGGTGAGAACAAGTTTGTCTGAATTAGAGCTGGGCATGGGACGAGTTGACTCGGGAGACTCGACTCGTCTGACTTGTTCAGACCCGACTTGACCCGAACTGAGTGGGTGAGTCAATCCAAACCGAGTAGACTTCGCCCAATCTGAACTCAGACTGAGTCGAGTCTAGGTCCCCCAGTAACTTGACTCGACTCGACCCGAAATTCGACGTGGTACTGACTCGACTTGATCCGAAACTTGACTCAACTTGGGTTCAAGTAGTGTGTGTGTGTATAAAAAAAAAATAAAAAATCTAAATCTAATCTAACTTATCCGACGCACTTGACCCGACCTCTCTCCCTCCCTCCTTTCTTGAGTCCGACAGCCACCCACCACCACCAGGCCACCCTCTTCTCTCTCTCTCTCTCTCTCTCTCTCTCTCTCTCTCTCTCTCTCTCTCTCTCTCTCTCTCTCTCTCTCTCCTCTACTCCCGCATCTCCTGTACCCAACGGTCTTGACCCGATATCCACTAGCTCGACAACTTAGCCGCTCGTCTCGATTGAACAACTCATCTGCACCCACTTGGCTCACCCGCTCGCCGCTGACTCTCGACAGCCACCCAACTCTTCAAATCAACTAATCAATGTAATTTTGTGTTTGAGAAGACTTCTATTTCATGATTTTCATATATTCTTGTGAAATATATCACGCTGAGATATTCTAATTTGGGAGTTTTGTGAAATTGGGGTCAGGTAGGGTTGAATGGACAAATTGGAATGGATCGGGTGCTTGTATTTGGTTTGGGCTAGCTCGGGTGCGTTTGGGTTGGTTGTGGTGTGTCCAAGCTGGCTTGGATGCATCCAGGTTGGGTCTGGTTGAGCCATTTCTAATCCCTTAACCCTAAACCCAAATCCTAAACCTTAAACCCTAAAAAAAGGTCAACTCGACCTGGCTCGGTGTTAACTGACCTGACTCAGTCCCTGTGACCAGGTTGGAATTGATCTGGGTTAGTCCAGGCCATACTCGGACTTGGATCAAGTCAAGCATGCTGGACTCGGTTTTGAGTTGGGTCGAGTTCGGATAAGGTCTATTTCAAAATTGAGTTGGGTCGGGTTAGCCCTAACCTGGTCCAACTTGACTCGATGCCCAACTCTAATTTGAATCAAACACAAATTTAATACCAATTTTATTGAGGAGAGAGCCGAAGACCACATTCCTTCCCATATTAGGCACATGCATGACATCATTTAATGCAAGAGTTTTTAAATGTGAGCTTTAGAAGCACTTTCCCTTGGTGAGGTTGGAGCATTTCTTACGAAGACTTGTTCTTTATCCTCTATTGTTGGGTAGGAGGTAAACATGCTTTATTCCTTACAGACACGTTGGGTTGCCCCGTGTTTAGCACCCATTCCATGTTGTTCATGAGATAGACTTCTAAAACAACAATATCATGTCTAATTCGACGTCAGTGTCAGCGTGATTAACACAAGGCCTTTGTTTTCTGCTTCTTACGCCTGCATTCAGCGACACGAGTCCCCGATTTTCCACAGTGAAAACAATTCCACTTTTTCTTAAATTGTTATTCTATTTTCTTCTTGAGCCTGCATTCTATAACATGATGCCTTGATTTTCTACTGAAAACAATTCTCCTTCTTGTTATTGATGTGATTAGATTCTACCAAGTTTGCTTTTGAGGCTATGTCATTCGCGTTATCATTTTAGTTTCTGATTTATTAGCCTCCTCAATTCTAATGTGTACAATGATACTCTCCATGGACATATCCATTTTCTTACGTTTTACCTTGTTCTTATATTCTTTGTAGGAGGGTGGTAATTTTTCTATGAGAGCTCCTATAAGGAAAACCTTGTCCATTTCCATTCTTTCAAATATGAGTTCATGTATCAGATTTTGATACTCATAAATATGGTTAGTGACAGTTTTTTTTTTTTTTTTGAAAGATATATGGTCAGTGACAGTTTTATCATACGTCATAACATAGTGATGGAATTTTGAGATGATATGTTTCTTAGCCACTATATCTTCTAATACATATTTCTTGTCTAATGCAACCCATATTTCTTTAGTAGAGGCATAAGAAGCATAGACATCAGGAAGCTCATTAGAGAGGGCATTCGAATTAGAATTTTTGCATTTATGGGCACCCCTTGTCTGAGTTCCATTCATTGGATGAAACTGGAATGATTCACACAATATCTAGGAGACCTTTGGAGTGGTTAGGGCGAATGTCAACTTTTGTTTCCATTTATGAAATGTTGTCTGAAGATGGTTTGATTTTTGATAATTTAGTTGTAGGGTTTACTGTAATGGTAGCCATAGTCAAGATTGTTAGTTTTTAGGTTTTGAAAAACAATCTAAACCATGAGGTGGAAATCGGAAAGAAGAAGAAGAATGGATTATAAAAATTGAGAAAGAGAAAGAAAAACTTATTGAGCTGATGAAGTTGAGGCGTAATATATATATATATATATACACACACACAGAGAGAGAGAGAGAGAGAGAGAGAGAGAGAGAGAGAGAGAGAGAGTGCTACTGTGTTCGTGCTACAGTAACATGTTTATTAGGGTTTAAGGTTTAGGGTATTTTGCCCATGTTTTCACTTTCGCGTTTAACTGGTATCAGAACCAACTCGAACATGTCTTTCTAAACTTCCCTTGTGTGGGATGTATGCGATGGACAGGACCACCTTCAAGTAGAACTTGTGATATTCAGTGTTAACATAGTCTATCTCATTTTATTAGTATATAGCTACAGTCACCATTATTAGTATGCTCTATAGTTGCACTTCGTGCGATCTTCTGTATTAGAACACTTGATTTGACAGTATCTGTTGAAAAAGCAGGTTATAGAATTCCTTTCTGGATATCAAGGAAAGTTTGGTGAGTTTCAACCGTTTAGCCGATGGTAGGCGTTGAGGTCACTCCCCTTGTAGCCAATACATTCTTGATAAAAGAAAACAAGTTGTACCAAACTATGCGACACACCGAATGTCATTGAGACTCCTAAGGTTGCCTTATCCTGATCATACATCCTACACCCATTTTCATACCACTCATGTCATCTGCTTGTTCAATATTTTCTAAATCTAGTTCTTCTAAGTCTCTTCCGCTAGCTACTTATACTGGTAGTAAATATGATTATTTGTATGAGTTAAAATATGTAGATAATAAGGTTCCTACTACTCAAAATCCAGTCTCAAACCCTTATTAGTTCTTCCAGAAAAACAATTCCTCCATTTCAGCCAAATTCAAACAGCTTGTCCAGAAACAGCTGAACTCCATTCAGGAGTATGCTTTGTCTTTTTAATTTGATCAGGCTCCCATCCGAGACAACTAGCTTGAAGAATTTGTCGCTCTATAGTTGTCAAAAGAGATCTTCCTGATTGGAAGAGGAGAAGATACACCCACTTGCACTTTGGTGCTGTCCGCCATGCAATCACTTTCCAGGGATGGAAAGGCCTCCCACAGGCCTGCAAAATCTCCCTGCTGGATACTAGATTCAAGCAGTACCAGCACGTTGTTATTGACACCATTCAGACCACACTGAATTAGGGAACGGTGTTTGTCACCCTGCATCCTAATTTCAACATCGCATTCAGTGATCCGCACCTCTTCATGGTTCTCCAAGCCCAAGTTCAGCTTACTGGTGCTGAATTCCAAGAGGAGGCAGTGGCTGCTACTCTTCATTATCAAGTGACCTTCCGAGTGCAGAATCATTCTATTTACTTGCCGCTTCCAGGGCTTGAATCTCACCATGATGCCCTACTGATTTCTGTTGATCAAAACCAGACCCCTAAGTGTACATTTGTCCCTCGACAATTTACAAAGGAGCAGTTGAAGGAGATCCTCCTGTCTAATTAGATTACCAACTACGAACGGCAGGTTGAAGCCTCCCCGGTGATTACTAATGTTGCGGCCACTTTTGTCCATAAAAAAGAACAAGTTTGTGGCAAACTTTGCCTTGTCATCAACTATAAACCATTAAACAGATATCTTTAGGATGACAAGTTTCCTTTGCCATATTGTGCCTCATTATTTCAACACTTGGTAAATGCAAATCTATTTTCCAAGTTTGATCTTAAGGTAAGATTTTGGCAGTTGGGTGTCAACCCAGATGATAGACACAAAACAACATTTACTATACCAAATGCACATTATCAATGGACAGTTATGCCCTTTGGTTTGAAAACTGCTCCGTCTCTTTTCCAAAAAGCGATGATTCAGATCTTTAAATCCATTTTACACCATTCCTTGGTGTACATTGATGATCTCTTGCTATACTCTTCAGATGAGAAGACTCACAGTGATCTTCTTCAGCAGTTTCATGCAATTTGCGTGGAAAACGACATCATGCTATCTGAACGAAAAATGCAGTTGGCCCAGTCCAACATTGATTTTCTTGGCATGGAAATCAAAGATGGCCGTTACTCTTCTCAGCCGCACATTGTCGAACATGTTCTCCAGTTTCCAGATGTTCTGACGACAACGAAACAGATCCAACAGTTCGTTGGCATTGTGAACTATCTGTCTGACTTCATTTCCCATGTGAGCACGTATCGGAACATCCTCACCTCGTTGCTAAAGAAAGAATCTCCTCCATGGAATGATTCCCATACAGATGCAGTCAGAGCTCTCAAGAAGATTATCCCTGATCTTCTTGGACTACAAATCCCAAGCACAAATGTAGTTCGTATCATCCAGACTGATGTCAGTGACACTCAATGGGGTGTTGTTCTCCTTCAAGACATCAATGGCACTAGACAGATTTGCGAGTATCGCAGTGGTCAATTCAATTCCTCCGAATAACACTACCACTCCACCTACAAAGAAATTTTGGCAGTCAAATACAACATTTCCAAGTTCCAGTTCCATTTGCTTGGTCACCAGTTCTTGGTGGAGATTGATATGTCAGCATTCTCGCGCATGCTTGAGTTCAAACAAAAACTACTTCCTCAGCCACAGTTGTTACGATGACACAATTGGTTTTCCTAGTGGAGTTTTAGATTGAAAAAGATCAAAAGGATAACATCCTTGCAGACTTCCTGTCTTGCCTTCCTCCTCAAAGTCCCTCCAAAAAGCCATTTCCCAACCAACCATCCATGTACTCTCTCTACCCAATATCTTTCCCCTTGAAAGAATTGCAGATCTTCTTCCAGAAATCAAATCCATTATCCGCACCAAGTACATTGCCAACAGGCCATTCCATAACCTCAAAACCTTCCTCGAAATTCACCTATTCAGAAATGCTCCTGTTTTCCATCATATCCCACATCCTCATTACCCCTTCCTGACTCCCATATCCTTCCGAGATCTGTATTACTACCCCTATGAAGCATTTTGCTTCCTCTACTATCTCATTGAAAAGTGGACAGTTGTGTTCATTTTCGAACTGGCAAAGCTCCATGCATGCTTCAGTCGCATCCAGTGGGAACGTGCTACTAATAGCGTCCAGCTGACTCAGGCCAACAAGAATCTTATCACTTTTCTTGAGAGATTCCATCCACTTGAAGTTTGGCACTCACAGCTCTCTCACCACCATGGTGAATTTGTTGAGATAAGTTTTCGGAATCCCAGGGATCTTGTTCTGATCGAAAATGGTGAAAGTTACTACATCCCTTTTGTTACTGATCGTGTAGTCTTCCATGGTTACAGAAATTTCAATTTGGCAAACCATTGGCAAGATTATGATGACACATTCCATCCGTTCAAGCGACAAATGTGTGAACTGAACAATGTTAAAGTCACTAATTTTCCCAGCTCTATCTGGTTGAATTTGATCACCATTGCCAACAGTGATCTCTGCCTTGATCACTTTCTCACATATGTTGAGCACAACATGGAGATCCTCATGGCCCCATCTTCTGGTTTTGAAAGTGACTCCTTAGAAAGCGACTAGTCATAGCATGAGTGAAGCACCTCTCGAAAAGAAAGAGTCGTCGTCAAAAGCCATTGCCATCACTCACTATCAATCACTATTACAAGTTGCCATCAATCACTTTCCCTGCAACCATCTTCATTGCACATTTGCTATCTGGGCACTTCTACAAGCTCCTTTAGGCAGACCCCATAGTACTAGTGACACCTGCCCTACTACGTGTCCCTCACCTCTGCAGTCAAGGACACTACGTGTCATTCGCCTCTCCTGGCCCTCATCCGCAACCATCCCAACCATCATACACGCGTCCTCTGTACTCCTGCAAAAGAAGTGACAAGGATTCCAGATTCCCGAGATGATAAAATTTTACAAGTTGAAGTACTCCTTAGCATCCGCAACAACGAGAAATCCAAGTCTATAAATAGATGACTCATGCATTGTATTTAATAAGTCTTAGGTCTTAGCAGATCAAGAGAAAATTGTAGTGAGCTGATAAGTAGTTTAATAGTGTGAGTTTGTAGTAGTTAGTTTTTCTATTAGTGTATTTTGTAATATGATTATTAGAAGTAAAGTATGTTTTAAGTTCAGACTTTGTGTTAGCAAGTTATCCCCTTATAATATTTTCCGTTTTCTTTTAATTACAGATATTGTTTTTGTTACTCCTTTTTCTCGTTTAATTTATTTATGCCCACATCAACTCCCATCTTTACGATGTCTCCACCATCCATTATAGCAACAATAGGATTTAGTTCTTGTTTTACTTTTAGCATATTTTACCAAAAAAGCGTAATTTATTCATTTCGTTTGTCAATGCTACAATAACTTTGCTACAGTAACTATGCTACAATGTTTGTGCTACAGTACATGTTTTTTTTAGAGTTTATTAGGGTTTAAGGTTTAGGGTATTTTGCCTATGTTTTCACGCTAAACCCTAAACCCTAAGCAAGAGGTAAAGAAGAGATAATGTTACTTTAGTTTTGTTATTGTAGTTGCATTACTGTAGACGTGTTACTGTAGCATGAACACTGTAGTATATTTATTGTAGCAAAGTTACTGTAGCATTAGCAAACAAAATGAATAAATTATGTTTTTTTGGTAAAACAAAGACATAAGTATGCTAAAAGTAAAACAAGAAAATAAAAACTAAATCCTACTGCTGCTATAATGGATGGTGGAGACATTATAAAGATGAGAGTTGATGTGGGCATAAATAAACTGAACGAGGAAAAGGAGTAACAAAAACAATATCTGTAATTAAAAGAAAATGAGAAATATTATAAAGGGATAACTTGCTAACATGAAGTCTGAACTTAAAACATACTTTGCTTCTGATAAGCATATTACAAAATACACTAATAGAAAAACTAACTGCTACAAATTCACACAATTAAACTACTTATCAGCTCACTACCATTTTCTCTTGATATGCTAAGGCCTGAGAGAGAGTGTGCTTGCCGATTAGAAATAGTTTTGAGTTTCACTTGGAAACATATTCACTTGAGTCTATAAATAGATTAATAGGTCATGCATATGAACCAGATTCTATGATTTTATAAAATAAAAATTATTTTCTTTGAATTTCCTGCTATGGGACTTTTCCTCTACAGGTGTGATGCCCTATAAACTGTCGGTGCCAATGAAGTTGCCATTGCGTGGAGCCATTCCACATATTGATCTTTTTGTTTATCATCTTCCTGCTTCAAATCTGGTATGTGGGGTTTGCTTTCTGCAGTTATTTTGAATCTCATTGATTCTATTTGCATTAATTACCCTTTTCATTTTTATTGGTTTTGTCATGCAGAAGAATCTAAGAAATGAGGGGGTCTAATTCCATAATATTTGGAATTAGGGTTCTGAACTTCTGGAGGGGTGGTGGGGCTTTTGAGATCCTTGATAGCCTGCTGCTTTTGTCGAACAAATGCTTTGTGAGCCACATGCGATACTCTAGGTAAGACATATTTTCCTTCTTTTCGTTGAGGAAATTAGGTTGTGTTTGGAGAGGAATTATAAGGTCATGCTTAGTACATATTTTCCTTCTTTTCGTTGAGGAAATTAGGTTGTGTTTGAAGAGGAATTATAAGGTCATGCTTAGCATTAAACATACAAGTAATGGGTCACTGGAGTCTGTACATGTGGGGTGCAGTATCACAACTCAAACCATTGATTTGGTGGGCCTGCATTGAATTTACTGGCGGGGTTCTCCATAAAACTCCTAAATCTGATGATTGTAACCTTTCGTTCGGATGCTTGGAAATGGATGGTTAAGGACTAAGGAGAAAATACATCAAAAGTCCTTAAGTAATTGGTGTTTTAAAATTGGACGGGGCTTGTTTTCTAATAGGAATAGAAACGTGCATGGTTAGGTTTATGCGGAAATCAATCCACAGAGTTAAGTGTTTCCAGAAACCTTAACGTAATTCTTCTGGAACTCCTTAGATACTAACTAAAGATGCCCTTGAGTTACTTTTTGTTCCAAGTCAAGGATGCCTTTGGAATAATGATTACCTGTTTGGTGGACTCTGTGAAAAGACTAGCTTACAGTCATCCACGACACACGTGGACATCGATTCGAATTATCAAAATTGTGGACCCCATTGTGGATGGTTCCTAGTCTGAAAAACACAACGGGTAGATCAAAATTCTGCGACACTTGCTGCATCTGAAGATTTTTCCTTCTTTTTCTCTGAGTTTATAGCATTCATTCTTAATGTGCCCAATCATCTTGCAATAATAACAACTAACGTTTTTCTTTCAAGATCTAGATTTTGATATAGACCTAGTGCCTTGATTTTCTTGTCATTTTTCTGCAGATTTGCCTCTCGCCACTGAGCCTTCAGCGTGTCCTTCCTCATCACTAGACTTTTTAACAAGCTCTTTTGATAGAAGAGAAGATGTTACATCATCTACCGTTATGGTCTCCTTCCCATCAATCAAAGTAGTAACAAGGTAACAAGCTCTTCTTTACAAACTTTAACATCAATGCTTAATAGTTGACAAGAAGTCTTATTAAATTGATTTAAGTGGTCATGGACAAACATACTTTCTTTAATTTCCAAGTTATATAACTGTTGCTTTAGATATAGCATGTTGGTTAGGGACTTTGTCATGTAGAGACCTTTTAGCTTTTCATAAAGGTTTTCCGCAGAGTTTTCATTTATAATGTTATAAAACACTATCTGCAAGGCACAAACGGATTGTGCTAACAGCCCTCAAGTTCAAATCTTCCCACTCGTAATCAGTTAATGCCATATTCTTCAATCTTCCCTTCAATACTTTGTACAAACCTTGCTGAACCAAGAGATCATGTGCTTTAATTTGCCATAGGTTAAAATTATTCTTCCCATTGAACTTCTCCACCTCAAACTTTACATTTGATGTCTTTGTGACAATTGCACACCTTAAATGGCTAACAAATTACTAAAATAGAGTATAAACCAAAAGGCCACAAATTGACCTCGGATACTAATTATTGTGCAACTTTACCTACAAACGTTTGATGCCAGCAACATAAAACCACAAAAGACCAAACCAATCCAAACACAAGAGACAAGAGGCACAAAGATTTACGTGGTTCGGTAATATGCTTACTCCATGGGGGCAGTAATACAAAGCTTTAATCTTCACTAAAGAATGAGAGAAACCAAATTACAAGGCTCTTGTTTTTTAGTGAAGGTTTTTAGTGAAGGATAAAGCTCCGTGTCGTTGCCTCATGGAATAGGCATATTGCCAAACCACGTAAATCTCTGTACCGCTTGTCTTTTGTGTTTGGATTGGTATGGCTTTTGTTTTTTTCTTTTTTGCTTTGAATCTTTTCCTTTTATGGTTTTGTGTTGTTGGCATCTGACGTTTGCAGGTAAAGTTGTGCATCACTTGGAGACTAGATGCAAGTGGTTCAACCACTTAGCTCGAACTTGGCCATGTATAACACATTATTTTCTTCTTTGGTGGGTTGTTCATTGTCCTTCGACCTCTTCTACCATGTGCACAACAGGTATGAATTGATTCTGAAGTGTCAGAGCCAATAGATACAACATTGAAGTCTTCTTAGGGGTGCACTTGCCTTGGGACTTCCCAAATTGGGCTTTAGAGCCCTCTGAAGTGGTAAGAGAGACCCTTTAAATCTCCTGTCTCGTGAGTACGTTTGGGCGACAGAAGCTTGGCTGGATGACATGCCCCAAGTTGTGTGACAGGAATATGGGGGACATCTATCTGTCATGCGACAAGTGCTGTGTGGCAGGTAGGGTGTCTTGCATTAGGACATGGTGTGATGGAGCTATTCTTGTGTGGTTGTCCAAGCGCAGAAGGCCAAGAGCTGCATGACGAAGGCAACATGACAACATTTTACCATGCAATGTGCCAAGTGTGACTGTTAAAAAAAAGGGCGAAGTGTGGCAGATCGAAAGCAGCTCAATAAGGCTTGCAAGACAACATTTTGTCTGCAAAACACAATGGGGATTATTTTATTTTATTTTATAAATTTAAGACTTGACTTTTGGCCGTTTGAACCTCCAGAGAAGCCTTAAACTTCCTTTGCTTGTTGCAACAACTCAAATTTTGTTGACTAAAGCACATCGCACGCTTGGCGCCATTGTCGTGTGACAATCAAGCAGTCGAGTGTTGAAGATTTGGAGCTGATAATTCCCATAGGTGACACTAGAAAATGTGTTCAAATGTTTTCAGGTTTTGTTCTCCAGACTCTTTTTACAAGAATGACGAGGATATACAAAGGATCAATGACTGCTTTTATGGTGGGTCCTTTGTTGTTCAAGCAATGACTGCTAGCTTCGATCAACTAACTGATCGAGAGAGGTTTCTGCCTAAGCTTCTACAACTTGAGTCCCAGTTGAAAATGAAAATGAAAACTTGTGGCACATTGTGTTCTTTAGCTGTCCCATGGGTTTTGATCTGCAATACAGAAGAGTACAGGTGTTTCGTCAAATCTTCAATAATTTTCAGTTGATTTTCACCCCTATTTGCAGGCTCTATGGGCTGGATATGGTGGCAGAAGCTTAGATTGCAACTTCCCATGTTTTGTGAATGGCTATGGTTGTATATCACTCCAATCTCATGCGACAATGGGCTGTTGCAACGTCTATAGCTCCAATCTCATGCAACAATGGGCTGTTGCAACAGAGCCCTGATTTCTTTTTTCCTGCCCGGCTTCATTTCTCAGGTGTGCACTTGCTGCAAGAACAGCCTTGGTACACTTTTGAACCATTGGATTGATCCTAGGTGCAATGAAGGGTGGATGGAAGGTTGATTTGGTGTTGCAGACTGTTTTGATATCTGGAAGATGATCTGATGTCGGGGACACTCTGATGCTTCAAACTCATGTTTGGCTTATAATCTGATTTGGTGTGGTCCTTGATGTACTATTGAATGATTGGATTGATTGTATGAGTTGCACGGCTCCATAACAGCTTTCTATGACCCATGTCACAATTCAACTAGTCCTCAATCAAGGCGAGACAATTAGATCGTGGGTCCCACAGTCCAATTGACCATTGATCTGGTTAACATAATGTTAAGGCCTTTGATGGATTCCATATTGGCCATCACATCAATCTTGACCATTAATGTGGTCCAAATTGTTAATTTAGATGGTCGGATGGTCCAGATCTTCTATCCAAACAATTGGATAGGTCTGATCTGCATATTTCTCACTTGGATGGATCTGATCCAAGCCTTATCTTCAATTTGGTGGTCTGTTCTTCGATCAGCATGGTGGACCATCCCTGGCTCAATCTAATTGTGATTTGTGGCTTGGGTGTTACCTAGACTTCTACATGTCTCAGCTCTCCAACATTTTAGTGGATTGGTTACTACCTCCTTGCAATATTTCTTGTTAGACAAGAGTCTGTAAATCTATATTCTTTTCATTGTTTCTCATTCTTTTCTGGTGTTTTTTTTTTTTTTTTTTTTAGCCCAATACCATTTTACTATAAGAGAATTGTGAACTTCCATGTAGACTGATTCTTTGCCATCTTTATTTTTGTATTTTATTATGTATAAATGAAATGTGTGAAGTTAATGAAAGAATATACATTCAATATCTGTTTTTTCTTTCTGCCTTTATTATTATTATAATTATTTAATGTTGATGAAGTGATGATTGAGAATGAAGGTGGAGGAGATTAGTACATGAAGGTAATATTCACTGCTCTGGAGATTAGTACATGAAGGTAATATTCACTGCTCTGCCCAACCTAAGAGTACGTAAAGTATACTCAGGCTCTCTGTTTCACAAGCAGATAGAGCTCATCATATAGTTATTCCAACTGTTGATGTGATGAACCCCACCATGAGTGCAACATGCACCAATTTTTTGGGAAATATGAAAATCTAAGTAAATAATTGGGGATTTTTTGAAATTTGGATTTAGGGGTTAGGGAATATGGGATTTAGAAATTTTAGGAAAGTGGAAAAAAGGTTTTGGTTTCTTTTCCTTGAGTTAAGAGGACCAGAAGGTGATGTCCCTAGCCTCTCTTCCTATTATCGTTAGGACTTTCATAATATATGCGAAGTAAAAAATACTCTCCTGTTTCAGTCATTACATAAACTGAAGCTCATATGTTTAAACTTTATGCTAGCACATCACTTTAAGGATTAAAAGGAATAATAATAAAATAAAACCACAGAAGTCATAATCTCTATCTGAAGCGGGCCACCCATATGTTCATCACCATCCTTCATAGTCCGTCAGCAGTTTCCAATGGAGATTTGAGGAAATAAGGTTTTAGGAATTGGGGAGATTTGGAAGAATGGAAAAAATAAATAAATAAAAGAAACAAATCCCAAGGAATGGAACCAGCCAAATCCAAAGAACAAACCAATTGTGAATTGACAGATGTGAGCATTGTAGTCCAATTATGTATGCAGGTGTATTTAAAAAATACCACCGGGCCTCGATTGGTGGCCGATTTATACATTAGCAGGTTAAACTATTACTCCACGCATAGGTGATTTGTTGCACTCTTAATGTGTTCACCCACTCGGCCCAATTTATGGATGTTCCAACTAGTACCAATTTGGGTTTAGGGACTCAACCTAGGGGTCTCCATTGCCTCACCTCTTTACACTTTAGGGACTTTTAAAATAGGGAACTGGATTGCCTCACCCATCTTTCTAGTTTTCCAGTTCCGTTTATAGGTCTTATAAATGTGATATATGATTTTCATTAAAATCGTTAGTTTAGAGACTTTTGCCTCACCTATCTTTCCAGTGTTCCAATTCGGTTCATAGGTCTCATAAATGTGAAATATGATTTTAATTAAAATCATTATTTTGGAGACTTTCAACGCAGTGGACTCTATTGCCACACTTACCTTTCCAGTGTTCCGATTCGGTTCATATGTCTCATAAATGTGAAATATGATTTTTATTAAAATCATTATATCAAGCAATTCACTATCAATGCATTTCAATCGCAGATCATCAAACCAATACCATGAACTTTCAAATCCTTTAATCGGTACATGCATAATGCCACTAAGAAAACCACGAAACTAAAGAGATAGAAATGGAACAATGTAAAATCAACATCCTCGGCTATTTTCTGTGCACAATGGTATGGTCCAAATTGTTCATTTTGTGAATGTGTGTACGGTTAAAATTGGGTAGGTTCTTATATCCAATCAACTGGTACAGTTTAGGTACATTTTGTTCATCATTCTTATGGCATGATTTATACAAAGCTTGCATGCTATACAATGGACGATTTATACCCTCTTGTATACCAATTTATAACTAGAGTTTAAACCCAAAGCAATGACAATTCAGTAAGTGATTCACATACTAAAACAAATAACACTATGACACAAAAATCGTATATTAACAAAAGGGTCCTTACTCTTGCTCCGGTGGTAGACTCTCAAGAGTTTCAAAACCCAGTCAAGGGTTCAAGTACCCATAGGTGGTGAAATTCCACTAGGCGTGAGTGTGTGGGTGTGTGTGTGCGCGTGAAAAAAAAAAGGGGGGGGGGCATGTACACATCCATAAAATAGCCCATAATATATATATTTAGGCTAAACTAGCCGTAGTTGAGCCTATTAATGCACATTAAAACTGGTAACGTTTTGGCCATTTGCCAATCAGGTTCGAAATAGTCAGAACTGGGCCTTTTTGGGCTTGTCAAGGACTGTCAGATATAGCTTATCTGGATGTCTTGTTTAAGGCCCATTTTGGTCAGTGTATGCACATAATTTTATGACCTAAGGTTGATGGTCTTGATGTCAAATAAATGGTCCATTTTTGCATAATCTTTGATATTTAAAATAGTGGGCAGATTAAGCATAAAACTAGACAATTTGCTTGATTTTGATGTACAAAATAGTGGACAGCATTTCATACTAATAATGTTGAAAAATGGTATACAGATTACATGATGTGTGGAACATATATTGGTGAATAAATCTTCCTGATGTGGATACATAAAACCATGGATAGGTATGCATGTTTGAAATACATAAGATAGTGTGTGGACAAATGGTTTGATTAATGGCCAGAAAATGGTGGACTCATTGCATAACTTTCTGGACATAAATCAAATGATAAATTGGACGTACGTCAGATCATGGCTCCATTTGGATAGCATTGGATGTTGGAAAATGGTCTGACTTGGTCAACCTGGAGCGTGTGATTGATGGTCCAAAGTGGGTTACTTTTGATGCCCAACAGTAGATCTACTTTGGCTAATTTTTAGGGCATCCAAACAGTGGACCGATTTGACAGATTTATCATCCAAAAATTGGACAGATTTATGCGGTTGTAATCTCATGATTAACAGTGGACTTTTTTACAGCAGGATTGAACGCCAACGTGATGGTCCAGATTGGACAAGCCTAAGAGTTCAATCAAAGGTTATCTTTGGATGCGCAATAGGTGCTCCAGATTGAAACATTGTAGACGTTCAATTAGCCAGTGTTTGAAATATTAATATCATTGCAAGTTTTCCTGGCCAAGGATATGAAAACAACATTGATATTGTTGAAAGTATTGGGAAAAAGATGAAAATTTTCAGTGAAACTTTAGAAAATTAATGTTAATATATATATATATATATATATATATATATATATATATATATATAGTTTTCATTTAATAGGACCTAAATGTATGTTCTGTCGTGAAACATCAGTCCAATTGTAACATATTAATTACTTAAATCTTATTAAATCCATTAATAAGCAAACAAACATGCATAATATATTAATACATTATACATTCATACATAAATAAGCATATAAACATAATACACATGTATAATGATCCAATTATCAATCCTTCTCATCACATCAAATCATCCATCTATCCATATCCATATCCAACCATCCATCCATCCGACCATCCATCTAACCATCCCATCCTATCCATCTATCCAAACACTTTTTAATAAATTAATTTTCTACAATATCAATATGTAGTTAATAGATTGACAATATTATTGAAATATTGCCAATACACTAGCAATATTATAGAATAAACATATTATCTATGCATTAATAGTAGAAATCCTACACTGGGGAAGACATTTCTGATGTTGTGATGTTGCCGAGAGATGTACCTGACACCTTTATTAAAACCTTTTATAATTAGACTATTGTTTCGGACTAAGACATTTTTATAAACATATAAACATAATACACATGTATGATGATCCAACCATCAATCCACTCATCCGATCACCATTCATCTAACCATCCCATCCATCTATCCAAACACTTTTTAATAAATTGATTTTCTACAATATTGATAGGCAGTCAATCAATGGATGATATTATTGAAATATTGCAAATACATTAGTGATATAAGCAACAACTAGAATTTATACAATAGAAAATATTGGTCATACAAGTGACACCTAAAATTTACATGGTAAAAAAATATCGGGGATACTTAACTATATATCACCGGTGCTTGGACTTTCTAATGCTACCAGTGTCATCGATGTTTGTGGAGCTAGAGATACGCAATAATATGTGGGGGGGGGAGGGGGGCACCTAATAAGAGTCTTACAAATGAATGATGAAGGGAATGGAGACGAGTAACAGAGGAGAGATGGGGGCGTGTGGGGGTATTGTACGTGCACATATGACGTGGTGTGTGTATGTGTGAAATGTCTACATGTGTGAGTGGTGCATGTATGTAGTGTGTGTAAAATATATGGTATACATGTGTGATGTAGATATGGAATATATATGTGATGTATGAGTCATGTGCAATTATGAACGAATGGATGATGTTATAAATACTTATCAAAGTAAGTGAATGCATGGATGGTAAGTCTACTAGTTGAATGATAAATTAAATGTATGGATAGATAATTTAATAGATTGATAGTTAATTAAATGGATAAATGAATGTGTCAATGGATAAATAAATAGACAGATGATTAGATGCATGGATGGATATATAATTGGTAGGATGGATCAATAGATGGATGGATGGATGGATGATCTGATAAAATGAATGGATAAATTTGTTAAATGAATATATGGATGATATACAAATGTATGATTAAACAATTTGATAGATGAATAGATGATTAGATGCTTTGATGCAAGGATGGATGGTTTGAATTTCCTACAAAGAAAATTATACTTCTAAAATTTACTAGTCCTTACAACCCTACCTATCTTTGTATTCTCATAAATGCAAAGAAAAGAATTTGATAGAAAAAGAGAGCTGTTCCCATGTGGAATTTAAAACAAAAACACTCTTTTTATAGAAAATATGTAATTGAAAAGCTTGTCAGTGAATAGTCAAATCTTTGTTGTAATGCCCTTGAATCTGACTAGGCACATGTCACGGGATGAAAATATTTAATTAAAATTAAAATAAATAAACCAAGTCGAAAAAACTCCAAATACTTAGTTTTTTTTTCTTTTTCTTTTTTTAAATTAATATTAATTTTTTACGATAGGCACTCACACCCCACAAACACCTAGGCACTCACACCACATTGGGATTTCACCATAATGGATACTTGAACCTATAACCTCATATGTGTTGAAATTCTAGTAAGTCCACCCCTGAGGCATGAGTAAGAACACTTCTTTTTGTTGGTTTGCCTTTAAATTAAGCTCATATGAATGTACACCCTGAACCATAGCTTAAGTGGTAGGTTGAGTTAAAAATACCTCATTTCAACATTGAGGTTTTGGTATCGATCCCTAGTGGGGGTGGCTAACACTAAGTGTAAACTAACAGTGGAATGTACTAACAAGCTAACAAAAAAAAATAAAATAAAAATGAAGCTCGTGTTAATGTATGGGTGAAGTTTTTTTTCCAAAGGACTAGAAAATGAAATACCTTATAAGAACTTTTCACACCGTACATGGCAGGCTGAAGTTGTACACATGAAAAGAAAAATGTTGTTTTTGTTTTTTTTAATTTTTTAATTTTCCAAACAACCAAACAACATGTATTATATACTATTTGGAAATATTTTTATTAATTTGAGGTGGATATCTTAAAAGGCCTTCCCCAGGAAAAATGTTTTTCATGACTTCTACCTTAGATTGTAGTAAAAGAAGCAAAATAGATAATAGGATTCTCCGCTCACCTATGCCGCCTTAGATCATTCTGCCCATGCCACACCTGTAAGTAAATCCGGACATCTGAGTTTTTTCTTTAGTCGGGATCCTCTGTTTGCCAAAACCATTGCTGTATAGTGATTGGTCCGTCGCAGTCACCAATGCAAATTCAATGCATTCCATAATCACACGGTCCAATTAGATTGCAAACTTTCTTGCTCGACAAAAATAGGAGATACGTATTCGTTTTTTTTTTTTTTGCCCTGTTGTGGGAAGTGGATTGGCTGATGTACCGCACACCACCGATTTGGTGTGGGTACGTGTCGTGAGCAGACGAGCGCTGCTGCTCCCAGAGCTCCGGTGCAAAGGAGATCAAAGTTATATGGCTCTAAATTAATGTATTTATTATATCCACACTGTTCATCCATTTTACGAGATCATTTTAGGGCATTATACCAAAAATGATTTATATCCAAAACTTAAGTAGACCGCACCATAAATAGCAGTGGGACAATGATCATCATCATTAAAACATTCACAGGGCTCACCATTACGTTTATTTTTCATCCATTCTGTTCATAAGGTTGCACTGATTTGGATGAAGAGTAAAAACAAATATCATATTAATCTAAAACTTCTATGACCCCAAAAGGGTTTTGATTGTATACTGTCAATACCTCATTTGTTTTTGCAGTATGGTCACTTGATCTTTGGATATATGTTTTTTATAGGCTCAAGGCTTTTGACGAGCTCTCCAAATGGATGGACGGTTTGGATATGGGACCCACAGAATTTGGTAACGTCAATACATCAGCCCGGTCGGTTGTGTGTGGTACAACAGCCAATCCGCTTCCCATGTTGTGGATGGGCTGTATCCTGGAAATCACATTCATCAGACGGTTATTCATCTGTTGAAACGGTGGCTAAGGCTGGCATTGGCTAGACAGCCCAGCTGTGTAGGGCTAGGGCTTGCCCTAAATCTTGTCCCCACCAGAGTATCAAAGCTAATTTTTTTGATGGATTTAGGCTGTCTATACACGGTCACAAGCTCCTAATCGGAAGCGCGGATTAGCTACTGACAGGTTGAGTAGCGAGACTAGCCACTGAAGTGATGTCACCAAGTTTTGTAGTCCCCACTATGATATATGTTTTGTATCTATGCCTTTCATCTATTTAGAGAGATCATTTTAAGCTAAGATTCAAAGAATGAGTTAAATCCAAAATCTCAATGGACCCAACATAGAAAACACTAGGACAGAACCACTATTAAAAAACTTGACCATAAAAGTTGTTAATAAAGCTGATGTTTATGTTTTTACTTTTTTTTATCTTTTTAAACTTTTGAACTTAGATTTCAAATAAACATCATGATAGGCCTTAGGATAGTTTCGGCAGTAAGAATCACTACTTCCACTACTTTGTGTAAGGTCCATTACAGCTTTTTATCTCCTCGTTCTTTGGCTCATGCCCGTACTCTACGCTACTCGACCTGTCAGTATCTAAGCCGCATCCCCCGATAGGATTCCCTCAACAATCGTGGCCATGTAAGCAGATTACTTGGTCCACGCTACTCGACCTGTCAGTATCTAATCCGCATCCCCTAATCAGCTCCCCTCTACAATCGTAGGCATGAAAGCAGATTGCGTGGTCCACGCTACTCGACCTGTCAGTATCTAATCTGCGTCCCCTAATCAGCTCCCCTCTACAATCGTAGGCATGCAAGCAGATTGCGTGGTTGACGCTGCTCAACCTGTCAGTATCTAATCGTCTCCCTAATCCATGCAGATTGCGTGGTTGACGCTGCTCAACCTGTCAGTATCTAATCCGTCTCCCTAATCGGCTCACCTCTACAATCGTGCGCATGTAAGCGGATTGCGTGGTCCAACACACACCGCTGACTTCGGTGGTGTTTTGATGTCGGAAAGTTGTCTAACCTACCATGGTCTGTGTTATATGCATACCATTCATCCATTTTTTAATGCTCCTCAAGTGCATCGCACCACAATGATGCCCACAGTTGAAACATTTTTAAGGCATACCATATATTTATTTTCCACCCAACGTATTCATAAGGCTAGACCGACTTGACGAAGGTAAAATACAAATATCCACTTGATCCAAAACTACTATGCTTCCTATGAAGTTTTCAATGGTTTGTGTTCAATCCCCGCTACTTTTTATAGTATGGTCCACTTGAGATTTAAATCTACTTCATTTTTTATCTCATCATCTTCCAAAATGATCTCGAAGAATGGATGAATGGTGTGAATGGTGTGGATACAACACATACATTCTGGTGGGCCATAGAACTTTGCTACGTCAGCACACTACTGAGGTTGGTTGTGCGTGTCACACCACGCAATCGACTTCCGGCCTCAACGGACCAAAACGTGTGGCCGCATTACACGACCTAAATTAGTCATAGGCAACAGTTGTATGGTACAAGTAATTTAAACTCTATCTACCACGTGGCATCACTTACAACAGCCACGTGTTAATCCAACCAGGAAATCGGATTGCGTACTGAGTTACTCAGTAGGCTTTTATCGTACTGAGTAAACTCAGTTGGGCCCACTGTGCATGTACATGGTTTATCCACACCGTCCATCCATTTTTACTGCTAATTTTAGAAGTTGTTCTCAAAATTGAAGTAAATCCAAAGCTCAAGTGGACCATTACACAGGAAACAGTATGGAATAATGATTTCCACCATTGAAACCTTTCTAGGGTCCAAAGTAATTTTTATTTGTCATCCAACCTATTCATAAGATCACAAAGACATGGATGAAGAGAAAACATAAACATCAGCTTAATCCAAAACATCTTTGGCCTCCAAAAAATTTTCAATGGTAGAGATTCAATCAAACTGTTTCCTGTGGTGTGGTTGACTTAAGATTTTAATTTACTTCAATTTTGGGATCAACCACTAAAATTATCTTTTAACATGAATTAACGAAGTAGATAAAATAAATAAATAACAGTAAACCCCACACAGTTTACTCAGTACGCTAAGGGTATTGGGTTACTCAGTATCCAATCCGCTTCCCACCACAAGCCTATAAATAGGCCAAACAACATGGGCCAATTGAAACTACGATATCTATTGCTGTCATTGTTTGTTTCATCTCTATTGAAAGATGGTGAGAGTGATAAGTTGTTTGAGCTATCTATGGCTGCTCGTAGCCATACCAACGGCCGTGATCGCTCAAAGCTCGCCCAACACGAATCCCGCTGTACTCGATGTCGCCGGGCAGCCGTTATTACCCGGCGTGGAGTATTTCGTCTTGCCAGATACGCAACGTGGAGCTACCGGTGGCGGTCTGACCCTCATTAACCGCAATGAAAGCTGCCCATTGTACGTAGGCCAGGAGAATTCCAGCAGCTCAACGGGTCTACCGGTCATATTCACGCCTTTCTTTGCCAATGAGACGGTTATACATGAGGATGCAGATTTCACCGTCCAATTCGCAGCAGTAACAATATGTGTGCAGTCCACACAGTGGGAACTCGATGAATCTGAACTGTCAAACGGATCTGTACTTATAAGGACTGGAACAGATGCCCTTTATCTTAGGATTCCAACGAATGAAACGGCCGGTGAAGGTTACAGGCTGTATTTTTGTCCTACCACTGTCTGTCCAATTTGTAAATATAACTGTGGAAATGCTACTGTTGTGAATGAGGATGGGAAGAGATTGCTGGCGTTGTATGGTCCGGCTCTTCCTGTTGTGTTTAGGAGGGCTTGAATGAAGCTACATGTATAGTGGTTAGATTGTCCATCTGATGGGGCCCACTGTTTGGTGGTGACATTGTTCATCTGGTGGGCACCAATGGTGTGGTATTTGAAATATAGTGAATAAAGCTCTCGTAATATATAGTTAATGGCATTGTCTTCTAGTAAATAAAGAGAAGAGTATGTTTGTGTTTGCCTTCTCTCTTATTATTTTCTTCTTAGGAGTGCGTTTTGCCTGTCCCGACTTTAGGATCCAACAGGTGTTGTTACTCACTGGGACCCACATGGTAGATGGTCCAAGGAAACGGATTGGCTACTCCCCTTGCCACCAGCCACTGGCTGGTGGTCGGTGCTCTGTGAGCCCCACCATGATGTATGTGTGTCATTCATGCTGTCCATCTATTTTTCTAGATCATTTTATGGTATGAGACCAAAATTTAGGTATATCCCAATCTCAAGTGGACCACATTACGGGAAACAGTGTTGAATGAATGTCGATCACTACAAATTTTTTAGGGGCCATAAAAGTTTTGGATCAAGCTGATATTTGTTTTTTGCCCTTCGTCTGGGTCTGTATGACCTAAGCAACAGATTGGATGTCAAATAAACAGTATAGTGGTCCTTAGGAGGATTTTAAAGGTGGATATCCAATCACCATTGTTTTCCTGTAGTGTGGTCCACCTGAGATTTATATCCCTCTAATTTTTGAAATCAATTCCTAAAATGATCTGTAAAAATGGATGAAACACATACATCGTGGTGAGGCCCACAGACCACCCACCATCAGCCACCGGGCTGGTGGCGGGGGAGGAGCCAATCCGTTTCCATGGTCCAATGATTTGAACTGTCTATGCTGTAGATATTGCCGTAAATAAGCTGTTGTCCCACAATGACACTTCAATGATTATCATTACCATTGGCTTTTAGAGACGAAGGCTACCCATTAAAAGTTCTATTTTCCTCTTCTAAATTTCTCTTTCAATTAACGTTTAGGGCCCATTTGGCTTCGGCATTACAGTCATAATTAGCTGTAAATGAGTAATGATTGTCGTAACTATAGTTGAAAGTACAACTGGATATTTGTTGCAAGTTATACTACTCTCGCAAGGTCAACTTTCCATGGATATTCATGTAAACAACTACAGCAGTCGTATGCACGTGGACGTAAAATTTTTAATATACGTTATATCTACGCTGCCCATCCTTTTCACAATATTATTTTGAGTATTGCATGCATGTGCTAGCTTTGTCGAGAACGGTAGCATGGAAGGTCAAGTGGATCAGAAAAGGAAAGTTTTTGTGTCTAATTTTTTTAATATTTTTATTTTTAAAACGTGTCACGTATACATTTTTAACATGGTTGAAAGAAGGTGGACTGTAAAATGATCATTACTTTTGATCTGGGTATAGTTATAGCGGACGAAACTAAGTATTAAAAATCAAAGTAGTATGAAAACTCAAGGGCGAGTTTTTTTGAAGTGGAGGGACTGATGTAAAGGGAGTCGTGAATATTTTCATGACCAAGATAGACCAGAGAAGACCCAATCAAAGGTGAAAGTCATTAAGACCGTTAGAACTTTAAAATAGGCATATCTTACAAATTAGAATGCGTTACTCGATGTACGATATATAATTATGGGGTAGGACGAGTAACTTTAGCCAACTAACCCCACTATGCCGGTGATGCCCAAACCGAATTTAGGAGATTTCATCATACCAACGGTTGAAATTCATGTTTATTTTTGTTATTATTATTTTTAATAAGTTTTAGTTTAATTATAACTCTTCGTCCATTGAGCTTTAGGAGTTGTGTCCAACATAAAGAAAAGTACTTAAAATAATTAGGAGAATAATGTGATTAAGCCACATACGACAGTCGATACTTACTATAAAAAAAAATTTACTATTTATAGTAAGTTATGAATTTTAGAGAGTTTTAATTGTAGTTTAATTCCAAAACTTATTCCAAAGCTTGGGCATCCTTATTTAAAAGGTTATAAATTCATTTTTATTATTTATTGACTAATTAAATTATATTTCCTATTGGATTCAAGTTGTAAATTCATTTTTATTATTTATCGACTAATTAAATTATATTTCCTATTGGATTCAAGAAGTCTCTCTAGGAGTTTAGAGAAAATCCGTGAATTCAAAATAGTTATCCTTCATAAAAACAATGATTGACCTAATCACATTCATCCCTGCGTTATTTTTAAGAAGGTGTTGCATAGACTTTAGTTTCCCGAACTAAGGCCCATGCTAAAAAATAAGCAAATTCAAAGCTCAAGTGGACGGCAATACATAAAGTGAGTCGGTAGGACATGCAGCTGAAAACGTGGGGGATCCAAAACTCAAGTGACCTTTACGGTCACTTCTCATTGATCTACGTCATTTATGATGACTGGTTCCCGATTTCAAATAGATTTGCTTAGTTACCACACAACTTTTAGCATGTGAAACTATATTTTGGTCCCAACATAAATTTTTAAATCTACACCGTCCATCAATTTTTTCAGATAATTCTAAAAGATTAGCCCAAAATTGATGTAAATCCAAAGCTCAAGTACATGACACCAAAGAATACTGTGAGGATTAAAAAAACTACCATTGAAAGTCAAACTACCACCAAAACTTTCCTAGGCCAACCGTGAGGCTTATTTCTCATCTGACTTGTTTATAAGATCACATGTACTAGATGAGAGCCTTTCGTGGACTTAATAAGCTTTCAACGGTAGCATCAATTCCTACTATCTTCAGTGAGTGTGGTCCACTTTAGCTTTTGATATGCATTTTCTTTTTTTTTTGGCATCCTAAAATGATAAGAAAAAAATAAAATAAATTGAACGCAGATCATGAATTTAAGAAATACATCACCACCGGCCCGCGTAAATTTCATCTGGAGAAAGTTGTTGCTTGTGTGTCGTGCAGGGTAGCGGATTAGGTGAGACCAACCTCTCACCATGGGACGCGGATTGCGTCCCGGTCAGTAATCCGTTACCGTTCGGGCAAAGCTCCGTGGGGCCATTGTGATATAAGTGTTTTATCCACGGCTGTTAATCATTTTTCTCATATCATTTTAAAGCAAAGATTTGACTATAAAAATTAACCCATTGGCCTGTTTCTAATATTGGGCCCTCAAGTTGAGTGCTCAAGATTTATTTTTATTTTTTGTGAAAACATGTACAAGGTTGGACCAACCTGATGTGCGGATTAGATCTTGATGCCATGCTGGCACACAAGTGGCATCTAACACATGCCTGTACACCTAGCAAAACTTGACTATCCAACTGTACACATGGCACTGATATGAGGTAATCCAGACTATCCAAATGAAACTGTTGTAGATGGAGCATAGCTGAATATTTGAGAGGAAGGTAATGTCAACCATCAATTTGATAAATGTGAATTGGATGGTCAAGATAGCTTGATTGGTGTGACTTCATAGATATGATGGGACCCACAATTTGGATGGTGGGGATAACTGTGCATCAGTGCCACATGATATGAGATGAGTCACCATCACTTTTTAAATTGTGCAAAACTAGTACCAAAGTATTTCAAAAATAGTGCATGTGAATTGTCTTTCACTGGTGACCTGACACTTATGGATTAATGGGATGAGATTGGGAGGACTTAGTGCTCGTCTTCACACGACACGTACTTACAAACTACTACAGCTATATTATATAGTTGGTACATGGTACACCAGCCAACTCATATTGAGTAAACTCGGTTGGGGCCCACCATGAATGCATGTGGTTTATCCATGCCGTCTATTCGTTTTTTCAGATCATTTTAGTAGTTGAACTCAAAATTGATATATATTCAAAGCTTAAGTAAACCATATCACAGAAAAAAGTAGAAGTACTGATAAGAATCACTCTGAATTAAATCAATTCGGATTGACTACAACCTTATCTCGATCCAAAAAACTGTCGGATCTGAATGGCCCTACTCAATCCACACTGATCCAGGCCGTCAGTTCAGTTTGAAACAGGTCAGATCGAGTTTAATCAGGTCGAATCCACAAGATCGGGTCAGATATGCGCAGATCTACTAAGAAAGTAGAAAGATCCAATTGGAAACAATAATGATTGAATACTCTAATATTAAAAACTTCTTAGGGCTCCGTTTATTAATATTTGTGTAGTTTTTATTTTCAATCCAATCCGTTGAGAAGTTCACATAAGCCTGGATTAAGATAAATAACAAATATCAGCATGATAATCTTTTGTGGCTCATTAATGGTCAATTACCACTCTTTCCTATGTTATGCTCAAACTTCTTATAATTGGATCTGCTTTATTTTTGGGATAATCCTAAGAATGTTCCCTTCATTTTTTTTTTTTTGGATAATGCTAAAAAGTGATGCACGCAGCCTATTTGGTAGCGGGAAATCCGGGGTACCTTGTTAACGCAAGTCAGGCGATGACGTAGGCCAATGAAAAGCAGCCGCCCCGATTTTTCCTATCTCTTCAACACAGACAATCCACACTCATATTAAGGTCCCATCCCACTTGTACTGTAGATATCGCCCTATTATGGACGAGAAACCTTTAAAAAAAAATAATAAATAAATATATTCAAACGGCCAACATTCAGCCATGAATAACGTTTTACAGAATAACTTTCTATTGATTTGTTGACTGTGGCCCATCATCTACTGTATAACCAGGCGATGGACGGTTCGGATCGTTGAAATACCACTGCGTAAGCAGGGTGCGCCTTGTCAGTGGAGTGAATGTAGGGCTACATCACGGTGGGTCCACAAACGCAATTCATTATTCAGTGGTTGCAGAGGAACTGGCCTCCCATCTGGATAGAGAATGCTTCAATTCCAACCCCTACTCGTTTTCTAATTGGATTGTCCAATCTCCCCACACTGCTCAAGCGTCCCACAACATCATTTCGGTTTTCGGCTTGTACCATGACTTATATGCTACCTGGCTCTCAATACGCATGGACTTACAACGGCAACAAATGAGTCACATGGATCTTTAATCCAGACCATCGGTTGTAATGACTCTACTGGATGAGCGATGGTGGAACATAAAAGACCAATGGTCTCAGTTAGAAAACCAATGGCCCCCACTTGTCAGAAATGAAAACCTACGGGGCATGTATGCTGTATAATTGTTTGGATTGGGCCCGCCATGATGTATGTGTTATATCCAAACGGTTCATCATTTTTTGTGAGATCATTATTGTGCATGATCCAAAAAATAGGCAGATCCAAAGCTTAAGTGGACAGCACCACAGAAAGCTGTGGGGACAATGATTTTCACCGTAGAAACCTTCTTAGGGCCTACTATGATGCTCATTAGCCATCTATCCTGTTCATAAGGCTACACAGAAAATGAAGAGAGAACAAATCTCAGATTGATCAAAACTCTACAAGCCCCTATAAGATTTCAATGGTAAACGTTCGATCACTGCTTGATGTGGTTTGTCTCAGATCTGTCTCATTTTTTTCTGGCTCAAGCCTAAAATGATCTCGCTAGATGGGCAGGTAGTTTGTATATAGAACTTGGTATTTGTCTCATTTTTTACTTAGCCCTAGAATAATCTCACCGGATAGATAGGTGGCTTGCATATGACACATACATCATGGTCGGCGTGCAGAATTTGGTGAAATCAACACACCACTGATGCCAGTGGTGTACGACACACCACGCAATCCGCTTCCGTTTGGAAGGAAACGGATTGGCTACTCCCCCGGCTACCCCCCGCCACCAGCCCCGTGGACGGTGGTCGGTGCTCCGTGGCCTCACCATGATGTATGTGCTTCATCCATACAGTTCATCCATTTTTAACAAATCATTTTATTGCTTGATCCCAAAACTTAGAGGGATATAAGTCTCATGTGGACCACACTACAGGAAAACAATAGTGATTGGATATCTACCATTAAAATCCTCCTAACGCCCACTGTACTGTTTATTTGACATCCAATCTGTTGATTAGGTCATACAGACCTAGATGAAGGGAAAAAACAAAGATAATCTTGATTCAAAACTTTTATGGCCCCAAAAAAGTTTTTAATGATCGACACTGTTTCAACACTGTTTCTTGTAATGCAGTCCACTTGAGATTGGGATATATCTCATTTTTGGTTCATGCCATAAAATGATCTCCAACAATAGATAGACAGCATGGATGAAACACATATATTATGGTGGAGCCCACAGAGCACCGCAGCCTTTGGCTGGTGGCAGGGGGAGTAGTCAATCCGTTTCCCTTTCGAAACATCCTGAATCCAATGCTAGGCACAAGTGTATAAAATCCCAGTAATCCTTGACCATGTTTGTAAATCATTATTGTCAAAAGCTTATTTTTGTTGGATAATCTTAACCGTACATTTAATAGTGAGGAAATTTGACTATCCATGTTGATCATATAATTATTAACCTAGATTATGTCGGCCCTTTGGCTTCCTTACAGGAATCCTTCACTGAATCTCTAGATGCTTTTGTCAAATTTTATAACATGGGCATACTTCATCAATGAAAAAGACTCGAAATGCTTGGCACTCGTGCGGATGAGTGCATTGTTATCATGGAGAAATGAACATACTCACGGATTAATATAATTAGCTAGCACAAGTACTGTATGAGCTAGATTTGACAACATCATTTCAACAAAATAATATTGATAACTTTGTAAGTTCAACATAAGGAAATGAATGATGATCTTCAAAAGATCAACTGAAGCTATCTTGGATGGTGCTTGTACTAATCTCAGACTCTTCTTAATTCCATCAAATCTCATATCAATTTCTATCAGAATCGTTGTGTGAGAGCATCGAACAAAAGAGAGAAGCTGAGTACAAAGACTATAATACAAGGTGGGCAAACAATGGCTGAACCCCATGCAGTGTCTCTTACATGTACAAGGATTGGATACAATTCCCTCATTGGCTGCATTTGATAAAATAGCAGGGTTAGAAATACTTATTTCTAACACTTGGATCATTCGTTTGCTGGGCCACACTGTGAACGTTTACATGGACCCAAAATCAGCCCAAAGTGGTCATCAGACGGCCGGGCCACAAGTATATGATAAAAACGGAAGGTTAAAATAAGTTCAACAGTACTAATCATGATCTAATGTGCACTTGTGGCCCTCCTGATGAATGCACCAGCCTGATTATCGTGTTATTTTATGTTGATGGCGTGGTTTCCTTGATGAGATGTTTGGACCTTCGACATGGTGTCATACTCAAAGGTGCTCCCCTACATATAGAAATATCTTTAAAAAAAAATAAAAAACCAAGCATATTTGCAAAGGGATGGGGATAAATTACCAACAAATGATCACGTATAGCTGTTGTATGTGAACTTTCACATCCATTGCTTTCTCTCATACATATCACTTGCATAGAATATCCAATCCTTTCAAAAATTGGCTACACCATGATGATCACTAGGTATGAAAATCAAGCCCATCCACTCATCAGGTAGGCCACACTAGTAGAGTGAGTGATACTGTCAGGTGCGCATTGATTTCATGTTCTGACTTACTCTATGAGTAGACCTTCTACACCATGTGATAATTAGGACATGACTTACCTTTATCATGAATCAATATCCTACATATGCGACACATTGTCTAAAAAAAAAAGGTTATTATGTGATTATTTCTCTAATTACCTCTTAAAAAAGTCTCTAATATCTTCTTTGGCTAGCGGGTAATCGTGGGAGAAGGTCAAGAACATAGTCTGATCTTCCTGTGAAGCTTCACCTTCGGGGCCCAAGGTTGGGCCAAAGGGTTCAAAGCAAATTGCATTGGTGACTCACTAATGGTTAGGCCACCCAAAACAAGCCCTGAGATTCCTCTCCCAAGACAGTTCATATCAGATAGAAATTGGGGCAGAGTACCTGTCTCAGCACCTAGTGGAGGCTATAGGCCTGAAAAGTCGTTCAAATCCACCGCCCATCATAATCTCAAGCCCTCCAAGAGCAACACTCTGCCTACTCAAGCCTTCCCCACGTGGCTGAAACCAACCACCCGAGATCTTCATCTGACCCACATTCACTCCCCGCATGCTTGTTCCCTCACCAAAAGTCCCAACACCTCCAGTCGATAATGTCTCCTGGCCCACATTCTCTATAGCCTAAAAGTGGGCCTAATATTGCTGGCCTCTGGTATCATTGGGCCCACATTCCTAGCTTCTCTCCCCAGGATGTCTTCAAAGATCCTAAAATAAACGTTCTTCAATACATAAGAGATACCAATAATCGTAACATCCTTATTCTCATGTAGGAAGTGGAGTGAAATGGACTACTCCATAAGGCCCGTGGTGATGGTGATGTTGTTTTGAGCATTGAGAGGGGCCATGTCGGGGCAGAGACAATTGAGTCATGTTTCTGCTTCCTCAATGATCATCTCTACCACTCGATCCGATAACATTTTTATCTTCAATATGATGTTTGGGAACCCTATTTCTTCCAACCAAAGCCATAACGCGATCACTTGCATCGACCGCATGGGGTCCCTTGATCAGCCACTGAATCCATTAAGTCTTATGCTTTTTACACTGAGTTCAGAAAAGTAGAGAGTCCTGAAAGACTTAAAGGTAAATAGCTGAACTCATCAGAGAACATACCGTCAAAGAATTTGATGAGATGAAAGTTGTTTATGCTTAATGCACACTCAGGTCAAGCTTCTTACTATTCTTTTTCTTTCTTTTATAAATAACGATGTAATAGGCCTATCGGCCACAATTTTCTTATTCTCAGCCTTATAATATAATATTTGTATTTCTGCTTATTTTTGTTATTCAATGGATCTTGGTCATTGTACATCCTTTGTGATTGCTTTAACCATTGCTTGGCTTGATCTTTCCATATCTCTTATAGGTTGAGATAATATGCTTTTAAAAATCGACTATTTATTAGATTTTTTATTATTTTTCCATCAATATCACGAATGATGTAAGCTTCTTCATGAAAATTTTTTATCAATGTATATGGTTCATCCCATGTAAGCAATTAGTTATAAAATTTAGTATCCTTATTCCCGATAGGCAATATCACTTTCCAAATCATTTCACTTTCATTGAAAGCTTTCTTAGTCATTTTTTGTTGTACGCTCGAGCAACTCTGGCATTATTCGTCAGGATGGAATTTAAAGCCCTTAGCTAAATTTTGTTAAAGTCCTCGACTTCAATCAACATAGCCTCTATGAACTAGCTCGGGTCAAGTTATCTGGATAGGCTACTCGTAATGATGGTGCACAATGACTTCAAATGGTAATAGAGTATTATGCTTGTAAACTAATTTAAATGGCCCCATCATTGTGCTTGTTCGAAACGAGTTGCGATAAGTCCAAATAGCTTCTAATAACTTAACATGCCATTGTCCAAAATTGCTATCAATTATTTTTTTGTAAAATATTCTTAATGATCTTTTTGATAGCCTCGTCTTGATCGTTGTCCTGAGCATAATAAAGTGATCAATGCGTCAACTTGATTTTATACTGATCGGACATCGCCTTGACCTACTTGTATGAAAATGTGGTCTTCGGTCTAGAGTAATTGATTTGAAAATTCCAAACCGATGAATTATATGAGTCTCAATGAACTCAATAATTTTTTTATGATCTGTTCCCAACATGGATTTTTCTTCTACCCATTTGGTGAAGCAATCAATTGCCACGATAATAAAGTTGTGCCCCTTAGATGATGGAGGATAAATTTTTTCTATCAAATCAACATCTCAGTTCGAAATGGCCAAGGTTTGAAAATAGGACGCAATTCAGTCACAGGAACATGCTGTATCGGTCTATATTTCTAACTTACTTCACATTCTTTAGCATATTGGTTAAAATCGACAGATATGTACAACAAAAAATATCTATAGCATCAAAGTGTGAGCCACATTTTTCTTTCAACTTAGTGTGCTTCACAAATTCCTTCATGCATTTCACTCGTAGCTAACATAAACTCTTTTTTGTTTAAATATTGCAGCATCACTTCATCGGCTCTTTTTCGATATAGCTCCTTATTGATCAACAAATAGTTTACAACCATTCTTCTAATGTTTCGGCCAACCTTCATTTGTGAAGACAAGAAATATTCTATGATTGAAGCTCTTCAATCCTTGTCTTCCACCTGAGAAATCTTGTTGATTGTCTTCTTTTGAAAAATTGAGAGTACTGACTTCCTTTAAACAATCACCATTCTTTCTTCAAATCTTTAAGTGATTTGAAGGCCTGATGTTAACCATGTTATTTTATTCGCATCTATATTACTTCATCAAGTTATATGTTTTAACTCGACTTCGTCAAATCTACTTAGCAATTATGTCGCCAAAATATGATATGATTGTAGAGTCGTACTTGTACAATTACATAAACCAATTAATTGGTTGATCACTACTAAGGAATCGCTCATAACTAAAATTTCTTTTTCTATTAAATTGATCAACGTTTCCAGACTGATTATCAAGGCTTCATATTCAGCTTGATTATTAGTGTAATTGAACTCAAGTTAGAATGCAAATTCTCATTTTCTACCAACTGGATCGTTCAAAATAATTCATGCTCCTGATCCTTTGTCGATCTTTGAACCATCAAATATCAGTTTCTAAGGTGATCGATAAACCACATATAAGTCTAAAGTCATCAAAGGAAATCGATTTTCCATGTCTGAAGGATAATCAACAAGAAAATTTTCTATGACCTATCCTTTCACAGCCCTTTCTGGCACATATACTAAATCAAACTCAAATAATGCAACAATTCATTTGCCAATTCGGCAATTCAGAATCAACCAATTTAATAATTCCTTATTAAATCAATCACTATAATTACAATAACTATCTTTACCAACAAATAATATTGTAATTTTGAAGCTACAAAGTACAATGATAAACATAACTTTTTTATAACAAAATATTGTTTCTCGGTATCTAACAAGGTTCAACTAATATAATAGACCGCACGCTCTTTTCGATCATCATTATCTTATGCTAACAAATCTCCGATCGATTCTTTAGAAGTTGCGATATACAACTTGAGTGATTGACCTTTTATTGGTAAGATCAACACTAACGGCCTAGACAAATAATCTTTAATGTTATCGAAATCTAATTGATACTCTACCTCTCATATGAAATCATCTCCTTATTTTAACTTTAACAAAGGAGAAACCACATTAGTTTTTCTAGCACAATTGAAAATAAATCATTGCATAAAATTAACTTTGTCAAGAAACTTTTGTAACTTAATTTTAATTCTTAATGGCCGAGCTTCTATTATTGCTCACACCTTATACTGGTCAATTTTGATTCATCTCTGATGTACTATAAATCTCAAAAAATTGTCTGTCGATATCTCAAAAGCACATTTAAGAGGATTTGTCTTCAATTTATGAATCCTTATTCTTTTACATGACTTTCGTGAGTGATCAAGATTTCGGTCAAATTGATTGATTTAACCACCACTTCATCGATATAGATTTTCATGAATTGACTGATCATATCATGGAAAATGACATTCATAGCTCTTTGATAAGTAACTGATGCATTTTTTAGCCTAAATAGTAATACGACTCAGTAAAACATACCCGAAGGACTAAGAAATATGAATGTTGTCTTTAGGATATTTTCTACTGTAATGTTTATTTGATTATATCCGGAATGATCATCTATAAAGGATACCATTTGATGTCTAGCAGCTTGATCAATCGATTGTTAACCATAGGCATAAAGTACTCATCTTTTGGTATAGCTCAATTTAAATTCTAAAAATTAATACACACTCTGAGCTTATCGTTCTTTTTAATAACATGCATTATGTTTGAAATCCATTCGACATATTTGATGGGTTTAATGAAACCTACTTTCAAAAGCCGCTCGTTTCTTTATTTATCTTTTACATCACTTCGGTCGGTCATTCGCCTAAGCAGTTATTTATGTGGCCGATAACCTTCTTTCATAGGTAACATGTGTTGAACCAAATTTCAATTTAATCCAGGAAACTCATGATAGTTCCAAGCAAAACAATCAGCGAACTCCTTAAATAAGTTAATAAATTCTGTAAGGCCCGTATTATAGACCGTACCGTTCCCTAAACTTTCACGATCCTCCCCGTCAAATTTCAACGACCCATGATCTATAACTAGCAATTGAGTGCGAACTTAAGTCGTGTCCTGTATATCAGAGTCGGCTCGACTCGAAACTTGTACCCTAGCGACCGCGTCATTGCCGCGGTTCCGATGCCGCGTAGGGGCCAGGAGATGTAGGCCCACGTCTATCTCAAAGAAACATCGCGCATTTATAATTTCGAAAGAATCTCTACCAAATATCACATCAATCAATCAATTCAAGTACAACCCATACCCTACCCATCCCTCTCTCACCCAAAGTCAACCAAACCCATACCCATCTCTTACACACCCATCACCCACCCTTTTCATCCCATCACCCAAAACTCTCTCTCTCTCTCTCTCTCTCTCTCTCTCTCTCTCTCTCTCTCTCATTTCTCTCTTCACTCCCAAGCAACTAAAGGGGTGGAAACACCCAATCCCCCAAGAGAGAGCTAAGAGTGTGGCCCACCTTCATATCCCCTGATCTCCCATCCTAGCCATCCAACTTCCATCATCTTCAATTAAAGAATGAGCTTAGGAGCCAAAGAGTCTAAGGTGCTAAAGAAGAAGGCCAATCGGTGAGTGATCTACCATTGATTTTCAATTTGATGGCCCACTTGAGATGGGACCCAATTCGATGTATGGGTTGTAATCATATAAGGGGCCTATAGTAGCGGGGTCCCTCCACTGCACCATCTCTCTCTCTCTCTATCTCTCTTCCATATTTTGCAGCCCACCATGATGAATGTATTTTATCAATGCCATCCACCGAGTGGGGCCCACCTGGCAGTCCATTTGGACGGGCCTGATTGGAGGAAAACACAAATGTCAGCTTGATATGGGACCCAATTCAATGTATGTATTGTAATCATATGAGGGGCCCGTAGTGGCGGGGCCCCTCCACTACATCTCTCTCTCTTTCTCTTTCTCTATCTCTCTTCCATATTTTGCGGCCCACCATGATGAATGTTTTTTATCCATGTCATCCACCGAGTGGGCCCACCTGGTAGTCCGTTTGGACCGGCTTGATTGGAGGAAAACACAAATGTCAGCTTGATACAAGCAGGTGGGCTACACGTGTGGACCCACCAGATGTATACATTTCATCCATGTCATCCACCGTACAACTATCTGAATGGTGGAAACCCACTGTGGTATATGTGTTAAGTGCACACCGTGCACTCAAGGAGCCTACTTAATGTATATATTTTATATATATTCACACCATCCACACACATGGACCCGACCTTGATGAATGTATCTAATCCACATCGTCCACCCTTTTCCCAGCTCATTTTAAGCGTTGAACCGAAAAATAAAGCCAATCTGAATCTCTGGCGGGCCATAATGTAAAAAATAGTGGTTTTGGGTGATTTAAACTGTTAGGGCCTACTGTGATGTTTCTACACACCAAAACATATCCAATATTGAGCTTATTACACCTATCCCAAGCCCGGGAATCCGACCGGTGGATTGAAACTGAGTCGACCCGATCACCTCCCTCTTCCTCTTATTCTTTCTTCTTTTTCCTTTGCTCTCCCTATAGCTCTTCTCATGGCTCTCCAACTCTTACTACACTAGAGTCGGACTCGCCCTGGCGTGCCACAGAACTCAACCCAACACGGACTGGGCTATGGCCGTTCTCCACAAACTTAGTCCGACTCAATTCGAAATTGGACAGAGGTGCAACAATGCACATTCTCTCACTCCCTGCCTTCTCTCTTCTCTTCTTTTCCATGCCCCTACTTCCTCTCTCTCTAGACTTCCACAAGGTCCCAATTCGAACAGGCATCGACGACTCGGTGCAGCTCCAACGAGGAAGATAACCAGCAGAAATGGCGAATTCCTCCACTATGCTGCATTCTTCATTCCGATTGTGTGAGCTGATTTAGACCAATCCCTGGGAGCTTGGGGGTAAGCTTTTTCGAAGCTTAAGGAAGGTTAAAGTGGTGGGTTTGGAAGGAGAAGAAAATGACAGTTTTCTTAGTTGCGGCTGCAAAAAATGGACAAGGAGGTGTGTTTGCTCAGTTCCCTCCTATTTTATGGTTTGCCCTAATGTTGTTGGACCGTTGGATGGTAAACAAAGGGCTCGGATGAGGTCTGATAGAAACTATGTTCTGTTACAGCCGGTTTTAACAAAACCAGATGTGGTTTTGTTTTGCTACAATGGAAACGGAAGCGGATTGCGTACTGAGTAACTCAATATGGTAAGCGTACTAAGTAAACTCCGTGGGCCCCTGTGTCATTCTTGCATTGTATCCACTCCATCCATCTCTTTTAACACATAATTTTAGGGCTCTATCCCAAAAATGGAGTATATCCAAACCTCAAATGGACTACATCACCGGAAACTATGTGAATTGAACATCTACCGTTGAAAAATTCTTGGGGACAACAAAGGTTTTAGATCAAGATGATATTTGTGTTTTCCCTTCATCCTTGTCTTTCTGGTCTTATGAACAAGTTGGATGACAAATAAACATCACTAGGGGCCTTAGAAAATTTTCAACGGTTGAAATTAATAGTTCCACTTTTTCCAGTGGTATGTCCCACTTGAGTTTTGTATATGCATCAATTTTGGGTTGAACCCATAAAATGATTTGGAAAAACGAATGGACGACGTGGATAAATCACATGAATTCGTGGTGGGCCCAACTAAGTTTACTCGGTACAATAAGAGCGTACTGAGTAACTTAGTATACAATCCGATTTTGGTGGAAACAAGGTTTGGATGGCTGAGATTTCAATAGATAGATGACTGAGATGAGAGGAGTTCTCCTCATTGGGATCACCGAGCTGGCAAACAACAAGAGAAACGGAAGCTTTCCGTTTTGGGCAAGACAGTTGCAACACATGCCTGCCGCACAAGGGATTGTGCATACACACGAACAACTGAACGTGTGCGGACGGCGTGGATAAGTTCAGGCCCTCCTCCATGATCAGATGAACGGTTTGGATCTCCCAGCTGGAATGATATGGTGGCCCACATATCGATCAAATGCAAGAAGGGAAACACAAATGTGTCTCTCCTTTCAAATAGCTACGGGCGGGAATCCTCCCGTTTTTGGAAAACGTCGGGTCAGATGTCTTTGACTGAGCTTGTTGGTTCGGTGCACAACAATTGTGCCCCTTAAGGTACACGCGCACGGTGATCCCGGGGCCCATAGTAAATTTTCTTGATAGATCCACTCCGCCCGTTACACTTGGTGGGCCCAAACATAGGCTTTGACCCAAGATCAAGTGGGTCTAAAGCTCGGGTGGGCCATGCGAATGGATTATAGTCTATAAACGTCAATTCCTATTGATCTAATGGTCAGATTTCCATACTATAAAAATCAACAGTTTAAAGAGGCACTACTTCTATACTAGGAGTATATTGATGGTCATAGTAATGACTAGGAATGTCCAGGTGGCATTTTCTATATATTTTTCTTACTAAAATATCATTTAATGTTACTGTTAATGTTCATTTTATTTATAAATATTTATTTTACTTCACACTGAATGATTAAGTCCTTAAATGATTTCACTTCGTTGATTTATGGTTAGATTAATCCTAAATTTGAATTATCAAGTGTCTAAAGGGTTTGGGCAGCTAAGTAAAGGACCATGACAGTCTAATGACGCGACAACCTGGTCTAGTTAAATAGTAGGGTCTCCATGACTCCACGGTTAGATCGATTCTAATTTGGATATCAACGGTCAATAGACTTTAGGATCATTTGTGTGTTCGGACCCACCCATTCTATGTGTTGATAGTACCATTATTGTTATTAAAATCCTTCCAATGATATTATTCATATATATTATTATACTACTTATTGTTTGCATCACTATTATATGTGTATTCCTAAATACTTACTTTGTTTATTTATCTATTAATTAATTTTCTTGTAGGATCTTCCTTCAATTAAAGTCATAAATGATTTGAATAGTTCCATATCAAGTTATGTGCACACGCTACTCCAAAGGTTTATGGTTGATTTTATAATGCAATGGTTGATTTAGGAAAGTCGATCATTAGATCGATCACTGAAATGTTGCGGACCTAATGATGGTGAAAGATGTCACACCCCAAAATCTGGATACAGAGTGTGCACCCTAAGACCTAAGTTTCGATTCGTAACTCAAGTACAAGGTGTACTAACTTAATTCTTTAATCGGTTTGATCGCATGTGATATTTACGTTCAATATAAAGTCCACCATAATCTCAATTTCACATGCATCATATTTAAAACCAATCAACTAATCATATACAAATCTTGACAACCCTTTAAATAAAATAAACCTTAAAATTATTCATTTATTATGTCATTATACTATAATGGTGTTTATTCCATGCTAATATTGTTCCAAAGAAATAAAGTTAAATAATTTCTTAAAGTCTTAAAATAAATACTAGTGCATTATACGATAATCAAACTATACTAACAAAATAAAACATATAATTAAAAATTTTCTAATGCCGCCACTTCATCTTCAGATAAGTATGGCCATGTTTCAGGTGGGTCATATTCAGGTATGGTAGATCCTTCCGGTTCTTGCGCCACGTCATCTGTTAATGGCTCCTCTGTATGATTTTTTCATCAATAAAAATTAAGCTGGCCAGGCTTAGTGATATAACCTAGCATGGTTCATAATCACAACAATTAAAATAATACTTAAAAAAATATGTACAATGATATGAATGTAAAATGATGTATGGATGCATCAGATGGAATAATCGTCCATCTGCTTAGGTTGGAGATCGTTAACCCGCATCCACCCGTTGGGTAGGCTTCCACCTTTCAGTAGGCTTGGGCATAGCCCGCATCTGGTAACGCTCTACCAGGATTGACATTTCTTCCAGGGAGGGCCCCTAGGATCGACTGTGCATTATGCAATATAATGAATGATGGATGATATCTAAATGCATATTAAGCATAGTTGTCTCCATTAGATATTCACATATAAATTTTTTTTTGTACATCTATCATATTAAAATATTCAAACCATTAAATCAATCAAACAATCACAATTATTTATTTTAATTTTAATGAATTATGAGACAAGTTGGGTCACTTACCTGAGTTTAGTAGTATTGACTTTGCAATGCGATTAGGTTGATTTGAATTCCGAGGTCCTATCAATTTTATCAACGATATTATTATTCATTTATTTTTTATTACATGGTGGGGCTCACATTTGATTAACATCCTAGGTGGCCAGATCTAAAATAATCAAATAATTCTTTTTAAGATTATAAAATTGAATGGAAATTACTTGATCGGGGTGGCTCATCGGATGGTCAGATCATCCAGATTCTTTAGGTATTGTTATGTTTTACTTCGAAACATTGGAGGAGTGGTGTGGATCTAACCACACATTCACCAATGGCCCATCTCGACCTTCTGCGCCAAGTAATACCAACACTTGTACAAAATATTTAAGATTCCTTTATCAAACACTTCTATATCTAACTAATGTGACCCATCTGATGGTTAGATTGATTTGAATATTAGGGCCCCTGTATATTTTGGCCTCATAAATCATATGATCCGAACAGATCTAATCTAATTTGATCAGATGCACACCAACTACAATTACATAATTTTAGATTCGCCTCACCTTTAAAGGGCTTCCACCCATGATTTAATATAATGAACGTGTGACCAATCTACACCGTTCATTGCATTCACCGAATCAAATTATATTAAATATATAAAAATATTAAAAGGAGGACAATACACATACCCGATCTAAGCACACCAAAATTCTCTTTCTCCCTTTCTCTGTTGTCGCATGTAGCCCCTTTTTTTTAATATTTAAATTTGGCTAGAAATCTTTTATTCTTGAGAGATGTGGAGAGAGATATTTAAATTTGACTAGAAGTTTTTTATTCTTGCGAGATGCGGAGAGGGATATTTAAATTTGACTATAACTCTTTTATTCTTAAGAGATGCGGAGATAAGATAAATTTAAATTAAATATAAAATAAAGATAAGATTTTAAAAAAATCTTTTATTATTGTTAGTGAATTTCACGGCCCTTACATTCAATCCCCTTAAAAGAAAATTTTCATCCTCAAAATTTACCTGAAACTACTGCTCAAAGAGATGAGGATATTTCTCACAAATTTCTCTTTCCTATTCTCAAGATGCTTTGTCTAATTCATGATGACTCCATAAAATCTTGACTAAATGCACTGTCTTAGTGCGCAACACGTGCTCCTTTTGATCCAATATTCGAACTGATTTCTCCACGTAAGATGTATCTTCATGTAAATCGAGATCTTGCCAGCCAATCACATGAGAATCATCCCTCTTCTACTTCCGTAACTTCGATACATGGAAAACATTATGGACATTGGCCAATTGAGGAGGTAATGCAAGTCGATATGTCACTGCTCCAATCCGCTCTAATATTTCGAATGGTCCGATAAAACGTGGTGCGAGTTTTCCCTTAGTACCAAATCGCATCAATCCCTTCATGGGAGAAACCTTCAAAACACATGGTCTCCTACTACAACCTCTAGATTTCGTCTTCGATTGTCGGCGTAGCTCTTTTGACGACTCTGGGCAGCTTGTAGTTTCTTTCGAATAATTTCAACTTTCTCAGCAGCTTCTTGAATAACATTTGGCCCAATTAAACATTTCTCACCTACTTCGGCCCAACAGTTAGGTGCTCGGCAAGGACGTCCATACAAGACTTCGCACGAAACCATACAAATGCTTGCTTGGCAACTATTGTTGTAGGCGAATTCAACATAATGTATGTTGTCATCCCAGCTTCCCTTGAAATCCAGAGCACATGTACGTAATAGGTCTTCTAATATTTGATTCACACGTTCCGTTTGCCCATTAGATTGTGGATGATATGTTGTGCTGTAGTCCATAGTCGTACCTATAGCTTCCTGTAGACTTGTCCAGAATCGCGAAGTAAAACGTGAATTTCGATCCGATATAATAAAACTAGGGATACTATGAAGTCTCACTATTTCCTTGATGTATAACTTAGCGAGTTCCTCCATTGAATAATTGATACAGATAGGAATAAAGTGCGCTCATTTGGTCAGTCGATCGATAATTACCCAAATCGAATTGCGCTTCTTCTGCGTCTTAGGAAGACTGACTATAAAGTCCATAGAAATACAATCTCACTTCCACTCAGGTACTTTCAGAGGCTGCAATAATCATGATGGGTTCCAATTATCTACCTTTACCTGTTGACATACAAAACATCTTGACACATAATCGGCGATTTCTCTCTTCATATTCGGCCACCAAAATGATCATTTCACACTATGATACATCTTTGTGCTTCCCGGGTGAATTGTAAACTTAGTTCGGTGCGCATCATTTAGAATCTCATCTTTTAGATCTGGAATATTAGGCACACAGAGTCGACCTCGATACCGAATTCCTTTATCGCCCCTTATACTCCAATCTGAAGTCTTATCATTTTGATACTTGGTTATCATTTTTTAAAACCATTCATCATTTGTTTGAGCTTCAATTATTCGCTCCATAAGAGTCCATTTTACCATAATGTTACATATACGAATCTTCTTTTCTTAAAAATTCAATCAAAAATTAAACTCTTTAATGAAATTTAACATTTCTCATTCGTGTAACATTAAGTTGGCTACACTCTTTTGTTTATATTCTTTTCTACTTAAAGCATCAGCAACCAGATTAGCCTTACCCGAATGATAAGACAATGAAAAATCATAATTCTTGAGAAATTCCATTTATCTTCTTTGCCTCATGTTCAAGTCTTTCTGAGAGAATAGATACTTCAAACTCTTGTGATCTGTATAAAGCTCGAACTGTTCACCATATAACTAATGCTGCCAAATCTTCAATGCAAATACAATAGCACCCAACTCTACGTCATGGGTTGGATAATTACGCTCATGGAGTTTAAGCTGCCTCGATGCATATGCGATCACCTTGCCCCCTTGCATTAGTACACAACCTAGACCTTTAGTCGATGAATCGGTGTAAACTTCAAATACCAACTCATCCTTCGGGAGGGTTAGAACAGGAGTTGAGGTTAAGAGTTGCTTTAATTCAGCAAAAGCTTCTTCACACTTTTCAGTCCACTTGAAGGGCACTCCTTTTCGAGTTAAATTCGTTAGCGGTCCGACAATCTTCAAAAAATTCTTTATAAACCTTCTATAATATCCAGCGAGCCCAAGAAAGCTTCTAACTTCTGACACACTTGTGGGCTATTCCCACTTCACCACCGCTTCGATCTTCATAGGGTCAACCGCAATACCTTTCTGTGAAACAATATGCCCAAGAAATTTAACACTCTCCTTCCAGAACTCACACTTAGAAAACTTAGCATATAACTGATTATCTTTTAGAGTCTGCAACGCCGTCCTTAGATGTAGTTCATGCTCTTCACTGGTCTTTGAGTAAATCAGAATGTCATCAATGAACACAATGATAAAGTTGTCCAGACAAGGCTGGAACACCCTATTCATCAAGTCTATAAACACTGCAGGTGCATTGGTTAACCCGAATGGCATGATCAAAAATTCATAATGACCATAATGCGTTCTGAAAGCAGTTTTATAGATATCCTCTTCTTTAACACGTAGTTGGTGATAACCTGATCTTAAATCGATCTTAGAAAAATATCGAGCTTCCTTCAACTAATCAAGCAAATCATCTATGCGGGGTAATGAGTACTTATTTTTAATCGTCATCTGATTTAAGCGGTGATAATCAAAACACAAACGTCGAGTGTCATCTTTCTTATTTACAAAAAGTACTGGTGCACCCCAAGGAGAATACTCGGTCGAATAAATCCTTGGGACCTTAATTCTTCTAGCTGGTCCTTCAGTTCCTTCAGTTCAATAGGCGTCATTCGATATGGAGACACAGATATTGGTGTCGATCATGAAAAGAGATCGATACCAAAATCCACTTCTCGTCGAGGTGGTAGTCCTGGTATATCCTGAAAAACTTCAGGGTATTCCTGCACAATCGGAATCAGATCCACTATCGTTTCTTGTTTCTCACTACCAATCAACGTCATAACACGCTCGATCTTCTCATTTTTCTTCTTCCCTTGAATCATGGCGCTGCAAAGGTAACCATCTTCACATAACAATTCAACGTCGCATGATTTCGAGTAAGCTAATCCATTCCGAGAATAACATCGTATCCCACCATACTCATTTCTATTAAATTAACTAACATAGGAATATCGCCTATCATAAGGGGAATAGATTTACATATTTTGTCCAAAATAATTGACTTTCCGATAGGAGATTCTACCAAAATTTTCTTGTCGAGATTTTTTGACTTCAATCTTAACCGAGATACTAATGATGATGAAATAAAAGATAAAATAGTTCCAGAATCAAATAACATAAAAATCATAATATCATGCGTTTCGATCATACCTTCAACAACGTTATTATTATTTTTTACATTCTCCTTAGATGAAATGGAATAAACCCGTGCACGTGGTGGCTGTTGCCTATTAGGATGATTCCCTTGGCCTTGAGGAACTAATGGAGATGGTCAATTTTATCGATTCTATTGTGGTCGGGGCGGTTGGGTATGTGATGCTTGTGATGTCTAACTTATTTTTTGAGATGATGCTAGAAGTTGCAATCGCGGTGGTATCTATTGAAGAGGCGTTATACCTATATCTCTCATCTTAGTTCTACACACCTGAACCATGTGTCCATACTTACCACAATACGCACAATTTTCAGGAAAATAACATTCTTGGGTTCTCAGTGTTGATGATTGAATTTTCATTCTGGATTTTTTCTCTAGTGGTTGATGTTGAGTAGGTGTCGGCCTATTTCTTTGTCCTGTTTCTTTTATCTGCACACGAGATTTGAGAAACCGCTATGTATCTTGTTCTGCTCGTAAGGCTTTATCGACTACTTCTGAGTATTTCTTTACGTCTACGCAATAAAATTTCGTTCTGATATTATGTCTTAACCCTTGTTCAAATTTTGTAATCTTATAATCCTCATCTTCCATTACCTTTGGCACATAACTTTCTAATTAAGTAAATTTTACTTCATACTGGGCTACCATCATGGAACCTTGTTATAGCTTTGAAAATTTCACCATCTTTTGGATGCGATACGCTTTAGGAAAATATTTCTCATGGAACTTTTCTTAAAATTCATTCCAGGTTCACACATGACCAGTTGGAACCATTCTCTTTGCAGCTTTCCACCATACATCAGCTTCGCCCTGAAGAATAAAGGATGTCAATCTAACTTTCTGATCATCAGGGCAGTTCGTGGCTTCTAGTACTTTCTCAATCTGCTTCAAACAATCTTTTGCTATTGATGGGTCAGATGTACCCTTGAATATTGGTGGTCGTAACTTTGTCAACCTTTCAAGCAAATCTACCTCACGAGGCTGATCAAACCTTAGCGAAGATGTGTTCCATTGATATTGGGGTGTCTTATTTAAGGTGGCTAACATGTCCCACCGAATGGCGAACTGCTCCTACTGTTATTTTAACATTCCCGCCATTTGTGCTACCAACCCAAAGGCAGCGTCCCATGGCTAAACATTTGTTCCTGCGAGGTTAGCTCGAATAGTGGTTGGGGATAATGGGAGTTGCGTACTAGGTCTAACATTTACCATGTTAACTGGAGGAGGAGGCGGTGGAGGAGCTTGCCCTGCTTCATTGACTTCGTTCTCGTCTTGCTCATTAGGAGTTGTTCCAGATTCTTTGGGAATAGGAGGATTTGGTAAAGGAGTATTTGGGAGAGGTGCGCTTGCGGATGGTATTAAATCACGAATACTACGCGTCTTCTTAGGGGCCATAACTCCTATATGATGAATTATTAATGATTCAATAGACTTTATAAATTCTCTAATTCATATTCACTATTACTGAAATACCTTAGCATCAATAACAAAGAAAAATTCAACAAATCATCAAGTTAGTGGTACTACATTATGAACAAACCAGTTCACTATTAGTGGCTACTATTCCAATCATTGGTTTACATGGTTAAAAATTTTAAATATATCTCAAAATTTTTTTAAAAGTTTTTACATGAGTATAAAATATTTTTACAAAATGTCAACTCAATCAGATAACCACAGAATTTTTAAAAATTACTGCAATAAGACTTGTTTAGATTTAGATGATTTTTAACCAGTCTGCACTAATTCCTAGAATCAGTACAGTATATGTCATATTTAAATCATTTAATTATTTTTTATTGAATTTAAACTTTTATATCTACGATTAGGCTTTTGAATCACTTAAATTGAAGTTATATTTATTTAGTTACATTTTTTTAAAGACAGATGATTTCTGCCGTCCATTACTGTCTGGCAGTACATCATAACTTAAATTACGTTAAAATTTATTCAAATGTCCATATTTACGTCTTTAAGGAATATAATTATATAAATAAGTTAAATTTTCACTTCAGATAATAATAAATGAATTATAATTTTTATATATATCTCAAAGTATTATAATAGGAAATTGTAAGTTTCTAATTCCAGGGACCTACACATATTGTATGTATATGGTTCATGCCCTACAGGTCACTTACAGTATTAATTTAATTTTTTTTTCTCTGATACCAAACTGTCATGACTCAAAATTCGGGTACATAGTGTGCACCCTCAGACCCGAGTTTCGGTTCGTAACTCAAGTACAAGGTGTACTAACTTAATTCTTTAATCGATTTGATCGCATGTGATATTTACGTTCAATATAAAGTCCACCATAATTTCAATCTTACATGCATCATACTTAACACTAATCAACTAAGCATATACAAATCTTGACAACCCTTAAAATAAAATAAACCTTAAAATTATATATTCATTTATTATACCATTATACTATAATGGTGTTTATTCCATGCTAGCATTGTTCCAAAGAAATAAAGCTAAATAATTTCTTAAAGTATCAAAATAAATACCAGTGCATTATACAATAATCAAACTATACTAACAAAATAAAGCATTCAATTAAAAATTTTCTAATTCCGCCACTTCATCTTCAGATAAGTATGGCCATTTTTCAGGTGGGTCATGTTCAGATACGGTAGATCCTTCCGGTTCTTGTGCCACGTCATCTGTTAATGGCTCCTCTGTACGATTTTTTCATCAATAAAAATGTAAGCTGGCCAGGCTTAGTGATATAACCCAGCATGGTTCATAATCACAGCAATTAAAATAATACATAAAAAAAATGTACAATGATATGAATGTAAAATGATGTATGAATGCATCAGATGGGATAATCGTTCATCTGCTTAGGTTGGAGATCGTCAACCCGCATCCACCCATTGGGTAGGCTTCCACCTTTCGGTAGGCTTAGGCATAGCCCACATCTGGTAATGCTCTACCAGGATCGACATTTCTTCCAGTGAGTGCCCCTAGGATCGACCATGCATTATGCAATGTAATAAATGATGGATGATATCTAAATGCATATTAGACATAGTTGTCTCCATTAGATATTCACATATAATTTTTTTTTATACATCTATCATATTCAAATATTCAAAACAGTAAATCAATCAAACAATCACAATTATTTATTTTAATTTTAATGAATTATGAGACAAGTTGGGTCACTCACCTGAGTTTGGTAGTATTGACTTTACAATGTGATTAGGTTGATTTGAATTCTGAGGTCCTATCAATTTTATCAACGATATTATTATTCATTTATTTTTATTACATGGTGGGGCCCACCTTTGATTAACATCTTAGGTGGCCAGATAAAAAAAAATCAAATAATTCTTTTTAAGATTATAAAATTAAATAGAAATTACTTGATCGGGGTGGCCCATCGGATGGTCAGATCATCCAGATTCTTAAGGTATTGTTATGTTTTACATCGATGCATTAGAGGAGTGGTGTGAATCTAACCACACATTCACCAGTGGCCCATCTCGACCTTCTACGCCAAGTGATACCAACACTTGCGCAAAATATCTAAGATTCATTTATCAAACACTTCTAGATCTAACTAATGTGGCTTATCTGATGGTTAGATTGATCTGAATATTAGGGCCCTTGTATATTTTGGCCTCATGAATCATATGATCCGAACAGATCTAATCTAATTTGATCAGATGCACACCAACTACAATTACATAATTTTAGATTCTCCTCACCTTTAAAGGGTATCCACCCATGATTCAATATAATGAACGCGTGACCAATCCATACCGTTTATTACATTCACCGAATCAAATTATATTAAATATATAAAAATATTAAAAGGAGGACAATACACATACCCGATCTAAGCATACCAAAATTCTCTTTCTCCCTTTCTCTGTTGTCGCATGTAGCCTCCCTTTTTTTTTAATATTTAAGTTTGACTAGAAGTCTTTTATTCTTAAGAGATGCGAAGAGAGATATTTAAATTTTTACTAGAAGTCTTTTATTCTTGCGAGATGCAGAGAGGGATATTTAAATTTGACTATAACTTTTTTATTCTTAAGAGATGCGGAGATAAGATAGATTTAAATTAAATATAAAATAAAGATAAGATTTTAAAAAATATTTTATTATTATTAGTGAATTTCAAAGCCCTTACAAAAGATCTCTTGGGAGACCTATTAGTGTGACCAAGCCACGTGTTAAGGGCCAAGATGTCGTGGCCCCATTGATTCATACTTCAAAGCCTAAGATGCATAGTTAGGTTTAGCCTAATGAAGGTGAATGTTCAATCAACTAGGTTTATGTCACCAAATTAGATCTACATGATAACACCTAATTACTGCAAAGTACAAGACGTTACACTAACTCAATGGTTCCATTAGTTCTAAGTCACACATGTTATCGACTTAATCAACGCAGTTAATGATAAATATGAAATCAAATATTTCCTAAGTACTCTTCTTAAATACATGAGAGCGATTATAAAATGATGCATGTACCTCACAATCTAACACTCCCTCACAAGTAACTTCAATGCTTATTTCACGAATGCCAATACTCCCTCATTAAACGACTTCAACGTCAAATCGCCACATCTTATCTAATGCAATGCGATTGATGCGTATGTTAGCCGAATAAATATTAATTTTCATTCATCCATTATATTGGCGAAGCTAGGATACCAACTATATATCACGAGTCCTTATCCGAATCACATAGCTCGTTACCGCACGTAGTGGCTCCTTACCAATGTCCCTCGATTCAACTTTAGGTATTACTTGTTTATCTTAATAATCAACAATTTCAAAGGTACGACATGATACTTAAATATATGAGGATCAACTTGGTATGAGTCGCCACCCAATACCAAGTATGATCACTCAGTTTCGAGGTGCAGGTTTGTCACATAAAATTAAAACACAAAGGAAAGGTCTCATCACCCAATTCCATTCACAGTCGGGTCGTTCGAACGGTACTCTGGCACGTAGCTACCGGTCGGGTAATTTTATGGGGTCCGTTCGAACAATGATCTATCACCTCCATTAGTGCTCACTGGTCACTGCGGGGAGGCTTGTCTCCCTGGCGTAGGCCAATAGCTCGAATACAGTGTCCCATACCATCATGTCTGACTCATGAGTCTTAGTGGGATCATATCGTACTAACAGTTATGAATGGACTCATGCATTGGGAACGGGGTATCCTAGATTAAATTTGGTCGTATCATACATTATGAACATACATGATCAGACGACTAGTGGACTAATTTGATTAACTTAAAAAAACGCCGACCCAACCGGCATTGGGTGCAAGAAACCTGTGTAATCCAGCTACTGTCAGTCGTTCGTGTTCAACCTGGGTCGATCAAACAAGCCTAGGGTGGCCACCCTAACTCGGGTCACGTGGGCGGTTAACTAACTGACCCTACATCATAAGCAATCCTAAATAACACTACAGAGTTAGCAATTCATCATGCCATCATAACATAAATTCAACGACACAATCGCTTAGGCATTTTATCAAACATGTGAGCCTCAATAGAGTAATACATTCAGTAAAGCATTAATCAAACATGTGAACATTAATAAATCAACACATTCAATCGAGCATTCAATCAAACATGTGAGCATAATTAGAATAACACTTTTAATCACATAGGCATTTTATCAAACATGTAGGCATCCATAAATAACTAATGACAGATAATACAATCAAACATGAAATGTGAACATGCAAGCTATTACAACCCATTCAACATAAGACGTCATTAAATGAGACCCTTAAGGGTCGATAAATGGAAACTTAGGTATAATGGTCTGCACCTTGTGACGATTCACTCGACTCACGGTGCTCGTACGGTTAGGGTGTTAAGGAAATATCGTCGAAAGACCTAACCAAGCATACAATCTTATGAGATTAGAGATAAACAATTATTGAATCTTAAATTACAAGTGTGATTCAATACTTACCTTCAATCGTTGCTAGGAAAGTTTTAACGACGACTTCGGTTATGGCAAGGTGACTTATAGAGGAGATAAAAGAGTAGAGGTACACTAACACTCACACCCCAATTTCTCTCTTTATCCTTCTTTGTCTTCTCCCCTTTTCCATTTTTCACTTGTTAAAATTCGTTTGGGAGGAGACGGTGCTTAAATGAAAGCTTTATATAGTGTCAAAAATGGTTAAAATGGCCCAAATTGTCCTTTATTCATTATATTAACCCTGGAGGAGGCTGTTTTCAACCAATGGGATAAGTGTCTCACTGTTTTCAACAAATGAGATAAGTGTCTCACTGGGAGATGTACGGGTCAATTTAAGCCATGGGATAAGTGTCTCACTGTTGAGGGTCAAATATTGCATATTAGACCCCAGATATTGTCTGAATTTACGAACATAATATTGTTTAACGGCTGATTTAATCGTGTTTATGCTGCAGGTTGAATTTAAGAGCTTGAGCTAAAAAAAGATGTTAAAAGCTTGGATTTAACGCTCTGATGATCACCAAGGCAAGGGACGGACTCAAAGGGACCACGATCGACGAATGCACATGCCAGAGATCCGCAGAAATCGAGAAACTGAAGCGTAAGTAGCCCAAAATTGGTCCGGAATGCAAGATCATGGGGTTTCCATCATCCATTCGGCTCGAAACTTCATACATGGCCAAGGGACCATGAATTAACCGTATACGTCGAATTTCATCCGTTTGATCCTTGTGGAAGTGTCTCAATGGCTTGATCAGCCCCTTAATTCATTAAGTGGGGCCTGCCTGATATCTGAATCTACTCCAATTTTTGTCTCAACTCATAAAATGCGATGACAAAATGAATGGGCGGAGCGGATGTCTCAAGAAAATCATTATTGACCCACATGTACGTTGCATGTACATAAGGTACGACGACACACGCCGTGCACCGAATGAAGCAAGTCGGTCAGCGATTGCGCTGACCGACGATTCCTCTTCCAAACCCAAGACGCAACAACGTCCACAGGCCGACCGACCAATTATACTTGTGGGCCCCACCCATCAGCCGTTTGGAAGATCTGAACCGTCCACTTGACTCATGACGAGGTGTCAACCCTCGCCTAGGTGGCCTTTTGGCCCCATGCACGTTCACACACAGTGAATTTATCCAAAATGTAAGATGGACGGTGGGAGTACAATACAGTGGGCCGCACTAGAATCTAACCAAAATCACCTCTTCCTGACTGGTTTTTCGTCAGGAATCCAGTAGACGAAATGGATTTCTCCATAAACATCAAGACGGGGCCCACCGATTTTCACAGTGCGAGGCTGTGCATGCTCTGTTTCGCAAACCGACCTGCGAACGATCTTGATGGGCCAACAAACACTGATTACAGGTCCAATTCGGACCGTCCATCAGCTACCTATGGAGCTTCTTAACATTGCCTAGCTGTCAGAACTCCAAAAGATCGCGAGGAGTGAAATTCAGCCTTTGAAACGGAAGATAGACGGTGACTTTCAAGATTACGTGGGCCACATCAAGGGCGATCCAAAACCATCCATATGCAACCAGTTTTTTATATTAAATTCAATGGACGGAGTGGATTTACCGTCGGATCTTGATCTCGGACTAAAACGCAGCTGTCGGTGCGTTTTTGCTGCGTAGAACATGCATTCGCAGTCCGGTTCTGCTGCGAATGAAGTGTGAAACAAAGTCGGTTATTCTCATTCGCACCATCCGACCGACCTCAGCAGCTATAAAAGGAGAGAGCTTTGGACGTGCAGCTCAGTTTTTGACGTGGATCGATGGCAGAGACGTGAAGGGAAGAGACAGGGAGAGAGAGCAGTGTTTGTTTTTTTTCTTTCGTATGTTTTTCCTTCTTTCTTTTGTTTTCATTTAGGGGATCCAGCCCATTCATGTGGGGCTGAACCTCTTAGCTAGGGCTAAGAGGTGAAGCTTACAGTGTGATGGGAGAACCCTGTGCTTGTGCCCTTATGTTTAAATTGAATTGATATTAATCTTAGTTAAGTTTATGGGAATATTTTTAGTTTTTAATAGTCTGTTGTGACTGAAATTACAATGGGTCTGAGATGGCTTTGAATATTTTTTTTTCTTTTTATGTTTATGATGTCAGGAAGCCCTGTTGTTCACCATAGTCTCCTGGGCATGGTCGGATGACGGTACCCTTCCTAACTTTCATAGCATGTTGATTGGTTGGTAATTAGTTTAATTCTGTTGTTTGCCATAGTCTCTTGGACATGGTTTGGTGATGGAATCCATTCTAATTCATATACCTTTCATCTCTTTAAAACTATTCAACGGCAGTTCAGTTTAACTTCCATGATTCTTGAAGCAAGTGTAAGATCCCTCTGATCTCTATAAGTGGATCCTCTGAATCCCTAGTTACCCTTCTCTGATATCTCCTAAGTTTTAAATTAATTAACCTACAATTATTTCACAATTGCTACTTAATTTAGAATTCATCTTAGTCTAGTTTTACTTCTAGTTAGTTTTAGATAATGTACAAGTTTCAGTCTCTTGGGATTCGACCTCGGTCTTATCGAGTTATTACTACATCACAACCCTGCACTTGGGGAGTGAACACCCACTAGGCGATCTATGTTTAGACACAACCATACGATGATCGAACATGTCAATCAACCGAAAAATGCCCTAACCCACATCGATAGTCATCGAGCATCAATCAGGTCTATAAGTATACGGATATGTGTGAGGAAATGTCCTTAGTTGGCACCCTGACTTTAGTCGTGAATTAACGGTCTGAAAGTTATAACTCTGTGAAAGAACAAATGGACTTATTTCACTTAAGTTTTATATTTTCATATAAGGTATTCACACAACCCAAGCACTCGACTTGTAAGTCCAAGTTAAACGATTCGAGACTCGATCTCAGCTCGACATCCCACGATGGACGTCAAGCCAACTAAGACAAATATATTTCTATAGCATCGGGGTTTAGTGGCACACTAACGAGTGGTGTAGAGCTTGTTTGGAAAATAAGGGCATTTTTAGAATGAATTGGGTAGTGACATTTCTCGTGCACAATGATTAGGGTTTGGATTAGTTAAGTTCATAGTGTGGCCTATTCACAACTAATGAAAATGACGATTCAATTATAATCACTCTAAACCATTGGTTCTTAGGCTAAAATGATAAATGGGTCAGTTTAGTTTATTAATTAAGATATGACCCCTACTTGTCTTAGCTTTTGGTAGGTTTTTATTTAGACTTGGTTGTCTTGATTAGTCAATGATAGGTCGGCTAGATTTGAGCCCTAGATGAATAAATCACGAAGCTAGATTTGAGATTTACATGATCGGGCGGATTTGTTGACTTCTTACGGCTGATTAATTGGGTTTGTATGGTTCTTTATTGTTACCACTCACGTATAAACTAACATTAAGTGTTGTGGTCAGTAAGTGATAATATAAGTTAATTATATTAGAAAATTTTAAGAGTTTTTTTAAAAAAATCTAAAACAGTGAAAATCCAGAACGTTACAAAAGGGCACCCTAGTTTGACCATCACAGTCAATACGTTTTTGGCTTGTTCCTTAGAATCAAAGAATCTATGTTATATGATTATCGGAGGGCTTAACTATTTTACATTTCCTTCTATAGTGCTTGGTTTAGATGGTTTAGCCTAAAAACTTAATAGTAATGTCAACACCGTATTACAATCCAGTGTGATTGGTGGAAATGAGCCAAACTGTATGACCAAATTTGAACATTGCCCCCTGGTATCTTTAAATTTGGTTCATTTACAACTTCATTTTTTCTCTTCTTTTGGTTTAGAAGAATCTAGTTCTAGAGTTCTTTGCTTTAGCAAGCAATTCTTCTATCAGAGGATCATTCAAGAACCTTTTATTTCTTAACTATTTGGTCGACCCCCCCTCCCCAACATCCATTCCTTCCTTATCGTATTTCTGGTTATTGATCGAGTAAAACCCACATGAACCTTGGCTATGTTGACCGATATTTGTTCTTTTACTTCTACCTTTGGTATTACCAGGCTCAATAAGGTTAATGTGTACATATAAGATTTGTCTCATATATCAACCAATTGTCTTCTCTTTACTGCCTTTACCAATGTCTTTTCTGAATAAAAGTCATCCCTTCTGGTACTAATGAAAATTTTGAATGAAAAATCATTTTCCACACTCCTTATCGGATATGCCGAGGTTTAACCATCATTTGCTCTTGGACAGGCCCAAAGTGATTGTTAGTGTGTTTAGCCTTTTATAGGTAAAAGGTATTTCCTTCCTCATAGTTTTAATTGACCGATTGTGTCGTCTAATATTTCAGTTGATAAAATCTCTCATTTGATTGAGTCGGCTTCGCACATTTATCACAAAGGCATTGATAATTTAACATTATTGCTTCTGAATGTGCTTCGGTCTAATCAACTGTAGGCTTAGGCCTCATACTACTATTGACATCCTTTAGCTCCTCGACATGACCCATATGAGTTCTGAGATTAATCTTGTATCGCGATTGAACCCAACTTTGAGGATTAATAGTGGCTATATTGATATCGATATTAGATGAAAATATATCAGTATCGATCAACATTGCTTCTTTTTCAATAAACTTCAACAATACTTTGTTAATATTATCTTGAATAACATTCCTAAAAACAACACATTTCTTAGTGGAAGCGACTGATTTTGTCACGCACCAAATTCAGAAATCGTATTTACAGGAATCTCGATCGCCAAATCCGGTGCCGACAGCCTCCGTAGTACTCCATTCTTGGCTCCTACCGACCATACACTAGATTCCGATCCTGGGATCCTACAAGGAGGATTTTTTTTTTTTTTTTTTTTAATATGCTCGTAATAAGCATAACCACAAATATACCCAAATCACAAAGGCAACATCATCATTACATATCCACTAATATAAGCTTTGAATATAATACTGAAAGGGGAGATACATATGTCAAAACAAAATTAAAGCTCCATAAGACAGCTGCATGCTCCATGCTCAACGCCGCTACAACCTAACATCACCTGTACACATCTATCGTGCATAAGCTTATAGAAAGCTTAGAGGGTGGTGTAAGTGTGTGCATAAGGTAAGTGACAAGTATTCAATATAATGCCGTCATCATACAATGCCGAAAATGCTGGTAATCCATAAATCATACAACATCGAAATAAGCAAAAATACAGATAAGATTATGAATTATCAGAGTAAACAGAAATACTAACAAGATCATAAATCATACGATAACAGAGTAAGTAGAAATACGGACAATTCTATGAGTCAATCAATATCAGAATGCGCAATATAGAACAACTATGTAAATGAGGACTCATAAAGAGCCAAATATCAGATGCCGAGGATGCGATGCAATATATAATTCCTAATGAGTTCACGAATAGCGTCAGCCGTATCTAGACCATATAAATACAAAAACACAGTAATCCAAAATGTCATATGCCACGGATGTAATGCAATATACAGTGCAAATGGAATGACCATGCCGGAGTGTGAAGTTGGGATGATAGTACTTAATATCGCAGGCTATGGAGTCCATCATAAGGGACTTCTATTCAAACTAACCTCATACCTAAATTTGGATAGTCAGACACGATGTGGTAAATCCTAATCTCAGGTTAGTCACACGCCCAATCGAAATTATTGCCATAACGAAGCTACGCAACAATTAGTTACGCACCACCAGCCTGAGTGGATAGTAAATGAATGAATGAATGAGCATACAACTCTTACTCAATAAGTCCACATATCAGTACGGTTCCTCTCTAGAAAATCACCAGGGTCTATTACACTCCAAACCAGATTATCTTCCCATCGCGAGCAACAAGGTGAGTGAAAGAGACCTCATTATCCACCTGTCAATATCGGGCCCGGCTCGTCGATAGCGGACCTATTCCTCGAGCTGGTCAGACTTAGCCTAGCATTATCTCATCCTCTCGAGCAGGTAAGGCTGTACCCCCTTTCAACCGACCACGACACAATGGGAGTCGCGACCTAATGGTATACGACCCTCATGCACGCATGCGTTCACTTGGTCTAGATGTTGGAGCAACCTCTAGAACCAAAAGGGTTTTGAGACTTTCACCCAAGGATATCTATAACATCTCATGTAGAACAGATTTTTAATGTCTCATCTGGCTATCCATGATATGCGTGTAGAGGCTACAGCCCTGATGTTGCTAGGGCATACGGTGGTCATGTCACACAAATGTAAAATTTATGAGTCACATAGTGCAATCATGCATCAATCCTGCGCATACCGTGCGCTCATGTGGGGTAACTCCGCCTATTAAGGAACCCCGTGAATAACATGCATGACATATGCAATGGTCAATCACATCTCATAACAAATATGCAGATGATGCGTATGTATTATGATGCTATGGTGTCTCATACTCATAATCGGTGGCAATAACCGGCATCAACAATTGACCTCAACAATTTGGACATCTTACCAACATTGCCCCAAGGACTTGCCTACATAGAACCAAACACATAATGGGCCGACGGCCTCACACGAAGGCCTAATATACAACACAGTGACCTTGCCCAAGGACCACATATACACAACAGGTAGGCCTTACTCATGGGCCTTAAATACAGGACATGTGGGCCCTACACATAGGTCTTGAATACATCAAATGGGACATGCATCATAGGCTTAATACATATCACAATGGGCCTTGCCCATAGGTCACGAATACATCACAATGGGTCTTATTCATAGGCCTTAAATACATCACAATGTGCCTTAACTACGGGTCGCATATACATCATATAGGTTTCGACAATTAGCCTTAGTAATCAAAATCGGCCTCAATGATCGGAATCGGCAATCGACATCGATGAGAATGGCCTAACAAGGCTTAAGGGAAGGTCACAATGAGGACATCTAACCGTCATTGCCCATCAATGTGGACATCTAACCAACCTTGCTCCCAATGAGTGGCCCACATAGGGCCAAGCATATAGTGGGCCCATGGCCTCACACAATGGTTTCATAAATCAGGTGGGTCGCATCACATGGGCCTAATACACATCGCTATGGGGCCGCATCGTATGGGCAAGGAATACATCTCAATATGCCTCATCATATGAGCAGGCATATATCACAATGGGCCTCACTAAATGGGTTGGAAATACATCACAATGGGTCATGACGTATGGGCCAAGTATACATCTTAATGGGCCACGACCCATAAGCCCCAGTACATCATAATGGGCCGCCACCCATGGGCCTCAAATACAACAAGTGGGCCGCATCAATGGGCCTTATATAAACCTCAGTTGGGCCCTGCTCATGAGCCTCAAATACATAGCATGTGGGCCCTACACATGGGTCTCATATGCATCGAATGGGCTACATAGCTGAGCCCTGAACACATCAAATGGGCCACGCGTCATGGGCCCAATACGTATCGCAATGGGCCATGCATCATGGGCTGCACCAATAGGCCTCATACACATCAAGTAAGTTGCATCAATGGGCTACACTAATGGGCCTCATACACATCAAGTGGGCAGCCTCAATGGACTACACTAATGGGCCTCATACACATCAAGTGGGCTGCATTAATGGGTTGCACTAATGGGTCTCATACACATCAAGTGGGCTGCATCAATGGGGCACTAATGGGCCATCATATACATCGAGTGGGCCGCATCAATGGGCCGTACTAATGGGTCTCATACATATCAAGTGGGCTGCATCAATGGGCCGCACTAATGGGCCTCATACACATCAAGTGGGTTGCATCAATGGGCCTTAACCCATGGGCCACAAATACATCAAATGGGCCGTATCACTTAGGCCTCATATATACTAAGGTGGGCCTCAACGGATGGCCACAAATAGGTCAAGATGAGACTAATCACATGGCCCTCATATATACTAAGGTGGGCCTTAACGGATGGCCACAAATACGTCAAGATGGGCCTAATCACATGGGCCTCATATATATCAAGGTGGGCCTCATACATCCAAAAAAAAAAAGAATCATATGGAAGGATCATTTGAACCATGCCACAAATATTAGTGTAGATAATAAACTTGCACTGTTAAAAGAATCATATGGCCCACCATAAAGTTCACCTTCCAACCTATCTAATCCTAAGGACATAAAGACCTGGATTAAGAGGGAGAACAATTCTCCATTGACCCAGAACTTCAATGACCCAAGTGGGTTTCAGTGATAGACGTTTAATCCTCCACTATTTCTATGGTGTGGTCCACTTGATCAATGGATGATCACATCATGGTGTGGCCCGCCGTAATGTATTTGAGATCCAACCTATTCATAAGTTAACATAGCGATAGATGAAGTAAAACAAACTACTGTGACCCTGAGAAGTTGGAGCAGTGGATGTCACTATCCACTATTTAAATGGTGGGGTCCACTTGAACTTTAGATCTGACCCATTCTTGTATTCATGGCATAAAATGATATCTCAAATGGTTGGACGGTTTGGATATAACGCATGAATCTTGGCGGGTCCCATAGCTAAACGGCATGGATGGAAAAGGTGGGACCCACGAAACTTGCCGCAGTGTACAGCAGCAGGGATGTCCGTAGGACAGTTATATGTCTGCCATGGGTGCAGTTATTGCTACTCAAAGAAAAACAGAGGTGGGTCCTACGTTGGGCCCACCCTCAAATATAATATATATATATATATATATATATATATATATATATATATATATATATATATATATATATATATATATATATATATATATAATACAGTAGTTGCTGCCTTGTAGCTTTCTGCATTTAAAAGGGTAGGTGGGACGTGTGGATACAACACATACATCATGGTGGGTCCCACAGACCCTGCTGATGCTAACAGTAGTTGGACCCACTGTCCTGTAGAATGGGTGGACGGCATGTATAAAATGCATACCCCAAGGTGGGCTCCATCGTCCGTGGACGGTGGGAATAAAACACATGCATCACTGTGGGTTCCACGTGGGGCCCACCATTATGTTTATATGCAATCCAACCTGTTAATAAGGTCACATGGACCCTGACTGAATAGGAAAAACAAATTTCATAATCATCCAAAACTTCTATGGCACCCAAAAGGGTGTCAAGGGCAGACGTTCAATCTTATTGTTTCCCATGATGTGGGCCACCTGAGCGTCAGATCGGCCTAAGATTTGGAGGGGGCCCACTTCAGGAAGTGGCCCACCATTTGAACAGTTTAGATTACAAACATACATCATGGTGGGGCCCAAGTCAGGGGCCATGGGTCCCTGCCTTCCGCCTGCCGGCCTATACTACAGGCGCTGCCTGCGCCTTTGGCAGCAGCAGTGCTTGCGGCATTGATTTCTTTTATTTATTTATTTTTAAAATGGAGTTTTCTTGGGGATTTTTCCATGTAGGGCCCGTGTCAGGTGGGTCCGACCCAACCATTGGTCGCTATGGCTCAAGGCAAGCCAAACGAGCCCAATATACGATGTGTTTTGGCGAGTAAAAATATCAGGTGACTTTTTAACGGTGAAAACCACCGTTTTCTATACTATAGCTCACTAGATACTCGGATCAGCTTCATTTTTCATATAAATGGCTAAAATGATTTGGAGAATTGAATGGATGGCGTGGATTAAAAATATGCATCAAGATGGGGCTTGCATGAGTGGCCCTCTCCAAAGCTTGGAATCAAGCTTATACTTTTGTTTTCGCATCCACCTTCCCTGGACACTTGATGTTCTAGCTCACACAAACGTTCAAGGTGGGCCCTGCTCAGGCGGGCCACCACATGGTTGGGTGGTGTGGAACAACACATATAAAGTGGGCCTCACCTACAAATGACTTGGGTCTAATACATGCTTCATGGTAGGGTCCATCCAAGTGGACCACATGGCCACATAAAAATAAATAAATACAAAGAGAGGGAGAGAGAAAGAGAGAAAGAAGCACCCACCTTCCTTATTCCCCCCTAATGCTCCAAAGCTCCAATGGGGCTCCTTTAACAGTGGAGATGAGTTTTTTGATGGCCGGATATGGGGGATCTAAGGTGAGAGAGGATTGAAAATATTGGAGAGATTGGGACATCCATGGTCTTGCTACAATGGTGGAATGGAGAATGGAAGAGGGAAGAGAGAGATGAAGGAGAGAGTAATGATGATAGCTCTCTCTCTCTCTCTCTCTCTCTCTCTCTCTCTCTCTTAGCTAGGTAATAAGTGTTGTGGGAAAAATGGAGTAATTATGGGCTAGGGTCATTATTGCTTTGACTAGAAATTATAGATGGCTTAGGGTAATGTCACCCTAGCCTTGGGAAAAGTGCTATTGTGATAGGTGAGTCCCACCAAAACACAATCAATGGTCCAAATGGAGCGCGACAACCTATAGCTTTTGATGTACAACTTGGATTGCCGCATGAAACGCGGCGTTAGAACCGTGGCGACAAGCCGGTTGCTATGGCCCTGATTTTCGAGTCGACCTAGGTCGGGCTTACATGATTGAACTTAAGGGTCATCACAAACGAAATCCGTAGGTCGTGGGTCATCAGAATTCGACCGGGAAGAATATGAGAGCCTATGGAATGGTACATGATAGGATACGGGTCTTACAGATTTCCTTGTCATTTACAATAATTAATTTTCTTCAATTCTTCGGTTGCTGGAATCTTATAGTTAATAAGAATCTTGATAAATTTGTTGGCTAAGATAATATCAATGATTTTGCCAGTGAGAGAAATATTAAAAGTGTATGTTCTTTGAACTTTCTTATTAGAGAATGCCATTGTCTCTACTTTAAGTAAAGCCAAGCATCTAAATGGTTATTTAACCACCACTACAACCATAACAACATCATAATTAGGGTAACACTAATGTCCCTACTGATAAATTCTTTTGTCGCATTAACTCCCAAAGCAGGGCTTCATACCGAGATACATTCCTAGTCAAATTATAAATATCTATGAATTCCGTTTTGATAAATTTCTTTTGGATCTTGAATTCAAGTCCATTTCAAGCTAACTGGACAAATTTTGTTTCAGTCATAAGTACAATGTATTGGATTTTTGGTCTCTTAAACCAAGTAATATAATTTTTAACCGATTCTCCTTCCAATTGCCAAAAACGAAAAAGATCGGCCATAAAAATTTCTTTGTTCTTATAAAAGAACTAAGCATGAAGTTTTTTTTTCTCTCTTACCAATTATGTATGAAATTTAGTAGTAGATCGGAATACTAGGTGAAAGCTACTCCATTGAGTGAATGAACAAATAGTTATAATTTATAATTAGAGCTGGGCATTGGTCTAGATTGGATCGGATTGGGTCTAACTCGACCCAATCCGAAGTCTCACTGGCCATACCCGAACTCGATCTGATTCAGGACGGAGTCCAGGTCACCTGACTCGGACCGATCATATGCATGGTTGACCTGACCCGAACCGAGTCCGACTCAGTCAATGAAACCGAGTCGGATCGGGTTCGGTAGGTTTCGGATCATATAAATATAATCTAATTATTTCATGTGGTGTGGTCTCCTTCAACCTTTAATATATCGACTTTTTGTGCTCAATGCCTAAAATGATATGTCAAAATGAATGAATGGCTTGGATAAAACATTTACAATGAGGTGGGCCCCACATGGCTCTGAAAGAACCCTTCATTACCGTATATATATTTTTACCGAACATGTGTTACGTGCACTGTACGAAAGTCCGGTAAATACTTTTCACGCAAGTTACCTGCTGTAAGCTTGGAATGACGTTAGCAAGTTTGTGGGTCTAATCATGAGGTATGTGTTATATCCAAACCATCCATCCTTTTGGCGACCTCGTCATAAGGCTTGAGATGAAAAATAAGACAGATCTAACTATCAAGTGGACCACATGAAATGTTTAACGGTGAAAATGATTCTCTGCTGCTATTTGTGGTGTGGTCCAGATGACCTTTGGATATTATTCATTTTTTGGGTAATGCTCTCCAATGATCTCCAAAAATTTATGAACGGTGTAGATATAATAAATACATCATTGTGGGGCCCATATAACTTTGATCTCCTTTGAACCGTTCGTAAAACTCGGAGCTCGAGGAACGTCCGTCTCGTCTTTGCAAAAATCAGATTGCGTACTGAGTTACTCAGTATGCTCTTATCGTACAGAGTAAACGTAGTTGGGCCCAATCCACGTCGTCCATACGATTTTTCAACTCATTTATGGGGATGAACCCAAAATTTAAGAATATCTAAAACTTTGAGTGTATCATACCACTAGAAACGGTGGTAGTAATGATTTTTCACCGTTGAAACCTTTCTAGGCTCACAGTGATGTTTACTTGTCATCCAACCTGTTCATAAGACATGGATGAAAGGAAAACACAAATATAAGCTTGATAAAAAACTTTTGTGGCCCACAAGAATTTTATCAACGCTAGACGCTCAATTCACATTGTTTCCTGTAGTGTGGTCAATTCAAGCTTTAGATATAATTCATATTTTTTTCTCAAGCACTAAAATTATCAAGTAAAATGGATGGACAGAGTGGATTAAATATATAAATCATGGTGAATCTCAAAGAGTTTACTCAGTACGCTAAGCCTACTGAGTTACCCAGTACATAATCCACTTCCTTCTTTATACGCCACGTACCTAGCCAGCTACAGCTAGCCTAGGCTACAACAGTAGCTGGTGTTCAGTGATCTGCGAGCCCTGTGTTCAGTGATCTGTGGGCCCCACCATGATGTATGTATTTCATCGATGTCATTCATTTATTTTTACAGATCATTTTAAGGCTTGATGAAAAACATTAAAGGGATAAGAATCTCAAGTGGACCACACTACAGGAAAACAATAATGATTGGATATCCTCCATTAAAATCCTCTTAGGCTCCAGATCGGGTCGGATCTGATTGGATTGGATCCATTCGGATTGGGTTTCGGACCGGATCGGTCCGGATTGATGACGACCCGATCCAAATTCAAAAATCATTCGGATCTGAAATACATAACTCGATCCGCACCGATCCAAACCGTCGGTTCGGTTAGGATTGGGTCTGATCGGGTTGGATCCACCAAATCGAATCTATTTTGCCCAGCTCTATTTATAATACTCATTATTGGCTAACTCTCCACATTGTACAGTAAATCGACATATGTGTTTTATGGTACATGTATCATCTGTAAACAGTGTAAAATCAGGCCGATAATTCATCGGTAATGGATATTGCTAGTCGATCCAGTTATGATATGGCTTATGATAAGCTGTAGTAGTTCGACCGAGAACTTGGTCTGCTACATCCTGAACTAGTTAAAAAATTTGGTTACATTCCCAATGTTTTTGCATAGCAACTGTCAGTACTTTCAGACTAGCTTAATATTGTTCTTTATTAAAAGGTTGGTTTTTAGTCAAAGGTTGCCCCCAGGTATCCCTTAATTCCTAGCTTCTGAGATTAAGTTCATATTCTCACGTTTAGAATGCCTGAAATCTATTAGTGGCGGTGAATTTCATACACCCCATACAGGAATACGTTTAGGACATTTAAAATCCACCAATATTTGTGAATTACGCATGTCCTAGACTATACCAGGGATATGAATAGGTGGTGTATTTTATTGTAATGAAAGTATTTGTGGCACTAGCTGAACTAGTGGTAAAGATTTCAGATTCTCAACAAAACTAATATTGCAGCAAGTAAAGTCGTTAATCGATTCATGCTTTCAGTTTGAAAACCATCCACCTATTAAAGGCTTCATATGAGCTCTTGAGTGTTCAGCCTAAACTCGTGACAATTCTACGATGTGTTGAATCTCTTATTGCATATTAATCATCTTAACTGATATAATCCTAAGCGGTTCAACTCGAGATGTCGATGGTCTATCTGCATTTAGTGGAACAGGCATTAGACTAGGTGGTGGGTTTCCTTGCTCAAGTACCTATTGAATTTGTAACTTCTCGTCTTGAGTAGGAGGCATGTTTGCTGTAATAATATTAGTAGTGGATGTTGAAGCATTATGACCACCCATATTCAACTCATGATTCCGAGATATTATTGTACCAATAAGTATACTTGTGTGCCAAAATCATTTTTGTTGCATAGTCAATACAAAATAAAAATTGATGATAACCAAGCAGTTTTTCGAGTCCCACTGGGCATGCCAAAAATGTTGGTCACACGGCCAGCGCACAATAAAAATATATAGCAACTTAGTACTTTGTAGTCCCATTGGGCATGCCAAAAATGTTAGTACTTTGGTTTGTTTTCTGTCACGTGTAATTTACGCGGGCATGCCATAATGAATAAAGCAATTCAATCCAAATTGATCAACTTTGACCCCAAGCGCCGAAATAAGTAGGTATATCTAATATTAATGTATATGACTATATTCTAAGAAGATTGATCGCTTACTCAACTACTTGTATAATTTTATAATGATCAGGTGACAATCGGAGGGTGGGTTCTTCCTCCGAAGATGGGTTGTTTTATGCGTTCGACAAAAAATGACTTTCAGAATACTAATGCAATCAAACAAAAGGAAAAACTCACAATCAGTCATTATAAAAAATTACATAAATGCATCTCTTGAAAAAACTGCATGATATTTGATGGAGAATAAATCCAACATATGAGCGTAGATTTGGATTATAACTAAAAATTATATAGGTAAGATTTATCGCTACATTCAAGATAATAAAGTAAATTGATACACTTGATTGGTTATTTTTTTATTATTGGGATTTTATTGTTAATTTGAGATATCCCTCTACTACTTACAAAGTTTTGTTGTAGCTTATTTTTCCATTTCCTTGTTCTATTATTACAGCAGTAAAAAAGTCTTTCTCTAAATCATTCTTTTTGTTATGTTTCTTTTTTACGATTGTTCTTCTTTTATCGCTCAAGCTTTTCTCTATATCATTCTTTTTGTTATGTTTCTTTTTTACGATTGTTCATCTTTTGTCAGCCAAGCTTTTCTCCTCTCGGTCACCTGTTGTACCTTAGATTGCTCAACCGCATTTCTTTCTTCGCTCGTTAGAATTTTAAGTAAGTTGACAACATCACTCCGTCGACCATCCACTGATGTATAAAATTAAATTTCCACCAACTATGATTCTAAAAAAATGCCCCAAATATCTTGAAGATCTTTTCATTCATCTCTCATTTCTCATACAATACCACATGTATTTTTCCTATTAGCTTTTCCTAAAATGCCTCAAAATAGAGTACAAGAGACCATCCATCATGTGAGTCTCACCATGGTTGTCCAAGCCTCTCAAAAAATCACTTCCATTGCCATCCAATGCCTGGGAAAGTAAATGGGCTATATTGACCATATTGCAAATGGTCCAATCATTGACCATCCTTCATGTAGGTCTCACCCTTGGCTGTCCATACCTTTAAAAGATTCACTTAGAAATTGACACTCGATATTAAACATGCTACAAAGGTTCCGATCCTTACTCTATGACATCCATCACATGGGTACTGCCCTAGATTGCCATCTCTCAACACATCACTTGAGTTGGATGATCCTAACCTCCCATTAGTGCATGAGAAAGTAAATGGTCTATATTGACTGTACTAAAAATTATTTAATTATTAATCTAGACATTCATTATGCGGGCCTCACTTTTGATTGCTCATTGATCTAAAATGCCTCTGTTAGAGATTACCTGCATTGATGCTTGTAAGATGCAGTCTGAGCCTGACCTGATTAATATATAGGCTTAAAGTATAGTCCCAAGTAAGGGTGTACATTAAGTCGAACCGAGTCGAGCTGGCCTCAGCTTGACTCAGCTCAGCTCGGTCCTTGAGCCTAACTAGCCAGCTCAGCTTGGTTTAGTTAGCAGCTCGGGCCAATTCGAGCCGAGTTCGCCATTACAGCATTTTCACAAACACTTTGACTGCACCTTCAAAATCTCACTATATTTGAGACAGCAGCAATGGTTTTACAGGTACTTTATCAAACACATTCTAAGCAACATAAAAAATAAGAAAAATAAAATAAAATAGAGTCTTGGTTTCATATACGTATCTTGCCACCAGAGACACTTCTTTGAGTCATTTCATCAAATACTTGGTGAGCAACATCAATATCAAAGTAACCGAGTCACTGAACTGGTTCGATCCGAGTTTGATTCGAGCTGGGTTCGATCCAAGTCAAGTCGAGCTGGGGCAGCTCGAACTCATTTTTGAGTTCAAAAAATCAGCTCGACTCGGCTCAAACTCAGCTTCAAACTGGGTCGAATCAAGCTTTTTTGAGTTGAGTCGAGCTAGCTCGGTTCGTGTAGACCTCTAGTCCCAACTCCGTACTCAGGACTAGTATTTCAGCCCATGACTGGACCCAAACCGGCCGGCCCACCCCACCGCCAGCCCTAGTGTGATATATCATGGTCTGTACTCTTTAATTTATTTATTTTTACTTTTTATAGAAACGATTTTCATTCACGCATTAGAACACAGATTTTTGCTAAGCTCACATCACTGTCCATCAGATGGGCCCATAGATTATCGGGCTAAAAATTCAGGCCGGTTCGCTAATGAGTCAGCGCAAACGTACACGTTGGATGTGGACCATCTATGACTTCTTTTAAACCGTCCACTATACTCTTACATCTCAGCCACTTGATGACTCAACTGACCAGATTTTCGGACCAGGTCAATTCCAAACTGATGCCCACTCAATCAACGGTGTATCTCTCGCACAGCAGCAGGTCGGCACATTGTGTTCACGAGTAGAGAGATACGTGTGGGCTTACCACAGCTCATGGGAGGACTTACAGGGTCCTGCTCATCAGCAAAATGGTTCGATGATCCAAACCGTTGATCTAATTAAATTATAAAAATGGAAAGTGCCTCGAAAATACTCAAATTTGGGATATTCTAACCTTTTGATCACTGACCCTCAAAAAGATGGTCCATATTCAAAGGAAAATAGTTCAATGATCGAAGTTTTAGAATATTCCAAGATGGGAGATATTTTTGGGTTCCCATAAACAGTGGGCCCCATCATATGGACGGTTTGGATCATTGAGAGAGACTTGTTATGGGTCATTGCACCATGCATCTTCAAAAGAAACAGGATTTATGAGAAATAGACAGATGAAAATCCATTAACAAAATCAGCATAAAAGAAAAAAACATCAACTTCGACCAGATCAATGCTAGAACTAAAAATATCCAATCACGATCAGGGGCCCACCAATGCGCCACTTAACACCCATGTCATGTTAGAGATTGCAGTCATCAGCTTAATCCAACCGTCGAGCTCTAGTGATTCTCCTCCCTCATGAACATCACCACCAATGGATAGTGGTTATCCACCAATGGATGTTCATGATTCGACGACACAGTCAAATATCTAGTCCCATTCTGATATGAAATACCAAGTTCCCCACATGCAGTCTTGCATGACCCACACACACTAGGACAGTACATCATCTTGTAAGTATGCTTTCCATATCTAACTTTCTCAATCTTGAACCAGTTGTTAACTGTTGAACGGCCAGGATGCCCTGCCTTCCCACCAATCATCACATATCTCATTCCCAATTCGTCCGGCTCCCCAAGTTTCCAAACTGATGGTATGCTGGAGAATCGAATGTTTAGATCGGACGACTCTCGAATAACGGATTTTCCAGATGGGTTTTCTCCAATCATTCCTTCTGCTGTGGCCCATGATCGAGGTAAAGGTTGGCGAATGATCCCATCCATGCTAGATGATGCTGGATTGAATCGCAACCGTTTACCGTCAGAATCTTTCCTAGTTTGCATAACATAAGCAGAGGATGTGTTGTGCTGGCTGGTTAGCGACAGCCCTCCTCCGCCAGAACCCAAAGTGGCTACCATCACGTGGTAGTCCATACCTGATTGAAGATCATTGCCTTGCATGTCGAGGACCGGAGGATTGTGGGCCACAATGGTTAGTGGGGCCCATACGAAAAAGGCTAAGAGTGAGGAAGCAAGAACTAGGGATGATCTAAACATGGCTGTGATTGAATCTCTCCAATGAGAATTGGGGTTGTTTGGTTGTTTACTAGGAGAGGAGTGACACTTCCTTTTGTAGGCTCTTAACAGCCGTTGATATTCTCCTTAAGTAGAGAGATTTGTTAGACAGGTGTAATTAGAACTCTTAATAGCAGTCACTTCGTATCTACTTAGATTTCTAGGATTGTAACAGAAGCTTCAGTTCTTATAGGATCCAAAACCACTTGATTGACTAAAGTCTGCCTAAGTTGTTTCTTTTTTACGCAAGGGTTAAGTAAATGTGGGGCCCATGGTTTGATGGCTCTTTTCGTTGATCTGATTGGCTGGCGGTGGAGGGTGGGGATTGGGTACTGCCCCCACCAGGACCTGGCTAGATACGGACGGTCCTGTCAGGGATCTGTGGGGCCCACCGTGATGTATATATTTTAGATCATTTTAGGACATGATCCCAAAAATTAGGCTGATAGAAGATTCAAGTGGACCACACCACAGGAAGCAGGGGGATTGAAAGCCAACCGTTGAAAAACTTCTGGAGGGCCAAATATGTTTTGGATCAAGCTGATATTTATGTTTTCCCTTCCTACAGGTCTATGTGAGCTTATGAACAGGTTGGATGGAAAACAATCGTCACAGTGGGCTCTATGAAGATTTCAACGGTGGGAGTTCAATCCCCACTGCTTTCAGTGGTGTGCTCCACTTTAGCCTTCGATCTGGCTCCTTTTTGGGTTAATGACCTAAAATGCTCTGTCAAAATAGATGGACGGCGTGGATAAAACACATACTTCACAGTGGCCTCACAGAGCCCCCTGACATGACCGTCCGTCTCTACAGCTAGGTCCTGGTGAGCCGTGGGGGTAGTACCCAATCCGCGCCTGCAATGGATGGGGCCAATGTAGGTCCAGATTAAAAAATGCCAACCATTTGTCCGTTTTCTATTGAATGTGGACCGTCGTTGTATTTTTGTGAACCGTAGTACATCTATAGGCCACTCATTGAGGAGTTAGGATCATTCAGTCTCAGAGGATTTCGGGACATCGTGAATCCACCATTGGATACACGTGTATGGAATCCGGGAGACATTTCGGTCATCCTTGTATATGTTTGGATCATCTGATGAACGGTATGGATCACCGAAACCCGTGAGCGAACTCCACGCGTCACCAAACCAACAAGCGCTGCATTTTTGCTGAGTCTCGGGACTATGTAATGACTTGTCCCTTCTGCTTTGGTCACGGCTCACGCAGAGGTCTTCTAACGATCCGAACCGTCAATCTCCTGGTTACTACAGTAGATGGGCCACAGTCAACCAATCTATCTCAGGGGATTGTTCTGAGAGTGGCCCAAGCTGATTTTCGACACAGACACCTACACTGTGGTAAGTACTAATGGACGGATTAGATCTTGCACACGCGTCCCAGGTTAGTCTACTTGATTTTTGACTGTCCAATTTTTTGGTGATACGAGGAACTTCTGGGCGACTAGAACGGTCCGTTTTCTGGACGCGGATTGCGTACCAACACTGTCAGTAGCGAGATCGCTACTGAATGGGTCTCTGCGGGCCCTACGATGATGTATGTGTTTTATCCACACCGTCTATCCATTTTCGATTTTTATTTTCGAGCAAGAGCCCAAAACTGATGCAGGTCCAGATCTCAGGGGGACCATGCCATAGGAAAACGGTGCTAATTAAACGCTCACCATTGAAAACATCCTAGGCCCACTGTTAGGTTTATTTGCTATCAAACCTGTTGATTAAGTTCAAATACCTTGATGAAGGGAAAACACGAATATCAGCTTGATCCAAAACTTACTCCAAGAAGTTTTTAATGGTAGGTATTCAATCACCACTGTTTCCTTTGGTGTGGTCCATCTGAGATTTTTATCAACCTCAATTTTGGTCTTATGCCATAAAAAAATCCGGAAAAATATATGGACAGCGTGGATAAAACACATAAATGATGGTGGATCCCACAGAGCTCCATCCAGTAGCTAGTCGCTACTGACAGTAGTCAGTAGGCAAAACGCGCGTTTTAATTCATGCCAGTGGGAATGAATTCATGGACGGTATGGATTGCATATGAACATCACGGTGGGCCTAGGGAGGTTTCAACGGTAGATTTTTCCCTACCCACTTCTTCCTGTAGAGCCTACTTGAGTTTTGAATCTGCCTCTTTTTGAGCCCATCTGCTAACATAATCTGTAAAAATCTGATGAATAGGTGTATTTCTCACAAACATAACGTGGCCCCACTTAGCTTCCGGTCGCAGGAAGTTCTATTTCGCAGGAAATTCGCGTCCGACTGCTTGATGGAACTCGTAAAACCAATCCCACTCATCACGTGGCTGTATCGTTGGGGAATCTGGACCGTCATCTGGTGGGCGTTGCTGTGTATTGACTGATCTATGTCATTTTCTTACTATATGGACAAATGCGGTAGAGCCAACCAGTTAAATGATCTGCATGCATTGTACAGCTACCTGCGATGACCCCTAATTGCAATGGACCAACTTACAAAAATAGCAAGACCAATTGGACAGCTTGGATTTCCTGATTAGTGTACCTTCTCTACAATGGCCATCCATGACATTGCCCACGAAATGAAAGATCCGAATTCAAACCATAACATGATGTGTATGATGGTGAGACCATACATACAGTGCGCCCATGTTTGGCTGTGAATCAGGAGTATCCAACTGGTGGGGACCCTTATATGTGCAGTAAAAGGGTGTCAGCAGTCGGGTTCTCGTGTACCATTACGCGGTTTGGCAGGTTCGGGTCTTGTCAGATCCGGGTCCTTTTGTATTTGGGTCTCGGTTTTTAGGAACCTGACGCACATCCAATTGGATCTGGGTAAGACCTAGCTTCAAGTCAGGTCCAGGTTAGGTCCGAGTAAGGTATAAATCAAATTAGGGCATTTACATAACCAAGACCATCCTAATGTTATGTTAGAATGTGCATATTATCCCCCCCCTTAACACATGAGTGGTGTGTAAACAAGTTCTCTTACATACGTGTTGATCTTAGCATGCCTTGATTTGATTCTAGATCACCCAGCAAACCTTATTGCTGGCCTAATTAATATATAATATCACTGATAAAATTAACTAGACCTGATCCGGACCTCCTAACCCAATCCGACCCAACCAAGCCCAACACAATTTTAATTGGGTACAAGGGATGGACTTAACCTAATTGGACCATAATCATTTCTAAACCTGGAATCGGATTGTAATCGTTTCTGGGGGCCTATAGTGGCACCTAATTATTCCTGAAACCCGTAATCACATTATAATTGTTCTCAGACCTGTAATCTCACCTTAATTGTTCCTGGGACTTGTAACTGCAAAATAATTATTTCTGGGACATGATATCGCATCTTAATGGTTTTCAGAACTTATAATTGCACCATAATTATTTCCAAAACTTATAATCCAACCTTAATCCTTCCCAGGACTAGTATCCTATTTTTATTCGATTCTAAAATGGTAGAGAGAAGGTTAGCCTAATTTGGATCCTCCTCATACACCTTGATCCAGAGCTCAAGTGGTAGATTGAGTGAAAGATACCTCGTTTCAACATCTGGTATCGATTCCCTAGTGGGGGGGTGGCTAACAGTGAAGTGTGAACCGACAGTGGGGTGTACTGACAAGCTAACCAAAAAATTTAAAAAAACGAAAAAAAAGAGAGAGATCCTCTTCATGTCTTAGTGGTAGGCTTACAAGAGTTTCGACATAAGGTCATGGTTCAGTACCCACTGTGGTATGTGTGGGTGTGAAGGTGCGTCTTTAAAAAAGTAAAAATAATAACCAAAAAAACAAAAAAACCAAGAAGCTAAGCCTAATTTCTAAGTGGGGTCCTATAATTGGACCCATATCCATCCAGATCAGGTGGGGTCCATGTGTATGTGGCTTTATAAATTAAGGTACCTGTTGACATCCAGCAGGACTCACATATAAAATATCTGATTCCACAGCTGATTATGATTAGTGGTGGCAATGGGCCGGCTTCAGGTCAGGTGTATGGGCACCCATTATATCTATACTCATTAATGGCTGTTGCAGCCATACCTACGAGCTTAAAATGCACAACAATGCTCGTGCCCATTAGAGTATTGGGTGTTTATTTATAATTTTAAATTTTTTAAACATTAAAAATAAATTCCCCTTATACATGGAGATTGGATGTGCAGAGGCAAGGTTGGCTTATCCAAGCTATTGGCATGGTGGCCCCATCATGGATAGACCATGCTACCAAAATCTTCTAAAGAAAAAGACCTTATCCGTCCAATCTTTTTCTCTCGTTTCTTTAATCTGGATCTATATATTTCTTTTTAACCATGTAGATTATTATTATTTTTAGCATGGTTAATCGATAATGAGAAGCATGGTTTGAATGGTCTGGATGACAAGACCCTAACTCTATCCACAACAGCGATGTTCCTTGTTAGGCTCTGGTAAATAACTAGACACCCACCTTATTAATATATCTTGAGTCCACTTTGGGTCTGTCCGGACTTATAATCCACCATGTGTCCCCAATTACAGGGACCCAAATGCTAAGATGGTCCAGTGATTTGAACCGTCCATATTCTCGTCGCTACAATAAATAAGATATTATTGTACAAACAAGACTTCAGTGAGAATTTTCTCTCCTTTTATGTAAATTCATCTACATAAATTGATGGTAACAATCATCTTTTCAGATTATGTTCATGTACCGACCCATAAAGCATGAGTCCAGAAAATGGACGGTTCTTATCATTGGACCACTCAGCATGTATCCCCAGTTGGGTGCGATACATGCTATTTCCTGAATCATAACAGAGAGAGCAAAAAAAAAAAAGAGACTCATATATCCAAAGAATGGGCCCACCGAATGGACAGTCCAAGTCCATCCATTGTGATTATGGGCGAATGCTTCTGTGCTGAAGCCTGGAGAGAGAGAGAGAGAGAGAGAGAGAGAGAGAGAGAGAGAGAGAGAGCACTTGCACAACACGAACATTTGTTATTAGAAATTCCATTATTCCAGGCATCAACGATATAAAAAAGCTATTAACGAAGGAGAGACATCAATCAGCTGCTCTCTCTAACATTACCAACCACACATTAGAGATGGGCCATCATTCTCAACCTCATTATAATCATTTGTAGGCTGCATTGCCGTTACGACGTCGGCGATGACGAGTACTAATTCTCAGCTCTCACGAACATTACCCACAATGGACGATTCGACATCGACAACCATCTACGCCCACCCTGATATGAAATACCAAGGCTCCCACACATGGTCTTACATGATCTACATACATCAGGACAATGCATTATCTTGTAACCATTCCCTTCAGCTTCCTCAATCTTGAACCAGTTGTTAACCGTCGAGCGGCCGGGATGCCCAGCCTCACCACCAATCATTACATCTCCTACCGGACTCATCAGGCTCCCCCAGCTGCCACACTGATGGCACATTGGAGAATTGAATGTTTAGATCTGTTGACTTGCGAATGACACTCCGTCGTGTTCTGATCATTCCCCTTCCAGCCCATGATCGAGGTAGAGGAAGGCGGATGATCTCATCCATGGTAGATGATGACTCTGGAGTGAACCTGATCCGTTTTCCGGACTTAATATCCATCGAATGTTGCATGACTTCATAAGGGAGCTTGCCATTTCGGCTAGCAAACGACAGGCCGCCTCCGTGGTGGGCTGAGACTACATAGTAGTCTACCCCTGATTGGAGTTTATTTCCATTGACGTCGAGGACAGGACGATTGTGGGTCATGATGGTTGATGCGGCCCATGGAAACAAGGCCAAGAGTGAGAGAGAAAGAACTAAGGATGATCTAAACATGGTTATGATTGGATCTCTCTATCTAATGAAGTTTTAACTCAGTAATGAGAGAGGGAAGTGACACTTCCTTTTATAGGCTTTTAGCAGCTATTGATTTTCTTCTTTATCAGACAAGTGTCATTAAGAACACTTAATCACAGTCACTTCATATCTCCTTAGATTTCTAGGATTCTGAAAGAAGTTGGATCTTTTGGGATGCAAATTCACTTGATTGACTAAGCCCATGCTCTACTTCTTCACTTGAATGTCTCCACACTAATTTCTCGGGCGCCCGATTGGGTTCTACCCGGGACAGTTCTGTCAGGGGCTCTGTGGGCCCCACCATGATATATATGTGTTTTATCCATGCTGAGTGTCCATTTTGACAAATCATTTTAGGTGAGCCCAAAGGAGGTCACGAATTTGCAGGCGGTCCGTCAAATCTACATTCAATCCTTTTATAAGTGCCTGTGTATCGTCCATCATCACTGCCAGTGTATAAAAGCTTTTCTAACCAATTCTCAACTAGGAGAAGTGAATGAGAGTCATGAGGCGGTGGAAACTGCAATATTTGCTGTGACTATGAAGATTTCCTCCACTCCGAACTCAAATAATCTTGGCCTACAATCTCAACTTACCCATTGTGGTTCTACAGATGTTGGGCCCCAGATTCCATTAGATAGTAAATCGTATGGGGTGGGTCCAACACCCAGTTGGGCCCACCTAGGATTATGGTGGATCATTAGATAGGATTGGTTGATAGCAGACTCACGACTTAAAAACACCATGGTTATTACCAAATAAGGGCTTGCAAAAATGAAATAATACCGTCCATTTGCAAGACAATAATAGGATGCTTAGAGCATCCAATCAAACCATCGTGAGCATGTTAACTATATATTGCAGAATTAATGGATCGTCTATGGATCAATAATGAAAATTCTATACTTTAATCTTAAATGCATGCATGATTGGAAAGACATTCTCGATATCGCGATTTGCTGAGTAAGGATCTTGGTCTTCTGTACTTCACATCCTTAAGAAAACCTTCAATGAGACTAGAGTTTTCTCTCTTATGTAGGTGAGGGGACTAAAACATATATTTATAGAAAAAATGGTCAGAAAAGCTTGCTCATTACACTTTTCTCCTATACGGTATCCACACTGTAGGTTTCCATATTCTACTTGTGTACAGGGACCACAGTTCAAGTGTCTCACCCCAAATCTTTTTGCGATAATCACAATTGTACTGGGGTGGAGCTCAACTAATCATTCAATTTGAATAATCCAATGGTCAGATCTAAACCGATGATCATGTATGGCTCACTTGATGGAGTCTTACATTCTCCCACTTGAGCTACACTGATCTCCAAAAGAAAATAAAACATTTTATTTTATTTGTGAAAAATAATTTATAAAATGCATTTACTTTTGAAAGTTCATAATAGATGCCCTACTGAATTTTAAAACAACACCGTTGGATAATTATAAGCAACGCTTGTCAAATATGGTCCATAAGACTACTGATACTATATCGTGGTAGTCAACACGACATTTATACTTTTCAAAGTGCGACGAATTACGGTCATTAATACCAATAGCCTTAACTACATTTATCAAGGATATGCGGTGTGATATGAAGTTTACACATCTAATGCAATCATACATGCCTATCTTCATGTAGTCTTATTGAACGTATCTCCAAGACACAAACCAAAGTCTTACTCACTTAAAACTGAATGTGCACACCGAAGGAGAAACAAATTAATATAAACTAAATAACATAACCATCAATGCATAAAAAGATATCTCTACAATGTTTGTACATAATCGGATCAAAACTGAAAGTGCCTACTACTAATATATCCTTGAGATCTACAGGTCCTATAAACATCACATGTTCAATAAAGAGCTCTATAGACACTTGATGGTTTTGAACTCTCTCCTTCATAATAAGATACTTAATATCAATATATTTTTACCTCGAGGAATGCTTATTGTCGTTGGGAAAATTAACTGTAACTGAGCTATCACAATATATTTTCCAATGGTTTTGAGATCATATGCACAACCCATAAACCGGAGAAAATTTCTAAAGTTAGATCGCTTGACTCGTGGCTTCAATGCAAGCTACATACTCTACTTCCATGCTGGAAGATGTCATAATCGATTTTTCACACTCTTCCATGATACGACTCCGCCAACCATCATGAATACATAACCCGAGGTGGGCTTCTCGCTATCGATATAACCCGCAAAAAATGCATCCGTATATCTAACCAGCTCTAAACAGTCAAATCTCCAGTATGTGAGTGTGAAATCATTTGTCTTTTGCAGGTAGCTCAATACTTTCTTAATAGTTATCAAATGGTTTATCCCTAGATCACTAAGGTACCTACCCAATATTCCAACCACAAAAGCAATATCTAGACGCGTACAGACCTGAGCATACATGATACTTTATACTATTGATGCATATAAAATATCTTTTATCTTGTCATTTTTTATATCACTTTTAGGACACTTAAATTGACCAAACCTATCACCTTTTACAATAGGTATTTGGCCAGGAGCACAACCTTACGTGTTAAACTTTTCAAGAACCTTATCAATATATGTCATCTGCGATATGTCAAGCAATCCACGTGATTTATCTCTGCTAATCTGAATGCTGATGATAAATAATGCATCACCAAAATCTTTCATCTCAAAGTTTTGATATGGAAATTTCTTGGTCTCGCGCAATAATCCAATATCACTATTAGGCAACAAAATGTCATCAACATACAAGATTAAAATAATAAACTTACTCCCACTAAATTCACATATATACACTCATCTGCAGTGCTTTCAATGAAACCATATGAGGAAATGACTTTATGAAATTTTATGTGTCACTGTCGTGATGCTTGTTTCAACCCAAAAATGGACTTCTTGAGGTTACAGACCAGATGTTTTGAGATTTTGGCTTTAAAATCTTTTGTCTGCAACATATATACGTTTTCACTTAAATCTTCATTAAGAAACACAGTTTTTACATCTATTTGATGTAGCTCTAAAACATACGAGCCATAATAATCATAAATGAGTCTTTCTTAGACATGGGTGAAAAAGCTTCCTTAAAGTCAATGCCCTCACGCTGACTAAAATCCTTTGCAACTAATACAACTTTATACCTTTCGATATTGTCCTTAGAGTCTCATTTGGTTTTTGGCCTAATCACTTCAATCAATTCAACAAGGTCTTAATCTTCTTTTTTTATCCCTCGTGGATTCCAATTCATCCTTCGTAGCATCAAACTAATGAGAAGACTTCGTACTTTGCTCAACTTGTGAAAAAGATACAGGATCATGTTCAGCCCTAATGTCAAATTCATGCTCTTGTAGATAGACAATGTAATCATCTAAAATTACAGATCTTCTCTCTATGTGATCGTCTTAAGGGCTCATTATTCTGAATTGGGTTTACTATTTTCTCATCAGTGGGTTGTATTTGAGGCTCTACATTATCATTCATAAGGATCTCAGGGTCCATTGTTGGACAGACTACCACGCTACTCTGAACAATTATGGTGGAAATCATAATCTGCTCTTCCTTAGACAGAAGGTTTCTTAAGTTTATGCTACCACTATCTTCAGTATTCTCAATAAACCTAGCATTTATAATCTCAATGACTCTTATGTAATAAGACAGACAATAAAATCTAAATCCTTTGAATTTTTCTATATATCTAATGAAGAAGCAACCAACTGTCTTAGGATCAAGTTTTCTTTCATGCAGGTTATACAATTTGGCTTTTGCAAAACAACTACATACATGAAAGTATTGTAAAATAGGTTTTTTCCTTGTCCACATTTTATATGTAGTTTTCATTACAACCTTACTAAGAACTCTATTTAAGATACACACAGTTGTTTTCGGCACATCATCCCCCAAAGATTTTAGCAACGTTGAATTACTAATCATAAATCACACCATGTACTTTAGGGTGCGATTACCCCTTTGCGCTACACCATTCTACTATGGAGTATCAGGCAAGGTATACTGGGCGACAATAACATAATCTTATAAATATCTAGCGAATGACCCTAGATTACACTCAGATTCGTCATACCTTTCGTGGTACTCACCACCACGGTCGTATCAGATAACTTTGATCTTTCTATTGAGTTTATTCTCGACTTATGCCTTATATATTTTAAATATATCAAGGGCATCTGATTTGTCGTTAATAAGGTATAAGTACCCATAACAAGAGTAGTCGTCTATGAAAATGATAAAATACTCAAGCCCATTTCAAGATTCTGTAGGGAATGGTTTGCAGATATCTGTATCAATCACTTCCAAGAGTCCTACGCTCCTAATAGCACCATTTTCCTGATTCTAGTCTGTTTACCTTTAATACAATCAATACAGACCCTAAAGTTTGAAAAGTCTAAAGAGTGAAATTCTTTCACACACAAGCCTTTCTAATCTCTCACAAGAGATGTAGCCTAATCATATGTGTTACAGCATGGATGAATTTTTACAGGCCAAACTTCTCTTAATGCCTTTAGTATTTTCATGTGAGTAGTCAATGGTGTAGATATGGGAAACATTAAAATATAGCTTATAAAGGTTATTAACTAAAGTTCAAAACCAATCGTAGCTGAATCATGTAAAATACTCAATTTTTCATTTTCAAATTTAAACTCATAACCATACTTGTCTAAACGAGAATTAGAAACTAAATTGAGCCTTATAAAAGACACACAAATGGTATCTACTAAATTAAAAAGTGTCATTACGATAACTTAAGCCTAAAGACTCCAATAGCTTCCATGTTTACTCTAATGTCATTCCCCATGTATACCGATCTTTCTGCATCAGTTAGTGTCTAACTTTGGAGCATATCTTACAAGAAATTACATATGTGAATAGTTGCACCAGAGTTTATCCACCAAGAGTCTGTGGATATATCAGCTAAATTATATTCAAAACAGACTAAAACTTGATTTTTACCCTTAAAAACAATACATTTTTAAAATTATGTGCAATCCTTCTTCTGATGACTAAGCTTCTTGTAGAAGAAGCAACCATCTTCGAGACACCACTTTTTTTCTTTAATTTTCCCTTAGAGTTAGGCTGATTGCCACTTGCAGGACCTATAGAATGCTTTCCTGAATTGTGTTTCCTTTTCTTATTTCATTTTCATCATTGATTAAATGTCATTAAGTGTACACTATATGTCTTGTTCAACCTTCTAAGTCTCTCTTCCTCTTGAATGCACTGAGATATCAGTTAGTTCAATGTTCACTTTTCCTTTTGAATATTATAGCTGATTTGGAATTGACTGAACTATGAAGGTAAGGATTTCAAAACCAATAAAACCAGGAGTTCATCATCAATCTTAAGGCTCAATGCGTGAATTTTAGCCACCACACAGGACAATTCATCGATGTACTCTTTAATGTTTCCTTGACCCTTATAGGTGGCTTAAGTCAGCTTATGCAGAAGTGAAATCAACTCAGTTTTATCCCACTTCATGAATTAGTTTCATATTTCAATCAAGAACTCTTTAGCTTTCTCAATATTGGGCATGACACCCTGCATGGTCTCGGAAATCGAGTTCTTTATAATCTTGACATATATCTTATTTGACTTGTTGTAGACCTCGTAGTAAGCATTTTCTGATTCCGTACTAGAGTCAAATGGGATAGGAGGCTCGGTTTCCTCCAGGGTAAATCCAAGTCCATGCAACCTAGTATTATTTTAATGGACGACTTTCATTTTTTTAGTTAAACCTAGTAAGCAAGGGAATGTAATTGAATTGGTTTGAAACATTGGAAACAGTTATAGCTAGACATATAAATCATAACACTCACATTAATAAATAAACAAGTCTCACATAATACTACATTAATATAAACCACAAACATTATATATGTATTAACATTCAATTGATTTGGGTCTTCAATCAAATGACCTAGAATGATGATGGGTCATAATCATCAAATTTTGATAAGAGTCTGACAAATCATCGTGCCTTCTCCTTTGGATGAAATTACGATATATAGAAGGCTCTACTGAACATGAACCCGACTAGTACTAGCGAAATAAATCTAAGATGTCCATCACTTTTAGGCAAAATGAATCTCTCAAACTTATATTAACATCACCAATCACTTCACCCCACTCGCATCCTACCAAACGATGATACTTCTTTGTTCTGATCACCATCCGTTATATATACGAACGCAACTTAATGCAATCCTATAATGGAGAGTCATTAAATTCCACATACTGAAATCTGAATATGAAATTTTCACCAATTGAAGTCACTTTAGTAGCTAATACAACCAACTCCAATCCCCACTCACAGACTCAAGGATTACTACATGGTCATACCAATAATAGACCATTCTGTAAAAGTTCTGATTTAGCCCAAAATACAACTGATGTTAACCACCCATAAGCTCAAAAATATATAAAGTGATGGTTGGATTGATTTCTTAATATTCAACTACTAAATATCAACCTGAAATGGATGGGTAATGGCCCCATTTCGGTGAGATCATAACTTAATAATATATTTAACCATATTAACTAAATTACCAAGGCTGTCTAACAAGTGTAACCTACCAACCATCAATTAATTTATTTAGATTTCATTTGTTTTGAAATGGCACAAGTATAATTAATGCAATGGTTTAGATCATCATCTTGGACAATGGGCCCAAGTGCCCAAAGCGGGCCCTTAAAGGTCCAAAAGGAGCAATGAGATATTATGTCTCATAGATTGGGCTTTGAATGATCTTGCAAGATACCCATATCAAGGTCTAAAATTGGGTTGTAGATACACCTGAAATGGGCCTAAAATCAAGCTTAATCAAAACTATTTAAGAAAGCCCAACAACTTCTTTGGATTAAACAACAACCATAGAGGTGCACATCGAACCGGTAGAACTATGGAATTGGACTAGAACTAACCGGTTCTAGAGTACACCAATTTTGGTTCCAAGAATCAAAGAACCGATTAGTTTTGTTCAGTTCTAGGTTTGGGGGTATGTAGAATCAAATCGATCCGTAGAATGAACCAAGAATTAAAGCATATTTAAAAAATAATAAAAAATCCTAATCCCCTTCACTTCACTCTTCACGCCATCCCTGCAGTGGCTGCCCCCCATTCCTCTCTCTCTCTCTCTCTCTCTCTCAAGCCCAAAACCATGGAACCAATCCAGAACTGAACTGGTTTTAATGGTTCAGTTCCAATTCGGTTCTAAGGTGCTCACGGTTCTGTTATAGGGTGCTAACGGTCTAGTTCTAGTTCTCCAAAACTGTTAGGAACGGTTTGGTTTCAATTTCACCCCAGAACTGAACTGAACCCACCCGTGTGCACAACCATGCCCAATTTTGGATCCTATAAATAGTTTCAAATAGGCTAGTTGATAGTCCCGGCGCTAGACCCAAACAAAAGGCCCACACACTGCTCATTCCACCCAAAACGAGATCAGCGCCCAACCTCTCCATGCAGTTGGAAACCCTAGCCGCAACAGCACCTTCCACTACCTGAAACCCTAGCTGCAACCCTACTCTGTACGCTGACACCGCAACCACCTACCATGACTGCCATAGTAGACAACCAATCTTCGCTCGTCGAAACCGTAATAGCGACCGATCGATTACCGTTCTCCGTCCATCATCTTCATTCCCGGGGTCGCTACTGCCATTAATGGCTTCCGAACGGAAACTGGTGGAGGAAGAGAAGAGGAGAAGAGGAGGATTTCGATCTGGGGGCCTGTTGCCTTAATGATTGCGATTAGAGATGGGTTCATCTTCATCCATCGGGTCGACGATGGTGGAAAACCCTTCGGGTTACAGCAGCTCGCCATAGCTGCCGAACTCAGTAGCGGCAGCGGAATAGCATGGCGACGGGAGATGGCCAGATGGGTTTGGCCTAACGACCATGGATATCGGAGTACCTTGTCGGTCAGTTTTCCCTTATTAACCCCACAGCAGCAGCGCCAACAAAAATAGGGATACATAGGGCCCACCAATCAGGGGAAAATAGCCACAGATGTACAACAATCAAAATAGGAATACATAGGGCCGACAATCTCCAACAATCAAATGCTATGATACTAAGTATTAACTATGTACTGCTGTATTACTGGATCATCTATGCATTAATAACGGAGATTCTGTGCTTTAATAAGCCTATCTGATCAGAAAACAATCTGATTTCATAATTTGCAATGACCACAAATGTACTGAAATGTTCAATCTGAATAATCCAACCGTAAAATCTACACAGATGATCATGTGACCCACCTGATGGAGTCTTACATAGCAATCATAGGTGGGCCCAACAGAGGAATTTGTTACTCAAATAAGGTAATACTTGAGATAATAAAATATAGGCAGTAAACCCATTCAAATACACATTTCAAGGATGAAACATGGTTCTAAATTCAGTCAAATTATTGGATTTCTTCCATTAAATATGATATGCTTTGAGAGCGAGAAATTCTTAAAGAAGGAAAAAACAAACAAGAAAAGAAGAAGAAAAGCAAAACAATTATTCAGTTGAAGCACCTTCTCTTCTTACCAACACCAACACCGGAACTCGCTCTAACCTTGAGCAAAACCACATCAATTCTCGCAAGAAACTCAGTAAATAAAAAAGAGAATTAGAGGAAAATAAGATAAAAACACAGTAAGAAGATGGTTAAAAAGTGTTACTGGACAACTAGTTGAAATTGGTCTCTGCTCTTTTGCTGGATTTGTAGAAACAGTCAATTGACGAATTCGATCTGAAAATCCGTGTCTACATACATACATATGTACATGTGTGCATGTGTTGTAGACATGCACATGAAAAGGCAGGCAAACACGAACGTGCGCCTCTGCATGCGAGCACTGCATGTATGTGTGTGAGCTTATGCTGGCGTTTCTTTTATGCAACTGGTGTTTTTGAATTTACCATGTTTGTGTGGTCCTGCTTCTCTATAAATTAATAGAGAAAAGGGGAGGAATGATCAAACCCTATTTCCATGGAAGTTAAGATCCCACAAGGAGGATTCAAGTATCTTTTAAGTGATGGAGTCCCCGTTTATTTGGTTTATGCAGGTAGACATTTTTGGCAACCTTAACAATTTTGTCCTTGTACTATTCAAATAATTCTCATCTTACCCTGTTCTCTTACCTTTACAATCTCTCTAAGGTAGGCCCCATGATGAATGATCCTCATCAAGGTAGGCCCACATAATGTACGGTCACATCAAAGGTGGGTCCCAAATGATGGATGGCTCACATCAAAGTGTGGCCTAGTATGGACTATGCACATCAAGTGATCCCCACTTGATGGGGCAGTCCACATCAAAGGTAGGACCCACATGATGGACGATGGAAATCAAAGGTAGGCCCACATGATGAACAACCCATATTGAAGGTGGGGCCCACACAATAAATGGTCCACATCAAGTTGAGTCCACATAATGGATAGTGGCCTTTTTTATGATGGATGACCCACGTCAAAATGTGGTGCCTAATGATGGACAATCCACATCAAGTGGGCCCCACCTAATGGACAGTCCACACCAAGGTCTTAGATGATGGACAACCCATATCCGAAGTGGCCCAACATGATGGATGATCCACATAAATAGATGGTGGATATCTAAAGTGGGCTCTACATGATGGACAATGTATGGCCTCACAAAATACACCTCTCATGATGGATGACCCAATTTGAAGGTTTGGCTCACACAGTGGACTCCACATCAAAGGTGGGCTCTATATGATGGATGACCCACATCCAATGTACAACATGATAGATGGCCCAAATGTCTTAAAACATGAAGATTGTAGCCATCCATTCTTTTGTCATCTGAGGCACAGTCCATCTATGATGAGATCCACCCAAACAACTATATAGATTACTCTTGCAATGGAATTCTTGTAATCTTTAAAAATGACATCAACTATGCTTAAAAAAAGCTCTTATTTGAAGGTTTTATCAAAAGAGCTTAATTCAAATGAGTTTTTTTTTTCTACTACTACTTTTTTTTTTTGCTTTTAAAAAGTGATTTTATCAAATGAGCTTATTTAAAACAAGAGTTAGAAAACAAAGAACTTATTAGAGTAGCTCTTATTTAAAAATCTCTTATTGGAATAGAGTATTGATACCAAAGGGGCTCTTACTCTGCTCAAACTTGAAGTTAGTTTTAGTGAAAAAAGAAACAAATTGAAAATCACAAGGCATGGCATCTATGGAAATTTTGTAATTCTTCTGAAAAATTATCCAACTGCTCCAGTTCAGGAAGACATGCATTTTGTTATTACTTCAACTGGTCATTTTTAGACAGGGCTGTCAATGAGTACCGGACCTGTGACTACCCTATGGACCCAACCTGATTCGTTCGGTTCCACCATCTTGCACTCAGTCAAAATTCGGCACTGTTGGGCTGGGTCCAGTTAAATCTTATATATATAAAGCAATGGAAGGAGGTTTGCTAAGCCACACACAGATGTAAGAAAGCTCATTTACAAACCACGAATGCGTCAAATGGCACACGCATGTGCGATCTAATCCATCCACTCAGTGATCCTGACCATAAAAATACCCTCATTTGGCCTAGACCGGACTTGGGCCCAACCCCAACCGCAACTGAAATCAAGGTCCAAAGATCCAATGGGGTACCCACACCTGATAAAGGACCCAAACCCAGCAAGAACAAAACCCAATCAGCTTAGATATGGATTCTCTAGGATCTGATCCAAACCTAGCCCATTGACAGCCCTATTTTTAGATGGGCCAGAACACTGCATCCATCGCCTTTTTTTTAGACGATGGATCCATCGACCTAGCCCAATATAGGTTGTCCCAGACCAAGTGTCCCAATTCCAATGATGATAGTCCAAAATTCACAGCATGATGATTTTAACCATTTTATATCAGATACTGAATTTTGGATTGCTGAAAATTCTTAAACTGTGCACCACTATCTCCAATTATTCTGATTTTTTGGGGATTATGTTCCATTGACACTTGGGCCCACAATCTGGACAACCAAATAGTCAAATACACAACAATCCATAGCCCTTTCAAGAAAAGTAAGTTAAACATCTTCCTATCTTAACTAATAACTATGAGCTAAACAACCTATCCAGTTCAACAAACTAAAAGAACAAAGAGTAAATGATATGTCTTACATTAACTGGTCGTGCCTATATAGTTCACAACTTTCCATATATGCTGATTCGGCTTCTTTGTTATACCAACCAGTTTTCTTAGAAGACTCGAGGAGGTTTTTGAGCTGACCTCATAAATTGGTGATCTTCGTCTTCTTTAATGTGAAAGCAGCATATAGGGAAATTATACAGTAGACCTGGTTGAATCGTAATTATGTAGAGCATCAATAAAAATGAGCAAGTGGAATCTAAAAGCACTTTTCAAAAAAAAAAAAAAAAATTCTGAATTTTATTGAAACGTACTCATAGATTGCCACATGGCATACATTAATTGGTCTACCTTATTATGGTTCAATGGCTCTAGTGTATCATTATCCCATCTTATATATAAATGAAACAAAGGGACTCTTAAAAAGAAAATTATTCATTAATGTGCTACATAGGACATCATAGTAACCTCCTGTTTCCAATAGGAATGTCAGCTGTCAATTGGGAGAGAGCCATCAATCTGCAAAAACCAACAACCTTTACCTAGCATTTTTTTAAAGGGGTTATTGGTAAAATCTATCTTACCGCGATTCAACCCCATAGCTCAACCGAAGGCACACGTTGCTTCAACACTAACGTATCAAGTTCAAGCCCCCTTACCTGCCAAACAGAGAAAAAGTCCCATCTCACTGCTCAGAAAAGAAAAATGACATATACCGCAATGCTTACCTGTAAGAGAAGCTTTTTGCATTCTTTATGTTCTACAGTTTCTGAAGGATCGATCAGGCAAAAGAATTACTTTAAGATGCCCAACTCCCTTTATTGTGTGTTTGCACAGCGGTAAGGATTGGCCATCAGAACACCACTACGATGACAAGTTTTGAGGATTGCAGCCAAAAATGAGATGGAGTGGCCCCCACTTTGAGGGAGCTACCAAAGCACCCGCCGGCCCACGTAAGATTAAAGGTCTCAGCAGGTTACGAAACAGCATAGAATACTAGGCACTGGATCTTCCATAACAGTGAGCAATGAACGACACCCGCATCACACATAGAGCTGGGCATCGGACTGAGTCGGTTCGGATTTAGCCCAACTCGACTCGGTCCGGATTTTACATTGGCCCAACCCGAACCCAGACCGAACCGGAACCGAGTTTGAGTCAGCTGACTCGGTCCAACCTGAACATGTATTGGTCTGAACCAATTCGAGTCCGACTCAGTCAGGAAAACCGAGTTGGATCGGATTGCAACTTATCTCGAGATATGAGTCTTTCAAAGTTTTTTTTTCAACAGAGGCATAAAAAAACTGCCTTGAAATTTCAAAGTTTTAGTTATCAGGGAAAACCCAATTCCTGAAATAAAAGGAAAAAGCTTAGAAAAATCAAAAAGATTGAAATTTTCAAGCACTCCAGTAAAAACCGACTTCACAAATCAGGGGAGAGAGAGAGAGAGAGAGAGAGAGAGAGAGAGAGAGAGAGAGAGAGAGAGAGGAGAATTCTTACTATTTTGCATCTGAAATACTTCTCTGAAAATTTCAATATTTTTAGCTTTCAGAGAAAACCCAATTCTTCAAATGGAAAGAATTCTCAAAATGGAAAGAAACGACCAAAACCTAAAAAAGATTAGATTTTTCTTGTATCCCAAATCTTGAAAACTATGAACAAGCAATGGAATGGATTCAATAACAAAACCCATTTCCCAAAATGATAGAAAAAGGGGTTGTGAAAGGCAGGAATTTAGAAATATCTAAAAAAACAGAGAAAATGGGTTCCCCAGTTTTGTGGAATTTCCCTTCTTTAATTGAAATTTCATGAGTTGAGAGCAACCCATGTTTGTAAAATTAGGGGGAAAAAAAGAAAAAAAAAAAAAAGATTTTGGATGAAAGACAGAAGAAAGGGGGAAAAAACAAATCTAACCTTTTTGTCCAGGTCGGGTCTATTCGGGTCGGTTCAGACCCATGGTCCAGGTATTCGGACTGGATCTGTCTGGATACAGTAATATCCAAACCCGACTCGAAATAAGGTCAGATCTGGACGATCAAAATCGATCAGGCCCGATCTAAACCATCGGTTCTGTTCGGAACGGTACCGAGTCGGGTCTGATCCACCGGATCGGACCCAAGTTTCTCACCTCTAATCACACATCATATATCCACAGAAGCAAACAATTAGGCTTCAAAGATCACTTTCCCATGCCTACTGAAGAACCCATGTCACCCTGCATCTGAGCAGAACCAATTTGCAAATTGGCACAATATGTGCACAAACCACTACATAAATGTCAAAACAGTATATGGGTTTTTACACATTTTCCCTAAGAGCCTGTCACTGTGCACCTAAAAACTGATGGGGCAAGGATACACACCACATCAGAAATAAAGGAACTAAGATAGTCTATCTATTAAGCTGCCACCTCTTCCTCCATAGATTGCATATACACAGACCTGTAATTCCTTTTTCATGGCTTATTCAGACATGAAACAAATTTATAAACCAGACTAGAACATTCTCACATTGGGATAGATGTGCTATGCTTGCCACGGCTACGTTATTGCGTCTGAAGAAATAAAAACAGAGAACCCAATATTTAGTCTATTCTCTTTCCTTTGTACACTGGGAGATTCAACAGCATTCACCTATGGGCAGACGCATGTGGCATCGGGTATGTCACTGGAGGCATGTTCATCGGTGTGCCAGGAACCACTGCTCCAGCAACTGGGGCCCGCAAACCATAAGCCATATGTGGTGGGGCAGGAAGGTTCACCGGAGTGCCAACGGCAGAAACAAGGGATCCTCCAACAGGCTGGCCTATAGTTGTCGTCCCATACATGCCAACCCCAGAAGCACCTGATGGGGGCTGAGAAGATTGCTTGGCAGATTTACTGGCAGTTCCTGTTGGTGCATTTGATTGACCAGTGATAGGCCCTTGGGGTACCGATGCCTCTCCGTTACCCACACTGGTAATATCATGAATGCTCGACCTTCTCCTGTCTTTGTTCATTGAGTTCAAGCGAATGAAGTATTTCTGCGCATGGCTCGCCACCTGTGTAGGTGTCCTTGACACCACAAAGTTTCTAGATATGCTCCGCCAGTCTCCTTTGCCATATTTATCCAATCCAAGAAGAAACAACCTGTTATTTGAAAAGCAAACAGTGAAGACATTAGCTTGAGTAGTTAAAGTGGTCAAAATACCGACAGTTTTGTGTCATAACTGTGCAAAGGTGTGAAGGGAAAGGATTTAACAGGATATAGGGAAGAAAGAAGAGAAAAGACCAGAAAAGAAGTAGGGAGAGAAAAAAAGGGGAGACAGCTGCACTTGGATAGCCACCACACACCCCTCTCTTTAGTTTTATTAGGGCCGCACTAAACAATATCTGAAAATTACAATTATCCCTCCCTGCTTAAGTAATGTAAGTAAAGACTATTCCTATGGGCCTAAACACTACTAACATGAAAAATAAAACCCAAAAACTCAAATAACATGTCCAATAAAACCCGAAAGGCCCAAATAGGCCAACCATATGACATTTAACACTTTTAACACTCCCCCTCAAACTAGAGCATAGATATCATACATGCCCAGCTTGGATATAATCTTTTCGAATTGACACTTTTCAAGATGTCTTTGGTGAATAAATCTGCAACTTGAACATGGGAGGAGATAAACGGAGTGCAAATTTCCTTCTGAGAGATCTTACCTTGAATAAAGTGGCAGTCAACCTCTATATGCTTTGTTCTCTCATGGAAACCGGCTTATTCACAATATACATATAGTAGGTTAATTATCACAATGTAAAGGCATTGGACCTTAAATCCATTTCGACAAAAAGGGATTTAAGCCAACAAGTTCACAAATCGTGCGTGCCATTGATCCATATTCTGCCTCAGGGCTTGACCTAGCAACCACATTCTGCTTCTTACTTTTCCAGGTAATCGCATTGCCACCAAGGTGCAGTAACCTATAGTCGATTGTTTGTCATATCTCAACCTTGCATAATCTACATTGGAATAACCAGCTATCTGGAGATAATCATGAGATCCATACAAGATACATTTCCTCAGTGTGCCCTTCAAATACCTGAGAATTCCCTTAACTACAATTAAATGTGGAGCTCTTGGACTTTGCATAAACTGACCTTGCAAAAAAAGCAAATGAATGGCCTGGTGATGTTCAAATAGACGAGTTCACCAACAAGTCTTCTGTACATGCCAGATCTGCCAATAACTTTCCTTCTTCAGGCTCAAGTTTAAAATAAGGATCTATCAATGTATCCATAAACTTGGCACCTAGCATACTCGTCTCAACCATGTACAAAACCAAGTACAATATAGCCAGATGTAGTATGCTTTGAGAAAACAGAGTGATCTACTTTACTCCTCTTCAACCAATATAATACCATCACACTAATGAACTTCTCAAACCAGGCTCACAGCAACTGCTTCAATCCATATATAGACTTTGCGCACGTTAGAGGACTTACCCTAAGCAATATGCTCAGAAGGTTGCTACATATAAACTTCTTCATGTAATTCTCTATGCTGAAATGCATTCTTTGCATCTACCTAAAAGAAGCCAAGCATGATCTGCAGCAATTGAGATAACTCGAACTATATTGAGCTCGGCTGCCGATGATAAGGTATTTAGATAATCTACTCCATAAACTTGAGTGTACCCTTTGACAACCAACCTGGCTTTGTAATGATCAATTGATCCATCATGAAGATATTTTACTGTGTAAACTGTAAACCCATATACTTTTAATTGGTGTCTTACCCAATGTCAGATCAAGTAGTTCTCATGTATCATTAGAATACCTGTTCATCTCCTCATCCATAGCCCTTTTCTAATTTCCATCCAACAATGCATCCTGAACGGACTTAGGAAGAGAAACATCAGAAAATATTTTAATATATTTTTACTAATGCGTTGTGAAATAAGCTTCAAGTAGCCACCATGTTCAATACTCCATATGTGTGACCACAAATGTAACAATAGACAAACTATAGAGGTTGAGGGGGAACGCAGTTAAGTCAAAAGTAGATCCTAACCAACTACAAATCATTCTTGAATATGATGTGGTTCATAAATTGTTAAATGACAACCACTCTGAGAATACAAGGATAGAAGGAACCATAAACTCAAATGACATTGAAGACTATATACTTTTATAGGATTACGATATCTAAAGTGAAAGAAGCTTTTTAAAATATGAAAAAAGGAAAGGCCCTTAGACTAGCTGACGTACCAATGGAGGTTTGGAAGTGCATGGGAGATAGTGGGTTATTTTGGTTGACAAAGTTTTGTTAAGTAACATGATACCTATTTATAAGAATAAAGAGACATACAGAGCTATGCAAACTGTCGTGGGGTTAAACTTATGAGCCACAATATAGAACTTTGGGAGAGTGATTGTGCAAAGACTAGGGCATGAGACAAATGTATCATAAAATTAGTTTGGTTTCATGCCTGGGAGGTCTACCACTAAAGCTATTTTCCTCCTTAGACAATTGTTGGAGAAATATAGGGAGAGGATGAAGGACCTCCACATGGTTTTTATTAACTTAGACAAAGCATACGATAAGATTCCTAGAGAGTTAATCCGGTGGGTGGGTGTTGGGAAAGGAGTTTCAAGAGGCTATATTGACATGATTAAGGATACGTATGAGAGAGTGCTAACAAACGTGAGGACCACTTGTGGAGAGACAAGTGAGTTGTCAATTACCATAGGCTTGCACCATGGGCCGACATTGAGCCCGTACCTTTATACATTAGTTATGATAAGTTGATGAGGCATTTGTAGGAAGAGATCCCATGGTGTATGTTGTTTGCATATGACATAGTTTTGATTGACAAGACAAGGGAGGGCATAAACACAAAGCTATATTTATGAAGGGATGCTTTAGAATCTAACGGATTTAAAATTAGTTTGACTAAAAAATATATATAGAGTGAAATTTTAGTAACAATTGGAGTGAATGAATTAATTAAGATTGCTAACCAAGAAGTTCCCAAAATGACCAATTTCAATACCTTGCATCAATAATTCAAGAGAGTGGAGAGAATGGGAAGGATGTTGTGCATAGAATTAAAGCGGCTAGAAGAAATGGAAATATGCATCATGAGTTTTATGTGATTGTCATGTACCACTTAAATTGAGATGGAAATTTATAAGATAGCTTATAGACCAGCCATGTTTTATGGGATAGAATGTTGGGTAAATTGAGATGGAAATTTTATAAGATAGCTTATATACCAGCCATGTTTTATGGGATAGAATGTTGGGCAATTAATGAACAACATATTCATAGGATGAGTATAGTTGAAATGAGGATATTGAGATGCATGAGTGGCAAGACAAGGATAGGATTAGAAATGAAAGCAATCAAGGGTACTTAAGAGTAGCACCAATGGTTAATAAGATGAAGGAAAGTAAACTTAGATGGCTTGGTCATGTGCAACGGAGACCAAGAACTGCTCTGGTTAGGACTGAGTTGAGTTGGTACAAGTTAAAAGCTCTCAAAGGGAAAGGGGAAGGGCCCAAAGGATGTGGATGGAGTTAGTACAAAAAGACATGATGACCTATGGTCCAACTAAAGGTTTGGTCCTTGATAGAGTGGAATGATGGAACAAGATTCATATGGCCAACCCCAATTAATTGGGATTGGGCTTACATGATGACAACAATGATGATGACGATGACGATGACGATGTATCATGGAATAAATGACTCTTCCGAGTGCAATTATTTTCTTCTATTTGATCTCCTGGTTCTAGCATAGTTTCTAAAATTTCAACTACGAGTATGAAATGACTAGTATTTGTATGATAAAATGTAAACACGATTTCCAATAATGGACTCATTGTGGCTACATGCACATGACTAAAATACGTGGGTGTGGGTGTTTTCAATGATGTTGCTTTCCCACCAAGCATATCGAGTTAAATACAAAAATCCTCCTAGTGACTTGGGGCCCCATTACGATGGAGTTTAAACGCATCACCATCTCGGGCCTCTCGAGAAATTGGATTCTTCTATGATAGGATAAGCACAGGGATCCTAAAAAGATTGATAGATGGAATCCTCTCCAAACTCCATGTCATTGGCTTAACTAAATGTTGACGGTTGTTCCATGGGCAAACCGAGGATCTTCAGAATCATTGATGTGGCCTACGATGACATAGGGGTCATCAAGCTTGTTCCTTTCTATTTTTGGCAAGTAGAAGCCATTAAAATAGGACTTAATCTCTTCATAATCAGTTCTCTTAGCAGTAAAGTTAGTGGTGGAAGGGTAATTGCCAAATGTAATTCTGGGTCTTTCACAAGGTGTCATAACTTGGAAGTGTCACTCTACAAGGTAGTGTGGCTCTACCATCACTCAAATTAGGCTCTAGCTTCTTCCATCCAAACCCCCTTAGACAAGTTTCTAGGGAAGTTCATTCCTTAGCAGATATTTTAGCTAAGGAGCTTCCAAGCCTTCGCTATTTTGGAAATGTGCATCCATTAGTGTGTGTGTGTGTGTGTGTTTGTGTGTGTGTGTGTGTCTGTGTGTGTTTTGGGCAATTAAGAACAACATGACCTGAAATGAGCATTGTGGAGATGAGGATGTTGAGATGGATGTGTTGGAAGACCGGGGACAAATAGAGGTCAAGAAAAAGGTCATTCTAAGAAGCCTAAGAGTAGCCCTAATAGGAGATAAAATGATGTTGAGCACATTGAGATGATACGATCATGTGCTACGTGCTCGAAAACTAGTGATGACTGCAGTAAGAAGAGTAACTGATGGGGACATCATGCGCACACACGCACGCACACCACGGCCCCTACGCACGTACGTACGCAAAAGGAAGACCACACCATCGATCTATCTCGATGACGACGTCCAGGGAGAGCCTCCTAGCTAAAAGACAAGTTTTGATTAAAAAAAAAGTGGGTCCGATAGTCAAGAAAAGCCCATCATAGGATCTCATGATTGTGACCCACTCGTCAGATTGATTTCATATTTTAGATTTTACTTATTGTTATTATTTAGAATATCGTGAACGCTTTAGATTTCTTTGTTTGGTTTTTATTTTAGTTTACTTCATCGTCAAGTAGTAGGTTGCGCACATGGTGCGAGTTTTTGGGGTATAGGGTTTTCCCTATAAATAGGCACCCCTTGTACTTCTTTTCATTCACTCAAGTTTAATAAAAATTCCTACTTTATTTTTCTGCTCTCTTCGTGAGTTGTGAAAGAATTCAAAAGTGGGTGCAAAGCCCTCCCTTCTTCGAAGGGCTAACTACTGTGGTGTGAAGCCACATCTATCCTCATTCACCCCTATCCTCTTTCATCCATATCTCTCATCTTCTATCATCATTATTACTTTGAATTTTACAGCTTTTGCAGCTATTCATCCCCCTACAGCTAGTTTCCAAAATCTGGACCTATAGAAGAGCTGAAACTTCCACGGAGTACTATGTTTCGACCTTACGTCGGATCGTCGTCAAACTTGAAGGGATTGGAGGTCTCCCCTAGCCGACCAAGGCCTATGTGTCACTTTAGGAAAGCGGGCTTCCATCACATGTGCGGCCAACCCACCGTGCACGTGCGTTAACTCCGATTCACCATCTGCACGTAGGAGCTTTCTCCGAGTTAGGTTTTCCTCTGATTTTTCTCTTGTCATTCCTATTTCCTAAACCCTAGCCTTAGCTAATTTATTTATCCATTTTTTTCACCCTAGGGTTCCTTGAATTGAAATTTGGGAATCCCTTGGATTACGGACTGATTCTTATGCATGCGCGGTTGATTTCTATTTTCCTTTGACATCGTTTGGCTTATAATTTTTATTGGTCTAGCCCTAGCCTGTGTCGGCCTGGACCCGCATATATTCCCCTTTCATTGAATGTTTGGACTATCATGTGGGATGTGGAATTTGTGTAATTGTTTCTGAATTGGTATGATCTAAGCCTGAATTCTTGCACATCATACTTGAATTTCGTGTCCTGCATCATAACTCCTAATCAAGGTTGAAGGACCTAAAAGGAGGATGGGGCAAGACCTATAAGGACTTGGATCAAGGTGGTGAGAACAGGATATGAAACTGTGTACACCTTCTTAGGAAGGGCCTTAGGTCAAAAGTTGAAACAATTGGCGAAATGGAATTCATAAAGCAGGGACAAATAGGTGGGGCAAGGATACAATGATGATATATAAGGTTTGGTAATCTTCACCATATTGGTGAAGTGTGTTAAACTTCACCAACACTCATCAATGAGAGTACTCGTAAATCCAAATTAATGACTACAACAACCACCTATAGGGCATGGCCTAAAACCCATATCAATTGGATGATCTAAATCATGAAAGTTCACCTGCAATCTTCATTAACCGGATGGTCAAAATTCTGTTGTTACTAAGGGACCATTTGGATGCAACCAAAGTTGTGTTCCACACAAGCTAAGTCATGTTGTCTTAAATTGGCTATCTTGACAAAAGAAAAGATTTTCTTTTATAGAAGACCATCTAGGTCATACTTTTTTGGACCAGTTGTTCTATTCCCTGCATGTAAAACACCTAGAACATGAAATAAAGATGGAATGTGAAACTTAAGATGACTAGTGACACAAGTAGCATTTATGGCACATGTACACATTGACACATAAAAGCACTTGAATGTTGGTAGGGGTTCTTGAACTTAGATGGTTGCCATGTAATGAATGTGTGCAAAACATTATGTTCACGCATGCACCAAACTAAAGACAACCTTTCCTCATTTCTTCCCACCTTTTTAGTAAAGACATGTTGTCCTTGCTAACTATAAAATTTTGGGGACATGTCCTCGCTTGTGCAAAATACGATTTTTCTTGTGTTCAAACGGCTCCCACAAGTGTGTTGATGGTCCAATGAATGGCCATTGTAGGTGACCTTTTGCATGTTTTGGACCCACTAAATCAATATGGGTTTCAGGCAATGGCCCATCCAAGAGGAGGCCATTCTAATGGATGGGCCATACTAGGGACACCTTCCCTAATGAGCATCAATATGGGTTTCATCCACTTATTCTAGTTAAATGGAGAAAATCAAATTTATCATGCCAAGGAACCCCAAATTGTATGCCATAACCACACGTAGTGTACCACAAACCAAATAGCTAAAGGTTGGAGGATATCTAAGCTGAGTTGCCACGTTGCATTCAAGGGTATGATCAAGACATCATTCTAACAACAACAATATTCATGTAACAAGAATGATACAAGTCTTAAAAATTCTTATGCTCGTCACAACCATCAACATTTTATATCTCTTGGTGCCATTCATATAATTTCATTGTATTTCAGGAGTGGTGCTATAGCAATTCACTCAGAGGCAATTCATCGAGCAATTCACCAAATTACAATGACACATGTCCTCTCCTCTAGCGCGGCCAGCGTGAATCTCCAAGGGGCCCAACATGATGTACATGTGGCATCCAATCCAATCTATCCATCACCTGAGCCAGCCCATTTTAGGAGGTTAGCCCGAAATTCATGCAAGTCCAACACTCAAGTGGGCCACACCATAGACAAACGTGACAATAGAGACATCCACCATTGAAATCTTCCAGGGGCCCCACTATGATGTTTATATGACATCCGAGCCATTCATAAAGTGAGTAAATGGAGGATGAAGGGCCCTCTATGATGTATATGTAGCATCCAATTCATCCATCACCTAAGCCAGCCCATTTTAGGAGGTAAGCCTGAAAATCATGCTCATCCAAAACTCAAGCGGGCCACACATAGGCAAATGTGAGAATAAAGACGTCCACCATTGAAATCTTCTAGGGGCTCCACTATGATGTTAATATGACATCCAACCCATTCATAAGGTGAGTAAATGGAGGATGAAGGGAAAAAACCAAAGATCTGCTTTATCCAAGACTTTGCTTAGGTCCCTAGAAGATTTCAATGGTGTGTCATATTCCGCTATTCCGTGTGGATGGTCCACTTGAGTTTTGGATGGGCCTGATTTCTAGGATCATGTCTTACAATGATCTTCCATAAATGATGAATGTAGTGGATTTCACGCAAACTTCAACCCTGAGCAAATCATCATAGCATTACTCATATTTCAAATATCAAGATATTTCTTCCTATGTATTATTGGCTATAAACCAATAGATTTGTAATAACATATTTGTCAATGCTATCAAAAGACTAAAAGATGTATCAGCATTTCATATTTCAAAGTCACCACATCTGACACATCATACCCATTTCTGGCACCTAAGGCTAACATCTACGTCCGTGTCCAAGTTACCGAGACCAAAACATGTGGACAATCAGTATACCTTCCATGCCTAACCAAGCACAAGGCCACTAACCAAGCAAAGAGAGCAGAATAGCAAAATGAAAGTTTCCTACATTCATCGGGGCTTGACTTGAGTAGCAAAATAAGAACTAGATCATCATTGAAGTGAACAGCTCAGGTAACATTAACCCTCCCCCCCTCCCTCAATCCTTGGTAAAGGGACTGCCTCCCCAAGCTCCAATTTAAACTACATCCTCTTTGTTCCCAAGTTTCCCATGAATCTTCTTTCCGTAAGTAAAATTACTAAAGCTTTGAATTTCTCCATCACATTTTTTCCGTCTCATCCTTATCTCTAGTTGTTCCAGCCACTCCGCCTCATGGGACTGAGAGTAGATCACGTGATTGGCCTCTAGCCCACCGTCGCCACATGAGGTCCCTGATACCACTCAGTGTCTTCACAAGTCCCTCACTTGCCTCTAATTTTGTCTCTTATCATCGTCTCACCCATCATATCGTTCCTCTGCGTTGAACCCATCCTGTGTTGTCGTCCTTGCCTCTCTCCATGATGACTGGCCCATCCTAGATGGAAGAAAGCAAAGGAAAATGAAATCTCCGCAATGAATTGTACAGGCATCTGGACTCCAACCACTCTTTCTCCAGGAAAACAGTCAGTTGGATGTTGGTGGGTTTATACCATTAAATATTGTCCTGATGAGTTGTTTGGGCACCTTAAGCGCTCCTTGTAGCTAAGAGATGCACATAGACAGTTGGCTTGGATTATGAAAAAACATTTTCACCCGTGGCCAAACTAAACTCTATTCAAGTGTTACTTTATATTACTGCTAACAAGACATGGCCCGTTTACCAACTTGATGTAAAGAACGCTTTCCTCAACGGCGACCTTTTTGAAGAAGAATATGTAGAGCAACCTCCTGGGTTTGTTGCTCAGGTGTAGACTGGCAAAGTATGCATGCTACGCAAAGCCATCTACGGATTAAAGCAATCTCCTCGGATGGTTTGAAAAGTTCAGTTGTGCACTTATGAACTATGGCTTCCGCTGATGCAGGGTCAATCATTCTGTGCTTGTAAAGCATAGACCTAAGTGAGTAGTGATCTTAATCGTGTACATGGGCGATATGATCATCTCAGGCAGCATTGAAGATGGGAGAATCGATGTGAAGCATTGTATCTAGGAGCAATTTCAAACTAAGGACATGGGTTTCCTTAACTACTTCCTAGGAATTTAGGTAGCAAGGTCCCACTCTGGCATCATGCTATCCCAAAGGAAGTATACCCTCGACCTCCTCAATGAGACCAGATTGATGGAGTGCAAACCCTATGACACTCCCACTGATGCAAATGTGAAGTTGTCATATGACCAAGGCGAGTTACTTGAAGATGCCGATAAGTATAGAAGACTGGTGGGAAAACCCATATATTTGGCTGTTACCCGACCAAACATCTCTTGTGCTGTAAGAATGGCTAGCCGATTTACGCATCAACTGCACTCTCAAAATTGGGATGCCATCATCCATATTCTGTGTTATATTAAGGGTACTGCAAGATAGGGTCACCTCTACAGATTGAATGGGTACCTTCACATCAAGGCCTTTGTTAATGCAGACTAGGCAAGATCTCTACCAGATGAAAGATAGCCATCAGGATATTGCAATTGGAGGCAACCTAGTGACGTGGAAAGTAAGAAAGAAAGTGCAGTCGCCAAATCTAGTGCTGAAGTTGAATAGCGTGCTATAGTCCACATTGTGTGTGAAATCTTGTGGGTCAATTCTCTCCTTCAAGAACTTCACCTTTTTTATGGGACTTCCATGATTTTATACTATGACAACCAGGCAGCCATGCACATTGCCAATAACCCTGTATTTCACAAAATGACGAAACATATTGAAGTCGATTGCCACTTTATCAGGGAGAAGATTTTGTCAAAAGAGATTCTTATGGAACATGTTCCTTCCAAGGCCCAGTTAGCTAATGTTTTCACTAAGGGTTTACCACATGTATAGGGTGCATCTATATGTAACAAGCTGGTCATAATTAACATCTATGCTCTAGCTTGAGGGGGAGTGTTAGACCTCAAGTATTGTGATCAGTTGCATAGGTCTTGTAATAGAGTCGAATAAGTTTGTAGGAGTTTAATAAGCTAGGCTATTGGGCTTAGACATTTGTTAAAGGCCCAATATGTCCACATGTTATCCACATGGTTGTGGTAATAAAAGGAGATGCTTCGGGTTCTGAAACCCTAACCCCTCACATTCTCTACAACTCTCTCCCTCTTCTCTCTCACACGCACCTCTCAAATCTTCAATATCCTCCTCTTGAGTTTCACAAGGCTGCAACATCTCATCTTACGTAGGATAAGAGAAGAAATTCAATTTGAAGAGAAACCCACAATATGGTCACATTCAAGGGTAGTGTTCTATCTTATGTTGTGAAAGAAAAATCAGCCAACCATTTTTCTAAGGCTTATCCATCTAAGTAGCTTTCACTTGTCACAAATTGCTGTTTTAGTAACTTCAGATCTTGTGGAACAAAGTAAAAGCTTCTATTGTAACTTCCCCCCTTTCACTTGCATATGCTCCCTAATAACATTTCTTTATCATTTATGAACCTCTAAACCATACTAGATTAATTTTGTGGATATGGCTGTGAGCTGAGTTGTTCTAGAAGGGACCATTTCTATTTTCTCAAGTTTCCATCTTTCACTTCTAAGGAAGCTGTTTCCCAATTTCCTCTCTCACTTATTGTTATTTTAGAGACTACATTTTGGGGAATAGTTGTATGTTTTTCATTGATAAGAATGACAAGAATATATAGTTAACACGTATACATGGATCCATCCATGTAGCTACCATAGTATGTACAGCTGTAGATTTACAGCTTTCCATACATATCCTATATTCTAACAACAGGAGATGTGTTCTATCAGATATGCGTGGTGCAGGGAGCTCGGAGGTGATGAGGATTAGCGTATCTGGACAGCAATAATGGAGGTTCTAGTAGCAGTGGGTGATTCCAGCAGTGGTGATGCTGACTGCATTGGATTTTGATTATCAAAGACAGTTGTGGCATCGATCAGATCAGGCGCATGTGAGGGAAAATCAGATCTGGCGCTTCTGATCGATGTAGTTCAAGTGCATTTCAGGGATGAGAACAGGGTCCATTCAATCTTCAAATTGAGTTGCTATCCACGATCATTGCACTGGTGACGGGTGGCAACTAGTGCAGAATAGGCAACAGGTGGTGTGGGCATGGAATAACAAATCAACAATCTCCAGCAACAGTAGCAGATCGGGATGGGTTTAGATGTAGCTGTAATGGGATGTGGTGGGGATTGGCAGTGCTGACAGGTATGACAATTATGATTTTTGGAAGTGACGCTAGCAATAATGAATGATGGAATCTGCAAATGGTGAACAGGGGTCCGATCACAGCAATCTTATGATGGCAGCGACGGGTTCAGGACAAGAAGTCGCAGGGTGCTATGGGGTTTTAGCAAGTTGAAAATAGGGTTGCAGATTGGGCAAGGAGTGCTGATGGCAGCAGCCACACAGATGTCGGTAATGGCAGGAGGTGGATCTAATGCAGATGGGTTTGAAATGGGGAGCACAAAGGTCAGAGGTGGCAGATCGGGCAGATGGGTTTAAGGCTGGTGGATTCAGATTTGAGGTGGTGATGTATGAACAGTAGATTGGTCAGAAATGAGATGGTGTATGTGGAGGTGGTTCAGCAGCAGTGCAGGAATGGTGGTGGCTGGAGAATGGTCACAGTAGATCAAAATTGCAGCCCTGGTACTTTGTTATTTTAGAGACTACATTTTGGAGATTTGTTGTATGTTTTCATTGATGGGAATGACAAGAATATATAGACAGGTGATACGTAGAGATCTTAACAAATATACATGTATCCATCCATATAGCAATCTATAGTATGTACAGCTGTATGTACATATCCTATACTTTAACACTCATGATTTAATCAAAAGTAAAAAAGAAGAATAAAATTTTAAAGAACAAATAAACGGGTGCAATTGGAATTGTAACAGAATTTGCAAGCATATGAACAACGTTTTTTCATCATGTACGTATGGAAATGTTCAAGATGAAGAACATTTCCTGCGTTTAATGACCAATGACCCGACTGATTCCTATGCCAATACCATAGTCACCAAAACTGGAAGCTGGAACAATTGCAAAAAATAAGCTACTTTAGGACCCTGACCATCTAGATATCATGAGCTTCGGAAGCAGAAACAGAAGCTTAAGTAGAAGACTCATGCAACTCTAGTCCATAAGAGACATGAAATAGAAATGAGTTTTCATTAGGATTCCTAGAAACAACTTGAACTTTCCAATTCCAACTGACCATTCAATCCAGTCTTTAAATCCACATCGTAAGCCCCAACTTCTCTAAATAGCATAATATTTAATTGGAGACGTGCATATCCCCTAATCAATAAAGTAATGCAACAGTAACGAATCTATATCCAAAAATATTTTCAGAATTTTCTCAACAGAAATCTGTCTTTATACTCGCAGAGCAATAAGGAGAAAAGAAGAAGAAGGAGAAGAATGGCATGAGTTACCTATGTTCATCTTCCGTCCAAGCTATTCCCTTCCGCCGTTCTTGATCAGACCTCGACGCTTTCCCGCCATGGCTGGAATCATTCTGAAAATTCCCAAAATGGGCAGCTTTCCTACCAGCCCCTCCTTCACCCTCATGGTCGGCCGAACCCTCTGATGAAGATGCATAACAAGGCAAAGGCACAAGACCAGCCTCGATGTTGTTGATGTCTTCCACTAAAAGCTCATAATGTTGTTTGATCTCGTCGATGGTCTTCCCCGGCACAGCTGCGGCGATCTTCTTCCAGCGGTCACTGCAATCCTCAGGATATGACACCAGGGCTTCCTCAAATAAATTATCCTGCTCCCTACTCCACGAGGAGCCGCTGCTCGTCTCATCAGCGCTCATCTGGCTTCGTTCAAATCACTGACCATAATCCTCACAGAAACGAACCTGCCCAAGCACTCTATCTAAGCAAAGATCCTCTCCAAAACCATGAATACACATAAAAAAATTCCAGAATATCTCTTTCAAGTAGCATGCTGAATATTTTGTTGGGGTGGCATTCATACCTGCTTGGTAATTGGCAGGATAGAAATATTTACATAGTAAAGGCTTGTGAATTTCACAACTTAGAGATGCAGTCAAGAACGGGTGTCAGATTCACAAAAGGAACCAAACAGAAAACACAGAAGGCCAAGAGAATTGCACCGAAACAGAGAAGAAGGAGAAATCGAGTGTAATTACGTTGCAAAAGAAATGGGACTTTCTTGAAATGACATGGAAATCATGGAAACCCAAGACTTATGCTGAAAAAGACATCGAAGCTTCAGTTGGGCAGCAAGAAAAATCCAATTGCTAAAACAGAAGTAATGAATTGGAGTTCTGAGCAAGAACGAAAAAAGGCGTTACAAAGGGGAATTCAATGGAAAGGAGAGTTAGGGTTTGGGTTGTGGAGATGAAAGGGACCGCAACAACCAGCCAAACAACCTTGTGTCTATTAATGGTAAGAAAGGGTACTCTGAAAGTGAAATCCTGTCATCAAAAACCCCTTGAAAAGCACTGTCTTTACAGCAAACACCCTCAGAAATTAACACCCAAAAAACAAAAATCTAAGTTTTTTAACCCTGACAGTAAATAAAATCTAAACACTACCTTTTTACCTTGTTTTCACTCTTATCTTTACTAATCAAAATCCAAACAGTCAAATCCCTATCTACTTCATTTTCTTTTCATTTCTTTTTTGCCTTTCCAGCCCCTGTATGATGATATCTTGTCTTTTTCTTACTGTTTAAACCCCAACAGTAAAAACCCACCTCTAGATTCCCTTGCTTTCACTGACCAAGACCCAAACACTTCACCCCACTTCATAATACCTTGGTTTCTACCGTAGCAGTAAAAACCCAGCTAAAAATGTCTCCCCTTTTCTACCATTCAATCCCTCAGATTTAAAATTTTAACTAATTAGGACCCACAAACAGCAAAAACCAAACTATCTGATGCCTTGATTTCTTTCTTTAACAATGACATAAACCCAACTCCGGATTCCTTCCCTTTTACTCTTAAATGCTTTATATTTAAAAGAAAATCGCTGATTAAGACCCAAAACAAAACAACAACAACAACAACAACAACAAAACCCAGTTGGTGGTAGAGATACCCCGGATTTTTTCGGCGGCGAAGATTAAAAAAAAAAACCCACCTCCAGATTTCAACCTTTTTACAGTTTAAACCCTGAAATTTAAATAAAAAAATAAAAATAAAAATAAAATAAGCTGATTAAGCTGACTGAAAAAGTAGAAAACCCAACTCCAGGATCCTCGCTATTTTACTCTTCAGATCCTGTAGTTTAGAAAAAAAAAAAAAAACTCACTGTTGAGATTAAAGCAAAGCCCGGCTTCGGGGTAATCGTCAGCAGTTTTTCATCGTTTGTTTGGACGCGCATCGGGTAGTGTACTACCCCGCCTAAGCCCATCTCTCTAGCCACGAACGGGCAGTTCTATGGCGGGCCCACCGTGACGTATCTTTTTATCCACGCCGTCCATTTCTTTTCTCGTATCATTAAAAGTTATATACAGAAACATAAGCAGATCCAACCCTCAAATGTATCACACCAATAATATGCTTGGGTTGTATTAAATGCATATAAAGTATTAAACTCAAAAAGTCATCTGTGATGTGATACACGTGAGCGTTAGATTTACTTCATTTCTGCCTTCATATTTCACATTGACACGAGAACAGGGATGAACGGCAGGGATAAATAAATATATTATGGTGGGCTCACCCACAAGACTGGGCATTCGTGGCTAGAGCCGGGTAGGGTAGTGGCAATCCTCGTTCCTTCTGTTTCTCGTAAATAGAAACAATGCTTTCTGCATTTGTAATATTTCTGAATGATAACATAAGTTCAAATATATCGTTTTTTTTCCATGCATTCGAGGTCGTCCCTGTGTTTGTAAGAAGTCTAAACCGTGCATCTGATCGGACTTTTAATATTCACCGTACATATCAACTATCATTATGATCATAATCGTGTTTTGGATATAACACAGGGATTAAAATACTGTCCCTAATGGAACATATATATTAATTTCTTGTGGCCCATATTAGTTTTCGAATAGGCTGAATTTGGTGTGTGTGTTTCTCTTTAATTTTGGAAATTACCTTATCATGGGTTGGACGGGATATAAACAGCATGATGGATTTCTCCCCAAGGTCTGCCATTGTGTACCTTGGAATGGACCACCTGAGCTGAGCTTTTGAGGGTTTACACCTGTCCTGGTGCATACACCTAGACCAACCACCGCGTATATTAATATCGTACAAATGATGATATTTTACTCGTACACTAAGGATGCCTTTCATCTCATATCACGTTGTAAAAGCATTGTGGCACGGGGAGGTATATACATCTACGGTTGAAGCACTGTGATGATGGACACGTAGTTTTAATATGAGTGTCATGTGTGGTTGAAGTATTGCATTTGACGGGTCTATAAGGGCCCGTTTGGCCGGGTGGATTGGAAAGGATTGAATGGTATTAGGGTGGGTGACATGGATTTCAAGATAACAAAGGTGTTGTCAGTGAATTGTCTTAAGATCCATGGGATTACTTTATTCCAGGATTGTTATATCGAGCCTGTTTGGCACGCGGCCAATCTTAGGATTAAACCTTCCCATCCCTTTCAATCTCTCGAACCAAACACGTCACTGGCAAATTCGAACGGATTAGGGTGGATTGGATGAGATTTAAAGGTTATAATGGTGCTGTCAGTGAATTGTTTAAAGATTCACGAGATTGTTATATCTCGAGATTAAATCACCTCATTTGTTTGGCAGGCGTAGCCAATACTGAGATTTAACTTCCAATCCCTTCCAATACCATCCATTCCCTTTCAATCCTTCCAGCCAAACAAGCCCTAAATAACCACCAAGATCGGATCCTATCATAATTTAAATATGCTTGGCAAAGCTATTTACCACAATCTTATACGAAACGAGAAATCTTCACAAAATATATTTACTATTTTCACGATAAGTATGAAAGTTTGATAAATATATTCTTCACTGAGCATAAAGAAATAAAAAACATTGTGAGGAATCTACGTCCAACAAGATAGATCCCATAACAACTAAGGGATCTAAAAATGGTTTCATACAACAACATTGGAAGATCTCTTTTGCTATGTTGGAAAGATTAAAAAATAATATTGTACTATAACCTTTAGGCTTCCTATGATTGCCAAGATTAATAGAAACTTAAAAAAGGTTTGTCACCTTCTAAGCTATATAAGGAGTATACGATGAAGAGCTTGGGCCACACCAAACACAATCTCTCCATATAGCGTAATATTTCTTATTTTATTTTAACTTTAGATTCCTTCACTTCTATCCAACCACATTGCAAAATGTGTGAAACTTGAGTTTACTTAGATTGTTGTTATTTAAGATTATTGTTATAACACACATAAGAATAGTGCAAATATCCACAATCTACTGTTATTAGATTCATGATCAATCGAGTCCTTGCTTCGATCATTCCCTGATCATATCTATTGTCACCTCGATTGTTTTGTTTATACATGTGATCATAGGTATTTATCTTGTATTTATTTCCCTACTTATTTTGTTCATCTACTAATTGCATTGCGCTTCAAATATAAATTAATAAAATCAACAATTATTAACATTTGAATTTTTATCTTTTCCATCGTTGCATCATTGAAATACATAGTGTAAATCACCGTTGAAAGAAATGTGCAAAAAGTTCTTATTCCACGAAGATTAATCTCTCTCCTTTTATTTCTTTTTCTCAATTAGCTTGTTAGTACACAACATTGTAAGTTCACACTTCACTATTAGCCACTCCAAATAGGGATCAATATCAAGACCTCAATATTGAAACCAATCTCTCTCCTTCTAAATTGTCTAAATTTGTACCAACCAGTGGCTAAGAAGGTTGATGATCTCTCATATCCAATATAATCGGCCTATCTCAATGCTTGTACCAAGCATTCAAACGAATTCAACTTAAGTACCATTCTAGCTGCCCATACTATTATAAGTATATATGTTTGACCAAATATGAGAGTTTGTTAACTCATGCTGCCTTTGTTTGACCGAATAAAGAATACAAACAGAGTGGCTGTATTTTTGGTTTTCAGGAATAACATCAGAGGGCTCATCTATCAGACGTGTTGAATGATATTCATTCACAACCATGGACCCCACACATCTTCAACGTAAGTTTTGATTATTTTTTTACGAATGAATCATGGTAAATGCCATACCTTTGTGTGATAATGGATAAATATCTTTATTTTAATACATAGAACATATATATCCATAATTTTATACTCTTTAGGATGGATGGTACACAGGCAATTGCTTGTATACACGTGGCATATCTGTAACTAAAATTAAATAGTATGTTCATAGGTTATAACTTTATAACGCTTACTAACTTCAATCTTTTATTTATGAAACATTATATTTTAAATATTGTCCGTTGATTTATTTTCATGATGACCGTCCATCCATGTCATCTAATCGACCAGCTAAGGAATCATTTCATTATAAATATAGTTTCAGAAAACATTTAGAGTAATTGCTAACATCTGGGCGGTGTAATTTGATTTAAATAGATGCCACGTGTGCAATTTCGAAGGGCCTGTGTATTATTTATCACGCTAAGTCAGAGTATCAAAGTCTTCTCTCCACGGGAGAAACATGCCTCCGATCCATTCCGTCAATCAGGTGCGCACCATATTCTTACCAAGCCATTGCTAATCAATATTATCCAAGAGTTTGGTGAGCCACACCACAGGGAACAGTGTAAAATGATACGTAAAACTTCTAAACTCATGTAGTGTGGTCCACATGGGTCCTGGAATTTTCTGATTTTTGGTAAAGGGTTCATCTAGTGTGGCCAGTAAGATGAGTGGATTAGATGGTATACAGATGGCACTTAGATGGGCCACACCGTAAGGTACTGTGCAAAATCATGTGTGAAACTTATATAAATTCTGCCGATTATCAAGTAATGTATTCATCTTAATGTGGCGTGTCTGATAGACGCATTGGATGGGATAGAAACACTACGGTGGATCTATGTACAATTTGGCGAGTTTAATGGTGGACTTCCTTCCTCAAAGGTTTTCCATGGGGTGGCCCACTCGAGTATTGAAACCACCTCATTCTTGGGTCTCCCTCCAAACACGGGATAGCTCAGCCGATGGACGGGATGGATCTTATGCACGTGAACTTGTTCAATCCACATCAATGGAAGTCACGCACTTCTTTCTATAAAATGCCACGCAAGCATGTTCGATATCCAAATGCTTTATTTAGACCTGAATTCTTAATTGGAAAGTGAAAAACTAGATAATTACACACAGTGAGAGTTTATACTCCTGCGGAGTACAATAGATGATACGCAGTCACCCAGAAATTTTAAAAGCATACTCTTAAATCAAACCAAACGGTACAGATAGCACTCCCCACCTTGGATGTTTTTGTTAAAAATAATAATAATAATAATAAAGTATCATGTATCAATGCCTTAACCACATGACTAGTCGATATTTGATGTACGGTCAATATGAAAAACCATTAAGGGCTCGAGTACCCATGGTGGTGCAATCCCACGGTGTTCGTGTGTGGGGTGTGTGTGCGTGTGGCGTGAGTGTGTGGGGTTGTGTGTGTGCGTGTGTTAAATATATATATATATATATGGAAAACCATCAACGGTTAGAATTCAAGAAATAAAACTACATAAATCAGAGATGTATTAATCAATTTCTATAAGTTTGATTTGGAATCTATCTCTATTAGTTTTCATAATTTTGAACGATTTAATTTGAGTTGTATATATTCCATGACTTATACACACAAGTCCGTGTGGATTATTTATCGTACTCTTCCAGAGTATCAAATACGTCCACTTTGAAAAATGATCACATGCTATATGTGAACTTTCAGCAAACAGCCGTTTCCTGATGCCAAAGAGTCACATGTATAGAATATATATATATCATCGGTTAAAAGGTGGGCCACACCATGATGATTACCTGTTATAAAAATCATAAAGATAATGTCATTTGGTGGGGCCAATATTTCAATAAATCATATTACCGGATGTACATTGATTTCAACTTCACGGGACGCGTCATTTTCGCATTATTGAAAATGGTGTGGCCCACTTTTTCATAGATGGGATATTGTAGGCATGAGACACGTTAGCGTAGAAAGGTAAGATGCGTGTTAAAAGATCACATGCAACTTCCGTATATGAACATCTCTCTGTATTTCTTTTTAAGATATGATAAAGAGAAATGTTTCCCTGCACAGTCGCTTATTAACTTCAATATACAACGGTCTCTTTCGTGGTGGCATATCACACGTGTACAAACACCGAGGGGAAACGGATTGGCTACTCCCCCTGACACCAGCCAATGGCTAGTGGTCGGTGCTATGTGGGCCACACCATGATGTATGTGTTTCATCCATTCCATCCATCTGTTATTACAGATCATTTTACGACATTAGTACACAAATTAGATATAAAAATCTCTAGCGGACCACATTATAGGAAACAGTGTTGAATGAGGGTCGAACATTAAAACATCCTGGGGTCATAAAAGTTTTGGATCAATCTGATATTTGTTTTTTCTCTTCATTTGGGCCTGTATGACCTAATCAACAGATTGGATGTCAAATAAACAGTATAGTGGGCCATAAGAGGATTTTAATGGTTGATATCTAATCACTATTGTTTTCATGTGGTGTGGTCCGCCTGGGATTTATATCCCTATTATTTTTGGGATTAAACAATAAAATGATCTGTAAAAATGGATGAACGGAATGGATGAAATACATACATCATGTAGGGGCCCACAGAGCACCGACCATCAGCCACGGAGCTGGCGTCAGGGGGAGTAGCCAATCCGTTTCCAACACCGAGCACCGATTCAGTAGTGATCCCTCCAGCATGGAGTTCAGTAGTGTTTACTGGAAAACCTCAGTACTGTCTTAAAATAAGCCACGACATGAAACACATGCAACATGATGGGGCCCACAGCTTTTCTAGTGCCGATGTAATCAATGACAACCAACGGTCTAACTCAATACATTGTGCAAGGCCCACCTGATAAATGGATTATTCCAATTTTCACTTCAGGTGATCTTTATAGTCCAGTGACACAATGTTCGACTGATCAGTCATATCAACAAGATAAAAAGAAATCTTGTACCTTAAAAAATAGCCTACCACATTTTTTATTGTACATGAAGATTTCTCTTTTATAAGTTATGGTGCCTGAAGATTTCTCTTTTAGAAATTAAAGGCTAATAATCAAGATGTGTGATACGAATGGGCCTACCATAAGTAAGGACAACATTCACCCTCCAGACCGACACAAAACAAAGGTAACTCATACAACAGGAACAGTTGGAATGAGATGGCCTATCATTGAAATATTTCAATTTGTATATGATTTCACCATGTTTTGTATACTCTATCTAATCCATTTAAAAGTTGCCTTCACGGGGATGGGTCGATGGACACCCCAAAAAAATTGGTCACTTCAATACTAAGGTGGCCACACCACAAGATTTGAGAGCATGACTGCTGCAACCCCACCAGAAATGTCGGTAGGACCCTGACCACACATCAGCTATATAGCTAGTGTATTGGCCTCAACAAGTTTTGCGGGTCTCATCGTGAGGTATGTGTTATATCCAAACTGTCCATCCATTTGGTGAGCTCATCCTAAGGCTTGAGCTGAAAAATATGATAGATCTAAATTTCAATTGGACCACACTGGAAAAAGCAGTGGGGAATGAATGTCTACCATTGAAACTCCTTTTGGGGCTCACAGAAGTTTCCGATCAATATGAAATTTATTTTTCCTCTTCATCAATATATTTTTAACTTTATTAACAGATTGGAGGGAAAATAAATGTTATAGTGGACATTAGATTTTTTAACAATGAAAGTCATTATCCTCATTGCTATTTTTGGTGTGATCCAATTGATATTTCGATATGATTAATTTTTGACATAATGCTCTAAAATAATCTCAAAAAATGTATCAATGGTGTGGAAATAATAAATATATTATTTTGGAGCCATTTAACTTTGATCTCCTTTGAACCGTTCTTGTGACTCAGAGCTCGCGGAGCTTCGGCGGGGCGTGGATCAGCTACTGACAAGTTGATTCGTGAGACTAGCTACTGAGTGACGTCACCAAATTCTATGGATCCTACCATGATGTATGTTTTGTATCCACACCATCTATGCATTTTGAAAGATCATTTTAGGACATGATACAAAGAATGAGGCAGATTCAAGGCTAGAGTGGACCCACCATAGACAACAATGGAGAGAGTGACCCTACTGTTGAAACCTTCTAAAGGTCCATCGTGATGTTTATTTGAGATCTAACCTGCTCATGTGTTAAAGAAGACATGAAAGAAGAGAAAACACAAACATCACATTGATCGAACACTTTTGTGACCCTTAGACCTTTTTAATGATGGACGTCACTCTCTTCGCTGTTTTTTGTGGTCGGTTTAACTAGAGCTTTGGATCTGTCTCATTCTTTAGATTATGACATAATATGATCTCTCCAAATGGATGGATGATATGGATGAAAAACATATATCACGGTGGCCCACATAAGTTGGTGACATCACTCAGTAGCAAGTCTCCCACTCAACGTGTCAACGTGTCAGTATCTAATCCACGTCCGCTTCGGCACTCATCTTCGCACGACATGTATCCGTGTGGTACACCAGCCAATCCGTTTCCTTATGTCTATGCCATCTATTTATTTTTCTAATTTATTTTGGGCCATGGTGAAAAAAAATAAAAAAATAAAAATGAAAATACAAATTTCAAGGTAACCACACCTCAGGAAATAGTAGTTAGTGGCCTTTAGGAAACTTTTGTGGACTCCAAAAGTTTTGGATAAATCTGATATTGCTTTTTTAACTTGCTAATTTTTTTCCTTTCATCTGCTTGGCCTTATCAATAGGTTGGATGGGTTAACAAACAAACAATGGATCTTAGGAAGATTTTAATGGTGAGCATTCAAGGACCACTATTTCCTGTGGTGTAGTCCACCTGACCTTTATAGTCACTTCATTTTTGGGACCATTCTAAATAATTTGGCAAAACAAATAAACAGCATGGATATACCATGCATACATTAAGGTGGGCCCCACAGCTAGGTCCCACTCACATGGCGGTTCTACGTCACAGCCAACTAGTCACACTCAAGATTTGAGAGGTTTAGGCTCCATTCTATAATGCGTTCCAATCTATCTGATTTTCTAACTCTGAGAAAATGAAGGGATGCATATGATTGACTTATTGGATTTTTTGGACAGATCACTGTGGGTCCTACAAACCACACAATAAAATAAACATATTTTAAACAGGTTAGAGTGGCACAGAAGCCTCAACAATCAATATCTAAGCCTGTGTGAGCTGGATATTGATTGTTGGGTATTCAATGACCACTATTTCCTATAGTGTGATCCACCTGAAATTTCTATTTACTTTATTATTGGGATTGTCCTAAATAATATTGCAAAACAAATAAACAACATAAATATATCATGCATACATCAAGGTGGGCCTCACAGTCAGGTCCCTCTCACATGGCGGCTCTAGGTCACAGCCAACTAGTCACACTCATGATTAGAGAGGTTTAGGTATAATTCTATAATATGTCCCAAGTCATCTATTTTTTCACTCTGAGGAGAAAATGAGAAGACGCATATGATTGACTTACTGAATTTGATAGACACATCACAGTGGGTCTCACAAACCATATTGTAAAATAAATCTATGTTAAACAGGCCGGAGAGGAACAAGCCTCAACAATCAAATCCAAAACCAAGAAAATGCAAAATGCAACCACATAAATGTTCACCTAAAAATAAAGGTGGTCCATTCGGTTGGTGAGCCATGATGTAATAACTAAATTGGTGTATTATAGATGTTCAGTTAATTGCGTGGCCCACCTGACAAGTGGACTAACCTAATAATTAATGTACATAGTGGTACTCTTGTGATGGATGACTTCGATATTGCAGCTTTTCTGCCACGTTGACATGTGTGATGGCCTATGCATATTAGCCGACATGTACCATCTGTCAGCTTAGTAAATGTTGCATTTCTTTTCCTCTAACGTGTCACTTGCATGAACATCTTATTCATGCAAAAGGTCCGCTGCATGACCAAGGCTAACATGAAGTTGGCCCACTAATCACGAGGGTATACTGTCGAAATAACTGGACAGCCTATGTACTTAGGGTTAGTGGCTGTTAAAAAACTTTCCTAGACTACAAAAGTTTTGTATCAAGCTGTTTTTTTTTTTTTTTTTTTTTTTACGTTTTATCTAGGCCTAAGTGACCTTATCAACAGGTTGAATGGTCAAAAAACATACAGTGGATCTTAGGAAGTTTTTAATGGTGGGCATTCAACAACCACTATTTCCTGTGCTATGGCACACCTGGTATTTATATTCACTTCATTTTCGAGACTGTTCTAAATAATTTGGCAAAACAAATAAACACCATGGATATACTATGCATACATCAAGGTGGGCCCCACAGTCAGGTCCCACTCACATGGCAGTTCTAGGTCACAGCCAACTATTCACGCTCATGATTTGAGAGGTTTAGGCCTAATTCTATAATCTGTTCCAATCCGTCTGTTTTTTTCACTCTGAGGAGAAAATGAGAGGACGCGTATGATTAACTTACTGAATTTTATGGACACATCACATTGGGTCCTACAAACCATGCTCTAAAATAAACCTATTTTAAACAGGTTAGAGAGGAACAAGCCTCAACAAACATTATCCAAAACCAAGAAAATGCAACCGCAACCGCATAGACATTCACTTAAAAATAAAGGTGGCCCATACAGTAGGTGAGCCATGATATAATAACTAAATTGGTGTATTATAGATGTCCATTTAATTATGTGGCCCACCTAACAAGTGGACTGACCTAGTAATTAATGTACATATATAGTGGTACTCTTGTGATGGATGGCTTGGATATTGCAGCTTTTCTGCCACGTCAACATGTGTGATGGCTTATGCATATTAGCGGGACATGTACTGTCTGTCGGCTTAGTAAATGTCGCATTTCTTTCCATCCAACGTGTCGCTTGCATGAACATCTTATTCATGCAAAAGGTCTGCTGCATGACCAAGGCTAACATGAAGTTAGCCTACGAATCATGAAGGTATACCGTTGAAATCACTGGACAGCCTATGATCTTACTTAATATATATGTCATTACAGTGTGGCCTACCTGATGAGTGTATGGATCTGATATTCACTACATATGATCTTTATGGTGCAACCCACCTTTTCCAATGCTGTGATGGTGTCCATAGATAACATGTTGGAGAGAAATAAAGTATTGCATGTTGTATGTGAATATTTCTACAAAGCCATATGAAAATCTAGAAATGTTGTCCATAAGTAACATGTTGAAGGGAAATAAAGTATTGCATGTTGCATTGGAAGATTTCTACAGAGTCTTATGAAGATCCAGAAATTATTTAAAATATTAAAATGAAATAGATACGAAGAGAAATATTCACATGTAACGTTGAATGTAGAGAATTTCACATACACCGATCTAATTCCTACTATCACGTTTCTCACGCACAGTATTTGAGCTGTGCAAAAGGTGGGTTGTATCGTAAAGATGACATGAAGGGAAAATAGTACGTACTAATCCATTCATTACGTGGTTACTTAATAAAGTCAGGATTGTATAGTGATTTTGATAGTGTGGCCCACCGGAGGAGTGAATCATTCTTTTATTTATTCCGGGAGATCTTTGAGGGATAGGCTACATTTTTTAACAGCTTTGATTTTCCATGGAAGAGACAAATTAGCTAGAGCAAGCAAAAATATTGTATGTGAAACTTCGCAAGAAACATTGCATGTAAACATTTCTCACTCAGAACCTATAAAAATAAATTTGCCTAACATTTTGAGAAGAATCAGGATCCTCTACTTGCCACGGGCAGGATTGTTACAATTCAATTGGACCATATCATTACACAATGCATTTAATACAATAGTGCTGACAATATCAATAATAACATGGACCAATAATGATGCATTAAAATAAGATTTTTAGCTTGCGACAAGCAAATGATCAGACTTCTTCTAAAAAAGAAGGACAATAAAAATCCAAAACCCCCACCCTGTAACCAAACTTCCAAACGAAAATTGCAAAAACCTAACCCTAGAAGGATAAATATCAAAGTTTGTACAAATGCCCAAATTAAGATGTTTGAACAATTAAATTCTAAAACCATATTTTACACCTTAAGAGGATAATTAAAACCCCTAAAAAAACATCCAAGACCAAGATAACCTCCAAAACCTACTAAAATAGAGATTTTGATAAAAGAGAGCCTAGATAAGAAGAACTAACTTAAATTTCAAGAACTTATAATATGTCGTACAATTAGAATATTGAAAGCATATCATACCTTGCTGGAGAACAAACTCAAACACCTTAAAATAAAAATCATAGCTTGATGATTTTAAAGCATATAATACAATAAGCCATGCTAGAAAAGGCATATCATATATACCTTGACGTAGAACAAACCCAAAAGCCTTAAACCAAATATCTTAGCAAACGAAAGCCTCGCAAAGGTAGATATTTCTATTGCAAGGTAGGTATGAGATTTATACAATGTTAATGGTCTGTCGTCGAGGGTGGTCGGTTCCTCAACGAGGAAACTACGACAGATGGTTGGAAGACGCTGAGTTAGATAAAATAGAAAAACCAAAATCAAGGATAACGCCATTAACAACTTACTGTAGAAAGTTCAAAGGAAATGAAATAAGAATATGAAAATAATATTGTACCCTCTATTTTATATAGCCACACCCCTCGATGGACATGTTGTGATGGTGAAAATGGACTTTAGGCTGTTTAAATTAATAGAATCCTCTTTTTTAATGTGGAAATATGATCATTTTTTCCGGTCGTGCGGTTTAATCCATTTGTAAAATGACAATCTCCATCTACAAAAAAAAATAAAAAATGAATGCCTTTTAAGAAGCAACTCTCACTTTTTAACCATTGACCTTTTCAAGTTTCATAAAATCTAGTGTGCTAAAACATTAAGTTTCTCATATATGACATTTTCCTTTCTAAATTTACTTTTTAGATTCTATGAATCTAAAAAGTTTGGTGTATCATTGAAAATTATTTTAATCTTCAAATAAATATCCACATTTTCCTTTCTAAATTTACTTTTTAGATTCTATGAATCTAAAAAGTTTGGTGTATCATTGAAAATTATTTTAATCTTCAAATAAATATCCATACTTCTCTTAGAGGCTATTTAATAGCAATATGCTTGACCTAGGACAGTCTACTTCGAACAATCTGTCTTGAGCACTTGTCCTAATTGTTGTTTGTCAAACATTTCAAATAAGGAACACAAAATGGATAACGGAACATGAGGTGCATGTTTAGAGATTGAAGAAAGGTGTTGGAATAAGTACTATGGTGCATGTGCACATTGGGTCATGTGGGATGTTTAAAGATGGATGAAGGCATATGTGTATAGAACATTATACGTGTTTCAACACATGCAAAAAGAACACAAAAAACGTTTAAAAATAATATTTAAAAAAACTTTTATATATTTTTATACAACTTTTAATATCAATAGTTGGACACCAACCATCCAATCGGCCGGGCTCAGGCCTATAAAATCAGAATGCTGTTTAGGCCCAGGCCGATGGCTGGCCCAAAACAGTTCAAAATCCTAGCCGAGAACCACCTCAAGCCCGGCCAGTTGACAGCCCCAGCCATTGCTCACCATTTGAATATATGCTCTGCCCTACCTAGGAAAGAACTTCCCTTGATTTCATCCCAGGACTTTTTTTTTTACACACACGGTCACAATATGGATACTTGAACTAGTGGCCTCAATGTCGAAACAAATCTACATCCATGGACTCATTATCCACACATCCAAACACAAAACTAAAGTCCATGTCCAGGATGCTCTATCCACGGACACAAACTTCCACTTTCACACCCATGTCCAAACATTCAAGCAACTCCTTATTTTCTTTCCCTTTCTTTTTTAGGTGAAAGAATAGTTTTATTTATTTTAATGTCCAAACATTCAAGCGACTCCTTATTTTCTTTCCCTTTCTTTTTTAGGTGAAAGAATAGTTTTATTTATTTTAATTTCTTGAGAAATATTGGCTAGTGTGCACCATAAAAATCAGCTGAGGTGAAAATTCAGGATGATATACTGTCGAAATCATCCCAAAAGGGTCCCAATTTCCCCCCAGCTGATATTTATGGCGTGCCTTGTGCAAACATGTCCTATTTGTCCTTAATCTGACTATGTTACTTTCATGATATTTTGCCACCATTTAATACAATGAGTTGCAACCCATTCACTTTAGGATTCCTCTACAGGCATTAATTAGTGCAATGATTTGCAGAGGGACCTGATTTGTCTGCAACACAGCCGCAAAACACCCAAACTCTGTGGGACCCATCATGTTGTATATGTGAAATTCACTATATCCATTAAGATAGAAACCTTACATTCACTGTACATACAAGATATAGTAGGATACACAACTTGGATAGCCCGAACAAGTGGAAACAATTTGAGTAGACTTTTTGGAATTTCAACACCAGGTCAAGGGTTTGAGTATCCATAGGTGGTGAAATCCTGCTATGGAGTGAGTGTGTGCGTGCGTGTGTTATAAAAAAAATAATAATAAAATTTAAAATATATATATATATATATATATATATTTTAAAAAAACTTAGATGGGCCAAAAAAGTGGAAACAATTAAAAAATTCTTAAATGATTGACACAGGGAGGAAGGTGATGAGGACGTTCCGTGTCTTCCTTAGGGGATATCTACTATGAATATATGCGGCTCTGTAGACTCCTTACAAAGATTCCTTGAATCCATGAGGAATAAAAGTGAAAATAATTTTTAATAAATTCAAAACAAATTTATTCATGATATAAAAAGAAAAAAAAAATTACAATCTTTTAGATAATGAGCTCAAACCTAAGATGTAGTTTTACACTAAACTCTTACTGAAACACCTTAAAAAACGTGACTTACCATAAATAGTAAAATTACTATCTAAGACTGTCTTCATTCCTACTCAACTTCATGGTTTTTGGTCAAAAATAGTTAAGTGCCTAATTTAGCCTAACTATGTTTTGCTCCTAACTTTCATGTTAGGCACGACTCCCAGAACTTAAAAGGATAAAAAGTTATACTCCAACTAAAACTTAATATTTATAGTAAAAACAAAAATAAAAGAGACTTTTGATGGTCAATGTGATGGAATCTCGAAAATCCGGTGTGGGCAACCTGGCGTACCGGGTTAGTTGGCTAATGTAGCTTTTCCTACCCCAAAATCATATCGAAAAACCTATTCTAATTTGTAAGATACAACTGTTTTAAGGTCTTGACGGTTCAGATCATTTCTGCCTTCAATCGGGCCTTCCCTGGTCCATCGTTGCCATGAAAGTGTTTGTAACCCGATCTACATCAATGATGTGGCTGCCAGAGTTTTGAACCAGGGCTTGTAATTTCATATCTTCATTTCATCCTTGTGAACCCCACCTAATGAATGGATCTGATGAAAGACATACACCACTGTGGCCCCACAGACAGACCTATGCTCCGCATCCCATCCTCATTATTCGACGGGGTTTGGCGTATCTGAGTTGTATATCTGGATGCTTTTTAGCTTACGGCCAAGCATTGAAGAGAGTACCTCTGATGGAGGGAGTGGAAATCACACAGACAACATGGTTGGACCACAGGCTTGCTTGATTTTTTTTATGGATCCCCAATCTGGACGGTCCTGATGGAGCTGTCAATATTTACAGTCTACTAGCTAGGTTCTCCGTGGGAAAATGTTTAGGGTAGATAGTCCCAGTCCTTTATTCTTTTGATCCTCCGCTATAACAAGGCCACCTTCCATTTATTATTTACTATGTGGGACCTACAATGCAATGCCCAAGACTTGAAAAGCACACTGATTGGATGATCAGGTGCATCCTTGTGGGTCCTACGAATGAATGTCTAATGCTAGAACGGAACCAACTTTTCATATTCTTCAATTTCATGCAACAGCTACTTTTAATGGGATAATGTTATCCAACGGATGAGATACCATGGACCATTCATGATAGGGGTTACAAGAATAATGGTTTCAATCTCTATAGAGGATAGTGGTCCACATTCAGCATTTTTGGTGATCTCACCCGTAGTTCAAAAATCCAAAAACCTGACTCAGCTTCGTGTCCAAGCAGATCAGGTCTACGGAGGAATTTCACTTACTATTTAATGCCTACATAAAGTGATTTTTACATCTTAATTCCTTTTGGAATCTTGATTTTACCAAAAGATTTTAAAAAATGCAGTAACTTTTTTCAGTACAAAAAGTGTTTTCTAGGGGTCCGACAACAAATAACCCTCGTCTACTTTTTTTTTTCCCTCAAACGAGGCAGTATTGTTTAGCATTGTGGGGCCAGGTGGTACTTGCATGGCATCCAAACCTCCCAAAAGGTTTTCGTGACATAATCATCAGATGAGAAAAAAAAATTTAGGCTGATCAAATCATCAGGTGAGCCACACCGTAAAAATAAAAAAAAATAAAAAATACACTGCCCTCAAACTTATAAATTCATGTGTGGCCACTCACGTTGGATCCGCCGTATGTACACTGCCCACTCCTATCAGGACTGTCCATCTCTTGGCTAGGTCCCGGTGGGGGTAGTAGCCAATCTGGGTCGCATGCACGCACTATATGGATGGGTCCTACCATGCACGCCATAAAAGCACCCTTTAGGAATTTATAAAACATGGTTAGGTAAAATCAGAAAGAGTTTTATGAAATTATTCCCTCAAATGCATGATTACTTTAAAAACATTAAAAATAGCTTCAAGTATTTAAATTATTTAAAATTCATAAATAATATTGCATAAGCTGTTGATGGTACCATGGGAAGAGGTGAATCTATGATGGAGGAAATGATATGGATATCTCCTGTTCTGATCAAACCCTACATTTCCATTGTTAGCCCCATCAACTTGACAAGTCTTGTCAGTTACCCCCCATTAGAAAAATCCTACCATGTTTTCATTAACAAATAGCAAACTATATCATGGCAAGATTTTCACAAATGTCATTTGTGTATATTTAAAATTTTATCTGGACATTAATAGAAAAATATTAACAAAATTTAAACTAATTCATTATATAATCATATATTTAAAAATTAAAAATATTGTCCAATATGATAAGTGATTTTTCATTATTAGATTTTATTGACTATACAATGAGGGAATTTCCCTGTAACTTAGCTTGAAATCTTATCTAAGTTGTGATTCCCTTAAGTTAGCTGTAGTTCTTCTTCTTTTTCTTTTTCGTTTTCGTGCGCTCTTACCCTTGCATACACTCCAACCATGACCTCATGTTAAAATTCCATAGCAACAGGGTCCCAGGCAGTTACTGTCTACTCAACATTTTATGCCTTTTCTGTCTGTGCCAAAATGATGTGATAGACTCTAAATTTTTAAAACAATGGTATCGTGGACTTGTGCCCTTTCTAGGAAATGATATAATAGAGCCGCCTATGTGGTAAGCCTTTTCAAATTCTAGGTGATGATATTTCTTTCTATCTCATCAGTGACCAGGAGACAGAAGATTGTCCTACTCTGCCACCCTTATCAAATTCTAGGTGATGATATTTCTTTCTATCTCATCAGTGACAGGAGAGAGAGAAGTTTGTCCCACTCGCTAGATGTTTTCAGCCACGGTCCATGCGAAGCAAGTTGAGATCAAGGGCCTGTTTGGCAAACTGCATTAGGCGGGGTTAAGGTGGGTGGAATCGTAAAAGTTACAATAATTACAATAAATGCATGTGTAAGGTATTATCCCTGGATTGAGTATATCTCATGTTTTCTAATGGCATATTTTGAATGTATGTATTAAAAAATAAATCCTAAGGTTTACTTTCAAATTACACTTGTATTGAACTTAGATAAAGCAAAAATTTATCATCCATGAGATTTGTAATCTCATCTCACACTTCCAAACGCAAGGTTCATTTTTCAAAGCTTATAAAGTTAATTTTAATCTCATCTTAAACTCCTTTCAAATATGTCATTCTCAATTTCAAAGTGAGATTAGCAATGTAATCCCATTTAATACAACTTAATACCACTGGCCAAACAAGCCCTGGGTGGATGGTCCCAATCCATAGTCTCCCTGCTGCATTCACAGAGGTGGACTCAAGTGCCATTCATAGGCAATTTTACATGTGCAACTGTGACAACCTCTCCCGTGTCGGGACATTCGGAGTGGTCCATAGGCTTGAAAAACTTGGGCCAGTTAGGTTAATTTGTTGGCCCACAATTTTACATTGAATACGAGATGGTGGCTTTTATAAGACAGTAAGGGCAGCCCCCTGGTGGCATTTGCTGATGCTGCTGCATCTTCTTTATTTTTTGTTTCAAGTAGTAATGGTGACCCTCGTCTATTATTTTGATGGACCTCGCAAGTCAAAGCACATGCCTTTATTTATTTATTTTTAATTACTATTGTGTATGTTATACTTTCTGGCTTATCATAGGCTGGATCCACTACTGCACGGCTGGATCCACTACTGCATGGTGAACAAGCTTTTTCTTACTCCACAATGTGGCCCAACAGGTCTCAGGTGCAACATCAAAAATGTCCAAGATGATTGCCTAACCATGAAAATTGCATGACCTAAAAATCAGACCAGTCCAAATATTATGTAAAATATAAGTGAATTTAGAGATGTTTAGATGGTTGTCCATTGACTTCCATTCTATGGCCAATTTTATAACTATATAAGCCTGTTTGATGCACTGTTTGAATTATATAAAACAATATTGTAAGTACTATGATAAAAAATAATTGACAACCATCCAAAAAGTTCATTTTGCAAACTAGTATTGTAACAGTTATATCGGCTTGATATTTTAGGTGTCCAAAGTCCCTGGTGAGGCAATCCTTGGGAATGGATTGGATGCCATGTGTTGATGCAAAAATCTGATCCACCCTCTTTAGTCCTTCATTGGAACTTGTTTTTCAGCTTTTCAGATAGAGCGTAAGAAATGGCTTTTTGCACGTTTTCCACAGACGGCGCCAAACTGTTGGTATATTTTTACGAGTGAATCTTTCGATATGTCTGTTCCTTGCCTGCACAATAACAAATACAAAAGGGACCCTGACTAGAGCTGGGGGTTCTCCAATGCTTAAGTCAGTCTCTGAAACAAAGGAAGCAAAGGATTTAGGGTTTTTCTATTACGTACCTCCTTCCGTAAAGGAGATGGTCATTTATAAGTTTGGAAGAATCCTGTCGTACGAGGATTTTTCTCCTTTATCTTCGGAGATTTGATCTTTTTGACTGATTTCGCCCGATCACGAGACACCTGTACTTCTAGATTTTCGGGACGGTATTTGTATTTACACCGCCTTTTCTTGGCTCAGCTCGGCCGTTACCAACTTTAGAAGAGTCTCGGCTGGTTTAAGAGAATAAGTTTTTTGCCTTCTTACGGGCAGAATAGTCTCAGTATTTATCCATCATCCTTCCTTAATCCGTGGCCAATGAAACCAACTTATTCGGTCGGTTTATTTTGTCAATCGGGTGGCTTATAACTTAATTGGCCTTTTGTCAGCTTACGCAAACACTGTTAACTCGCTGATTGAGTAACTTAAGTCGTCTTATACTTTTGTCTCTTGACCTTGTGCACTATTCTCTCGGCTCTAACTATCGTCTCAGACTCCTTGGGCAGTGTCAACAAGGTTGACCTATTCCATCTCCGAGTCTCCGGACTTAACATATTTTTTTCCAACAGTGAGCTCCTTTACTCCTTATGCCTTTCACGGCACCAAAGAGTAATGAGTTTTTGGGTCGTTTCACATCAGAGGTCGAGGTCATAATGAGACATTTAATGTTTTTTGAGTCGTCCTCAACGCGTGACGGTTTTTTTTCAAAGGCCGCACAAGCGGCTAGCTGTCAGGTCGTTTCTTCTGTGTATGGGCGCCGGACGAGTGGAGAAGGCATTACCGCCGTCAGTCGGCGTGCGCCACGTGTCGAGCGGGGGAGTCGAGGCAAGCGTCGTTTTGTCTACCCATTAAATGCTCTTACCACGTGGCAAGGCTATAAAAGTGGGCGGGAGAAGCGTGCGAATTTTATTTTCGCCATTCGTTCTCCCGCTCCTCTGTTCTCTTCCGGTTTTCCCTTTTTCTTCTTCTTCTCTCCCTTCATTGTTGTTTTCTTCTCTCTCATCTTCTTTTACGTCCGTTGCTGCCTTATTCGGTGAGTTTTTTCTCTCCCTCTCTATCGACATTAATGGCTACGCATGGCTCTCAGAGCCCCCGGGAGGAAATTCCGGTGATGAGAGTGATTCGCAATATTTTTGGAATGTTGCGGAGCCACCCTCTTTGCTGGCGGAGATCGCCGTTGATGCAGACGCGGCTTTCCGGCTTGTTAGGAGGGCCGCTGAATCGCCGACAGAGCCTCCTGCTCTGGCCGGTCCTTCTAGTGGCGGGTTGTCTCTGGTAACCAGTCTAGGGAGACTCAATCCCGCGTTGGATTCGCTGGAGGAGGAAGAGGGAGAAGAGAAAATAAGGATCGCTGAGGGGGCCACTGTCTCGGCCCCCGTAACTCGGTCGGCGCAGGCTTCTGAGTCGTCTTCCGAAGGAGAGGGGGCCGAGGATGATCTGAGTGGTCCCGTTGCATCAATTTTAACCGATTCTGACCTGAATCGAATCCAAGTCGGGTACCATGTCCCGGACTCGGTTATACTTCGACTTCCTCGTCCAGATGACTTGCTTGATCATCCCCCTACTGGGATGGTTGTAATTTTTAAGGTTTCGATGCAATGTGGCTTGCGTCTGCCTCTTCAACCCATTGCTCGAGATTTTTTGTCTCGTGTCAAACTTGCTCCCGATCAGATAGTCCCGAACAAGTGGAGGAATTTGTTCGGGTGCGCAGTGCTATGGGCTGAGCTTGAGCAGCCCCCACTGATAGTCGATGAGTTCCTCTACTTGTACCAAATAAGACCAAATCCAAATTTTTCTGGCTTTTACTTTCTGAGCGCATGGTGAGGCAAAGGTGGCTCTCTTATAACCGACCCACTAACTTCCAACAAACACTAGAAGGAGAGATGGTTCTGCGCGTATAGACAATGAGAGACGGTTGATCCATGGTCATTCGAGCCTCGAGTCTCCCGTTTGTTTCGCAAAGCAGGTGACTGTTGAAGGTCAAATATTGCATATTAGACCCCAGTTATTATCTGGATTTACGAGCATAATATCATTTAATGACCCACTTTAATCGTGTTTGTGATGCAGAGTGTAACTAAAAGCCCGGACTGAAAAAGGATGCTTAAAGTTGAGATTTAGTGCTCAAAATTCACCAAAGCATGGGACACACTCAAGGGGACCAAGATCGATGGAATTACACACCAAGGATCCAAGAAAACTAAGAAACTGAAGCTCAAGTGGCCTAAAAGACGTCCAGAGTGCAAGATCACAAGGTTCCCACCATCAGATTGACACAAAACTTCATACGTGGCCTGAGTAACCGTACATGATGAATTTCAGCAGATGAAACCTTGTGGAAGTGGCCCAACGGCTAGATCAGCCCATGAATCTGTGATTTGGGGCCCACCTGAGATATGAATATGCTTCAAAGTTGGTATCACCCCATTTTATGAGGTGACAAAGCAGATGGTCGGAGTAGATCTGTCAGAATAATCACCATAGGTCCCACCTATGTGAGAGTGTATGATACACAAGAGTTCACCAGCCGTGCACCATAATTGGAAAAATCGGTCAGCGACGCTGACCGATTTTTTCTTCTTCTTTCTCAAATTGTCTTCATGAACGCACAGCGTTCCTTCGCACGACCGACGGTTCATACTTGTGGGCCTCACTTGACGTCCGGAGTGATGATCAGAGCCGTCTATTGCATACAGAGGGGGGGTATTAGCCTCACATAGGCGTCGGTTCTATCCCATGCAAGCTATTGGAAGATCATGGCCGTTGAAAACAAGATGGATGTTGGGTTACAATCTCATGGGACATCACGGTTTGGATCCAAAACCGACCAAGTCCGGACGGTTTCTCGTCCTGACACTAATGGACGGAGTAGATTTTTCACCGGGCATCAACCAATGGCCCACCGACCATCACAGCGGAACAAATCCGAAAGCTCTGTTCGCAACAGAGCTTGCGGAGGAAAGTCGTGGGCCACCATAATGCATCCTTTGGCTGATCCGGACCGTCTATCAAGAGCCCATGGGCCCTCTCATCAAAGCCTAGGTGATGAAGTTTAAAGAAACATGGAGATCGGTTTCTAATCATCTAAACAGAGTACTGACGGTGCAATGAGAAATTTCGTGAGACACACCAAATTTGGTTTAAAAACTGTCCAGTTCTACTGAAATTTCAAGGGCGATCCAATGAATGGTTTGGATTTTTCAGAAAATCCAGATAATGGGCCCCATTTTCAAAACAGTGCAAGACTGTTACGCAGGGATTGCGTAAAACATCCGCAACTGCTGGCGTAAAGAAAACACCATCTCCACTGCTTCTTGGTGCGGACTTTGCAACCGACCGTCCACCGTCTTCACAACTTATAAAAAGGAGGAAGATAAGAGGGAAAAAGGTATCCACGGCTGGAGCTTGGGCGTGGAGCACAGAGGCAAGAGAGAGAATAGAGTTTATTTTATTTTCTTTTTATTTTTATTTTTTATTTTTACTTTGTTTATTTTGTTTAAGGGATTTAGTCCATCCATGTTAGGCTAAACCTCTTAGCTAGGGCTAAGAGGTGAAGCTTGTAATGACATGGGGGATTTTATGATTTTAATTTAATTCTAATATATGAATTGACGTTGATTTTAGTTGATTAATATTGAGAATGTTTTTAGTCTTTAATGGTCTGTTGTGACTGAAATTACAATGGATCTGCAATGGCTTTTATTATGTCCTTTTTCTTTCCATGTTTATGACGTCAGGAAGCTCTGTTGTTCACCATCGTCTCCTGGGCATGGTCGGATGACGGTACCCTTCCTAACCTTTATACATGTGATGGGTTAGTAGTTAGTTTAATTCTGTTGTTTGTCATAGTCTCTTGGGCATGGTTTGGTGATGGAATCCATTCTAATTCATATACCTTTCATCTCTTTGAAAACTAGATCAATGACAGTTCAGTAAATTCCATGATTCATGAAACAGGCATAAGATCTCCCTGATCCCTACAAGTGGATCCTCTGAATCCCTAGTTTTCCCTTCCTCTGATTTTTTCTAAGTTTTAGATAATAGTTTCACAATTATTCCTTAATTTCTAGTTGAATTAAATTTCATCTCATTCTAGTTCTAGTTCTAGTTAGTTTCAGAATACATACAAGTTTCAGTCCCTTGGGATTCGACCTCGGTCTTACCGAGTTTATTACTACATCACAACCCTGCACTTGGGGAGTGAACAAGTTTTTCGCGCCGTTACCGGGGACTGACGGTTGCGTTTCTGAAATTAATTAGTTTTAGAATTAGATTAAGATTAGGAATGTACTAACATTAGGTCTAGATTTTTCTGATTTTTTAGGAATTAACCTAACTTTCCTGTTTTGTAGGATTCTGAGATAGAAACTTCTAATTTAGTGATATCTTTTTAATTTCTTTATTCTTTCTATTTTTAGAATTAGGATTTTTAGAAATTTTCTAATCTTAGACTAACTGTTTTAGAAATTAACTTGTTTTGTTTTCTTCTGTAGGATTTTAACACAGGAACTTCTTATTTGGTAACACCCTTCTAACTTCTCCTCTTACTTTCCACATTGTTGTAGGAACTTTTTCTCTATTTTTCATAGGATTAAATTCAAATTAAGGGTTTCATTATGTATATGCATGAGTGGCAATGTCAGTATGTTGAGAAGAGTAACCTATTTTGGGATGATGATGATATAAATCAACCTATGTCTCAAAACTTTTCTGAAACTATCATTGAGAACCGATCAGAATATAAAGATCCACCGGCTAAGAAGTCCTTACGTGATTATATGCAGGAGAACAATTACAGCCCACAGATTAATAAAACAGTACATGAGTGTTGGGGTTATCATAACTATGGTTGTGAGAATTATTATCAGTCATCCGATAAAAAGAAAACACTGCGTGATTATATCATGAGTGATAATAAGTATTACCAACCATCAAATTCTCCCACCTATGATTCGTATGACTATAACCAGTGAAAACATCAAAATTGGAAAAATGAACCAACAACATGTTATAATGATTATTCTCTTGGATCCCCTACCTTTGATATCCAACCAAAAACGATCCAAGAGGATTCATATCAGAGTGACATGGCCTGTCTTGAGAAAATTCGAAACGCAGTAGAAACACTCATGTCGCGCCTTAAAAAGATAGAGGAGGCTTGCTCATCCCAACCACAACCCAATTCAGAAATACAATGCAAGGAAAGTGATCCGCATTCACTTTTGAAAGAATCTGAAATTTGGAATGAAGAGTTGGATTCTGTTAATGAGCATGTGGTTCAATTTTTCGATGAGTTAATCTCGATGATTGTTCGAAAGAATGGTGAAGATACATGGGTGTCTTTTAAATACATTGATGATGACACATCTTCTTTACATGGCACACATGATTTCAATGATTTCAATGATTTCAATTCAGCCTCAACAGTGACTCAGCTTAATATCTTTTATTCCTCCGTATTGTAACACTTCGAATTTGTCCTTATGCTACCTTGTAGATATCTCGAAGAAAAGAGGGAAGCTCGGATCCAATGACCTAGCTCGGATCAAGGATTTGAAAGATCTAAAAAAATTTGATCCACCCTCTTTAGTCCTTCAAGTACCTACACAGGAAGAAGACAAAGGAGACCCTGGTTAGAGCAGGGGACCCTCCGATGCCAAAGTCAGGATAAGAATCTGGGTCTTATAGTATTAAGGGATTTTGGGAGAGAGTTTTTGCATACCTTTCACCCTTGGAGTCTCTTCTATTTATAGGAGAGGGAGGATCCCGCCGTACGAGGATTCTTTTCCGATATTTTAGAGATTTGTTACGATCTTGGATCTTCGTGAGATTATAGGATCCCGTGATTGTCGAGATCTAACGCTATCTTTCGAAGATCTTGAGTAAGATCTCTGATTTTTAGGAACATTTTTCGGATTCGTAACTCGGTTCTAAGTCGGGTCAACTTCTGGCCGACCTATGGCCGACCAATGGGTCAGGTTGATATATGGTCGACCTATGGCCGACCCCTGGCCAACTTTTGGCTGATCTATGGCCGAACCATGGCCGACTTCTGGCCAATCTATGGCCGACCCATGGCCGACTTCTGGCTCGTAGCCTCATTATTTAAGTGTCCTTGCATTTGCATCACCCTTCGTGAAGATTAACATGCTTTTGACGTAGAAGACTTATCAGGCTTGGGTTTCATTGGGCCCGCGCTGGTTCAGTAGAGTCGGTCCATTTCATAAGCTGACTTATCTACGTATCCATTTTTTACCCCAACAGTAAGCCCCCCTTACTTCTCGGACTGACATGTGGAGGTTCGATAAGTAAGTTGGTCAGATTATGCATACTTGACTTATACCTAGTCGGCTTATGCTCAGTTGGCTTATGCCGGGTCGGCTTACACCCAGTTGGCTTATGCCTGGTCGGCTTATGCCTAGTTGGCTTATGCTTGGTTGGCTTACGCTTAATTGGCTTATGCCTGATCGTCTTATGCTCGATTAGCTTATGCCTAGTTGGCTTACACCTGATTGGCTTACGCTCAATTGGCTTATGCCTGGTCGGCTTATGCTCGATCGGCTTACGCTCAATAGGCTTATGTCTGGTCGGCTTACGCTCGGTTGGCTTATGCCGGGTTGACTTGGATGGATCCCTGGGAATCTCCTGGGCTGAGCTCTAGCATGGATGGATACATGGGAATCCTCTAGTCACTAATGGAAGAATTCTCCTCTTCTTCCCTTGGCTTCATATCATCAACCGAGTTGTTTCCTTTTCGAATAGCACAACTCCAGGTGCGAGATTGAGCACCAAGCTGACCTGTCGAGGATGGGATGACCTGAGCTGCTTAGGCCGAGCTACCTGTCAAGGCCGAGCTTAGCTATCGAGGCATAGTAGAACTGTTGAGGCCGAGTTGGGCTGCCGAGGCTAAGGTGAGCTGTTAAGGCCGAGCTGAGCTGTTAAGGCCGAGCTGAGCTATTAAGGCCGAGGTGACCTGTTAAGGCCGAGCTAAGCTGTTACGGCCGAGTTGGGCTACCGAGGTCGAGCTAAGCTATTAAGGCCGAGTTGAGCTATTGAGGCCGAGCTGACCTGTTGAGGTCGAGCTAAGCTGTTGAGGCTGAATTGGGCTGCCGAGGCCGAGCTAAGCTGTTAAGGCCGAGGTGGGCCATTGAGGCCCAGGTGACCTATTGAGGTCGAGCTGAGACTGTTGAGGCCGAGCTAACCTGTTGAAGTCAAGTTGAGCCTGTTGAGGTCGGAGTTAGCCGATGAGCCTTATTGTCTAGCTGACCTTCCAAGGCTGAGCTGTCGAGGTCGAGCAATCCTAAGAGTAATATGCTGACCGATGGAAGTGACTTTCTGGATGTCGGTTGGTATGTTAGCCATAATTTCAATCTTGTTCTTTCTTTCTTTTAGTGCTAATAGAAGAGTAATCCCCTTCTTCCTTTTACATCATATCCTCAATTGAGTTATTTCCTCTTCGAGCATCAAAGCTCTGTGTGCGAGATCGAGCCCCGACCTGACCTGTCGAGGCCGGGCTGACCTTTCAAGGCTGACTTAAGCTGCCGAGGCTAAGCTAACCTGTTGAGGTAGAGTGGACCTGTTGAGGCCGAGCTAACCTGTTGAGATTGAGCTGATCCTGTTAAGGCCGAGGTGACCTGTTGAGGCCGAGCTGAGTCTGTTGAGGCTGAGCTAAGATTTGAGGCCGAGCTAAGCTATTGAGGCCGAGCTGGGCTGCCGAGGCTGAGCTGACCTGTTGAGGTAGAGCGGACCTGTTGAGGCCGAGCTAACCTGTTGAAACCGAGATGATCTTGTTAAGGCCGAGGTAACCTATTGAGGCTGAGCTAAGCTATTGAGGCCGAGCTGGGCTGCAGAGGCTGAGCTGACCTATTGAGGTAGAGCGAACCTGTTGAGGCCGAGCTAACCTGTTAAGGCCGAGGTGACCTGTTGAGGCCGAGCTGAGTCTGTTGAGGCAAAGCTAAGTTGTTGAGGCCGAGTTAAGCTATTGAGACCGAGCTGGGCTGCCGAGGCTGAGCTGACCTGTTGAGGTAGAGTGGACCTGTTGAGGCTGAGCTAACCTATTGAGACCGAGCTGATCTTATTAAGGCCGAGGTAACCTATTGAGGCTGAGCTAAGCTATTGAGGCCAAGGTGACCTATTGAGGCCGAGCTGGGCTGCCGAGGCTGAGCTGAGCTGTTAAGGCCGACTGCAGCAATGATTCAGGAAGAGCTTTTTTCTTTCATTTCGCCATTGTTGATTGTTTGACGTATTTATGGTAGAGTAGGAACGACTTCTGTTATCGTTCCCACAGACGGCGTCAAACTATTGCTGCAAAAATCTAGTCCACCCTCTTTAGTCCTTCAAGTACCTGCACAGGAAGAAGACAAAGGAGAACTTGGCTAGAGTAGGGGACCCTCCGATGCCAAAGTCAGGCTAGGAATCTGGGTCTTATAGTATTGAGGGATTTTGGAAGAGAGTTTTTGCGTACCTTTCACCCTTGGAGTCTCTTCTATTTATAGGAGAGGGAGGATCCCGCCGTACGAGGATTCTTTCCCGATATTTTAGAGATTTGTTACGATCCTGGATCTTCCCGAGATTATAGGATCCAGTGATTGTCGAGATGTAACGATATCTTCCGAAGATCTTGAGTAAGATCTCTGATTTTTAGGAACATTTTTTGGATTCGTACCTCGGTTCTAAGTCGGGTCCACCTCTAGCCGACCTATGGCCAACCGATGGGTCAGGTTGATATATGGCCTACCCATGGCCGACCCCTAGCCAACTTCTGGCGGATCTATGGCCGACCCATGACCCATCTATGGCCGACCCATGACCGACCTCTGGCCGACCCATGGCCGACCTTTGGCTGATCTATGGCCAACTCATGGCCGACCTCTGCCTCGTAGCCTCATTCTTTGAGTGTCCTTGCATTTGCATCACCCTTCTTGAAGATTAGGATACTTTTGGACGTAAAAGACTTATTAGGCTTGGGTTTTATTGGGCCCGCGTTAGTTTAGTAGAGTCGGTCCATTCCATAAGCCGACTTATCTACTTGTCCATTTTTTACCCCAACACCATGAAAACATCCCAATGAGCCCACATGCAAGAGTTGTAGGATAGGATCCTCCTACAACTATTGCAGAGGATTCAGCCTTACAGTTTTGTAACGATCTTCATTTTCCAAATAGATTTTATTTGGATCTGCTTTGGTAATTGATACTCGTCTGTGCGTTTTGCTCCATCCATCCCAATGTATTCTAATAAGATATGTCACAACTCGAGCTATAGGATGTTTTGTTTGGAGAAATTTCCAATTGTACGACCAGTATATAGCCCACAACCTTTTAAAGTCCACTTGCTTTTTACCTTCCAAGAATAATCCCCAGCTATACGGCCACATTTCTCAGGTCTAAAATGCCCCTGCTTTCCTTCCTGAGGCGGATCGCCTGGTGCTCTAAGGTGAGCGCTTACGTTCCTCGAACACCGAGGTGTACAAACAGTTCAAAAGATATCAAAGTTACATAGGCCCCACAGTTATGTATTTATTATATCCCCAACGTTCATCTATATTTCGAGATCATTTCTAAGCATTATCAAAAAAAAAAAAAAAATCATACCCAAAGATCAACTGGACTACACCATAACGAGCAGCAGGAAAATTGATTTTCACAATGAAAAATTTTGTAGGGCCCACCATAACATATATTTTCCATCCAATCTATTCATAAGGTCATGGGACCTGGATGAAGAGGAAAAACAAATTTCATAATAATCCAAAACTTCCGTAACCCATGAAAGAATTTCAGTCTCAAGCCTTAATGCGAGTTCGCCAAATAGATGAACGGTTTAGATATAACACATACATCATAATGGGACCCATAAATAGCTATAGGATTACAACAGGGAAAAAAAACCAGCCTAACCCGGTCGATCGAGTCCAAACTTGATCGACCCCGACTCACTGTCCCACTGTCCCAGTCGATCGACCCCAACTCGCTGTTCCACCTTTGTTTTTTTTTTTAAAAAATAATTTATACAAGGAGAACTTTTTCTCTCCTACATTTTTCTCTAATACATATTTATATAAATATGTATATATAAGCATATAAAAAAAAAATTCTCTCTTTTTATTCATTTCGCTCTTTATTCATTTAGTTAACATATCTCTTAAACCAGAATGAGTTACTTGACGTACCATATAGGATTTAAGGGTAGGAGATGCTACTTTAGCTAACCAACTTACTTATTTTCCAATATTCCATCGGGTCGATGGTCGAAAATTCATTTCATTCACTTAGTGGCCAATTTCAATCAGTTCGTGGTCAATTTCATTTATTTCATTTTACGTTCAATTCCATGCATTTCACGGTCAATTCCCTTCACTTTCACGGTCAATTCGCTTCACTTCACGATCAATTTCATTCATTTCACGGTCAATTCGCTTCACTTCACGGTCAATTCCATGCATTTCACGGTCAATTCCCTTCACTTCACGGTCAATTTACGTCACTTCACGGTCATTCCTGTCGATTTCGTGTTAATTCACCGTCATTTCCATGCTTTTCACAGTCAATTCCCTTCACTTCACGGTCATTTCCGTCGATTTTGTGTTAATTCAAGGTCATTTCCATGCTTTTCATAGTCAATTCCCTTCACTTCACAGTTATTTCCACGCATTTCGCTGTCAATTCGCTTTACTTCACAGTCATTTTCATGCATTTCATGGTCATTCCTGTCGATTTTGTGTTGATTTACGGTCATTTTCATGCATTTCACGGTCAATTACCTACACTTCACTGTCATTTCCATGCATTTCACGGTCAATTCGCTTCACTTAACAGTCATTTCCATGCATTTCACGGTCATTCTCGGTGATTCCGTGTTGATTCACGGTCAATTCCCTCCACTTCACGGTCAATTCCCTCCACTTCACGGTTAATTCCCTTCACTTCACAGTCAATTCACTTCACTTCACGGTCTTTCCATGCATTTCACGGTCATTCCCGTCGATTCCGTGTTGATTCATTGTCATTTCTGCGCATTTCATGGCCAATTCCCTTCACTACATGGTCATTTCCACGCATTTCATGGTCAATTCGTTTCATCTCATGGTCATTTCCATGCATTTCATGGTCATTCCCGGCGATTCTGTGTTGATTCATGGTCATTTTCATGCATTTCACGGTCAATTCCTTTCACTTCACGGCCAATTCGCTTCACTTCACGGTCATTTTCATGCATTTCACGGCCATTCCCGGCGATTCTGTATTAATTCACGGTCATTTCCACGCATATCACGGTCAATTCCCTTCACTTCACGGTCATTTCCATGCATTTCATGGTCAATTTTCTTCACTTCATGGTCATTTCCATGCATTTCACGGTGATTCCCAGTGATTCCGTGTTGATTCATGGTCATTTCCACACATTTTCACTTCATGGTCATTTCCATGCATTTCACAGTCAATTTGCTTCACTTCACGGTCATTCCCATGCATTTCACGGTCATTCCCTGAGATTCCGTGTTGATTCACGAACATTTCCACACATTTCTCAGTCAATTCCCTTCACTTCACGGCCATTTCCAGGCATTTCACGGTCAATTCGCTTCACTTCACGGTCATTTTCATGCATTTCACTGTCATTCTCGGCGATTCCGTGTTGATTCATGGTCATTTCCATGTAAAAAGTTCTCCTTGTAATAAAATAAAATAAAATAAAAAAGAAAAAAAGTACAAAGGTGAAACAGTGAGTTGGGGTCGACTGGGTTTAGACCCAGTCAACTGGGTCAGTGGGATAGTGACTTGGGGTTGACTGGGTCCAAACCCGGTCGACTCCAACTCGTTATTTGTCCTTTAGTTACATGTGTAGATTTAGCTACGGTTATAATCCGTAGCCAAAGGTAGCACCCATACTTTACCACAATAAGCGCAAAAAACAGAAGCATTTTCCACCTGAGAAATGAAGCCGTACAGCTGGGGCTTATTCTTGGGAGATCAAAAGCCAGTGGGCTTCAAAATGTTGATGGGCCATATATGGGTCGTAAAGTTGGAAATTACTCATTTTTTTTTTTTCAAAGTCCAAAACCGTTCATATGATAGGGATCCTCTTGGATTGAAGATTTAGGTATTAAAAAAATAAAAATAAAAAATCTTAGATTGAATATTTTGGCCCTTCGATCATATAAAGGCTATGTTGTTGACCGTCCATACTCTAGCAAACTACCAAATTGTTATGAGGCTTGAAATAATCCAATTGAGAGATTTTATTTCTGGTCAAAATATCTCAAAATTAAGAAACATCATAAAAACGGTTCAGATCTTTGGAAGATGGTCCATATTCAAAGGTTAAGGTCCCAATGTACCTTATTATAGTACATCCGGATGTATTTCAGATAACCTCTACTTACTAATCCAACCTTTCCCATCTTTATAATTCACTTGCACTAATTTAGGGGAATGATTTCATTGGATACATTTGCCCGAGAAAATAAAGATTAATTGCAAGTGATCGAGGATTGTTCGATCGGCCTACCTACACCACCAACCAAATTTGTCCTTTTATTATTATTATTATTATTATTTAAGTTATAGGTATCTGACCATATTTAATTCCTAGAGTTTATTTTGCCGGTTGATTTTGTTATTGTGGTTTTGATGTTCAAGAATCAAGTATCAACAAATGCTAATTCCTGATTTTTGATCCATTGATAGATAGAGCACTGATCTGGTCTGCTATCACCATTGGCCCTTTGAATAAGAGGCTTACGATGAATGACGAGTGGCGCCAAAAGCAACCTGATTGCTTTGACCAGAGACATCTGACTAGGGCATGTAATCTGGACGGTAAATAAATTAAAATCTGACCATTGTTTTTGCATGCCCTCAACGGATGGCTGTGATTGTCCGATCATAGTGATATTTGTAACCTTTGCAATTCACTTCAGACATCTCCTACACAAAATTCACTGGTGATCATAGATGGGCCCACCTGCTCCATTGTGGATGGACCACACTGTTCACATTCAGTCCAAGATGAGTGGCTAGGATCTTCTAATGTGGAGAATTTTGGGACGCGGTCAAATTCATGGTGAGGATTGGATCACAAAGCCATGGGCCCACTAGTACCAATCAAGGATTGGACCTTCTATAGATAGCAGTTTATCCCATGTGCTCAACCAATTACTCATCTTAGTTTCTACTTATTTAGCAGATAAGTATTTTGATAAATTAATTAACAAAAATGTATAAATTATATTTAGTTTTTAACATCACATAAGTATTTGTTTATCAAGTGTGTTTAATTAATCCTTAATATTCACCCTCCATCATGCGAGCCAACCTTTGATGTGAACTGTTCATTATGTTAGGCCCACCTTAGCCCTATCTTAAATGTGAACTGTCCATTGTACTGAGCTTACCTTCAATGTCGACCATCCGCCATGTGAGGCGCACCCTTCAATGTGGGCTACCCATCATATGGAGCCTGCCTTGAATGTGGGCCGTTCATCATATCGGACATTAGATGCGGTCCACATTTAAAAAACTATAAGCTCCTTGCAAACTGGGGGAAGAAATTGAGAAAGAACATAAAAAAATGAGTGAAAAATTAAAAGACAAAAACCACTTTATTCAAGAAGCAAGAAAGAGAGGAGAAGTGAGGGCTTTTTTGTATGTCAGATATTAACCTGCTTTTACATAGGAGATAGGCTCATTATTTTTCTAATTCTACTAATATCACAACTCTAATAAGATTTTATTGTTTTTCCTAACTAAGCAATTTTCTAATTGAACTCATGAACTAAATGTTTGTTTAATAACTACGTATTCTAAACACTCTCTCTCATTTTTAAATTCTACTTACATCCAAACTTCTTTTGAAGATATAGAACTCATATGTGCTTAATGCTTTAGTGAAAATATTCATGGTTTGGTCACTGGTTGAGATGTAAATCAATTCAACCTATTTGCTCACGATATTCTAGGAAATATAATAATTAACTTCCACATATTCTTTCCTGTGGGCAAAAAAATGTCAAATGCTAGTACGATTAAACTAACACTATTACTCATGATTAGAACAGTATATTAATTGCTTGTTCTTTTTTCCTCTCTAAGTCTCTCACTAGTTGTGCCGGCCACATACTTTTACACGTAGCAAACTATATACTCACGCTTAGGTGCTAGACTCTCAGGAGTTTCAACACCTGGTTTAGGGTTCGAGTATCCATAGCTGGTGAAATCTTACTACCGTGTGAGTGTAGAGTTGTGTGCATGCGTGTGTTAAAAATATATATATATACACTCATGCTTAGAACAGAATAATTGATTTTATTTTTTTCTCTAAGTCTCTCAATACTTGTGCCAGCCACATACTTTTACATGTAGCTAGCATTATAGTTTAATATTCAACTACTATAGCATACAATGCAATATTAGGTTGATTCATACTTCCTCATGATACACTTCTCAAATCAATATTAAAACAAACAAGATGCCTCTCATCACAATAGCCTTTATGATATTTTAGTACATCATGTTTGTAAAAGCTTATGTAAGTTTATTCATTGTATAAGTTTATTTTACAGCTCATTGTGTGGAGCCTATCGTAATATATGGTTGACATCCACTCTATCCATCATGTAAGCCCCCTTCGTGTCCACCTTGGAGGTAAAAAAACAGGTTGATTTATAATTCAGGTGTTCCACATATTGTAAAATTATCCCTAAAACCACTAAAACCATGTGGTGCGGTTTACTTGAGTTTTTGAATGATTTGAATTTTTAGGTGTCTATTAATCCTAGTATGACTCATCTTATGAATAGATTGAATGGAATGCTAAAAAGAAGGTCCTAAATAAAACACTAAAGGTTAATATGGTAGGCCTCAGCATCCCAACTTAGATTGGTCTAATATTTTGATGCAGCAACCTTAAAGGGGCTCACCTTTTGGACGCTATAAATGTGGGTCTCATATCACTGTTGGGCCCACACACCTAATAGAATAAGCTTATTGTACAATAATTGCAAGGGAAGTGTGTTTACAACCATCTTTAGGAGAACTTTTAGGAAATCCGCAGAAGCAAATCCTGAATTCGGATCACACGAGATTAAGCAAATGTAAACAAATCAATCACAAGTACACACGAATTTTACATGAAAAAAATTCTTGAAGAAAAAAACTACGCTACAAAGCGACAATGAATTGCTATGAAAGCAAATATTATAAGAAATGAAATCATGTACAATATTTGAAAAATTCTCGTTTTCATCACTCAAAACCCTAAAAATGATTGCCTCTTGATTAACATACCCTAATCCCATAATTCTAGCCATAAATATAGTATGGCACTCGAAATAAGAAACAAACTATGCAATTCCGCAAAATTATGTATGCCGTTGATCTAAGCATTGATCGATCATCAATTGAGCAGACCATTGATCAATTGATCTCTCATATTCAAGCGATCAAACATGCTCAAAATTCTCTAGAGAATTTATAAGTAATTTTTGAATTTCATCCATCAATCGAGCTGAGACTTCGATTGATTAAGATGGTCCAAAATTGTCCAAAGATCAATTTATATAATTCAAAACTCACTTGATTGATCGATCAGAATGATCAATCGCTTGAACCCTTGTTACCTATATAAATTTAAAACATCTCATAACAAATTTAATACTTTGGGAGAGTGAAATTGATGTAGAGTGGGTCGCGAACAATTTCATGGCCAAGATGGATCAGACAAGGCACAGTCGGCGACAGAAGTGATCCAGACCATCAGACCTTAGATCAGGCGTATCTCGTAATCCAGAATGAGTTATCCGACAAAATATATGAATTTGGAGTAGAACGAGCTACTTTAGCCAACCAATCCGGCTATACCGGGTTACGCAGCCCAGATTTGCGAGAAACCCCCTGATCGACGGTCATTTTCGCGTTTTAATTTCATTTTTACTATAGATAGTAAGTTTTAGTTTGTTTATAGCTCTTCATCCGTTGGGCTTTAGGAGTTGTGTCCAACATAAAAAGTGCTTAGGATACTTAGGAGAACGGTTTGGTGAAGCGAAATAGGACACTTACTATTTTTGGCCGAAAACCTTGCGCACTAGTAAACATCACGACTGTCTATAAATAGTAAGTTTACTATTTATAGTAAGTCGCGGATTCTAGGAGTTTTAGTTGTAGTTTGACTCTGATTTTTTTTCTATTGCTTGGTACCCTTATTTAAAGGGTTGTAAACTTGTTTCTAGGGATTCATTAATCAATTTCAAATTTATTAGGAATTCTTTTCTATTTTTTGATTTCTTTCCTCGTGGATTCGAGGAGTCTCTATGAGGAGTTCAGAGAAGTTTCGTGGATTCGGAATATTTATCATCTTGAGGAAGACGGTGCTCGACCTCACGTCCTTCCCTACGTCAGAAATGGATGATACTTCGAAATGGCATACAACTAACTCAAAAGAAAACATTTAAATTTCAGGCACCAGTTTAAACGTATCAAACAAAAATAATATTTTATTATTTGACCATCAAATTGGTTGAAATTCATTGGACATTAAAAATGAAATATACCTAATAGCTTTATTTCAACAAACAAGTGTATAAGAACCAATGGCTATGATTCATCAATCAGACCTTAACGTAGCAACATGGCATTTTTGCTTATAGATCAGGTCCATCGGTGTATTAGGTCCCAACATGCATGGCACATGTAAGAAAAACTACGATTATTATGCATTAATATCCACTTGATTGGTTGTATTAAATATATGGCAAAAAAATTAATATATTATGGTCAAGGATGAGATTTTCTGATGAACTTAATTTGGATTTTTGAAACATAAACCATCTTTATTAGGCCCCAATAGATTAATAGAATCGGTGGACCTCTGGCAGGTCTTATTAGTTTAATCATGTGGATGTTGACGTGCCCATCCATATGAGACGAGGCAAATGGTCATGGTTTGTGGTCCTGGGTTTGGGACCCACCATGTTCACCCATCTTCTTCACACAAAATTAGTTTGTAAAAAAAAATCTCTACCATTTACACCTATTGTTATGGGAAATCCGAGCTCACGGTATAACACTGCCCCAAGCGCCCGTCCGACCCGAGGCATGATCCATCCGACCTGTTTCGGGACGTGACTCATCCGAGCAGACGATACGGTTGGTGCGCGACTCGGAATCATACTCCGATCGGATGACATCCGACGCCTTAACCACACCGCTTATTGAAGTCAACCCTGCCAACTATAGTGGAACCAATTGAGCCGACTAGGCGGATCAGACTGGTGGTATCCTTAGATAATTCGAGCCGAGCAGACCTTCCAACGTGCATATCCCACTCGCTCAATATGAAAATTGCCATATTGATACGTGACCGGTGACTTCGCTCGCAGGTGCGCACGATCCACCAGATACGCTGCGCAATCAGTAGATTGCGGGCAATATCTCCATGATCCTAGAATCCCCCTAATCATGCCGAGATTATCGGACTCAGACCGCTTCACAGGCAAGTATAAATAGCACGCATGATCACTTCTACAGGTACGCGAAATCTAGCTCTCCTCTACTCTCTACCCAGACCCTGATTCCTTTTTCCTGACTTAGGCATCGGAGGGTCCCCCGGCTTAGCCAGGGTCACCTTTGTCTGTTTTCCTGGTGCAGATTCCAGGGATAACACGTGGTGGACGACGTGGAGGGAGGGCCGACCGGATTTTGGCATCAACACCTACCATGATGATTTTTTATGGGCCCATTTTCCGTTTTGGGAACTGAAATGATACAAAGGTGTATATAGTGACAATTCTTCTTTTCGGACATTTATTGTTTCCAGAGGTTTTAGATTTTTTTTTTAAAATGGTTTGTGGATGCCTTGAATCCGTCGGTGAAGCTCAACTTGTATGGCAGATATATATATGACAAATAAAATTTGGATCATTTTAATTAATCATTTTCAATTTGAGTCCTTTGTTTTGAAAATGTACTGTTATCATGACCTTTTTTTAATCAAACGGTTGAAATATTCAGTCTAATTAATTTTTTGGCTCAAAGGGGATTTGAAAAAAAAATAAAAAATCCCATAAGTTTTGCATTAAAGATGACAATAATTGCAGGTAACATGGTGGGGACCACTCAATGCCTAGATTGTATGAAATATACACAGCATAGTGGGTCCCACGTGTATGTAAGCAGTGAATAGGTGAATAATTTGAATTAAGCTTAATCTACAGGATTGGTTGTCCACATAAATATGGCGGCATTTTAAAAATCTCTTAGATATTTGTCAGTGGGTGCAACATTGCAACCACATGGAACGTTGGTGGACGCAAAATAATTGAGGACGATGGTTGCTCATCTTCCTTAGGCCCCACGTGTATGGCTATCAAATTCATCCAAATAGTGGACACATTGTCATAGTGATTGAACAATCCCAACCATCCAATTGTTAGCTAACAAATGGATGGTTAAACATTAATAATAATAATAATAATAATCGGACGGTTACCATCATCAGCTAAGTGAAATTTAGGGTAATGCTCATCCACAAACGGATCAACAATTGTACGGTCCTGATTTCAGCACATATGGTGATGAATTATCCAACCGGATAATAATTATATAGATCGCAATCGCACTTGATGAATTAAGTGGGTTGAGTCCGGCCACAAAATATAGGATGGTGGGTCTGGTTTAGCCATAATTCTTGGCTCACTTCGTAAACAGGTCAGTTAGGTTTGGGTTGACCCCGACCCAACCTGAATCGGACCCATTGCCACCGATACTTGTTAGGGTGGAAAGTCGGGCGAGTTCAACCTGACCACCTTGGGTTAGGCTGGGCAGGATGTATTTCTGATTTGGTCTTGAGCATGGGATATATACAAACACCAACTTGGCAAAACTTGGGCCAGGCTAAGGTTGAGATCCCAACCCAACCCAACCCAACCCAACCCAATATCCTCATCGATGTACAAGTTACTTGTAAATTATAATTGATATATAAGTTACTTATAAATTATACTTAAGTGCAGAGTGCATGTGTTAAAGGCATGGGGATTTCCAATGTTGCAGGGTCTCATTCTGAGTCATTTCCAATGACTCAAAGCTATCAAGATATACCTGATTTCTCTCTCCCATATTATATTGCGAGCTGAACAATACAACTTCTAAAGGAGCTGCTGTCTTGCATATATAATTAATAAAATTATAGGTATGAAAAAATATAATAAAATATAATAGACTAATGTAATAATCAAAATATTAACATGTATCCACCTGGCCGAGCCCACTTGGGTTGAGAATTCCCAACCCAAGGTTCGGTTGAGTTGAATTAGAGTTGAGGTATAGTAACTTTGGAATGGGGTAAGGTTGAGCCCCAACCCAACCCAACCCAACCCAACCCAACCCGCACGACCTTCATCCCTACTACTTGTGCTCGTTCTCATTTGGGCGTGGGAATGGGCGGGGCTGGGCCCGGCTCGGATTTCGAGCTTACCTGATGCGCCTTTGGGATGTGGTCCTAATAAAAACAATGATTTTGCTAGGCCCAGGTGCTGCCCATCGCCAGACTTATTCACAATGGCTGGGCTCTGTTTGGGCCCGGCTTACACTATTCTCAATGGTTGGCCTCTGCTTGGGCCATTTTAACTTGTAAGTCCCATAGGGGAAGAAGCATGGCCAATATTCACAGTAATAAGATGATCTTAAGTTCTTAACCATCGACCATTTTGCTTTCATTGTCCACTTGACAGCTTGTGCCCTCCAGTTGGATGGTTAGGATTGCTGGAGTATTTCACAACGATGTGCTGGGCCCGTCCATATAACTTGCATGAGACTAGACTCTATCAAATATTAACTTAGTATGGTTTTTTCTGTGGTGGGGTCTACTCTAGGCTTGGATCTGCCTCATTCTTTGGATTATGCCCTAATATGATCTCTCCAAATGGATGGACGGTGTGGATACAAAACATACATCATGGTGGGGCTACATAAGTTGGTGACATCATCACTTCAGTAGCCAGTCTCGCTATTCAACCTGTCAGTATCTAATCCACGTCTGCTTCGGCTCTCGTCTTGGCATGGCACATATCTGTGTAGTACACCAGCCACTTCGCTTCCCTATATCTATGCCGTCTATTTATTTTTCTAATTTATTTTAGAGCATGGTCCAGAAACTAAAGAAACTACAAATTCCAAGCGAACCACACCACAGGAAATAGTGGTTAGTGGCTGTTAAAAAACTTTGTAGACTACAAAAGTTTTGTAATAAGCTGATATTGTTTTTTTTTTTAAAAAAAACTTTTATCTAGGCCTACGGGACCTTATCAACGGGTTGGATGGTCAACAAACATACGGTGGATCTTAGGAAGTTTTTAATGGTAGGCATTCAACAACCACTATTTCCTGTGGTGTGGTCCACCTGAAATTTATATTCACTTCATTTTTGAGACTGTTCTAAATACTTTAGCAAAACAAATAAACGGCATGGATATACTATGCATACATCAAGGTGGGCCCCACAGTTAGGTCGCACTCACATGGGGGTTCTAGGTCACAGCCAACTAGTCACGCTCATGATTTGAGAGGTTTAGGCCTAATTCTATAATCTGTTCCAATCCGTCTGATTTTTTCACTCTGAGGAGAAAATGAGAGGACGCATATGATAAACTTATTAGATTTTATGAACACATCACAGTGGGTCCCACAAACCATGCTGTAAAATAAACTTATTTTAAACAGGTTGGAGAGGAACAAGCCTCAACAATCAATATCCAGAACTAAGAAAATGCAAACGCAACCGCATAAACATTCACCTAAAAAATAAAGGTGGTCCATTCGGTAGGTGAGCAATGATATAATAACTAAATTAGTGTATTATAGATGTTCATTTAATTGTGTAGCCCACCTGACAAGTGGACTAACCTGATAATTAATGTACATGTATAGTGTTACTCTTGTGATGGATGGCTTGGATATTGCATCTTTTCTGCCACATCGACATGTGCGATGGCGTATGCATTTTAGCCGACATGTACTTGTTGGCTCAGTAAATGTTGCATTTCTTTTCCTCCGTGTCACTTGCATGAACATCTTATTCATGCAAAAGGTCCGCTGCATGACCAAGGCTAAAATGAAGTTGGCCACTAATAATGAAGATATACTGTTGAAATCACTGGAAAGCCTATGAGCTTACTTAATATACAGTGCGGCCTACCTAATGATCGTGGGATCCCATATTCACTGCATATGATCTTTATGGTGCAACCCACCTTTTCCAATGCTGTAATGTTGCCCATAAATAACATTTCGGAGAAATAAAGTATTGCATTTTGTATATGAATATTTCTACAAAGCCATATGAAAATCTAGAAATGTTGTCCATAAATAACATGTAGAAGGGAAATAAAGTATTGCATGTTGCATTTGAAGATTTCTATAAAGCCGTATGAAGATCTAGAAATTACTAAAAATATTAAAATAATATAGATGCAAAGAGAAATGTTCACTCATAACGTTGATCTCATTCCTACCATCATGTTTCTGATGCAGAGTATTTGAGCTGCGCAAAAGGTGGGTTGTACCATAAAGATAACATGAAGCAAAAATAGTATCAATCCATTCATTAGGTGGTTACTTAATAAAATCAGGGTTGTATAGTGATTTTGATAGTGTGGCCCACCTGAGGAGTGGATCATTCTTGCATTTATCCCAGGAGATCTTTGAGGGGTAGGATATGTTATGGGAAATCCGAGCTCACGATACAACACTGTCCCAGGCGCCCGTCCGAGCCGAGGCATGATTCATCCGACTTGTTTCGGGACGTGACCCATCCGAGCAGACGACACGGTTGGTGCACGACTCAGAATCATATTCCGATCGGATGACCTCTGACGCCTTAACCACACCGCTTATTGAAGTCAGCCCTGCCAACTATGGTGGAACCAACTGAGCCGACCAGGCGGATCGGACTGGTGGTATCCTTAGATAATCCGAGCCGAGCAGACCTCTGATGTGCATATCTCACTCGCTCAATATGGAAACTGCCATATCGAGACGTGGCCGGTGACTTCGCTCGCAGGTACGCACGATCCATCAGATACGCTGCGCAATCAGTAGATTGCGGGCAATATCTCCATGATCCTAGAATCTCTCTGATCGTGCCGAGATTATCGGACTCAGACCGCTTCACAGGCAAGTATAAATAGCACACATGATCACTTCTACAGGTACGAGAAATCTAGTTCTCCTCTACTCTCTATACAGACCCTGATTCCCTCGTCCTGACTTAGGCATTGGAGGGTCCCCCGGCCTAGCCAGGGTCACCTTTGCTTGTTTTCCTGGGGCAGATTCCAGGGATAATACTTGGTGGACGACGTGGAGAGAGGGCTGACCGAATTTTGGCATCAACATTTTTTGGTGCCGTCTGTGGGAACCTGAAACTAAAAGTCAGATTCTCATTTTTCGAAGCAATGGCGAAGAAGAAGAAAGGTGCAGCGGTGTAGCCGCAACCTAATGAGCAGACTCGGTCATCATCATCGCTTCATGCCGAGTCCGCACCAAGGCCTTCCCAGCGTTCGCGTAATCGGTCGAGTAAGTATCGCGCCATGCAAAACGAGATTCAGGCCTTGCGCGACGAAATAAATCGAATGAAACAGAGAGAGCCAGAGCCACGCCCTACTCAAGAACAACCCGTCCTCGAGCCGGTAGGGCTGTTCGTGGAAACTCGCTCCGTACCGAGGAGTGTGAGGCCCGAAGCCCCCCAACACTCGGGGGTACCGCATTCGGGTCAAAATCTTCCTGCGGCACGTGCTGAGGTATCCGCGTGGAACCCCACTACTCGGGCTCCGACGAACGTTCATTCAGCAACATCTGCCCTACCGCCCTCAGACCTCCGTCATCAGCTGGAACGAAGAAGAGAGAGAGGAACGCCGGAGGTCGAACATGCGCAAGAGGTCGTCACTGAAAATAAGGATCCCTGGGAAGCACGCTTTGCGGAACTGAAGGATAAGTTCCTGATATTGAAGAAAAAGCAGGAACAATCGACAATTCCAACCACGATCCAGGCGATGATGGAAGAGACCGAGCCTCCCTTCACCCCGGCCATCATGGCTGAAGTGATGTCGTAGAGGTTTTGGATGCCGGGCAGGATCTGGGGACCCATCCGAATACTTGGAGTCCTACAGATCATGGATGCAGATTCAGACTGCAACGGATGCGATGATGTGTAGAGGGTTCTCCATCACTCTCACCGGATCCTCTCGGATTTGGTATCGCCAGCTGAAACCAAATTCCATAGGCTCATTCGCGGAACTGAGTCGACTATTCCTTCGCAATTCATAGGCGGTAAGAGAAGTCGGAAGCCCAACACCCACCTGCTCACCATTAAGCATGCCCAAAGGAGTCGTTGAAGGATTATATCGCCCGCTTCAACGAAGAAATATTGCATGTCGAGGACTACGATTATAAGATAGCCCTCGCTGTCATTCTGAGCGAACTGAAAGAATGAAAGTTTGCCTTCTCCCTCGGAAAGAATCCACTAAAGACACTAGCGGACTTCATGGCGAAAGCTCAGAAGTATACTAACGCAGAGGAGTTCACCAATGCCTGAAAGGGCACACAGGTGTCTGACTCTACGAACAAGGGGAAGAGACCTTGAAACGAAGACTCCCAGCCGGCTGGCAAAGGGACGGATGACCGCGCTTCTCGCGATTGTCGTCTGAGCCGTAGGCCGGAAGGAAAATTTCGATCCTACACTCCGCTCAATACGTCCGCCGAGCAGATTCTGCTAGACATCTAAGGGGACAGACTACTCAATTGGCCGGTTTGTATGAGGACTGATCCAGAACACAGGGACAAGCAAAAATTCTGCCGCTTCCACCGGGACCGTGGTCACAACACGGACGACTGTGTGGATCTGAAAGACGAGATTGAGTCCCTCATCCGCAAAGGACATGTACGTCGTTACACCAAAAAGGAGAAATCCACTCGGAGAGAAAAATGGCCGCAAGAGCAGTCGAACAACCCCCCAGAGGAGCCCGCCGAAATTCGCATTATCTTCGGGGGTTCAGTTGGGGGAGAGGATTCGAACAGGGCACGAAAAGCCATTCCCGGAGGTCCGAGTCGGAATACCACATTCACCTGGCGGAATGTCCCATCAAGGAACTCCGGGTCGCTCCGTGCAGCCTGACCTTCACAGAAGATGATGCACGCGGGATCCAGCATCTGCACGACGACGCGCTAGTGGTTACTATGACCATAGCCAATCGCAAAGTGTACCGCATCTTGGTCGACACCGGAAGTTCGGCTGACGTCATATATTTCGAGGCGTTCTAGAAGATGAGAATTTCACGGTCCAGGCTCCGACCTGTGAAGACTCCCTTGCACGGCTTTGCCGGATAGAGAGTCATCTCCGAAGGAGCCATCTCCCTCCCAGTAATAGCGGGAGAAGGGCAACATCAAGTCACACTTTTGGTTGACTTTTTAGTTGTCAATGATCCATCGGTCCACAACGTGATTCTGGGCCGACCCTCCCTCAATGCGATGAGAGCGGTTGTCTCAACTTATCATCTGATGATGAAGTTCCCAGCTGAAGGTGGGATCGGTTATCTCCGAGGCGACCAACTCGAGGCCCGAAGGTGTTATGCGATAGCCGTAAGGAAAGGGACAGCCAAACAAACACTCGTAGTGGACGCCTTGGACCCTTGGGGATCGATAGAAGAAAGTTGCTTAGTCGATCTGATAAGAGTGCCGCTCGATAAATCAGATCCGAGCAAAACTGTTCGGCTCGGATCATCACTGAATCCCGAGGGAAGGAACGAGTTATTGGCCTTCTTGAGGCAACACCGAGACATCTTCGCATGGTCACATGCAGATATGCCGGGGATCTCACCCGATGTACTAGTCCACAGGTTGAACGTGGACCCAGACCACCGGTCAGTTAAGCAAAAAGGAAGGCCGTTCGATGCCGAACGATATGAAGCCATTGCCGAGGAGGTCTTCATCCTGCTTGATGCGGGCTTCATAGAAGAAGTATACTACCTTGACTGGATAGCAAATGTTGTGCTCGTTAGGAAGTCCAACGGGAAGTGGCGGGTCTGCGTAGACTATTCCGATCTGAATAATGCATGGCCCAAAGACAGCTTCCCGTTACCTCAGATCGACCAACTGATGGACAGTACGGCTGGACACGAGTTACTCTCGTTTCTGGACGCTTACTCCGGGTACAACCAGATCGCCGTACATCCTCCAGATAAGTAGAAGACCACCTTTGTCACGGACAGGGGACTCTACTGTTACCAGGTCATGCCATTTGGCTTGAAAAATGCTGGGGCAACGTATCAGAGACTGGTGAATCAGATGTTCGCCAAACAGATCGGACACACCATGGAGGTGTATGTGGACGACATGCTGGTGAAGAGTATCAAAGCCTCCGACCACCTTGTTGATCTCGAAGAAACATTCAACGTCCTCCGTGAATACCAGATGAAACTTAACCCGCTAAGTGCGTGTTCGGGGTTGAGTCAGGGAAGTTCTTGGGCTTCCAAGTCAACCAGTGAGGTATCGAGGCCAACGCAGACAAGATCAAAGCCCTCCTGGACATGAACTCGCCTCGGACTCTCGAGGAAATAAAGTGTCTCACGGGAAGAGTCGTAGTCCTCGGACGCTTCATATTTAGGGCTACAGATAAATGCCTTCCCTTCTTCCAGCAGCTGAAGGGCCACAAGAGGGTGGAGTGGACGCAGGAATGCGAGCAAGCCTTCCAGCAATTAAAACAGTACTTGGGTTCACCGCCTCTATTGACCAAGCCTGAAGAAGGGGAACCTTTGTTCCTCTACCTCGTCGTCTCGGCCTCAGCTGTCAGTTCGGCTCTAATCAGAGAAGTCGGAGGCAAGCAGTACCCCATCTATTATGTAAGCAAAGTCATGCTACCAGCCGAAACAAGGTACTAGTCTTTAGAGAAATTGGCGCTCTGCCTCGTCGTCTCAGCCAGAAGACTGCGGCTATATTTTCAAGCCCACTCTATAGTTGTGATAACAGACTCTCCTCTGATGCAGATCCTCCAAAGACCCGAAGTGTCAGGTCGGATGACCAAATGGGCCGAAGAACTTAGAAAAATTTTCAAGCTCCAAACAGAGGATCGGCACCAGCAGGTAGCGCGCTTTTACAATTCCAAAGTCAAAGTTAGGCGCTTCCGACAAAGGGAACTTATTCCTCCGACGGGTTTTTCAGAACACGGCCGAGCCAGGGGCAGGAGTGCTCGGACCCAATTGGGAAGGTCCATATCGTCTGGTCAGATCTGCCAAACTGGGCTCGTACCACCTAGAAGACCTCAAAGGTCATCATCTCCCTCATCCTTGGAACGCCGAGTACTTGAAGATCTACTACCCGTGAGGAACTAGCCTTTAAGGCTCATAATAAAATGTATGCCTCCGAGCGACTAGCCTTTAAGACTCTTAATAAAAGATCAATTCTACCTTTAAATGCTTGTCCGATTGCCCTATCCGCATAAGCACGAATTAAATGGCCCGATCCTTTAAGGGATCGGAACCCTACCTCACGAAAGATCGACAAGGCATCCCTTCCAAGAAAAAAAGCCTAATAATGACCCGACCTTTCGGTTAAGTGTTCAGCTCGGCATACAACAAAACAAATGCGACGAGCCGAGCATCTTAAGAGAATAGACCTAACTAAAACTTGGGCCGAGGAGGCTCGGACAACCGACCCCAAGAACTAACTAAACGGCAGCGGACTAAACCCATAAAGAAACCAGCTCGACATCTCACAAACAAATTGACAATGTAAAAAGAATGTTTTTCATTGAATCCCATCGGAGGGACAAAAGTAAATGGTTGAAAGTACATTGATAGTTTCAAAAAAAATGATAGTCTTCAGGCCGGAGGAGGAGCTTGGGCATGAGGAGCCTAGGCGTCAGGAGCTGGATCCGAGCGGATAACTTCGGCCGGGGCATCTTCGGAGTCATCGGTCAGGAGGGAATCAAGGTCGAGGTATGGGTATAAACATAGGACTATCTCGAGGCAAGCGTCGAAGCCGCGATTGTAGAACGTTACAGCTTCAGCGTCCCTCTCCTTGGAAGTCTTGAAGCTTTCGATAGCAGCAGCAACCGCTGCGGGCAAAGAAGCCTCTTCCTTCGCTCGCTGGGCTTCCACGGCCTGATTCACGGCTCTTATCCGTTCTTCAGTCGCCTCAGCCTTGGCGCGGTTCAGAGCTTCTCCGAGCCGAGCGGTCTCCATGGCCAAAGAATCCGCGTGGGCCCTGGCACGGGTCAGCTCAGCGGTCGCTGCATCGTCATCCTTCTTAAAATTATCTGCCTTGTCCTGTAGCTGCAGCTCCCTGGCCTCCAAACTAATAACGACTCCTTGCAGTCGCCTAACCTTGGCCCTCTCGCCTGCGAACTGTTGGCGCAGGCTGGTCTGCTAAACCTTCATGGCCGCTGCCTCGGCCTGTAAGGCCTCCAACTCTGTCTCCTCCTCCTTGCGCTCCCGCACTCGCTGCCGAATAGAGAGCAGCATCGGGACGACCTGAACAGAAAGAAAAGATCAGAATCTACAGTATGTATAACGACATGAAAGAAAAAAGTCTTCTCAGATACATACCATGTAGCACACGGAGGCGAAGTCGTTCAAGAAGTCGCCCTCCGACCGCTCAAGAGTTTGAGCGATATCTTCCTCCTTAACATGCTTAGTAGCCCACGGAGCCAAGCAAGTTATGTGATAATCGGGCTCAAACCTCACACCGCTTGTGCCTGCCTGTGCCGAAGCCTCAGCCCCCTCAGCCCCTACCCTACTGCCGGCCGAGTTTTGACCCTCGGCGCTGACCTCCCCCCCGACCTCGGGGGGGGAGCGCATTGTCAGCTATTTTATTGGCCTCCTCCTGTTCAGAGGAGAAGGGCACAGCGATGGGGGCCTCAAGGACCGCGACAGGCGCCTCCACTGTGGGGGGAACTACGGCTGCGGGAGATCGAGGAGCAACAGTGCTCGGCACGACAGGGGTGCCGACCACAGTCGTCTGGACGAGCCCGGACCGAAGACGTACCACCGGGCGCAGGGTTACTGGGGGAGCAGTAGCGGTGCTAGGGCGCCTCGGGGTCAGCTGTGCGGAGGAAGTGCTGGGGCTGCCGGAAATGGTGCAGCGGAAGATTGCCCCACACAAGGGGGAGCCGGCTTCTTCCGAGTGATTTTCACTCAGGGGGCTTCTTTGAGCAACTTCGCTGCCATCGGAGCCGCTTTCCTTTTCCTAGCCCCGGACGCTTCGGCCATGCCTGCGAAAAAGAAGACCATGTCAGCTACTAAATAAGCAAAAGAAAGCTCATTGAAAAGATTAAGGCAACTTACTAAGGGATGAGAGCAGAGGCTGGGATTTAAAGAGCCCGAACCAGTGGAGGTTGGTTGCAGTGATCAGATCGACCCAGGAGCGAAGCGACTCCGACCGCGCCCTGGCCTTTGCAACCTGATTTTTCTGGTCCGAGTCGAGGAGCGGCAGTCCCTTTTGAAAAGCTGCAAAAGGAAATGTTACTTCGACTGAAGTAAAAATCAAAGTAACAACTCGGATATGAAATGAAGTCCGACCTGGTTTGCTAAAATGGGTCAGAACCTGGGCAGTTGGGGTCCTAAGCTCAGCTGTCGACGCCTCCCAATCACCTGCCGCTCAGAACCACTTATTCTTCCGGTCTTTGTTGGAAGACGGCAGGTGCATTACCAACCCCGATCCTTTGCTCCCCCGAGTCACGAAATAATACATGGGTCGTTGCTATCATGCTTGACCATATACAGGCTCAGCAGCTCCTCTGGGGTCAGTTCGGGGTTTCCAACTTGCTTCCAAATTATGTAGGCTGAGATCATCACCCTCCATGCATTCAGAACGAACTGCCCTGGGGCCAATTCGAGGTAGGTCGCTACCTTCTTGATGAAGGGATGTAGTGGTAGTCGGACCCCGCACTGCAGCGCATATAGGAAGATGGCCACCTCTCCCTTAGCTGGGGCACCAACAACATCTAAGGGACCGGGAGCCCTTATCTGAACAGAGTATGGGATCTGAAACTCCGAGAGGATCCACTCCATTTGGGATTCTGACATGACAGAACCCCCGGGGACTACCTCTGCGTTACGTAGACTCGCAGGCATCTCAGTGGCGGTAACGGTTTCAGCTCGGTGGGGTCGGGAGGCTGTCTTCTTACTGGCTGCTTGGTCTTAAAAGCCAATATTTTTTACTTCCGAGGCGGGGGATACAGTAGAGTGGTCTCGAAAGGGCCTTTGGATGACTTACTCTCACTTTCAGTAGTCCCCGGCTCGGAATCATCGCCGTATTCACGAACCATTTTCAGATCGGAAGACATGGCAGAAAAAAGAGAGAAGATCAGCGAGATTCACCGGGTGGTTGCCGAAAATCGCCTACTGACGGAAACTTCGAAGTCGGCCGGAATCGCCTCTCCTCAGAAATCGCCTCTCCGGTATGCTCTTATGAAACAGAATGTAAAATGGTATGCGAAGGTCTGGGGTACCCTTATATAGGCTGCGAAGGACTTTTGCATTGATGGCAAACCTTAATGGCAGCAGCCGAATCGGCACGAGCCGATCTCCGAGCACACATGGCAGCATCGCATTGGATGCGTACCGAACCGTCGGTACGGTGCCTAACATTAGGTAGTGCGCCTTGATACACGAAGCAACGCCACAACAGTCGGAGCCATTATGGGCACGTGTTCTCAGCTCTACGTGGCATCTTCTCACAGGCTGAGAAGGGATGCGGGATCGTAACCGTCGCCACGTATTAACCAAAGTGACAAGCACGCGCGCAATTCGATATCTGTCATCATTACGATGAGGGCGGGAGATTTCCTGTCTAAGTACTCTCCGAGCCCACGAGCAAGCTCGAAGAGTAGGGAGCTTCTGTTATGGAAAATTCGAGCTCACGGTACAACACTGCCTCAAGCGCCCGTCCGAGCCGAGGCATGATCCATCCGACCTGTTTCGGGACGTGACCCATCCGAGCAGAAGACACGGTTGGTGTGCGACTCGAAATCATATTCCGATCGGATGACCTCCGACGCCTTAACCACACCGCTTATTGAAGTCAGCCCTGCCAACTATGGTAGAACCAACTGAGCCAACCAGGCGGATCGGACTGGTGGTATCCTTAGATAATCTGAGCCGAGCAGACCTTCCGACGTGCATATCTCACTCGCTCAATATGGAAACTGCCATATCGAGAAGTGGCCTGTGACTTCGCTCGCAGGTGCGCACGATCCACCAGATACGCTGCGCAATCAGTAGATTGTGGGTAATATCTTCATGATCCTAAAATTCCTCTGATCGTGCCAAGATTATCGGACTCAGACCGCTTCACAGGCAAGTATAAATAGCACGCATCATCACTTCTACAGGTACGCGAAATCTAGCTCTCCTCTACTCTCTACCAAGACCCTAATTCCCTTGTCCTGACTTAGGCATCGGAGGGTCCCCCGGCCTAGCCAGGGTCACCTTTGCCTGTTTTCCTAGTGTAGGTTTTAAGGATAATACGTGGTGGACGACGTGGAGGGAGGGCCGACCGAATTTTGGCATCAACAGGCCCCATAGAGCTTCTATGAGGACTATCCATCTCTTGGTGGGGGTAGTACCCAATCTGGGTAGCATACACACACTACATGGATGGATCCTTCCATGCTTGATTCCATCACTCAGCAATATGATTATTTCAAACGCATAAAAGCACCCTTTAGGAATTTACAAAACTCAAGGCATTGTTTGGTAAAATCAGAGAGAATTTTATGAAAATATTCCTTCAAATACATGATTATGTAAGAAACATTAAAAATAGCTTCAAGTATTTAAATTATTTAAAATTCATAAATAATACTGAATAAGCTGTTGATGATACCGTGGGAAGAGGTGGATTTATGATGAAAGAAATAATACGCATCTCCTATTCTAATCAATCCCTACATTTCCATTGCTAGCCACAACAACTTGACAAGTTATGTCAGTTACCCTCCAGTAGAAAAATCCTGCCATATTTTCATTAACAAATAACAAACTATATCATGGCAAGATTTTCACAATTGTCATTTGTTTTAAAATTTCTTCATTTTTAATGTGTGTATCTCACAAGACTTGTATATTTAAAATTTTATCTAGACATTAATAGAAAAATATTTACAAAATTTAAACTAATTCATTATATAATCATACATTTAAAATTTAAAAATATTTGTTAAATATGATAAGTAATTTTTCATTATTAGATTTTCTTAACTATTCAATGAGTGAATTTCCCAGTAACTTAGCTTGAAATCTCATCTAAGCTTTGATTCCCTTAGGGCCCGTTTAGCTGGTCGGATTGGAAGGGATTGGATGGTATTGGAAGGGATTGGAAGTCGAATCCAATGAATGGCCAGGCAACCCAATCAGAGTAAGTGATCAGATCCCAATTCCATGAATCTCAAGACAATCAAGTGACAATACCATCATTACCTTTAAATCCCATCCAATCCACCCTCGACGTGTTTGGCTTGTGGGATTGGAAGGGATGGGAAGGTTTAATCCTTAGATTGGAGTGGCTAGGCGTGCCAAACCGTCTGGATATAGCAATCCCATGGATCTGAAGACAATCCATTGACAACACCATTATTACCTAGAAATCCACACTATCCACCCTAATACCATTCAATCCCTTCCAATCCATCCGGTCAAACGGGCCCTTTAGTTAGATGTAGTTCTTCTTCTTCTTCTTCTTTTTTTCTTCTTTTTTTTTTCATGCACTTTTACTCTTACATACACTCGAACCATGACCTCATGTTGAAATTCCATAGCAATAGGGTCACTGGCGGTTACTGTCTGCTCAACATTTTTATGCCTTTTCTGTTATGCCAAAATGATGTGGCAGACTCTGAAATTTTAAAACGATGGTACAGTGGACTTGTTCCCTTTTTAGGAAATGACATGACAGAGCCGCCCATGTGGCAAGCCTTTTCAAATCTTAAATGATAATGTTTCTATCTCATCAGTGACAAGGAGAGAGGCAGGAAAGATTGTCCTACTATCCACATATTTTCAGCCATGGTCCATGTAAAGCAAGACGATTATGGACATCTTTGGCCAACTGCATTAGGCTGGATTAAGGTGGATAAAATCATAAAAGTTACAATAAAAGCATGCTCAAGGTATTATTTTAGGATTGGGTGTATCTAATGTTTTCTAATATCATTTTTGAAACGTATGCATTGAAAAATAAATTTTAAGATTTACTTTCAAATTATATTTTGATTAAATTTGGATAAAGCAAAAATTCATCATTCGTGAAATTTGTAATCGCATTTCACACTTTTTAACGCAAGGCTCCATTTTCAAAACTTATAAAGTTAATTTTAATCTCATCTTAAACTCCTCCCTAACATGTCATTACCAATTCTATAGTGAGATTTGCAATTAATCTCATTTAATATAACTTAATACCACTGGCCAAATAGGACTTAGGTCCCAACCCATGGACTCCCTGCTGTATTCATGAGGTAGTCTCAACTGCCATTCAAAGGCAATTTTACATGTGCAACTGGGACAACCTCTCGTGCTCGGACATTTGGAGTGGTCCATAGGCTTGAAAAATCCACAATTTTACATTGAATACGAGCTGGCGGCTTTATAAGACAATAAGGGCAGCCCAACGGTGGCATTTGCTGATGTTGTTGCCTTTTATTCTTTCTTTAGTTTTTGTTTCTAGTAGTAATGGTGAGTCCAGTCTATTATCCCGATGGACCTCACAAGTTAAAGCACATGCCCTTATTTATTTATTTTTAATTACTATTGTCGTATGCTCTGGCGTATCATAGGCTGGATCCTCTGCTGCATGGAGAACAAGCTTTTTTCTTACCCCACAAACATTGCGGATGGGGTCCAACAGGTCTTAGGTGCAACGTCAAAGACATCCAAGATGATTGCCTAACCATGAAAATTGCATGACCTAAAAATCAGACCAGTCCAAATATTATGTAGACCATAAGTGAATTGAGAGATGTTTAGATGGTTGTCCATTGACTTCTATTCTGTGGCCAATTTTATAACTATATAAGCCTGTTGTTTTTAAATGAAATTTCATCATCATGTTTGGGATATCTTGATGCATAGCTTGAATTATATAAAACGACATTGTAAGCACTATAATAAAAAATAATTGACACCCACCCAAAAAATTAATTTTGCAAACTGTTTTTGTGACAGTAAAATCGGCCTGCTAGTTTAGGCGGCCAAAGTCAATGGTGAGGCAATCTTTGGGAATGGATTGAATGCCATGAAAATATCTCAATGAGCCCACGTGCAAGAGTTGTAGGATAGGTTCCTTCTACGAATGTTGCAGAGGATTCGGCCTCACAGTTTTCTAACCATCTTCATTTTCCAAATGGATTTTATTTGGATCTGATTTGGTTATTGATGCTTGCTGTGCGTTTCGCTCCATGCATCTCAATGCATTCTGATAAGATTCAATGTATTCTAATAAGATATGTGATCAAGACTCAGACTTCAGGATTTTTTTTCAAAGATCCAAAACCGTTCATATGATAGGGATCCTCTTGGATTGAAGATTTAGGTATTAAAAAAATAAAAAATAAAAATCTTAGATTGAACATTTTGGCCCTTGGATCATATAAAGGCTATGTTGTTGACCGTCTATATTCAAGCAAACTACCAAATCGTTATGAGGGTTGAAATAATCCAATTGAGAGATTTTATTTCTGGTCAAAATATCTCAAAATTAAGAAACATCATATAAACAGTTTAGATCTTTGGAAGATGGTCCATATTCAAAAGTTAAGGTCCAAACGTACCTTATTGTAGTACATGGTCCATATTCAAAGGTCAAGGTCCCAACGTACCTTATTGTAGTACATCCGGATGTATCTCAGAAAACCTCTACTTATTAATCCAACCTTTCCCATCTTTATAATTGACTTGCACTAATTTAAGGAAATGATATGGTTGGATACATATGCCTGAGAAAATAAAGATTGCAAGTGACCGAGGATTGTTCGATCGGCCCACCTACGCCACCAACCCAATTTGTCCCTTTATTATTATTATTATTATTATTTAAGTTATAGGTATCTGACCATATTTAATTCCTAGAGTTTATTTTGACGGTTGATTTTGTTAATGTGGTTTTGATGTTCAAGAATCAAGTATCAACAAATGCTAATTCCCCCTTTTTGATCCATTGATAGATAGAGCACTGAGCCGGTCTGCTATCACGATTGGCCCTTTGAATAAGAGGCTTACGATGAATGACGAGTGGCGCCAAAAGCAACCTGATTGGTTTGACCAGAGACATCTGACTAGGGCATGTAATCTGGACGGTAAATAAATTAAAATCTCACCATCATTTTTGCATGCCCTCAACGGATGGCTGTGATTGTCTGATCATACTGATGTTTGTAACCTTTGCAATTCACTTCAGACATCTCCTACGCAAAATTCACTAGTGATCATAGATGGGCCCACCTGCTCCATTGTGGACGGACCACACTGTTCACATTCAGTCCAAGATAAGTGGCTAGGATCTTCTAATGTGGAGAATTTTGGGACACGGTCAAATTCATGGTGAGGATTGGATCACAAAGCCATGGGCCCACTAGTACCAATCAAGGATTGGACCTACCATAGAGAGCAGTTTATCCCATGTGCTCAACCAATTACTCATCTTAGTTTCTACTTATTTAGTAGATTAAGTATTTTGATAAATTAACTTGGCAAAAATGTATAAATTATATTTAGTTTTTAACATCACATAAGTATTCGTTTCCTAAGCTTATTTAATTTATCCTTAATATTCACCATCCACCATGCGGAGCCAACCTTTGATGTGAACTGTTCATTATATTAGGCCCACCTTAGCCCTTTCTTAAATGTGAATTGCCTATTGTACTGAGCTTACCTTCAATGTGAACCATCTGCCTTGTGAGGCACGCCCTTCAATGTGGGCTATCCATCATATGGAGCCTACCTTGAATGTGAATCGTCCATCATATCGGACAATAGATGTGGAGCACATTTAAAAAACTATAAGCCCCTTGCAGATTATTGGGGGAAGAAACTGAGAAAGAAAATAAAAAATGAGTGAAATTAAAAGACAAAAACCACTTTAATCAACAAGCAACAAAGAGATGAGAAGTGAAAGGTCATGTATATTTATCTTAGTTTCAGATTATTCAGTACATAAGTAGTTGTTTGATAAATTATTCAATTTTTAACATCACGTGAGTATTTATTCCCCAAGTATATTTAATCCATTCTTAATATCCACCATCCGTCATGTGGGCCAATTTTTGATGTCAACCGTTCATTGGGTTGAGCCTACCATAGCCGTATCTTAAATGTGAATTGTCTATTGTATGGAGCTTATCTTCAACGTTGACCATCCACCTTGTGAGGCATATCTTCCAATGTGGGCTATCCATCATGTGGAGCCTGCCTTGAATGTGGGTCATTTGTTATGTTGGATATTAGATGTGTACCATACTTAAAGTGTTGTATTTGTTTTAAAATAATATTAAAAATTTAAATTTTCAAATTTCGGTGTTTTCCCTGCACATTTAAATTTTGGTGTTTTTGAGGTGTTGGTTTTGTCCCACATCGGATTTGACAAAAGAAATTTTCTTATTTATATGATAGGCCTTTTGCCTAGGGCTTGAGCCCCTTTCAGGGGGCATGTGAATTTAGTCCTGTGGGGGGGCTATGCCAATAGCTCTAATCTATGCCATTAACCACACACGCGCGCGCGCGCCGAGCCGAGCCGTGCCGAGCTGAGTCCGCGTCCGCATGCGCGAAGCGACGGGACAGGACGGGACGGGCTGGGCTGGGCGCGGGTGCGGGTGCGGGTGCGGTGTAAGTATACTCGCGTGGGTGTGTGTGTATGGGTACTCGCAGGACTGTATGTGCGAGAGTGTACTCGCACTTGCGCCTTTTCATTTTTAAAACAGAGAGATGCTTCCCTTCCGGTTGGTCGCCCCTATTGGGTTTAAACCCAACGGACCTAACCTTTTGTAAAGGGTGCTTATGCACCATTTCGGAGTCTATATAAAGACTTCTGATTCCAGTTTCAACATACGAAAATTCTCTGCCTTATAAAACTCTCTCTGATACGGTTTTACCATTGTTACTGAGTTCATTGCTGAGTCAACTCAGCACTTTCGGATTAAACTACAAGTGGTTTGAGCCCGTGTACAGTGAGTGCACCGCTGGGACCGGGTCATAGTCGTTGTATCCTGGAGGTCGATTGCTCTGGAAACCTGTTGCACTTGGGACGCTGTCCAAGGGGAGCAAATTCGATTTCAAGCCGAGTGACTCAGTCACGCCTCGACTCAATTCAATAAGTTTTTCTTTCTCTAAATTTATTTTCCTTTTTTGGTTCTCGATTTTTATAGTCTATTTAATTCAACATTTTATCCAACAATCTTGAAATCGAATTTTGTGTTGAATTACATAGACTATGGCTACAGTAACAGTAAATGCTTCTACTGAGTTAGCCAAAATCGAACCGTTCGCTGGACAATCCTTTAAACAGTGGAAACAGAAATTGATGTTCGCTCTTACCACCCTGAAAGTTTCATACATTTTATCTGAATCATTTACTATAGATCCAGCAAATCAAAATGAAGTAACAGATGAAAATAATTGCAAAAATTATATTCTAAACTCTTTATCCAACGAATTATATGATGTGTATGCTTCTTACGCCTCTGTTAAAGATATATGGATTGCTTTAGAAAAGAAATACATATTAGAAGATGCAGGCGCTAAGAAACATGCAATTGCTAATTTCCTTCACTATGAAATGACAGACGATAAATCTGTCACAAATCAGATTCACGACTTTCAAAGTCTAATTCACGAACTATCGACAGAAGGAATTAAGTTGGATGAGGTGTTTCTGTCAGGAGCGTTAATAGAAAAGTTACTGCCCTCCTGAAAAGAATATAAAAATAGAATGAAACATAAGAAGAACGGTGTTTCTTTGGAAACCACTATCGTACACATACGAATAGAGGAGGCCAATAGAATTAGGGACCAAAAAGGAAATAAAAATGAGATAGATTCAAAAGCGAATCTTGTGGAATCAAGTCGGACAAATAATAAGAAAAAGGGCAACTGTCATAACTGTGGCAAACCTGGACATTATGCAAATGAATGCAGGCTCAAAAAGAAGAATGCAAACAATCAATTCAAGAAAAAGGGAAACTGCTACAACTGTGGAAAGTCTGGGCATCATGTTAAAACCTGAAGGCTTAAGAAAAATAAAGATAAGCCGCAAGCTAATCTTACAGAAACAGGCAATGAGTCTGACATAGTAGTGGCTGTGGTGTCAGAAGTCTTCCTTGTAAACAACTTGGAGTGGGTGCTAGATACTGGTGCAACTAGACACGTGTGCAAGGATCGTAGCATGTTTACCTCCTACCAAGTATCAGGAGATGATGAACAGGTGTTCATGGAAAATGCTAGAACGTCTCCAGTTGTAGGGAAAGGGAAAGTACTTCTGAAACTCACTTCTGGAAAGACTCTAATGTTAAATGATGTCCTACATGTGCCTGACATTAGAAGAAACTTGGTCTCTGATTCGCTCCTCAATAAGGCTGGTGTCAAATTAGTATTTGATTCAGATAAGCTTGTAATGACTAAAAATAGAACCTTTGTTGGTAAGGGGTACTGTAGCGATGGTTTATTCATTGTAAATGTATCCAATGATAATAAGAAAATATCTAGTTCTGTTTATATCGTTGAACCTTTTTCTCTATGGCATAATAAATTAGGTCATATGAATGTGGCATCTTTAAAGAAAATGAAAAGATTAGGTTTATTACCTAATATATCTAATGAAGAGTTTAAAAAATGTGAAACATGTGTAGAATCAAAATTTATTAGAAAACCCTTTAAACAAATAGAAAGATCATCTGTTCTATTAGAGTTGATACATAGTGATTCAGGTGATTTTAGAAATCACATGTCTAGAGGTGGAAAAAGATATTATATAACTTTTGTAGATGACTACTCTAGGTTCACTAGAGTATATCTATTAAGAAACAAAGATGAAACTTTAGATGTTTTTTCTAAGTACAAAATTGAAGTTGAAAATCAATTAAATATAAAAATTAAAAGACTTAGAACAGATAGAGGAGGTGAATATGAATCTTCTCAATTTAGAGAATTATGTGAAAAGAATGGAATAATTCACGAAACTACAGCTCCTTATACACCAGAACAAAATGGAATAGTAGAACGTAAGAACAGAACTCTAAAAGAAATGATGAATGTCATGTTAAATAGTTCAAGCTTACCCTCAAATATGTGGGGAGAAGTAATTCTGTCTGCTTGTTATATCCTAAACAGGATTCCATCTAAATCTTCTGAACAAACACCATATGAACTTTGGAAGAATCATATTCCTAGTTATAAATATATTAAAGTGTGGGGGTGTCTTGCTAAAGTAGGATTGCCTGAAACTAAGAAAAGAAAATTAGGTCCTAAAACGACCGATTGTATATTTATAGGGTATGCACAAAACAGTGCGGCCTATAGATTTCTAGTTTTAAAAACTAAGGATAATATTCTAGATCTTAATACAATTATAGAAGCTAGAGATGCAGAGTTCTTTGAGAACGTATTCCCTACGAAATCTAAATCTATAGGAATAGAAAAAGTTAATGAATCAGATATTGCGTCTACTAGTAAAAATGCTTACGAGAAAGTAGTAGAAGAGATACAACCAAGAAAAAGTATTAGAGTTAGAAAAGAAACTAACTTAGGAGATGGTTTTTTCACATTCTTAGTAGAAGATAATCCTACAACTTATATAGAAGCTATTAACTCTCCAGATGCAACCTTTTGGAAGGAAGCAATAAATGATGAGTTAAAATCTATTATATCTAATAATACTTGAAAACTTGTAGACCTACCACCTGGTAACAAACCAATAGGCTGCAAATGGGTGTTTAGAAAGAAACTAAAACCAGATGGAACTATCGATAAGTTTAAGGCTAGGTTGGTAGCGAAAGGCTTTAAACAAAAGGAAGGAATAGATTATTTTGATACATATTCTCCTGTAACTAGGATTACATCTATTAGAGTCTTAATAGCGATAGCCTCCATATATAAACTAGTGGTACACCAGATGGATGTTAAGACTGCTTTCCTAAATGGAGACTTAAAAGAAGAAATATATATGGAGCAACCTGAGGGTTATAAGATATTAGGTAAAGAAAATAAAGTATGTAGACTAATTAAATCACTATATGGTTTAAAACAGGCTCCTAAACAATGGCATGAAAATTTTGATGGTGTTTTAAAATCAAATGGTTATCATATAAATGATGTAGATAGATGTGTATATAGTAAAATTTCTGAAAATGATTATGTTATCATATGTCTTTATGTTGATGACATGCTTATTTTTAGAACTAATATTAAATTAGTTAATGCAATTAAGAAATTCTTGTCATCTAAGTTTGACATGAAAGACTTAGGAGAGGCAAGTATAATATTGGGTATTGAAGTAACCAAGAAAAATGGTGTTATTATATTATCACAATCTCATTACATTGAGAAGATATTGAGAAAGTTTAACCATTTTGACTGTTTACCTGTCAGTACTCCTTATGATTATAGTGTGACTCTCATGAAGAATACAGAAAATAGTGTGTCTCAATTGGAATATTCCAGAATAATTGGTAGCCTCATGTATTTAACAAACTATACTAGACCTGACATAGCTTTTGCAGTAGGAAGGCTAAGTAGATATACACATAACCCTGGAAAAGAACATTGGAATGCATTGTCTAGAATTTTGCGATACCTAAAAGGTAATATGACATATGGTTTACATTATAATGGTTATCCTACTGTATTAGAAGGATATAGTGATGCTAACTGGATCAGTGATTCAGATGAGACAAAATCCACTAGTGAATATGTCTTCACTTTGGGTGGAGGAGCAGTCTCTTGGAAGTCCACCAAGCAGACATGTATTGCTCGGTCGACTATGCAATCCGAGTTTATTGCCTTAGAAAAGGCTGGATCAGAAGCTGAATGGCTTAGAAATCTCTTAGCTGATATACCATTGTGGCCAAAGCCTGTATCGGCCGTATCTATTCATTGTGACTGTCAAGCAGCTATAGCAAAAGCAAAAAGTAAAATATATAATGGAAAAAACAGGCATATTAGACTCAGACACAACATAGTGAAACATATGTTGCGTGATGGAGTCATATCTATTGACTTTGTGAGGTCAGAAAAGAATCTAGCAGATCATCTGACTAAAGGACTATCCAAAAAGTTAGTCAATGATACATCGAAGGGAATGAGGCTGAGCCTAATATATGAGCTGCCAGTGTCGGTAACCCAACTTATACAAGTGGAGATCCCATGAGATAGGTTCAATGGGTAAACAACAAGACACGAGGCAGACGATTGCACTGAGTTATATGAGCCCCTTCTATGGTGTACAGTGCGAGCAGCAACGCAGAAGGATGAGTTTTTAGAACTCTTAATGGATCCATAGCCATATATTTGGTGGTGTATACAGTTGCTGCATACACTTGATGGAATTCACCTATATGGGTGTGAAGGTGGAGGCCGCTTCCTATGAGAATCTAGGCGAATTCTCTAGAGCACTCATGAAATCCAGGTAATGGTGTATGGCCGAAACGCACCGAACCACAGAATCACTTGCAGAGGAAGAGTTGTGTAAGTGGCATGTACTTGCGATCTACATTAAAAGGATTCAGGTTCAAGACTATGGTGTCACCTGATTCCTGTAGACCTGTCTTGCTTACTCTAATGTCGGTTCAAGTCTATGGTGACACCGGCACCATTGCACAACTATTTCGCTTTAATCCGAAAGCATTTTATTTTAAAACATATGGGGGATTGTTGTATTTGTTTTAAAATAATATTAAAAATTTGAATTTTCAAATTTCGGTGTTTTCCCTCCACATTTAAATTTTGGTGTTTTTGAGGTGTTGGTTTTGTCCCACATCGGATTTGACAAAAGAAATTTTCTTGTTTATATGATAGGCCTTTTGCCTAGGACTTGAGCCCCTTTCAGGGGGCATGTGAATTTGGTCCTGTGGGGGGCTATGCCAATAGCTCTAATCTATGCCATTAACCACACACGCGCGCGCGCGCGCCGAGCGGAGCCGTGCCGTGCCGAGCCGAGCCTAGCCGAGTCCGAGTCCGTGTCCGCGTCCGCGTGCGCGACGCGACGGGACGGGACGGGCTGGGCTGGGCGCGGGTGCGGGTGCGGGTGCGGTGTAAGTGTACTCGCGTGGGTGTGTGTGTATGGGTACTCGCAGGACTGTATGTGCGAGAGTGTACTCGCACTTGCGCCTTTTCGTTTTTAAACCAGAGAGATGCTTCCCTTCCGGTTGGTCGCCCCTATTGGGTTTAAACCCAACGGACCTAACCTTTTGTAAAGGGTGCTTATGCACCATTTCGGAGTGTATATAAAGACTTCCGATTCCAGTTTCAACATACGAAAATTTCCTGCCTTATAAAACTCTCTCTAATACGGTTTTACCATTGTTACTGAGTTCATTGCTGAGTCAACTCATCACTTTCGGATTAAACTGCAAGTGGTTCGAGCCCGTGTACAGTGAGTGCACCGCTGGGACCGGGTCATAGTCGTTGTATCCTGGAGGTCGATTGCTCTGGAAACTTGTTGCACTTGGGACGCTGTCCAAGGGGAGCAAATTCGATTTCAAGCCGAGTGACTCAGTTACGCCTCGACTCAATTCAATAAGTTTTTCTTTCTCTAAATTTATTTTCCTTTTTTCGTTCTCGATTTTTATAGTCTATTTAATTCAACATTTTATCCAACATAAAAAACCATAAGTCTCTTATAGATTATTATTATTTTAGATAAAATAAAAAATTATTCAAAAAGTAAGAAAAAGATGAGTAGCAAAAGCTTTTCATATGTGTCATATATCAGCATGCTTTTACATGAAAGATGGCACATTATTTTTCTAATTCTACTAACATCACAGCTGTGATAAGAATTTATTTTTAACTAAGCATTTTTTTAAAAAAAAATTAACACAACTAAAGCTATATTTAATAACTACGTATTCTAATTAAATTAAAACTTACATGCTTCTCTCACTTTTATTGTTAAAATCTACTTTCATCTCAAACTATTTTTGAAGATATCAAATTTATTTGTGCTTAATGCTTTAGTGAAAATATTTATCATTTAGTTACTAGTTGAGATATGAATTAACTCCACCTATTTAGGTGATCCATATAATGTAAAATTATCCCTAAAACCACTAAAATCATGTGGTGCAGTTTACCTGAGTTTTTGAATGATCTAAATTTTTAGGTGTCTATTAATCCTAGCATAGCTCATCTTAAGAATAGATTGGATGGAATGCTAAACAGTAGGTCCCAAATTGCTTTGGATTGGTCTAAGATTTTGATGCATCCACCTTGAAGGGCCTTACCTTGTGGACGGTGTAAATGTGGGTCTCATATCACCGACGGCCCCACACACCTGGTTGTAAAATAAGCTAATTCTATAATAATTGCAGGGGAAGCATGTTTACAACCGTCTTTAAGAGAACTTTGATACTTTGGGACAGTGAAATGGATGATATTTCTAAATGGCATACAACTAACTCAAAAGAATGCATCTAAATTTTAGGCACCCGTTTAAATGTATCATGAACAAAAATTATCTTTTATTATCTGACCATCAAATTTGGTGGATATTCATTGGACGTTAAAAATATTAAAAATGAAATCTACCTAATGGCTTTATTTCAACAAACAAGTGTATAGGAACCAATGGCTAGGATTCATCAACCAATCTAACATTTGGACCTTAACATAGCAACATGGCATTTTCGCTTATAGATCAGGTCCATCCATATATTGGGTCCCAACATGCATCGCATATGTAGGAAAAACTATACCTATTATGCATTAATATCCACTTGATTGCTTGTATTAAATAAATGGCAAAAAATTAATATATTATGGTCAAGGATGAGATTTTCTGATGAACTTAATTTGGATTTTTGAAACATAAACCATCTTTATTAGGCTCCAATAGATTAATAAAATCAGTGGACCTCTCGCAGGTCTTATTAGTTTAATCATGTAGATGTTGACGTGCCCATCCATATGAGACGAATCAAATAGTCATGGTTTGTGGTCCTGGGTTTGGGACCCACCATGTTCGCCCATCTTCTTCACACAAGTTAGTATGTAGAAAAAAATCTCTACCATTTACACCTACCATGATGGATTTGTATGGGCCCATTTTCTGTTTTGGGAACTAAATAATACAAAGGTATATATAGTGACAAATCTTCTTTTCAGACATTTGTTGTTTCCAGAGGTTTTAGATTTTTTTTTAATGGTTCGTGGATGCCTTGAATCCGTCGGTGAGGCTCAACTTGTATGACAGGTACATAACAAATAAAATCTACATTGGATCATTTCAAATTTGGGTCCTTTGTTTTGAAAATGGACGGTTATCATGACCTTTTTTTAATCAAACGGTTGAAATATTCAGTCTAATTAATTTTTTGATTTGAAAAAAAAAAAATTAAATTCCAACAGCCCTGATGTGTGACTTCATACCACGCTGCGATGTACACAAGCAAACTTCTTGTGAATATTATAGGGAAGATTTTGTTGAAAATATGAAATCTAAACAAAAAAATCTTTATTATAAATTGGTAAATTATTTTAAAATTGTAATATGTAATAAATGTGTTTGAGATGATTTTTAAATTTTTAATGAATTCTATGCTAATATCACAATTAGTTTGTGATAAATTCATAAAAAAAATTAAAATTGCATGGATTTTAAAATCTTGAGATATTTGCACGTTAATATCATTATAGATTAATGAAACTATGTCAAGATTTTCAAAAATCTCATCCATAATTGTCACATAAGCATTATGATAAATCTTGTTATTATTGGAAAATTTTTAGGTAGGTTTTCTGATTTTGACATTTTTCTCTTGATATTATTGGAAAATTTTCATTGAAAATAAAATACCAAAAGAATACTTTTTTATAGATAAACAAATAATTAAAAATTTATAATTTATAATTATAAATGAATTATTTTACTTTTAAATAAGTTTTGCATTAAAATGACAATAATTTCAGGAAACATGGTGGGGTCCACTCAATGGCTAGATTGTATGAAATATACACACCACAGTGGGTCCCACGCGTATATAAGTAGGTTAATAAGTAGTGAATAGATGATTAACTTGAATTAAGCTCATTCTACAGGATCGGTTGTCCACATAAATATCGCGGCATTTTAAACATCTCTTAGATATTTGTCAGCGGGTGTAACATTGCAACCACATGGAACGTTGGTGGACGCAAAATAATCGAGGACGATGGTTGGTCATCTTCCTTAGGGCACGCGTCTATGGCTATCAAATTCATCCAAATAGTGGACACATTATCATAGTGATTGAACAATCCCAACCATCCAATTGGTTGCTAACGAATGGATGGTTAAACATAATAAAAAATCGGATAGTTACTATCATCTGCTAAGTGAGATTTGTGGTAATGCTCATCCACAAACGGATCAACAATTGTACGGTCATGATTTCAGCACATATGGTGATGAATTATCCAACCGGATAATAATTATATAGATGGTAATCGCACTTCATGAATTTTAAGTGGGTTGAGTCCGGCCACAAAATATTCGATGGTGGGTCTGGTTTGGCCATAATTCTTGGCCTACTTAGTAAGATGGTCAGTTAGGTTTGGGTTGACCCCGGCCCAACCTGAATTGGACCCATTGCCACCGATACTTGTTAGGACTGAAAGTTGGGCAAGTGCAACCCGACCAACTTGGGTTAGGCTGGGCAGGATGTTTTGGGTTTGGTCTTGAGCTTGGATTATATACAAACACCAACTCAACTTGATTAAACTTGGGTCGGGCTTAGGTTGAGGTCTTGGGCTGCCCAACCCAATCCTGATTGATATTTAAGTTACTTATAAATTATAATTGAGTGTAGATTGTATGTGCTAAAGGCATGAGAAATTCCAATGTTGTCAGGTCTCATTGGTCCACATCATTTGCGATGACTCAAGCTAACAAGATGCACCTGATTTCTCTCTCCCATATATATTGCTAGCTGAACAATATAACTTTTAAAGGAGCTGCTGTCTTATATTTTACCTTACTTGTCTAGAAAAAATGAAGTCTTCTTTACTATGAATAATTACATATATAATTAATAAAATCATAGGGATAAAAAATAAGTATTGAAATATAATAAACTAATGTAATAAACAAAATATTAGAATGTATCCACCCCACCTGCTTGGGTTAAGAAGTCCCAACCCAAGGTTGGGTTGGGTTGGATTAGAGTTGAGGTATAGGAACTTTGGATTGGGGTAGGGTTGAGCACCAACCCAATTCAAACCCGCCTGACCTTCAGCCCTAATACTTGTGCTGGTTCTCATTTAGGCGTGGCAATGGGCTGGGCTGGGCCTATGGGATGTGGTCCTAATTTTATTTTTTTTTAAATGATTTTGCTGGACCTAGACGCTGCCCATCGCCAGCCTTATTCACTATGGCTGGGCTCTGTATGGGCCCTGATTGCACTATTCTCAATGGTTGGCCTCTGCTTGGGCCATTTTAACTTGTAGGTCCCACAGGGGAAGAAGCATGGCCAATAATCATAATAGTAAGATGATCTTAAGTTCTTAACCATCGACCATTTTGCTTTCATTGTCCACTTGACAGCTGGGGCCCTCCAGTTGGATGGTTAGGATTGCTTGGAGTATTTCACGATGATGCGATGGGCCCGTCCATATAACTTGAATGAGAATAGGCTCTATCAAATATTAACTTATAAGTATGGTTTTTATCTGCCACGTTGCATTTGACGATCGCAGTTATACTGTCTTTCCACGTCAGCGTCAGTAAAGATGGACCGAGGGGGTCTTCGTGGCACACATGCCAACCTGGCACACGTGTAAACGTAAGCTCCATACTAACACGAGTACCAAGAAACCCTCTTCATGCGAGCAAGTACAAGAAGCATTTCCTGTAGGTTCGACCATCAAACCCAGTTGCAACCCAAGTGAAAATGGCCGGGTCAACAACATGGGTTATTGGACCGGCCGGATCAAGAATTAAACGGGTCTAGGTCCAAGGGTTCAACCCATGTGGGGGACCTCGACCTAAATCTCTTTTTAACGGTCTAGTTTAGGCCGTCCTAAAATGGACCTACCAGACCAAGAAATTAGTTAATTACTTTAAGATGTATTATGGACTGTTTATAATTACTGAGTTATGATGTTATACTTAATTAATTCATGTATAGATTGTTAAAGATGGCGGCATCAAATGTTCTTCATTTGATAGGTTAGTGAGAAAGAAATGAATGGTCGTGAAAGTTCACGTGAAACCATTGTATGGTCAAAAAGAAAAAGAACACTGACCCGAAGTCTAGTTGCTTGCATGATCGGAGACTTTATGGCACACATGTTGTAGGGCTTGAATTCGGAGCCACACATGTAGTAAATAACTTGATTTTAATTGCATGCGTGTAAGCATATAGGTGCCAAGTGTACCAAAGTCAGATTTGAATGAATGTCTCGTGACCTTAGGTGCCAAAATATTCTGATTTTGTCTGGATTTATGAAGATTGGCTTGATTATTCAAATACTAAATGATAAGAAATTAGGTGATTTGTGAATGAAAGAGTTAGTATTTTGGATGAGTCCTTTTCACCTCGAAGACAATAATTTTTATCACAAATATGTGAGCTTAGGTCGCATTCGTTAGTAAAATAAATATTTAAGAAAAAAAAGGAATATTAAAGGCCAAGTCTAATTTTATTAATCTGAATATAAATACAATATAATGAGTTGATGGGTAAGTAAAGCAGAAAATTACTAACAACAATTTGAGCATGTGAAACGGACATAAATAATGTTATCTCAAATTACAGATTTTACAATTTCTATAAAAATAATTAAAGAACCGAAAAATATAAGGACAGACTGAAGCACATGTGATCACATTATCCTTAAAATGTTATTCCCCACTTATTAAAATGATTGAGAGTGCTGATAAGTTACAGGTAAACCGCTTTTAAGATACAAGAAGCTGGGTGTGGTTCCACGTTTAGTAAATATGAAGAACCATAAATGGAACTCTATATACACACCTTCTTTTTTTTACAGATAAATAAAAGAAAATTTCCAAATTTAGGGAGAATATTAGAAAATTTTAAACTATTGCTTTGGTCTATTTCTTGAAGCCTTCTGGCTAAGGTTCGTATAAACTTTGCTGACTGATCAGAATACACTGTTGCTCCTCTTGTCGGGTCATAAGTGAGACTAGTTTGAGTGTCGATGATGGTCCAATGAACCATCCAGGCATTGTTTATATAGGCCATGGTTGCTGATCATTTTAATCCAGGGTCATAACTCAATATGACCATTATATGGTTGTTGGTGAGAAACTAGCCATTAACCGTTTTGCATGTGGGACAACCAACTGATGCATGCTAGCAGTTTAGACCCACTAGCTAGCTATTTTATGACTATTGGGCTAGGCACGTGTAACAATTTTTGTAATCGTTTTATGACCACATGCAGCAGTTTGTGCATAATCTGGTTTAATGTTGCATGTGCAGTTAAACTTCTCTCCAACGGCTAGTTTATGGCCTCTATAAAAGCCACACTAGTCTTATTCAGACCACTTGCCCAATCCAGCTACCTGAACCATATTTGTCGCACCACGACTCGCACTCGTCTCACACCAGTTCGTATAAGGTTGCGAAGGAGCAGCCCATTAACGACCCAATGTTCACATGCGAAGTGTGCTATTAGCACATCTATAGTCACACTGGCTTATATGCCCACGCCTTTACACCAAGTCTGTGATCGTGCTTATGACCGAACACGCAAGTCCCTATACTCCATGGATCAACCAAACAAATAATAAGGTACTCCACACCTCACATATAAATACTATTTTTTCTTGACTTCTTTCTGATATGATATGGGATTATTCCTAAAAACGCCAAAACCACAAGTTTTTCAAATAAAACTTTTATTATATATATGTATTTATTTATTATTAAAATATTTTTAATCAAATTTTTTTCACAACAAGTAACTGAGTCTTTTGAACATGCATGGTCATGAGATAGCCATGAAAACTTAGATGGTTATGATTTGATTGGTAGGCTATGACTGAAAAAATCACTAGGGGCTTAGAGATTTGAGGCATCTGACAAGGGATCATGAATGATAAACTAAACTAATTCCAACTTACCGTAATAATATGCTAGACAAAAGTTGAAAAACTAAAGTAAAGTTATGTTAATTGATTCAAACTTATAGCATAGTGCTCGATAGAAATTGATAGGCTAAACTAAGCTAAAGTAACATAAGCATCCATGTGGGATAAAAGATTGATGGACATCATTTAGTTAAAAGTGATTTTTTATTTTTGAATTGACGAGAGCCTAGTTTAGTGTTGCTTTTATAGGCTTAGGTTAAGCAGCGTGGCCTTGGGTATAACCCATCGGCCTTCAGGATCAATGTTTTGATCGATTAGTAGCCTTAATTTAATAGGCTTCTATTTTGAGAAGGGGACAACCAACTACTACATATATTTCCATATATAGTCATGCTTCTAGTTCTAAACGGATTTCTTCTCTTAATACCACACTCTGAGGTTTACAACTATATGTGGCCAATTAAATCCAACCATGTGTCACTGGGTATCACTACCTTATATACTGTGCAAATTTTCGTATGCACTTTGAGCATTTTACATACTTACAACCTCTGGGGTTTTGGTCGTATATGTCTTTCAGTGTACTAACATTCTTAGAGTGATGCGCATATATTATAGAGGTGTATCTGAGATTATTATTTTTTTATCCATACCCTAAGTGAGTACTTTTTCGAATTTCTGTATAAGTGTGTCAATACATGGTCACATCTTATTTGTCGGATTTGGCATATAGTAGGTTGAGTCTGAATACATGTCACCGGTACACATAAGGCTCTGTCGAGGGAATGCCCTGGCCTGCCAATCCCAAGTATGGGTCAACCTTGAATGAATGAGTTGGCTCACTCATTTTGACTAAGGCCCCACCTAATTTTTAAGTAGGTTGGGTCCGGGGCAGAAATATAGAACCGATACAAATTTCTGGGTGGGACAGCCTGTTCTTTGGCAGGTCATCTACGCAGTCGAACCACCTGATGAGTGGCATAGATCTCACATCCATGTATCATGTTGGCACTTGTTTTGGTTTATAGAGGAGCTGCATGTCTTTTCTTGAAAAGACTGATGCTTTGGTGTGGCAACGGGCCGGGCGGGCTACCCAGTTGTGGCTTTGAAACAGTTAGTTTACATCGTGGGCTTGCATGGGCTTGGAATATGCTCAGTTAGTTTACATCGTGGGCTTGCATGGGCTTGGAATATGGTTGGCCCATTCAAAATTTTCCATCGGAAATAGTAATTGGGTCAATATTCAAGTGGGGCAGGGCAATGCCTGGGCGTAACCATTTTTCGGACCGGGCTTGGGACTGCTATGTCAGAGCCCATACTCGCCAAGGCCCATTAGGTGATAGTGTTGGGCTGGGCCCATCATAAACAACTATGTTTGAGAGGTCTGCTTTGTGGTGGTAGTTCTTGTTTCATCCATTGCACACATGTAATACATGCAGCAATCTACACCATGCAAATGGTGACAATCTACACCATGCAAATGGTGAGGCCCGTTGAAATGAAGTGTAGCCCGAAAGTCCCACTACTCCAACGATCCTGACCGTCCAAGTGGCAACTACCAATTTAATGACCAAAATATAGAGGGAATACGATTGGAAGTGGACTAAGTATCTCAAGGTCCAGCCCATGAGCTAAGAATCGGATTACGTACACCATGCAAGCCAGGAGCGAGCCATGGCCCTGCAGAAAGTGTTTAGACCTGTGCGGTGAGCATGAGAAGGTGCACCAGATGGACGGATTGGATGTCACACGCACAACACAGCAGGCCCCACAGAGTTCTTCTATGCCCATCATTATGGCGGTTATTATTTGATCCAATTGCATCAGTTTATCAGAGAAATTCTAGAATCTATGCCCATCATTGTGGCGACTATTATTTGATCGTACGGTTTAGATAAAGGTTAGGCGTCCTCTCATGACATTAGGCAGTCATTGGGTCAACTTGACCCGATGAGCGGACTTGATCTCTCTTATATCCTGATTAGGATCTACATTCCGGATCCATCTTGTCAGATCCGGATCCAGATCATAGGATCTGATTAATAGTCGGTTGGGATCAGGACCTACCCCAATGAAGAACCGAACTAGTCGGCGGTCCTGAAAAGAATAGCTTGGCCAATGGGTTGAGTTGACCAGGTAACCCAACAAACCGAGTCCAGTTGGATGTCAGTCACAAGAAGACCTGATGGACAGAATGGATGTCACTTATACAATATGGTAGGCCCCAAAGAGTTCATTTATTCTCCATGCTGCTGCATAAAATAAGTGCCCACAGACGACTCTAGTTCCAATTGGATGGTTAGGCTTCTCCAGAGCCGGTTTGATTCTTGTTGTATGGCCCATCCTAGGTAGAACTTACCTAGGGTTTCTATAGCTAAAATGCTGATCATATATACAAGCGATTGGAGTCTTTTTTTGAATGGATACTTAACACACACACACACACACACACACACACACACACACATATATATATATATATATATATATATATATATATATAAGCTTGAGTTCATTTAAAAAAAAAAAAAAAATGAAACGAAAGAAATTATTATAATATTAATATTATTTTAAGTGCAACCTTTATGGGTTCATCATGCCTCAATTATTTGCAAGTCATGCGTTGTACCCTATCTTCCAAACTCAAATTCTTTTGGCTTTCGTGACATCTCCACTCCCTCTCTTTCGTTTTTTAATTCAATCAGCTTTGGTAGGACTTGTCCTATTTACGTGCACTCATATATTCATTTGGCCACTAATACATGCTATAATATAATCTATTCATTTATTTATTTGGTCCCCGTATCTCTATCTTCATGGCCTTAGATATTTATACCTTTCGATGTGAAGCCATCTTTGGCCAGATATCTTCATGGCCTTAGATATTTATACCTTTCGATGTGAAGCCATCTTTGGCCAGATAAAGTGTGATTGGTAGTGTTTTACCTGTTGATTATGGCTTTTGTTATGGTTTTATGAGATTTAAAAATGGAAAAATATCTTTCTATTTTTTCTTTTTTCTTTTTGCTGTTGCGTAGAGGTACACCTGGGAGTTCTGAGTTCTAGAGAAGCTACAAATCCTAGGAGTATGGTTTATTCTATGGTGGTCAATCTTTTGTTTGGCTAGCATTAAAGATTAGAAGCCACAAATTTAATTAAAATTTATAAATTTATTATTTGGTTAATAGATTATTTATTTATTTTTATCCCAGATGGATGTCATAAGAATGTTTAAGAAAAATCGACAGCCGTGATAAACGTCAGACAATGTTAACATTCATTGGGGTTGAAGGTTGTCAATTCCTATTTTTGAGATGGCACTGGACCTATCAATCCTTTAGAGCCCTCAAACAAAAGATTCAAAAGTAAATGCATGAATTCACCAATCTAGACTAAACCATGTAAGGATCCAAGTCCTACTATTATAAGAAGCATGCTCACATAGTTCTTGGGTGCAAGTGGTGCATGTATGCCATCCAAACTGCTCGTCTATCGGGCCACATCACAGGTATGCTATAACTAAGAAATGACACTAGCCCATTATCCAAACTGATCCAATAAGGGATTTCTGTCAATTGAATGACAGCCATTGTTCGCCCATTTTTTCTCAAAATTCTTCCAATTGAATGTTAAGATCATCCAACCTGTATTTTTTCTGTGCCATGGCCCATCTACGATGACGGATGCTGGATTAGCAGTCCGGATGTTAAACACATCTGCCATGGATGCCCCTGTGGTGTTTGTGATCTTAGGGCCTGTTTGGCCGGACAGATCCCATGGGATTAGGAGGGATTGGATGGGATGGATTTTAAGGTAATGATGGTGGTGTTAGTGGATTGGTTTAAGATCCATGGGATTGCTATGTCCGGGATAAGTTCATCGAGTCTGTTTGGCATGCCCGGCATATCCGGGGATTTTACCTTCCAATCCGTCCAACCAAACATGCCCCAGGCACGATTGAACAGGATTAGGAGGGATGGGATCAATTTTAAGGTAATGATGGTGATGTCAGTGGATTGGTTTAAGATCCATGAGTTTGCTATATCCCGGGACAAGTTCAACGGGTCTGTTTGGCTTGTTTGGCATATCCTGGGATTTTACCATCCCATCCCTCCTAGTCCCTCTTAAGCCGCCCGGCCAAACAGGCTTTCATATATGCAAATGATGGCAGGATTCCTTCTGTTGCTATTACTCATCTAAATGAGCATTTACTCCACTATCTCTCTCAACCTCATTAGCTAAGATCTCCCCTCAACAACTTCCAAATGTGTCATTGTAATCATAGATTTGCAATCCCACCTTTTCACTAATGCTTCCACTCACGAAGAGAATTAAAAAAGGTGGTATCTTTTACAAGCATGGATCTCTCATGAATCACCAACTGCTTAAAATAATAAGAATATCAACGGTAATTAATATTAATAATAATAAAAGTAGGAGTGCGGATCCTCTGTTTCGTGGAAACAAGTGAGCAGCTGAATCCACCACCATTATTATTGGTCCACGTCACTTTAAGTGCCACATCACCAATTTATTTTAATATATTAAAAAAATTACATGTGAGGAAAAGTCTACGAAAAGTTAGCCGGTTTTGTTTGGAAAATCTAATTTAAGGGGTTTAGCCCAAAATTGAAGTATACCTAAATATCAAGTGGATCATACCACTGTAAACAGTGGGATAATAATTTCCACCGTTGAAACCTTTCGAGGCCCTATGGTCATCCAACCTGTTCATAAGATCGTACAGACATGGATGAAGGTAAGAAACAAATATAAGCTTGATCCAAAACATTTGTAGCCCCCGAGAAATTTTTAAGAGTAAACGTTCAATTCAAGTGTTTTCTATAGTGTGGTCCATTTGAACATTGTATATGCTTTGTTTTTTGTCTCAAGCTCTAAAATTATCAGGTAAAATTGATGGACGGAGCAGATAAAATACATAAATCATAGTAGGCCCCACAGAATTTACTCAATACACTAATGAGTTGATCACTACGCGATCCTCTTCCATCCATTTGGGGATTAAGCGCACTTGTTGGATAGAAAGACTCGCTACTAAAGTGATGTCGCCAAGTGATGTGGGTCCCACCATGATGTATGTTTTGTATCCATACCGTTCATCCATTTGGAGAGATCATTTTAGGGCATAAGCCAAAGAATAAATCAAATCTAAAACTTGAGTGGCCCCCACCCCAGGAAAACCTTGGAGAGAGTCACACCCACCATTAAAAACTTCTAAGGGTCACAAAAGTTGTCGATCAATCTGATATGCATGTTTTCCCTTCTTTAATGCCTGTGTTAACTTAAGGTCCACCGTGATTTTTATCTAAGTTTTCATTTGGGGATTTAACACAAAAGTTGAGTAGCTAGACCCGCTACTAAAGTCCCGTCACCTAGTTATGTCAGTCCCACCATGATGTATTTTTTTTGTATCCACACCTTCCATCCATTTGGAGAGATCATTTTAGGGCATGAGCCAAAGAATGAATCAGATACAAAAATTGAGTGGACCCCACCACAAAAAACAATGAAAAGAGTACGCTCACCATTAAAAACTTGTAAGGGCCACAAAAGTTTTCGATTGAGCTTATATTTGTGTTTTCGCTTCTTTAATGTATGTGTTAACTTATGAACAGGTTGGATCTCAAATAAAAATCAAGATGGACCTTAAGAAGGCTTCAACAGTGGACATCACTCTCCTCACTGTTTTCTATGATGGGGTCCACTTGAGCTTTGGATCTACCTCATGCTTTTGATCATAACCTAAAATGATCTCTCCAAATGGATGGACAGTGTGGATACAACACATACATCATGGTGGGCCCAACAAAACTTCGTGGCATCACTTTAATAGCGAGTCTAGCTACTCAACGTGTCAGTAGCTAATCCGTTTCTAATTTCTTTCTTTTAAAATTTAATTAGGCCATGCATTTCATGAAAATTTTATAAGATAAAAAAAATATTTACAAAATCTGCTTGGTTAGCAAGGAATATTAACTGCAACCCAATATGAGTGATGTCCGTAGGATCCTCACCGTGGGCCCACCTTGATCTATGTGTTGTATATCTACTCCATCTATCCGTTTTCTTATATTATTTTAAGACTCGACCCAAATCGGTACTTGTGATCCGGTCAGACTCGGTCCGGATTAGTCCAAGCCAGATCCGTAGATCGGGTTAGACATGCTGAATTTAATACCGAGTCAGGACGAGTTTAGGTCAGGCCTATTTCAAAACTGAATCAAGTCGGGTTAGCCCTTCTCAGTCTGAATCGACTTGATGCTCACCTCTAACCATGATTGTTGTTTTTTAATCCACACTATTTATCCGTTTTGCCCACTTATATCAGGGCATGAGTCTAAAAATAGATAGATCGATATCTCAAGTAGACCATACCATAAGAAAAGTGGTGATTGAACGCATACCATTATAAACTTCGTAGAGCCTAATGTAATGTTTATTTTCTATCCAACCAACTGATAACGTTACAAAGACATGGATGAAGAGAAAATACAAACATCAGCTTGATTCAAAACTTTTGTAGCCCCCAATAAGTTTTTAATCTTTTATTCATCCATGTTTCTTGTGGTGTGGTCCACCTGAGATTTGGATCTTCCTCAATTTTGTGCACATGAACTACAATGATCTATAAAAATGGAGGGACAGCGTTGATAAAATACATACATCATGGTGGAGCCAATAGAGCTTTTCCAAGAACACACAAAGCAATGTTTTAGCTCCATCCCACAATGAAGATGACCTGGCTAGAGCTGTACACGAGTCGAGTTAGAGAGTTAGCTCGCTCGGATCAACTCAGAAAAGCTCGACTCGACTTGGATTGAAACTATGTCCGAACCGAGTCGAGCCATTTTTTATGAGCTTAGAACAATTCGAGTCGAGTCCGAATTGGACCTAGCTTAACTCGGTATTGAGCTCGACTCAGCTCGAACTCGACTCAGATCGAGTTTTCCTAATATATATAAGTTTTTTTTTAAAAAAAAAAAAAAACCTTCCCTTTACTTCATTTCAGTTCGCCCGAGTGCCCGATGACCCAAACCCTAACCCTAACCCATTCGTTCCCTCAACTCTAACCCAGCGTCTCAGCCAGCCCCCAAATCGCCCATCTCCCCATTTCGCCCAAATCGGCTAGCAACTCTTAATCCCTAACCCGTTCGCCCCCTCTCAGCCGTCTGTTTATGTAAGACCCGTATCCTAGTCCGTACTGTTCCGTCAACTCCCGCGATTCTCCTGGTCGAATTCTGGCAACCTGGGACCGATAATCGACGTTCGCGCTCGACCCTAAGTCGTATCCTGTATATCTGAGTCGATTCAATCCGAGACTTGTACCATTATGACCACACTGTCGCCGCAGTTCCAACGTCGCGACTCACTCACTGATCCGATACCATGGCAGGGAGATGCAGACCTACATTTAGTTTGAGAAAAACACCGCGCATTACAAATTTCAAGAGAATCTCTACAATATGTCAAATCAATCATCTCATGTCAAGTACAAAGCAACCCATGATTTCTCTCTCCAAAGTCAACTCTTTCTCACCCTCTCTCTTACACCACCATACATGTTAAGTACCACATCCATCAATCACCTCACCCTTTCACCCATCACACCCATCCCTCATCTCTCTTACAACTCTCTTTCTCTCTCACATTTTTCCAAGCAACATTCTAAGGGAGAGAGTGGTGGACGTCCAACATTTCTAAGGGAGAGAAGTGGGTTGTGTGGCTCACTTTTCCATCCCAAAAGCTCTTATCCTAGCCATTCATTTCTCATCTCCACCATCAAAGTGAAGCACAAGGAGACCGGCATTCCAATGGACCGAGAAGATCATAAGGTGGGTGCTTTTATTTATTGATTTTGTGATTTATGGGCCCACATATGTGGGACCCATCTTGTTATATACACATGGGGAGGGCCCATAGTGGCGGGTTCCCTCCCCTCCATCACACGTGTCCCTTTGTCTCTCTCTATATCTCCCTCTCTCCTTCATTTTTCTTGTGATGATGTGGTCGTGTGGCCCACCCGGATGGACCCTACTATGGAACAGGTAGTTTATCCAAGCCAATTGAATGTGGGGTCCACTTTATATATGTGTTATACCCACACCATCGGTGCACAAGGTGGCCCACCTGGACAACCCATTTGATGGTGGGGCCCACCTTAGTTTGTGTGGTATCCAAGGTCGTCCAGCGTCCGTGGACACTGAACGTCTACACAGTGAAGTGTGAAGTGTAAGATGACAGTGGGTGTGCTAACGTCAAGACAAAAAAAAAGGGTTTTGAAGTGGACCGCTCATGCAGGCCCCACCTTGATATATTTTTTTAATCCAAGCCATCCATCCCTTTCTCTAGCTCATTTTAGGCGTTGAGCCGAAAAATGGAGCTGATCCAACTTTTTGGTGGGCCTTAGGAATTTTAATGGTGGAGATCATTACCACCACTTATGTTTGGCGTGGCCCATTTTATATGCATGTGGCCCATGTGGTGTAGCCCACTTACCACATTTATGGCCCATTGTTAAGGCCCACCTTGGTTGTATAAGGCCCGTGTTGAAGCCTGCCTTGATAAATATGAGGCCCATATTATGAGGGCCCATTCTAATGTATTAGGGCCCATGGCTTGAGGCCCATTATGATGTATTCAAAGCCCCATGGGTTATGGCCCATTGCATTGAACAAAAGGCCCATTGGTGCGGCCCATTGATGTGGCTCACCTTGGTATATGTATGAGGCCCATCTTGATTTATTTGTAGTTGTCCATTGAGGCTCACCTTAGTATATATATGAGGCCTACCTTGATTCATTTGTGGCCGTCCGTTGAGACCCATTTGATATATATAAGGCCCATGTGATTAGGCCTATTTTGATGGATTCTAAGGCCCATGGGTTAAGGCCCATTGTGATGTATTTGGAACCCATGGGTTAAGGCTCATTGTGATGTATTAAGACCTATGGGTTGAGGCCCATTATGATATATTTGGAGCCTATAGGTTAAGGCCCATTGTGATGTATCAGGGCCCATGGGTTAAGGCCCATTATGATGTGTTTCTGGCTCATATGTTGTGACCCATTTGATATATTTTCAACCCATGTGATGAGGCCCATCTTGAGGTATTTATGGCCTGCATGGCTAGTCCTGATGTGGTGTACATGCGGCTTAAGGCGAGGAATGTGCACTCGATGTAATGTGTGATTTCACTATAATGCAGGCAATGATGTTTATGGCAGGCCGTGCCTTGGGAGCAATGTTGGTTTGACGTCCACATTATAAGAATAATGTTGGTTAAATGTCCACATTATAACTCTCTTTAAGGCCTATTGATAGGCTCATACTTGTTGTGTTTAGGCTATCAAGGCCCGTCTTCGTTATGAGGATAGTTTATCACCGTATAAAATGCTTAGTATAACTCCATTATTCATGCCCATACGCATCATATATATGTCTGATATGAGAAATGTTTGATCATAGCATACGCCATTAGGCAGACCATTTATGGGACTCATGAGACGGAGTGCCCCACATTTCACGTAATACGCGCAGGATTGTTGTATGACTGGTTAGTGTGACCCATGCATCTCGCATATATGTGACTTGATCATTGTATGCCCTAGCGACATCAGGGTCGTGGCCTCCACAGGCACATCGTAGATGGTCAGATGGAACACCGAAAATGCTTGGTTCTAATGCTATGGGCATGTAGGATGTCCTTGGGGGAAAATCTCAAAACCTCCTTAGTACCAGGGGATGCTCCAATGTCTAGACCGAGTGAAATATGAGCGCCGGTGCCTATACCAAGAGGCCGTGTCTCCCACTGTATCGTGGTCGGTTGGAAGGGGATGTGGCCTTATCCGCCCGAGTGAGGGGGTTATAAGCTAGGCTGAGTATGACCAGCTGGTAAATGGGTCCGCTATCGACGTACCGGATAGGTATTGGTAGACTATTGGTCAGGCGGATAGTGAGGTCTCTGTAACACTCCGAATTTTTACTAACCTGGAATTAGACGTTCTTAGGCAATAGGTCAACCATATCACTCTTAGAAATCAATCCTAAAGTCTAGAAATCGATTTTCAATCCATTTCCTTCAAAATCTCACCTTTCACTACCCCATTCTTCAAATTTCTCCAAGTACTTTCATATTAGACACAAACCTAAAGTTTAAAATGTGAGGAACTATACTTAAACTAAAAATTACTATAAATGATAAATATATGCGTAAAATGGGATTTTGACTATTTAATATTTAGAATTTCATGATTTAAATAGGTTATTTGGATGAATTAGCTTCTTCTACCCCAAAATCATATATTGTACGTTACGTAACTCATTTCAGTTTGTAAATGAGACTTGATAAACGCCTCGACGGACTCGTGGGCCCAAACGACTCAATTCGGGGGGATCTAAGGTAGGCCCCACATGTTTTTGGCATCCTTGGGGGGTGAGGACCTCACCCCTAGGGTGATTCCTCACCAAATAGGTCAGTGACCGGCGAGGACCTCGCCAGTTTGGCGAGGCCTCGCCGACCTCGTCCGTACAGCGGTCTGGCAGGCCGGTTTCTGCACTTTTTTCTACACATTTCTTCTAGCTTTGAAAAATCATATCTCCTTCATTATAACTCCTATTTAGGTGATTCAAGACCAGATTTAAACTAAATGAGTTTAGTTTTATATAAAAATATGTGAAAAATATAATAAAATATTTAATATAGTTTAAAGTAGGACGTTGTGACAAACTGTCCGAAAATCACTTGTTGGACAGTTGCTGCTTCAGAAATTTTTAAAATTTTTATAAAACTCGAAATCTCATGAAATTTGGTGAAAATAGGGTAAACTTGATGATGAACCACCAAAAAAATAATAAAAATAATACGATAACTAAAAGTGCCCACAATGGGGTATAGAATGGCCCTAGGACCGTATTCTGCCCTATTAGGGTAGAATTTGGTTAAGTACCAAACTGAATACTCAGTAGAATTAACTTGAATCACTTTAAATATAAACTACAAGACCCAAAATTAGTAAGACCGCTAACGCTATATTACCTAGAAACTTAGGATCAAACTCTAAACCCGGTTACTCATGGGAGCATTCGAAAACTTTGTATCAGACCTGGACCGCACATCGGAAGTCCGATTATCCCGAACTTAGATAATCCTGACCGCCTAGTTGGACTTGACAATCACCTCAAAAATTAAGTTTGCATGATGTCCCACGACGATTTCCTTCAGTCTAGAGTGAAGAGTGTAAGAAATGTTAGAAATTAAATATAAATTATGAAATTTGGCATGTGTTGCTTGTGTGCCTTTTCTAAGCGATCTGACCGTCAGAATCTAATCCAAATTCACCCTCGGATCAGGGATGATGGTCCACTTATGTCAACGCACTTGTGGCCCTGATTGAGTGCCGGTGACCGTTGAACTGAAACTAGTACGCCACGGGCAATCTGTAAATTCGATCGGACTGAAAACTCTGCCTAACATAGATCCAATGTCAGGGAGCTTAAGTTCGACCGCACGCAGAAAAAGGGCTGCCAGAAGTGCTCCTTTGGATCAGAACAAGCCCATTTTGGATATAAAATAAGTATCCCTTGGCCCCGGGGCCATTTCCGTCGATTTTGAGCCTATATAAGGGCCTTAAACCCTTACTCTCTCATTCCAAACAAATTTCCTAAGCCCTAGGAGAGAGAAGAGAGAAGAGAGAGAGAGAGAGAGAGAGAAAAAAAAAAGGGAGAGAAAGAGAGAGAGATTTGGAGCTTTTCTTCCATGGATTTTTCTCTGCTGCTCCTTGTGCTTTAACGCCGCTTCTGCATCGTCATTCCGGTGCTTCCAGCTCCGTTCTTAGGTAAGAAAGCCTAACCCTAACTTGTTCTAGGGTTTCAATTGGTGCAAGTGGTGTAGTAGCTAACCTAAATCATACTGTAGGTTGCCAATCAGTCGTTGACAAAGACTTAGAGTCTCTACTGAATTCGTTACACTTCTACGGCGTAAGGTGCGGATTTTAGACGCTTAGGTTACCATTTTTCGAAGCTTTCAATGCCATTTAATAGTAGATTGTTGACAAGGATGTTGTTTGACATGTAGAACATGCTGTCTATTTTTCATTTCGAATACGTACGAAGAATATGAAATTTAGGATATTTTAGGTATTTATAGGAAATACCGTATACGTATAAAATTCGAATTCGTGCTTAACATGATTAATTGTCGTGAATATATGCTTGTTACATGTGTGATAACTCCTTAGCGAAAGGACTTGCCCTAAATCACGTCACGGCCAATATACGCTATATATGTAAAAGTGTGTAGCTCAAATGCTTGTGAAAATGTTTAAATGAATACGGAACCCGGATTCATGCATGCTATGATTATCCATCGTGGGTATATGTAAGTGATCTATGGGGAAACTCCCTAGTGAAAGGATTTGGTCAAATACATGATATATCAACATACGATATGTATTTAGTATGTGTAGCGTAAGTGTTTGTGAAAATGACGGAATGAGTATGGAATTTGCTTTCATGCTCGTCATGACTAATTGTCATGGATATATGATTGTTGTATGGGAAATACCCCTTTGACGAAAGGATTTGCCCTAATACGTATGCTAATGAATGTAAAATATGTATGATATAATATGTAATCTAAGTGTTTGAATAAATGCCTAAGTGAATTAGTAGTTAGTAAAGTATAATTGCTAAGCTGGTTAACATATGGATCTTCATCACAATACATAAGTCTATGAACTCCTCCATGAATAGTGTAACTTAGATTATCCATGCTAACTGAGTGTATGATTTGCTCCATGGATTATGTACTTAGTTGAAGCATGTTAAATGTGTGGATGAATTTCTGCATGTACTGTTTACATTCAAGTTATGCTTCGCGATTGTTCATATGGATACAGGATATAAATCATATGCTAGTTGTTAGATTTGCATGTGATTGGGGCTATACTCTAGTCCAGGCAGTTGGTAACATATTAGGATTCGTGGTTGGATTCTATTCGCCATGAAGGATGTGTATGACGAACCCGAGTCGTACTAGAGTTGTCGGCAGTGGTTAGGTCACACGAAGTGCTTGTGCACTTCTTGTCGGTCGATTCAATGTACGCTCGTGCTAGTCGGACTCATCAAGTAACCCGATTGACCATTGTATGTTCACCTTATATTTATCATAACTGCTTGAACCTAGGATACTGAACTTACCAATGATAACCCTGATAACCGTGGTACCTTGATCCACTAAGACTCATGAGCAAGGTATGGTGCTATGGGACACCGTGGTCGAGTTGTCGGCCTACGCTGGGGCCACAAGCCTCCTCGTAGTGACCAGTGAGCAATCTAGACTCGTGAGCCAATTATGGTGGTATGGGACACTATATTCGAGCTGTCGACCTACACTGATAAGGTGATGGGGGATCAGAGCAACGAGTACGTGCAACAGCCCTGGAAACCCTTTGTAGTGACCTCGAGCGTACTCTGAGTCTACGTGAGGCGACGACCCTTCCGTAGCAACAAGAGTACAACTAGGCCTGTATTGATAAGATGATAGGGGAGCGGTGCAACGAGTGCGTGCAACAGCCCTGGCAGCCCTTGCAGCGACCTAGAAATATATCATCATATGAGACTACTAGGAGTGACGACCTAGACAAGATTCTTGTTGGGAATGATATCAGGGAAGTACCCTAGTTTTTCAATCCTACTGTATGAAAAAGACTAATAACAACTTGATAATCATATTCATATCGCATTGCATGTGCCTAGAAGATGTGGAGCACTGAGGGAAGAAAGCATGTCGCGGACGTAAGATGGTGTCGCATGAGGGAGTATGTTGGCGAGGGCATCCATCATATCATTTCATTCTTGCATTAATTACAGTATTTAGGAATGTTTGATTTGCTTGCTTTATCATTATCGCTTGATTGATTTGATAACATGTTAACCTTTATTTTATGATTCCACTGAGTTGGCCACTCACTCCCACGTTACGGGACGGTGTTGTACATACCAATTAGTCCCTGTTTTAGTTTCAGATGATGGCGCTGCTTGTGAAGCGGAGCCGGACTTGTATGATGAGGAGGAGGATTTCTCCTCCGTGTTCTGATCGACGGGATTACATGGAGGTTGATTAGACGCCATAACACTTGCCATTTTGTATTTTTGGAGCACTCATGTATATTCTTTTGTTCATTTTTTTAGAGTATACATGTAGATATTTAACATGGTAACATGTTCACACTCTGGAGACTTACAACAGTTCATATATTTTATATATCTATCACATTCTTCTGCTTGCTAATTTAACTATCTCTGGAGTATGATATGTTGTTTTGGTCTAATCTCACTCATGTTTTCTGTACTAACATGAACAATATTCATCCATCATTGAAAATGTTGCATAAGTGATGTTCTGAAACTCGGGAGTTGAGTTTATACTCGACCCCTGATTTTCTGGATGTTACAGTCTCTTACGCTTGCTGGACTGTGCAGATAGGGAGGAGGCAGTCAGAGTGGAGTGTAATAGACCCCGGTGATTTCTCAGAGAGGAACCGTAGTAATATGTGGACTTGATATGAGGACTAACATGATATTATGACACACAGTCACTGTTGTACATGTGGGCGGACGCACGTGGTCGAACGCTGATGTGGGCGGGTGTGATGTGGGCGGGGTTGAGGCCTGGGCAAGCTACCACACTGGGCGAGCTACCAGCGGTTGGCAGGCTACTGTGCTGACAGCCTACTGAGTAGGAGTTGCATACCCATTCATTCATCCATTCACTATCCACTCGGGCTGGCGGTGCACAACTATCTGCAATGTGTACCTTCGCAATGGCCAGGATTTCGGTTGGGGCGCGACTAACCTGAGATCAGGAGTTTACCACATTGTGTTTGATTATCCAAATTCAGGTATGAGACTGGTTTGGATAGAATTCCCTTGTGATGGACCCCGTAGCCTATGATACTACGTACTATCATCCCGACTTCACTCCGTCTTGGTCATTTCATTCGCATCGTATATTGCATTTTATCCACGACATATGACATTTTGGATTACTACGTTTCTGCACTTATATGGCTTAGAAGGAGTTGACAGGATCTGCATATTGCATCACATCTGTAGTATATAATATTTGGCTCATTATGATTTGCATTGCGTACTCTGATATTATGTGACTAATGGAGTTACCAATATATTTCTGTTTACTCTGATATCGTATGATTCATGACCTTGTCATTTTTTCTGTTAATCTCGATGATGTATGATTTACAGACTCTATTGTATGCTCGACACTTACCTTACACACACTTACACCATCCTCTAAGTTTTTGTAAGCTTATGCACGATAGATGTGTGCAGGTGGCGTTAGGTTGCAGCAGCGTTGAGCTTGGAGCGTGCAGCGGTTTTCAGGAGCTCTAAATTTGATATATGTATTTTCCTTTCAGCATTGTATTCAAGTGATTATATTAGTGGATATGTGATGATGATGTTACCTTTATGATTTGGGTAAACTTGTGGTTATGCTTATTACAAGATAAATGTACATTGAAAAATTCTCCTTGTATGATCTCAGGATTGGAATCCGGCGTATGCTGCGCTGGGAGCCGAGAATGGGATACTACGGGGGCTGTAGGCACCAGATTCGACGATCAGCATTCCTGTGATTCCGATTTTCGGGTTTTGGGGCGTAACAGTTCACCCAAATAGCGTCGTCCATCCGTTCACCCAAATTGTCAAGCAAATACTCTCCTTCCAGCATCTGTCTGAACAAGCAGCATATGAAAGTGAGTCCTCTCCTCCCCTCTCTCTATTTTTTTTCAATGAGTAGCGTCTGTCCGACCAGCAACCACTGGCCGAGTGGCTCTGGTACAGTTGAACAAACTCAATTCGAAAACTCAACTCGAACTCGGCTCGAACCGAACCGAGCTGCTGGTAGAGCCGAGCACGAGCTGTTGTTCCAAGCTCGAAGGCCGAGCCAAGCACGAGCTGACACTCAAGTTATCTAAGTCGAGCACGAGCTAGGCAAAGCTCTACTCAACTCGACTCATGTACACCTCTATACTTGGCCCAAAAGTGAGGCCGGTGGATCTACTCATCAGGTGGACTGCGCAAACAGAAACAATGGACCACTTGAAATAAATATGGCCTATGGTCCTTTCAAAATACACGTGCACTGATGAGAGGACCAACTTAATTATGGGCTAAATAATCATCATGGTGTGGCCCACCTGATTACACATCATTGATGTCCCATTGGAAAAAAAAAAAAAAAAAAAGGCACATGTAGAGGCGCGTGAATAATGGCGCCTGTGGTCCTAATAAGTCTCTGTTATAAAAGGAGCAACTACAACCTCACGCCTCGATACCACTCGTGGGGTCCACTAGGTGTGCGTATGGAATCCAACTTGTACTGAAGTGTAGTCTCACCATAAAAGTTAATCACTCTGAAACTTAGTTTGGTCTAAGTAAGCTATTATAAGAATTCAGAGGTGTTCTAAAGGTCGTCCATTGTTCTTGTACGGTGGCCTGTATATGTTAGTAAAGATATATCATATAAAATAATGGACAACATACAAGAACTTAAATTTCACGTGATGGCCCACGTGATAGTTACTGAGAGAGCTTCCAACTTTTAACGCACGGCAATCAAGCTGACTGGGGTGATGCCATACAAGCACCACTGTGGGCCCGCATGCAGCAATTGTAAAATAAGGTTATTCCATAGGCACTCATAGAGGAACCGACCTCATAATTTCTTTTTCACTTTTTTTAATGCAAGATTTCGTCACGCGGCTGGTAAAATCTTATACCCACGAGCGGTTATTGTATGTTTTATACTATTTTAAATTCCTGAGTTAAAGAAAGAAATCGGATTGTGTAGCGAGTCACTCAGTATGCTCTTATCACAGTGAGTAAACTCAGTTGGGCCACCATAAATATATGTGATTTATCCATGCCACCCTCTATTTTTTCAGCTCATTTAAGCGGTTAAACTTGAAATTTAAGCATATCCAAAGCTCAAGTGAATCATACCACAGGAAACAGTAGAAACCACCGTTGAAACCTTTATAGGCATCACGGTGATATTTACTTGTCATCCAAGTTCATAAAATCATTAAGGCATGGATGAAGGGAAAACGCATATATAAGCTTGACCCAAAACTTCTTTGGCTCCTAAGAATTTTTCAACGATACATATTCAACTAACACTGTTTCCTGTGGTGTGGTCCATTTAAGATTTGGATATGCTTCATTTTTGGAATCTAAGTACTAAAATTATCTGATTAAATGGATGGACGGAGAGGATAAAATACACAAATCATAGTAACCCTCAGAGAGTTTACTCAGTACGCAATCCCCCTCCAGTTAAGAAACATGCACGCACATAACATTCGCATGCATACATGCACATCTACCAACATGCTTTAATCTTTGTACTTAAAGCAAGGGCCACGATTTTCTATTCATACGAAGATGGGCCTTTCGATCACCCTAAAGAAAAAGGCATCACTTTTTCTTTATCATATTAACTAGAAATTTTACAATTTCCCTTTATGGGTAAAACAGATGTTATGCAGGACAATCCACAGAGGGTCTATTTCTATCCTTTGACCAAGAAAAACACAAAGGTCCGGCACTCCTTCGGGTTAACCGTTGCTCTGATGGTCCCTATAATAATATATTTCCTAGCCATCTGATTAAAAAGGACAGTACGCTCGAAGGTTCCATTATTAACAGAGTGAAATCATTCAGTTGGGATCATATGATGGGAGACCCCACATGTTTAGTTCGTCAGCCGGAACACAAGATCAATCAAGCACTGTATTCTCTCGCATTCAGAACCTTAAAAAAGAAACGCATGTTACATACATTTTTTTTTTTTTTAAACTCTTTCTTTTTTGTCTTTTTTTTACACACGCACACATAACCCCCACACACTCACGCCATAGTGAGATTTACCCATCTTTATATAAATCATGAAAGATTGACCGTAACGCTCAATGATCACATCCATTAGAATGTATGGTAATTAATTTATGTTTAAGCTGTGCGTGGCCCACCTCTGATGTTCGTGTAGAATCAAAACCATGCATGTGGCACCTCCTCATGTTCATTGTACTTACATCACGCGTAAAACTTTTATATTCACGTGGTGTGGCCCACCTGATCATTTTCAAATTCCTTGTGCTTTGATGTGCCCCCTCCGTCCATGGGGTGCACCTAATGACTGTGTTGGATGACAGATACTCAACACGGTAGACCCTACATTCCATCTAGAAGCTTAGGTGGTGGACACCGTACTCCCCAATGTCCCCGTCGCTCCCTCCCGTGTGGCCCACTTCAGTTAATTAATAAAAAGGTAAGCTAAGTGTAAATTTTATAAAAATCAGGCAGTATTTTATAAAGTTTTCATAGATTAAAGATGGTTTAGTTGGAGTTGTTTGGCACCATGGATTTGAAGAGATTTGAGGGGATTTTCGGTTGTTTGGCACCATGAAGTAAACGAGGGTTTCAAATCCTTAAAGGGGTTTGAAATCAGACCTTAGATTATATCTAAAATCTTTTCAAGAGTTGCATGTGTAACATGTGTGACACTAGACTATTAATTTATTGGACAGAGGGCTCACAATTGATATCTTAAAATAATTAGAATATCAATTTCATCACTATAATTATTTTAATATGATGATCAATGTTGTCCAAACATTGTCTATATAAATCAATGGTTAAAAATCGTTGATTGGTCACTCAAACATGATTTTGTGCTCATGGCCAACTTGAGACTTGAAATTTCATCATTCCTAGATAAAGTATACATTTTAGTAGGCTTATTACAACCATTGTGCTGAACATTACATATGTTCACAACTTAGAGTTTAAAATTGATTTAGTAATTAAGCTCAAACCCCGATAAATTTACTATGCAGGGTTAATTTTAGATAAAAAGAATTTCAAATCCAGGGTGCTTTAAATCCTGGGGGTTCTGAATCAACGCTCCCAAACGGGCCCTTAGGGTTTTGATAAGGGTAAGGGGACCGTGGTTAGGATAGAGATGAGGCAGCATACAAATAAAATCCAAACCATCCAGATAATGGGACCCAATGTAGATTAGCCACTTGCACAAAATTAGATCGACCAGACGATCTTGGACCTTTTATTGATGAACTTCTTTTGGAATCTGAACCCTTTACTACTTTCCTGTTATTTAGGATCCATTATATGCCCACCACTCGACCAGCTAGGATCATATTTCGGTATTTTTGTTTATATCGTAATCCGCATAAGCTGTCTGCGCTACTTGGGCGGTTGGGATTTTAGGTACATGCCACGTGTATGGCAGGGAGTGTCATACGCATCGCGTCTAAAGAGGCTCAGGGTAATATCCATCCCCAGATTCAGTGCCGACAAATATCTCTTATGATCCTTTTTTTTCTTTTTTTACACGCACACACAACCCCACATACTCACGCTCGGGGAATTTCACCGCCTATGGTTAGTCGAACTCTCGATCCTCGATCGGGAGTTGAAACTCCTGGGAGTCTGCCACCTGAGCATGAGTAAGGACCCCATCTCATATGATCTTTAAATGTGTGTTAAATGGTTGTCAGGTGGGACCGATTGTTGAGATCATGTGACAACGCAGACCGGCAAACGCTCAGGTCAGCCACACATGACCGTCAACAGCTTTCATTCACGGGCGGATCATTTCTAAACAGTTCATTCAAATAGTACATGCGTACATATGCATTTTAAACTATTATATATGGACACCCAGATCGATAGCTCAACCGGTAGATTAAGTGGAGATACTTTATTTCAGCACTTGAGGTCTTAGTATCGATTTTCAATATATATTTAAAAAAAAAAAAAAAAAAAAACTGCTATATGTGGAATCTAGTTGAAAATATAAATAAATAAACAAAAAGATAGGCCAATTTAGTCATTAAATTAAACTAAGTGCCCGTCTAGATCATCCGTCCATCTACTATATACCACACAACTGCAATCGGCCCTTGGATTTGGATCATCTTCCAATGATCTAATCTATTAATATGAAAATTATCCCTTTATCAAGTATAAATAAAAATATAAAGGGCCCGTTTGGATTCCATTAAATAAGTTACTTTTTCTGCTTACAATAATAGATAAGTAACTTATTTTTTATTTTTTTAGGTTAGCTTGTTAGTACACACCCTTGTTAGTATACACACTCCATGTTAGCCCCCCACTAGGGATGGATACCACGACCTCAAGTGATGAAACGAGGTATCTCCGCTTACTCTGTCAATTTTTTTTTTTTCACATGCACACACACCCTACACACTCACACTAGTGGAATTTTACCACCTATGGGTACTTAAACCTTTGACCAAGAGTTGAAATTCTAGAGAGTTTACCACCCGAGCAAGAGCAAAGACCCACTCAATCTGCCATTGAGCTATGGATATGGGTGTAGATAAGTAACTTACTTGAGATGAGTTAGTTTATGCTCAATTATAAGTAGCTCTTTTATTTAAAGTTAATTAATCACTTTAATTTAATAAGTTGAAATTAAAATAAATTACTTTAGGCATAAATAGCCTATCTTAAAGCGTGTTTGGTATAAAGGATTTGCTAATATCAAGTGATATAAACTTTGAATCTCTTGTAAGAAAAATCATCCCTCATTTGGCTCGTCATATCAAAGATAGGGTTTTCAGTATAAGGTGCTACATTAGTACGCATGGTGGAGTAAATAGGAATTTCTGCAATCTCCCTCGAATTACAGTCATTGCAAGCCGGAATTTCTTAATCCTTAAGATTTATTGCAAAAGCCTTTCCTAAGAAGTCCCCAAGTGAGGTGGGGCCCACCTTGATATTTATGAGGAATCCACCTCGTCCATCCATTTTATGATATTATTGTAGGGCATGTAGCAAAAAATGTGGTGGATCTAAAACTCAAGTGGGCCACACGAGAGGAAACAATGGCCATTGAGCGACCACGGTTGAAACATTCATATGTCTACAAAAGTTGTGTCATACCGAGGTTTTTTGTGTGGTCAGTTCATGCTAACAGGAATGACCTTATAAACTGTTGGGATAGCATATAAACACCAACGTAGAGCTTAGGGAGGCTTTAACTGTAGGAATTTCTTTCCCCATTATTTATATGCAAGTTAAGTTTTACACTAGCCTCACTTTTGGTTGTATGACCTAAATTAATTTTGCAAAATAGATAGACCGGATGTATTCCTCACAAACATCAAGGTGCGCCCCACCTCACTTCCCAGCACAAGAACTTCGTGCAAGAGGTTTTCACAGGAGTTCGTCCAACATAACCCTTGGGTTTCCATACACGGTTTTAAAGATCATAGCTGATTTAACCAAACAATATATAGAATCAAAACAAGCATTTAAGTAATACCAGGATAACCCAAACACAAAAGTAAATAATTCCATTACCATGAGATTAGGAGGCAATGCACTACAAAGTGCATTTATTGCAAAAAAGATGTTTCCGTCACACTTAATACCAACTAATCCCTTCCACCAAAACAAACCCTTAAAAGTTACTTACGAGACAAATGCCTTCAAAATATCTTAAATAAGAATAAATTATTCTTTAAATTATTTAATTTTTAGGTTTTTAATTTAAATGGTCTTTCTAACCTTTAAATTATTTTTAAAAAAAATTAAAATCCTTCAATTTAAAAGTTATTTTAAATATTTTCACCTACAATCAAGTCATCAAGTCATGAGAGCTGTTTTAGTTATTAAAATTGAGACGTTGTACTCTCTCTCTCTCTCTCCCTAATTTCCACGTGTTGCACGCCCATTCTCACTGGTTATACATTTACATATACCACCAACATCCACATTTCTTGATGGCCCAGGCTCGAGTTTGGTAAATACCTATTCCAGCAGAGCTAGGTGTCTCGGTCAGTGTATGGTCAGGCAGCTCGGGCTCACCTGAGCCAACCAAAGCCCGGTCTGTCGACATCCTACGTCCACACGTCCCTACACGCAGCTAAATGCCGTGCATATAAACATCTGCGATCAACGATGTAGATCATTTTCCAATTCAACTTGTAGAGTATCCGATGGGCGACACGTGAACGAAAAGTCAAAAACAATGGACGGTCTAAAAGCACTTGCATTGTAAAGAAAAGTTACAACTTTTCTCTAATGATCATTGCCTTCGTCCATGTCTGGCGCACTCTACAGTTTACCAGCCCGAGTTTTTGACTAGGCGATTTGCACGGTGGGCCTCGCATGATAGAAGTCTCCCATGCCACACACACGAGAGTGGGTAGCAAATGTTGCCACGTGTGAAGGTACGTGTGAAGCTAGCAGACCTCATCCCACGAGTTCCTCTCAAGTCTCATCTTTGAACGCATGAAACCGCATGCATGTGCTCGCAACCCACACATGCTAACATGCACACGTTCATACACGTGTGCATAAATATTAATCAATCAGCCTTTACATAAAAAGGCGAGAAGTAACACGATAATCAGGCCTCTTACACCGATTGATACGCAAGTATTCAGAAATTATACACGTGGCATATGTTAATTTAAATAAAACCAACTAGATTATGCAGACCACGTTGCCAAGTCACAATCCCAAGATCAGACGGGTGGAATAATCCTGACCTCTGATTTATGGACAGTTGCCCAGGAAAATAGTACTACAGATAATTTTTCATTTTTTAACCGTTTAAAAAATTTCCACCAATCCAATAGTTAGATGATCAAATAAATTTGAATTTTGGTTCATGATAATTTCATGCTGGGTACTATAATGTGGACGGTTTAATTTGACTAACTGTATGCCACGTGTGTAATTTTTAATTAAGCTTTGGAATGTGATAGTCTACACAGAGCACCATAATTTGTTTAATTTTATTAATTGTATTCCACGTATGTCATTTTTAAGTAACTGCTAAGTGCCCGCGTATCATCCATCACACTCTACCAGAGTATCAAAAGCTTTCCTCTAAAAAGACGGTCATTCATACTATGAACCGTACAAAAATACTTATATTTAATCGTAAGCGTGCGTACACATACGCTTACATACATCCATGCACGCAACCATCCATCCATACATGCATATTTCAACGCCATGCTGTATGGCACTCTTGAGTCTTGGCATTATATAAAGGGACATTATTTGTGCTCCTGCAGTGTAGGGCACTTGATACTCCGCACTTGAAAGTTGTACACGTGATATTTATTAATTCAAATTAAACTGTGAACTCGTGGTTTGTCAATTCCCAGTCCCGTTATCAAATTGGTAAAGCTATTATAATCAATGATTCATGAACACTTGTTTGTTGAAACAGGACCATTAGGTCTTCTTCATTTGTAGGTATCCAATAAATGTCCACAAATCTAGTATTTTTAATTCATGAACACCTAAACCGTGACTGAAATTTTAGACAGATTATCTTTAATAACTTGCATGCTTGTATGGAATTTCTCAGTAACTTCAAAGTGCCTGTGTATCATCCATCTCTGCCAGAGTATCAAAATATCTCTCTTATATAAAGAATGTCCTTTTAGTTCCACATTTCAATAAAGAAGGGCATGGCCTTGTCTAATTTCAAATTCTACTGACTCCCATATATAAAAAGTAAAACCCAACTAACCATCTTTACAAGTGTTTCTAATAAAAAGGCTGGCTCTAATCTCTCCATCTCAGACCTTGTATTATATAACTACTGAGAATGGTCCCCTAGGCTTTTCATCCAAACATGCCCATGCACATATGGCCATTCAAATCACTTATCCAAACCGTCTATTAGGTCCAGTTATCTCTTCATCCATCATCATGTGAAATTCATAGCAATTGGAAGATCCTAAACATCTACCACCAGCCTATATTCCAGGAGTGATCTCATCCATCAATTTTTTAATTCCACAAAATAGACTGTTTAGATCATCTAATCATTATGATTGTTCCAAGAAAACCTACAAAGAGTGGAGTGACCTTAGTGGACGGTCCAGATAAAACAAGCACAAATGCAAGTAGGTGCATGTGAAGGTCCTCATCCACCTGCCACAACAACTTGTGTACAATCTCTCCTTTCGAGCCCACTCACCCCAAAAACAACTAAGGAAGGAGTGTTTGTCTTTAGTAAGCAGACCTAGAAAGCTTCGCATCTATATTAAAAAGAAAAGAAGAGAAAAGACATCTCAATTAAAAACAACCACATACATATACATGTATTTCAATCAATCAAACAAAATAAAGAAAACCAACCTAGCCTAACATGCCCATACCTCAATTATTTCATTCTCTCTCCTCCACACTCAACCCAAATAAATCCCACCTCACCCTTCAAACCCAACTGCTTCCAACACAAACACATACACCTAAAAAACATGGCACCCTTTCTGACACTAGTAATGCTAGTGGTGCTACCACTCTTGGGTGGCGGCCACGTCACCACCGGCGTAGATCTCCAATACCTGAACGTGCGGCATGCGATCGCCGGCACGACGATCAAGCCATCCGGAGAGACGCCTCCTCAGAATTTCTCAAAAACGGCTGATACAGATGTTAAGCCAGCGTGGCGGTTGAAGTTGGTCCACCGAGACGTAATCACGGCGAGGAATTTCTCAGGTCACCGTCACCGTCTCGACGATCGGATCGCAAGAGATGTGAAAAGGATCGAAGGCTTAACTCAACGGCTGACTGGCGGTGCCGGTGGAGTTAGGTATGGAGTGTCGGATTTCGGGTCTGAAGTGGTATCGGGTATGGAAGAAGGCAGCGGGGAATATTTCGTACGGATAGGCGTCGGTAGTCCTCCAAGACCTCAATACATGGTGATTGATTCTGGCAGTGATATTGTATGGGTGCAATGTCAGCCTTGTGCTCAGTGCTACCAACAAGCTGACCCGGTCTTCGACCCGGCTAAGTCAGCCTCATTCGCTGGCGTGTCATGCAACTCAGCTGTCTGCGGTCGACTTGAGAACGCAGGCTGTCGGGCCGGTCGGTGCCGCTACGAGGTCTCATACGGTGACGGGTCCTACACGAAGGGCACTCTCGCGTTCGAGACGCTTACATTCGACCGCACCACGGTCCGTAACGTAGCCATCGGGTGCGGTCACAAGAACCGCGGGCTCTTCGTTGGTGCCGCCGGGCTCCTGGGCCTAGGTGGCGGGTCCATGTCGTTCGTCGGGCAGCTAGGCGGACAGACAGGTGGTACATTCGGGTACTGTCTTGTGAGCCGTGGGACTGAGTCATATGGCTCATTGGTTTTCGGACGCGGCGCGATGCCTGTAGGGGCTGCGTGGGTCCCTCTCCAACGCAACCAGCGGGCCCCCAGTTTCTATTATGTTGGGCTCACTGGCCTTGGCATTGGTGGGCTTCGGGTCGTGCTGCCTGAGAACATGTTCCAACTGACTGAATTGGGTGGTGGTGGTGTGGTCATGGATACTGGGACTGCAGTTACAAGGTTCCCATGGCCCATTTATCAGGCGTTCCGCGACACATTCGCTGCAGCCACGGCGAGCCTACCGCGGGCCTCAAGTGTGTCAATTTTCGATACGTGTTATGATTTATCTGGGTTTGAGACAGTTCGGGTACCGACGGTGTCGTTCTACTTCTCGGGTGGGCCTATACTTACACTTCCGGCGAGGAATTTCCTTATTCCGGTGGATGAATTGGGGACATTCTGCTTTGCATTTGCAGCATCAAGTACGGATCTTTCCATCATAGGAAATATACAACAGGAGGGTATTCAAATATCAGTTGATGCGGCTAATGGGTTTGTGGGGTTTGGACCCAATACATGCTAGAGAGTGTTTGTGGATTTTGGGCCCAGGTCCAATACTAGCTAGATATGTAAAGAACATGTGGGCTTTGCTGGGCTTTTCCTTTAAGGGTAGTATTGTAATTATATGGTATTGGTTTTTGAGTTTGTAGGGTGGATTAGAGTGATGTTATTGTTTTCTATTAGTATACCAGAGAGAGAGAGAGAGAGAGAGAGAGAGAGAGAGAGAGAGAGAGAGACAGGAAAAACAGCCCAACTAAAGAAATGTATTGAGATCTTGTATGCATGCACACAGCTACTATACAAATGGCTTACATGCGTATACATCTACCTCAAACTAAACCATCCAAATTTTGATTGGAGGCCATTGAATGGAATGTTGAAATAAAAGTAATATTGTCTTGGTTTAATTAACAAAGTGCCCATTAATCAGTGATTAGAATTGTCTAATTGATTCCCTTTTGATAGCACGAAAGTTTTAAAAAAATAAATCCCAAATGAGAGATGCACCATAGTTAAAAATCCCAAATGGGGAAAAGAAGAATTCAAGGTGTGACATGAGAACAACAGTCAGCATAGGTGCTTGAAATTATTATGTTGGATTAGTGGGTGTGAATTGTAACATGACATTGTTCAACATACCTGATCTCTTCTCTCTCTCAAAGAAGAGAGAGAGGAAAAAAAAGCAATGTAGTGTAGAATGATGACCAAATGGGAGCCACCACCAAGGTGTATCATAAGCATCTGAAGGGGTCACTTGGGTCATTGGTCTACCTTTCATGTGACCAAAACAAGAGGCATTCAAGTAATGGCTTTTACAAAGGCTTTTGCTTTTGGTCCCTTTCAACTTGAAATGCCCCCACCCTCTCTCTCTTCTCTCTCTCTCTCTTCACATATTTACCTGGCCTTTGGCACTTTTACTTTGAGATGCGTCCTCTCGTAGATTACCCAACCCTTGTAAGGCCCACAAAAGGTAAAGTTTGGTGAAATTAGAGAAAGGTGAGGAATCCCAAAACGCATAAATCTGACATAAACGACTCCATTTGTATTGGGTGTTCCCAAGGGCCTGGGATCATCCAGTATATACACTCTTCCCCTTTGGAAACCCTAGAAAATCTAGTTAATATGGTAAGGTGATGGCCGTTGTACCACACCCACGGTGTCCCGTTCACCTTGCCTGATGTATGTGTCTTATTTACCTCAAATCCAAACTGCCCATATAGCGGGACCCACTTTAGATTGGTTACATCCACAAAATCAGATTGATTCGGCCATATTTGTTCGTTGGATTCGGAGAATTGATGTCCACCAATTGGTCAGATGGATCATATTTTTGGTGCGATTTTTGGGTTATAATCCATCTACAGTGGGCCCATGTATTTGAACGGCTCAGATATAAGAACATGCAGCGTCAGGCAAGGCCTCGCTCTAGTTGGGGCACAATGCCCAGCAGCATATCATCGTTGAAATTTCCCATCAAAGCATTTGAGTGGTCATCATGAAGCATGGTGACTGAATGTGATAGAGCGTGATGAATGGGACATTAGATTCCTCTACATTCGGAACCCCTAGCATGACTTGTAGGTACTCATGGAGTGTACCTAACTCCACGTGGGTAGAATTTTCGTCAGATCCAATCCATTCATCAGGTTTGTTACCTCACGTTAATCTTGAGACCCACAAATCATGGCCATCATATTTTCATCGAGGCCACACCATAGGAAATAGTTGTGATGGAATGTGTACCATTAATTTTGTGTAGGACCTACGGTATTTTCTGTAATTCATCCATTCCATTCATCTAACTTTCCTCATTAGTATGATAGCATTCACCAAAACTCACACTATTAAATAACTCAGGTGGGCCACAAATCGTGAATTTTTGAGTTTATAGATATAATTCCCTACACCGGCCCACCTTAATGTTGAATCAGCCTAATTTTTGGGATCAAGGCCAAACAAGGGTGTTATACCTGATCAACGGGGTAGATCTCATGCACACAAATCCATTCCCTGAAGTAGCCACGCTCTGCGTGCCTATGCGAGTCATGCGAGAATTTAGCATTTTCTGCTTCTTCTTTTTAGTCTTTTTTAAAACGTGATTTCTACATTTTTAGGAAAAATCAGCTGTCATGCAAGAATTTATTCCACCTTTTTTAGTTTTTTCTTTAAGAGTGCTTTCTACATTTTTAGGAATAATAATAGCTGATTTAGCGGTGGTTTGGATGAAAAAATAAAAAGCCGAAAGGATGGATACCGTTTATGTGGAAAAGATTTGGCCGTTCACGTGGTTTGCTTAAGGGCATTTGGATCAAAGACATAAAGATTACCTCGTTGCACCATAAAAAGTCACTTGGCAGCATGGAATATTTGGGTGTATTTGAGCATATTCAGAATCCAAAAGTGCTTTAGCAGCATACGTTCAAAGGCATTTGAAATTGAGAGGTATGTGAAATACGATTTGGAAATTTCTTCCTTTTGCCATTATACAGTATCAAATCCTTTTTTTTGCCGTTATTCAGATTCAAATGCATTTTTTGGCCCTTTTAAAGGATGGAGAGTCAAATGCGGACAAAATTGTTGCTATGATACTAATCTATTACGTAAATGTTCCCAGTAATGATACCCTAAAATAATTAATGACTGCATCATTAATATTAGGGATTTTGACCGTATTAGTCTCGCGGTATTGAGAAATGCTCAAAATATTAGTTCTCTTAAATATATTTTTCAGTTCGACTCCCAATTGATTTTTGAAAAATTAGTGGATGAAAATACTTCTACTTTGGAACTTAGTTTCCTTTCAATAGTTTCTTTTTTCTTTATTATTTTTCTTAAACTTCTTATATAAAACTATTATTACCCATTTTGACTATATTTTTTGACATACATTCACTGTTATGAACTTTTTCAACATATGGACAAAGTGTTGTTTTTGCTCCGACAACTACGTTTATTAGAGATAGAAACCACTTAAATGTGGAAAACATTTTAAATGAAATTTTCATTTTATTTTTTATAGAATAACATTTTCTTAGAGTCTACTTTATCATGTGTTAAGGGTTTAAGTCATGTTTATCATATATTAAGGTTTAGGTTATCATTTGTTAAGGGCTTGGGTTATAATTGTCACATGTTAAATGCATAAATACGTGGAAATTATTTTCTTCCCTAAAGTTTCAACATCACCGAATAGGCCAAGCTAAAGTAACTCATATACCATTAAGGCTGTTTAAGCAATGGTTCCTTCATGGAGGGAAAAAGATGTAAAGCAGGCTGCAAATGGAAAGAAGCCCAAATGGAAGTGAATGTAGTTTGTCAAATGTGAGCCCAGACTTACATGGAGCATGACATTATTAGGCGCCAGGTGTGTCCGGATCAAAGAAATTCGTTTCGATTTAAGAAAAATAGTATTTCAAAGTGTGAATCATAAATCGACCATAACTTTTGATTCATGATGACTTATGGTATGCTCGACTTATGAATTTTCATTACAACAGGTCATCTGAGGCCAACCAAACCTTGTAAGTGAGGTTGCGTTGCTCTATTTCATAAGAAAATGCTCAAAAATGAAATTTTAGTGAAATTTTTCATTATTTTTTGTAATTCCAATTTTGCAGTATTTTCTTACTTTTGTAGTTTTAGATTTTTATCTTTTTAAAAATTTACTTATAATTATGTTAAGACTATTTGAGTAAAAGTTTATCTAGAATTTTTATTTATAGAAATTAAGCTTTCAAAGAGTCTTGCTAGAATTATAACTTTTATTAAGGTTACAATCTTGTTATTTTTAGTTATTACAAATTTTGGTTTATTTTTTTATTAATAGTGTAATTGAAAACACCATACATTATTAGACATTATTCAAAAAAAAAAAAACTCAAGTTTTATCTCTTTATTTTGTGAATTCAAAAAAATACCCTTGTGGATTCCAGGTTTTAATCACTTATGGAAAACAATGATCTTACTCATCACTTTTCCATGCTTTTCCCGTGTTAGAAAAAAGAGCCAACTAAAACATCACACAAATTAGACAATCTTAACCATTTCTCCCTTTCTAATTTGACTATTTGATCATTTTCCTTTACAGGTTCATTTGAAGCCACCAATTCAAAACCTAAGGTCATCTCATCAATGTGAATTTTGGTTTGTGGTGCACACAGGACGGTTCCCATGATTTGGACATCTTAAATTGATGTGCATGTAAAGCTGGGACGTACATGTAGAGCTGGGCATCCAGACGGGTTGAACCAAGTTAGGGCTAACCCTACTCAGCCTGGTTTTAAAATGGGTAATTTCACACTTAAAGGAGGCGAAATGGTCATTTTATCATAGAGCTGTAATCAAATTGCCACCCGGCCATTGGTTTTGCTTTACCGCTGCGCGGGAGCTCCCAGATTTCTAAAGATACAGGCAACAGTATGATTGCCACCTACGCACAGCTTTTACTCTTTTGGGTGGCAATCGGATTACCACCTGTACAGTCTACTATTTTGGGTGATAATCAGATTGCCAGATGTACATAGTTTTTTAATATTTTTCGTTCCACTGACTTTGAGGGCCATGATATTTTTTATGCCACTGACTTTGAGGGCCCTATTTACCATATGGGTTTGTTAGTATAGGCCTGGATGGTGGACGTCTATTATAATTTCAAAATATACCACTATCCATTGTAAGCGGTGTAGGGACAATATGGGCTATACCGCAAAGGGTTTGTACTCTAAATTTACATGCAGATCCTACCTTCTTAATTAGGCCCATGGACCTTATTATGGTTTAGGTTTTCAAGGTTAGTTGGATTATATTTATAAAGAGTTTCTAAGCTCACAAGTCATCTCACATGATTCAAAATAAAATACACTATTACTGGAGTGGGGCGTTTAGTGGGGCCATCATAATGTGTATGTATAGATATATAATCCCATGTTAGCCTTATGAGTCACATGAGCCACACCAAAGGAAATAGTTCTGAGAAAGAGGTACACCTTTATTTTTTACAAGGATCACTATAATGATTATATAAAATCCACTCCCATTATTTGATTTCATACCACAACTTAGGCTTGGGATCCAAAAATCAGATCCAAACCAATTAATGATTGGAGTGTGCCAAACTTTGAAAAATAATTTAAAAGGTTGTCTTGTACATTGTTTCCAATTATGTGGTCCACCTAAGCAACCTAAACAACCACCATTGGCGCTCATTTTTGAGCCCTTGGCCATGCAATAGGTAGATTTTACGGTATATTCTATAATAAGCCGATGGTGTGTGTATGTATATATATATATATATATATATATATATATATATATATATATATATATATATATATATACACACCCACACACGAAACGCTCACTTGCAAACGAGTTCATATGTAGGAACGTTTTTGAGAACCCATTATATGTGATGTGGATTCAAAATTTGAACCGTTCATGTGAAGCAGCACCCCATGAAACCCTATAAGCCCAAGTTTTACTTTGACTTAAAATTTTGATGGGCCATGAAAAATAAAAACAATTTCTTCCTTCAATTTACATTTCTCTTTTCTATATATATATATATATATATATTAAATCTCTACTTTAATTCTAGTCATTTGGTAGCCTCACGTGGGTGTGCGTGGGTTAAATACTGACAAGGGCCATAGCTAAATAGGTAAATAGCTATGAAGTGGCGTCATCAAGCTACGTGGCTCTGCATGTGTTGTATACATGTCACCCATCCATTTAGAAAGCCCATAGAGAAAAATAATAAGCTAGGTTTAAGGTTCAGACGGACCCATCATAGTAAACAGTGGTGACAGTGACACCCACCGTTTAAAACTTCTAAGGGGCTGCAGAAGTTTTCAATAAAGCTTATATTTTTGTTTTCACTTGATTCGTCTCTATGTTAACTTATGAATAGATTAGATCTAAAAAATACATCATGATGGGCCCTATAAATGTTTCAACGGTAGGTGTGACTGATCTCATGGTTTTCTGCGGTGGGTCCACTTGAGCTTTAAATCTATCTCATTTTTTCTCTAATGCAATAAAACGATCTCTACAAATGGTTGGACAGTATTGATACAACACATGCATAACGGTGGGCTCCACAGAGCTTGGTGACGTAACTTAAGTAGCAATTTGGCTACTTACCTTGTAGTATCTAATCCGCGCCCCACGTGACACACCAGTCACTACTCGGCATCCGTACAAGCGTTTGATGGTAAAAACACGAGTAAAAATCTGAAACTTGACGGTTCATGCTCATGCCCACGTATCATATGTTAACTCAAATCAAACGGTCCAAATCATGCGATCTACCTTGGATGAGTGAAAACAAATAAATCAGATTAAACTGATGTCCTTTCGGACTGATTGGAGAACATATAATGGACGATTAAAATGAGAAATGGTCGACGGTACAATTTCAACAGACAAATGTCTATTAATCGAGTATCAGACTAATTAAATCAGAGTGAATTTAATATGGTATTGTATCTACGGTGTGTCCCATGATTTGGACGGTTTAATTTTGAGTTTCATAATTTCTTATTGCATGCGTATGAACTATCACCCTCGGCCAGTGCATCAAATAGCTCCCAGAAAAAGTATCCGCAATGATACAGAACGGAAAAGGTCCATCAACCGTAGAGGTACAATGCAGCCCTTCTATTTGCGGACAGCTGTCCATCCACGTAGGACCCACGGATGAACAGTCTAGATTATGGACTCTTGTGCCACGTGTCCATTCTGATTGCATTGCACTAGCTGAGTGCCGATCTAGTCATCCATGTCACATGTAGGATATACGCACCTCAATCTGGACCGTCGAAATCATGAGCCCCTAGTGGGTCGACCAGACCCTTAAGTCACGTTGATCTTACAATCTTAACCATTCGATTTCACCCATTGAATTAGACTATTACACGTCTTTTAGATGGTCACCAACTGGATGGCTAGGATTGCCCCATCAGTGTGATTTTGTGGCGGGGGTTCATTCTAAAATGGGGACCTAAATATTGAACGGCCTGGATTGGTGTGTGGTTGCAACATCTGTCGTGGGTGAGTTGCAACAAGATAGTACTTTGTAAAAAAAGCATAGTGGCCCCTGACTCTCGTGAAAATCACAGGCACGATTTTCGGGCCTTCGTTTTCATTGCTCCTTTTGCTAAAGTCATTCCTGATCTTACCGTCAGGGGAAAACAGATGGGAGGTGGGCCCCACTTCAAATAGGCACACCTATCATTGCTCTGAGCTAGTGTTCGTGTCAGCCTTTCGGCGACGTCTCCCATCTTCCTGCTCTTTCCTTACCAACTACGCAGCACGTGCGGCACGAGTGAAGAAGCTCTTACTAGACACGTACAGAGGGAGGCGGACTTTCTCAGTATGCTTGAGTAAACTCTCGGGGGCCCACCGTGGATATATACGTCTTATCCACGCCGTCCATTTGTTTTTACAGATTATTTTAGTAATAGAATCTAAAATTGAAGCATATTCAAAGCTCAAATGGACCACACCACAGGAAAGTTTGGGAATAATGATGTCCACCGTTGAAAACTTCCTAGGTCCTAAAATGATGTTTATTTGTCATCCAACCTGTTAATAAGATCACACAGACATTAATGAAGGGAAAAACCATATATCAGATCCATCCAAAACGTGGTGTGATCACATTTTGGATATATACGTCTGTTTCCCCCAAGAAGTTTTCAACGGTAGTCGTTTAATTCACATTGTTTCCTGTGGTGTGATCCACTTCAGCTTTTGGTATGATTCAAATTTGGGCTTATATCTTAAAAGTATTTTGTAAAGTGGATGGACCCAATGGATAGAAGACATAAATTACGGTGGGCCCCACAGATTTACTCAGTACGTTTAGCGTATTGAGTTACTCTGTAGACAATCCGCTCCTTGTGCGGAGAGCTCGCCAGAAATGATCAGATGCTCTCGAGCGATGGTGATGACCATACGTTCCACCCTTTGGGGCCCACCTATGATTTTATGTGCAATCCAAATCGTAATTCGGGTGTACCTCCGCGTATCAACCGTACATCCCAAGAATCATCCCTATCAAAAACTCAATTGAAATACAACACACGAAGAAATGCACAATCACTTCTAAAATCCATATATTCATTTATTGTGACCTACATAAAATTTAAAATCGATTGATTTTCGGTTTATCGCTTAAGCCTTATGATTTGTAACTGATTACTGGCTTGGATGAGATATAAAAACAAGGTGGAGCCCACATTCCATCTGGAAATTTCTTTGGTGAACCCTCCCCCAACGCCCCCATTTTTCCCTTTGGTGCAGCGAGCCTGAATTACGAATCAGTATGGATTTTTGGATCTAGCCTAACATTCGGTGGCGCATCTGATGGACGGATTGGATAGGACTCATAAATCACGATGTGTCCCACGCATCTCGTACATATGGTAATGACCACACATTCGAACGTACGAGATCGTTCGTGGCCGGGAAATTGTACGGTAGGTTCGTAGTTGGGGTTTGTACCAGTGAGTGCCACGATTCAGTGATACGATCAGACGCACTGAGTATGGCCCGTCATGGAAATCCTCAAGATAGGAAGATCATGGCTATAAAATATTTAGCCTTTTATTCATTGGAAGAAAGGGAACCGTTTCTGTATTTTCTTTCTTGGCTGCCTGTTGAAAGGTTTATTATAAATTTATAATTCCACCGTCTGATTTTTGGTCCACGGATCATTCACGGTAGGCCCCATATGTCGTAAAACAGCGGTGCCCCACTTACTAATGATTCCATTCATCTGAAATTAAAAAACCTAGTTTTAAACCATGGTGGGCCAGGTCCCACCTGATGAACACCCAGATCTATAGCTCAAGTGATAGACTGAGCGAAAGACACCTCGTTTCAACATATCCATAGCTCTTGGTATCGACTCCCTAGAAGGGGTGGCTAACAGTGGAGTTTGAACAGACAGTAGATGTACTAACAAGCTAACAATTAAAAAAATTAAAAAGGTCCCACCTGATGATAGTCTAAATCAACGTTCGGTTCCAGCATCATGTAATGGCACTGATAACACACTCCCAAGTATTTCAAAGAAGAGGAATTATATGAGCCTGTGGAATCAAGGATGTCTCCGTTCTCCTCACTTTAACCATTTATACAAGTGGGTCCCATGAAAAAGAGATCGAAACCGTTGGTAGGAGACAACTTACGGTGGATGGACCATGCCTCGAAAATCTGTTCAATGGACTAAATTGAACCCCACGTGGCAGATGGTTAAGAAGAGAAATACAGCTACGGTACACATTCAACTAGGAAAAGGAATAAGATAAGCGGCCAGGATCTTTCAATAGGATAGTTTGAGGTAGTGGACCACGTCACGCCATCGAATGACCTGAATCTTACAAATCCTTGTCGAACGTCATCCTCCGACGGAGAATGCCTTAACGTGTCAATCTAACCTAAAAATGCACATGCACCCATGGCTCTCTCTCTAGCTGAGGCCAATTTGCTGCGAACCCGGATCCGGCTAGGTGGGTACCGTGGTGCCCACCTAGATGTATGTGTTGTAATATCCACGCCGTCCATCCACTTTGCCTGCTTATTTTAGAGAATGTTCTCAAAGCAGCAGATAAAAATCTCAGGTGGACCACACTACAGGAAACAGTGGTCATTGGACGCCCACCACTAAATACTTCATAGGGTCCAACGTAATGTTTAATTGCCATCCAACCTGTAGATAAGGTCCGCACAGACATGGATGAAAAGAAAACAAAAATAGCAGCCTGATCCAAAACTTGTGGCCCAAGAAGCCTTTAATGGTGGGATCAATCCCCACTGTGTGATGAGATTCTTATCTCCTTCATTTATGGGTCCATGCTCTAAAATAAGCTGGCAAAACGGATGGACGGCGTCGATATACAACTCATACATCGAGGTGGGCCCCACGGTCAGGGTCGCACGCAATTAGCTGGATTCCGGGATCGCGGCTAATACGTGTTCCTCTCTGGCATCACACGTATCCGCTCCCCATGGAAGAGCAGAAACGCGAATGGCTCTTGAAGAGATAAAAGAGGTGGACCAGGTGACAACATGACAAAGGCGCAAGATCCGACGCATTAGCTAGTGGACCTCTATGTGAAAAATCATTTTTTTTCCCAAATCCAGGCCGATCCCACTCTTCGAATGGACCACGCGTTTATGTTTAATATTCACCAGTTGTTGTCTACTTTCCAACCTTCCATTGGGTCTGGGTTGACCAAAACCCAAAATGCAGCCCTATACGCCATCCTTTTAAAAATGTTGTTGACTCATCTCCTCACAATTGGGGCTCACCTACCGCTATCCACAGTCAATTTATGGGAGTATGTCTAAAATCATAGCTATCAAGCAATCCTAGCCATCAAAACTTTGATCTGTGAGTTGATTGTTTAGAATGCCTTGAAACCATTCCATGCACACTGTTGAAGTCTCACCACCATTTTTAAAGTGGAACCATCATAAGAGAGCTCACCCCTAGAGTTTTGTTAGAATACATCCGAGGTCCAGATTCAGTGACCTAGACCGTTTATACGATGGAGGATACTCAAAACACACTCTCAGATTTAAATATTTCAACCCGTCCGCTGTTCAGAGGCTAAGAAAACCACATAGTTCAAAAATAAATAAAGGCAAATGGTTTCACCCGATCAAGTTGTACGAAGGGCCCGTATTTATAATTTGACTGAGTTCAGCATTTATTTTGATATCTACTAGGGTGTCTATTTGTAACATGTTGATATCTACTAGGTGTGCATGCGTTCCCGTTCGGCCTGGTTCTGGGGTGAAATCAGAGATGAATTGTTCTTAACAGTTTTAGGATTTTCATAACCAAAACCGGAGCATTAGCACTCTAGAACTGAACCGGAACCAAACTGTTAAAATCGGTTCAAATCCACAATCTTAGGCTTTTTATAATCCAACCCAATTGAGAGAGAGAGAGAGATATGATTGATGACAGGGAGAGAGACGACTAGCGAGAGAGATAGGCAGTCACATCAGGGACTTAAGGTATTAGGTTTTTTTTTTGTTAATAGTTTGGTTCCTAGTTCAGTTCTAGGTTCGGTTCCGTGGTTTGGATTTACAGTTCAGTTCTATGGATCGGTTCACGGTTCAATTCGATTTTACGTACCCCCAAACCAAGAACCCAACCGATGTAATCGGTTCTTTGGTTTCAATCTTTAATTTTTGAAACTAGAACCAGAACTAATGCATTTTAGAACTGGACCAAACTGGACTATTTGGTCGGTTCCAGTCCAGTTCCACAATTCTACCGGTTCAATGTGCACCCCTAATATCTACACCATCTGGTCCTAGCTCGAAAAAATGAAGCAATCCATAGTTAAGTGCCAAAATCCAATGAGCCCCACCATGATATGTCTTATCCACGCCGTCTATTCATTTTGATATATCATTTTGGGGCATAAGCCCAAAAATGAGGCAGATCCAAAGCTTAAATGAACCACATCATAGGAAGCAGTGAGAAAAATGACTACTACCATCGAAATCTATATAGGGACCACCATAATGTTTATTTGAGATATAGGGACCACCATAATGTTTATTTGAGATACAACCTGTTCATAAGGTTACACACATGGATGGATATAGGGAAAACAAAACCATCAGCTCGATCCAAAACTTCTATGGCCCCTAAGAAGTTTTCAATTGTAGGCATTCAATCCCCACTATTTTTGCTGGTGTGGCTCACTTGAGCTTTGGATCTCCCTAATATTTGGGCTCAGCTCCTAAAATGACCTGGAAAAAAAAAAAAGAATTGACAGCATGAATATAACACACATCATGGTGGGGCCCATGGACTTTTGGCCTGGAACATTGGTTAAGAGGTAATGTTTTGCCCCATTTTGGGAGTAAAATTCCACGCGTGTGAAAAAAAAAATGATTATTAATTTACCTCTAATCCACGGTAATTATTACGACAAATCAAACAGGCAACTTGAATCATTGAAAGGCAAAGGCAAAGGCAAATCCAAGGCTAAAGTCCTCGTAAATCCTATAGCAATAAATAGGGATGTTTTCTAGCAAACCTCACACCTCTGGTACCATTTGCAAAACTAGCTCTCCAAGAGATCAGAGGGATAATTCGATACAAAGGAAGTGAGTAATTTGGTAATACATGGTACGTAATTTATTAGCTGAACCAGACCGAACAGTGGGACCCATTTAGACCAAAACTGACCAAAAAAAGAAAAAAAGATGTCGGTAGACAGTTTTCTTTTAAAAACAAAAAAGGCAAGCATTATCACAGGTAAAGTCCAAACCCACAACCTCTATTTGAAAAACATACACTCTGATCACCATCCATGCTAGATGCCTATTGCTTGTGAATGACTCCCGAGTGGTTGGACCGAACCAGCCACAAGAACAAGCTGCCATCGGCATTTTCTGGAAATATATATATATATATATAGTCATGCCATATCTACCAGCAATAGATTATACAGTCATACCAATGCATGAGAAGGGTAAATGTGGAACAACAGGGTAAACTAAATGATTTGTAATGAATGGCGTACTTTAGGAATTAATGGTAAAAATAGGATTGCGACTTTGCAATCTAACAGGAGGCTATCCAGCGGTGGATGGTATGCAGATTCACGAGTGATTTAAGGAAAGAACAGCCGCAAATTATAAATCAATTTTTCACCATTTCCTAAATTAACTAAGATTAGCATGGCCCCTGAACAAGGATGACACGCACAAATCAAGAAATGGTCCCAAAAAAAAAAAAAAAAACTAAAATCACCACCATCATCTAGGCCTCATCCCAATTATTTGGGGTCAGCTACATGAATCCTTTTCCACTACTCCACTGTAGTTTGGAATGTCATATTGTTTGGATTCATGTTACAATTCATGGCATAAGTTTGACACAGCTGCCAACCTGGCATAACCCTGCTTTATCCAAGCTTGGGAATGGCAGTGAGAGCACAAAACTCCCACAGGTGCAATGTGATAAGACTATTACATAGGTTGCTTAAAATCAAGCACTGTCTAATAGTCTATCACATAGGTTGATTATAATCAATGAGTTTTAACTTAACCAAGATCATAAAACAATTTTCACCCCTTCCCACCCCACCATGCCCCTTTCCATGTGCATTGCACCTGACAGCTAACTGGAAAACAAAATGCATTACCCTCACATAACCAGATGTCACCATGGCTTATATGAATTATCTGGAATTTCTAGTTGAATCTTAGGCGGTATGGAGCACCATGTACCCACCATCTGGTTCCAGCATCATCCCCCTAGGCTCATCCATCAAAAACCATGAAGCCAAACATTTCAGGTATGCCCGTAAGTGTTACAAGAAACACCGGAAGATTTGAAGTTTGGGGTGAGACAGGCCACATTCAGACCATAAATAGGTATCTCAGATCTTCCACCGTAAGCCGAGTTGCGGAGCCCCCACTTGGGTCTTCTCCGAAAGCTGATGAAACCACCTTTCTTTTCTCTTCCTGTGCATCCGAGCAAAGACAATAAAAGAGCATCAGAGGAGCAATTGCTGAAGAAGTTTTCAAGCTGATTCGAAAAAAACACGGGAATTAACATTTTGCTTTGGAAAACCTTATTGTCAAACTGAGTACATGTTGTACGTGCATATACACCAAAACGAAAAGTATCCTTGGCATGGTAAGTATATTTTGCTAACATCCACAATAATTCAAAAAGGAATCATTTTTCCATGGGTGAAAATCCAGTTTGGGAGATTCAGGTCTCAAAGCCTATAGCATTGAGCCAAATAGCATTTGAAGAAAAACAATAGCAAAATCTGATACAACGATTCTCGAGGACGCTGCATGTCAATCCAAAAATCAAACTTGATGGGAAAATAAAAAATTCTGATCTTCTTATGGAGAACAAAACATAGGAACATCGATTTCTTTTGTCCAAAATTCTGTTGATTTGATATCCCAGTTACTAGTCCCATTCCCTGAGCTTCCAAAAAGTCCTGTCCCACGATGATCTTGTCAGGATTAAGAGTGGAACCGACTTCCTTGGCCTTTTAAAGACCTTTCAACCCTAAGTTGGTTTCCCTGGGAAAGGTAGTCGTTAATTAAATAGTTTCTTGATTTCCCTATTTATGCATCATGCAAAGGAAATTGCAGGTACGCCATTTGTGCACTTCCCTGAGTAAACCTTTTCATAGTTACAAAATCCACCATTTAAAGCAAGTATTTTCTCTGAGGATGTGTTTGGTTGCACCAAACATCATGAAATTTCATGATATTTTGCACCAAATTAAGCTGATTAGTCATGAAATTGCATGATATTTGGCGCAACCAAACACACCACAAAATAGGGTTTCCCCCATCTCCCATGAGCAAGCAGTTTTATTCCAGGTCTTAGTTTAAAACTAAATATGATCAAATAAATTCATTCTCTTTATTGGTAAAACTATTTACTTCCAAACAAAAGATAACAGGAAAGGCGAAACTCATTCCAAATATGAAATTTCAACTTTGCCACTCCTTAAGCCAAGGATTATTAAGGGCAACATTTCACTTTAAGCAAGTGTGGGTCCCACGAATTTCTGAAATACTATGCATTGCTAAAGGTTTGATGCAAGTAGATCTTCATCAGCAGTTGGCAGAAAATTTTCAAAATCCCGTTACAGAATTTGTTTAGCTTCACTATCACAATTATTACAGCCCATAAAATACTGGTGAAGTTGTAGAAACATGATTTCTTAGAGCCGTTGGCATGGAGAAGTTCCCATCTTCATCCAGCTCTCTAGACGCACCAAAAAACATCCACTGTGGCCTACTTTATAACTAGGGTGAAGGGTGGGTAGTCCTTGGGCTACTGAAGTGAAATCATAGTAGTGGAAGCATGTGGACATGTGGATCAGTGAACAACCCACTCCAGGAGGTAGGCCTCATGATGCATACGCCACAGACAATCCTCTTTTCTGTAGAGATGAAGCTGATCCTAACCATCTCAAAAAAAAAATAATAATAACAAAAAAACAAAAAATTAAAATAAAATAAAATAAAAAATAAAAACACCCTTGAATGTAAAGGATTGACCATTTTATGATTTTATTTGTCTAGACTCCAAAGATCAAAATGCTAGAACCATTTGTGGAGACTCAAAACTGCACATAGCCCATTCATGGTGGACCTACATCTTGAAGGGTTCTAATCATCCATATGCACGGCCCAACTAGTGGACTACGAATTCGCTTTATTTGTTCAAACAACAAGACTTGGCCTCCTACAACTATATGAGGTTATTGACACAATCAGTAGAGTGGCTAAAATATCCCATTTATTGGATGTATGGACTACAAATGTCTATTCTCTAATTCTATCTTGAATTGATCATCTCAGCACATCCTGACTGACTTACAGTTTGCAACAATTTTCACTTTATAAATCACGAGTGAGACAAATGTGAACCTCTGCTATGGCTGGTTCCATGAGCCTAGGTAAAATAGGAAGGTTGATGTCTAGTGCTCAGCCGATTGTAAAACTTTTTCCAGTCTACCATTTCAAATCCAACCCCAAATTGCCAGGAGAAGGCTAAGACGATGATGATGAAATCACAAGTGGGACAAAATGGAAGATCCAACCATGTTTTTTTTAAAAAAAAAAAAAAGAGTATAATTGATTAATCTTCTTCTTCTTTTTGGCAAACCGAATTAGACCCATTTTATTTATTGAAAAAAAAAAAAAAAAAGGACTTTTGGGGCAATTTAAAAACAGAGATTGGTGGTCACCACCCATTGGAAAAATAGAGTAGAAGGTGAAATTTTTAGTAGAGAGACTGATTCACATGCAGATCACTTGAATAGGAAGGATTTGAGAGAGGCAAAGAACACCAATCGACTATCTATATCCATAATTGTTCATACATATAGAAATTATAATTATTTTTTTATTTTTTTATATTTTTGCCTTATATGTAATATATACGCACATATATAGCCGTTTTTCATTTTATTCTTTTTTTTTTGTCTAAACCATATTAAACCTAAACTTTCCATTCGCCGAATTTTGGTGTTTCTATTATTTTAACAATTTTTTTACTGTATTTCTAACAATTGAGGCTGAACTAGAAATGAATATTTCCCGTTCCCTTTTCTTTCTTTTTTTGCCATATGCCTAACTACAAGTCAAACAAGTTACATCAAAGTCATCCTATAGTATTAAATCCATGGATCCAGCAGACAATGAAAAGAAACTTACCTGGAGAGCTAATATCCGATCCTCCACTGTATCTTTAATAGTTAGCCGTGAAACTGTCACAGGGCGAATCTGCCCAATTCGATGTGCCCTGTCAATAGCTTGATCTTCGGTAGTTGGGTTCCACCAAGGATCCAGAAGAATAATGTGACAGGCAGCGACCATGTTTAGACCGAGATTTCCAGCCTTCAATGACATGATCATGACAGTCACCTGAAGAAAAAAAAAATCAAGTTTAAATCAATGTATAATACATTTCTAGAAGGCAACAGAAAATAACGAAGGGAACTATTACAGTATCTCATGCACCGTGCATCTCTTTAAATAAAAAAATAAAAAAATGACAGGAAAGTAAGAATAAAAAGAACCCATAAGGCTGAAGTGAACTTCATACTAATGACAGCAATGAACTTTACATATTTCTGTAAGGCTGAAGTGTCAAACCTCTGGATCAGCAGTGAAATCTTTCACAGCCCTGTCTCTTGAAGCCAGAGACATCCTCCCATCAAGTCTCCTGTACTGTATACATGATTGGTTTAATGAAATCTCAAGTAAGTCCAGCATGCAAGTCCATTGGGAGAAAACAATAGCCTTGTCAGGTAGTTCAGATTGCATTGTAGAGTTGAAAGATGCATCTGTTTTAGCATGGCCATTAGAGTAGCCTTGCTCCGAGATACGGTCATAAGTGCTTTCTAGAGAGAGAGCTACATCTTTGCATCCCTCACAACTAACTGTGGAACTTGGATTCTTTAATTTACAAACTGAATGAAGAATCTCCATTGCAGCTCCAATTTTAGAACTGCAAAAACTCTGCCCAGCTGCAAATTTCTCGACAACTTTAGAAGAACTTGTAGCATTATTGTTGAGTTCATCTGGAATACAACTCTGAAGAATAGCTCTAGAAAATACTGCATCATTACCAAGTTGTTCTTTGCAGTCAGCTATCGGGCACAAATTATCATCACCTATTAAATGTTCAGATACACATTGATAGCAGAAGACATGACCGCAAGTTGTAACAACAGCATCCTCAGGTGGGTCCTGCAAAAGCATCATACAGTAAAAGCTAAGCAAGATTGTCGATAAATCCCCTTCCGGCAATGTTATTCTTGCATAAAGGGCTTCATTCAGTTAAAAGAATACAAATTGCATACTGAGATATCAGACAATCCAACAAATGGCTTAAACATGACAAAAAGTATGTCCGCAAAATTGAGCTTTCCAATTTCAAAGGGATATTAATAGTGTAAGAAAAAAGTCTGTCTAATCCAATATGCTTCCTTGTATGCTTATCTCATTACAGCCATCTGTGATGATGGGTCTAATTTTGATCTTGCAGGTCTAGACAATGCCCAGTGCCCACCAAAGCACCACTGCTATCATTGTGTCTGTAAAGTTCTGGCAGACACAACCAGAAGGTCATAGGCATGAATAACAGACTGGCCACTAGACAAATTTTGGATTCCAAGGGTGGCTAGATACTAAGGAACCAATCTTCCAAAAGTTATAAGAATGTTGTGCAAGGACTCCATAAGAAGGGATCTTTGATCCAAAAATTCCAGGCAAGGACCTTCGTCATAGGGAAGGTTTTTGACACCTTCTGCACCATCCCAACACAAGGTCTATATTTGGAGGTGAATGAAATTCTTGAACACAGAATTTCAACTAGATAAGAAAAATAAGCACATAAAGAAATGGAGTATTACATATACTGTTTTGATGGAGCCATCTTTACCCAAACAGAAGCTGAAAACCCTCACATGAGTTGGTCTCCAATGACTAACTTTTTTCCAGTGATGAATTTCCTGTCCAGCTAATCTCCTGCTCAATCTGCATTGGAGTCTCCTGTCATCTGAAGGGAACCGGAAGATGGGAAAAGAAGACCTTTTAAATTAGCAGATGTGCCTCTTGAATTTTATGCGATCATCATGTACCACTCAAAGTAAAATGGAGATTTTATATGATAGCTATAAGACCAACCATGCCTCATACAGCATGTTGTGCGGTTAAGGAACTTAGGAGTAGCACCAATAGGTAATAAGATGAGGGAAAGTAGGCCTAGATGGTTTGGTCATGTTGAACAAATACCAAGAATGGCGCTAGTTAGGAGTGAGTTGGTGCAAGTCGAGGGCTGTAAAAGAGCAAGGGGAAGGCCCAAAAGGAAGGACATGGATGGAGGTAGTAAGAAAAGAATTGATGACCTATGGTTTAATTGAAGTTTTGGCATTGATGAAGTGGAATGGCGGAACAGGATTCTTGTAGCTGACCCCAACTAATTAGTATAAGGTTTTAGATGATGATGACGATGATGAAATGGGAGTCTTGATGCCAAAAACTCCATCACTACTTGGTAGAATAGATTGTGGAGAGTTTGACACTAGAAACTCCATCTTCAAATATGCTTGCTTTCCAATGGAAGGTCTTGACTTGTTTGAGCTCTCCTCGTAAATTGAAGTTAGGAAATTTGGGTGGAAATTGAGATCAAATGAATCCTCTGGTAAAGATGGTTTCCAGAGCCATCACTCAAAACCCAAGTGGACTGAGGCAATCCCCTTCCTATCACAACTTAGAAGATTCGAGAGTCCTCTAATCATGGTTAAATGATTCAGTGACTTGGACCAGCTTGTTCAGTCTTGAGTCAAATGACAACTCGCCCAAGTCAGGGGTGACTCGATTTATCAAACTGGGTTGGGTCAGACTATGTACAAGCCAACTCAGACGAGTCACACGAGAATCCTCCAACTGTTAAAACCTTGCCTCTGATCCTAAAAGCATTCTCCTATTTTTCTGCTCTCTATTCTTTTGATTTTCCTTTTAGCAAATTTTTCTAAAGTTTTGGGGTTTTGGAGGAAGATGAAGTAGGGGGTTTGAGAGAGTTTAAAAACCTAGGGTTGAGATCCTTCTCTTGGAGAGTAGTGTCTCGTCATTTAGGGCTTGTGTGAGGCTTTTTGGTATTTTTTGGAAAGTTTGGGGGACACTTTAGATAGGGTGACACATGGCGTCATTGAGGAGGCTTAATGGGCATTGGAATGGTTAAGAAACTATTGGAGTTTAATAGGGGCGAAAATCTGGAAAAAGGGATTACCAGAGTTATAGAAACTGGATTAAAAATCTGGAAATAAAGGAATAAAAATCCAGGGTTATCGGAACAACAAAAATTGGATTTATGCGCCCAGAAACCCTGGTTTTAAAAAATCAAGCTTGCTGGATGCAGAAATCTTATTTTTGCACCAAGAGTTTGCTCGAGAAATAAAAGGGGTGGAAAGGCTGGGTCACTTATCTCTCTGGCTTGTTTAGGTAGGTTTCAAGCAGCTCTAGGGGATGCTTGGCTGGAAAATTGGGTATCACATGGGAGGGTTTCTTTTCCTAATTAGTGTTAATCCCGGCAGACTAGAATTCAAGAACAAGACCCTTGTGGTTTAATTCCATCAGATTAAAAGTGATTTGCGCAGACATTGTTTAGGTGGAGTGTCAGCAGTCACATACCCACACAAGGACTGTAACCAAATTGCAAGTCATCAAATCCTGTAACCTTGGTCTCCTATCATTAGCAGCACTTCATCCAGTGCTCCCCTGGGAGATCGAAGAAGTCCCTGAATATTCGTATGGAGATATATCTTTATGATGATTTATGAGAAATTCAAAGGTTGTAAGGTAAATATTAGGTTTCTGCATATCTAGCTCTTCCAACCCTTAAGACATTATATATCAATTCTACTAAATAAAAGTCAGTAAATACATATCTAGCCAACTTGCTACTGGATTCGAAAAAATATTTGCATTATTCAAATTATCACAAAAAATGAACTGATGTAAAACAAGTCCATTCTCTGGTTGAGAGTCATAGATTGTTTTCTGCAAGTGAAGAGTTACATATCAATGAAAAGATCATGTCAATCCAACTGTTGGATTGTACTGGACACGTCAATGGTGGTACTTTGGTCACAAATTCCAGAAGGGGGGACTTCTTGGTTTGATTACTGGACAACAATTGACCCTCTGATAAAGCCCTCATTTATTTTATTTATTTCCTTTCCTATCCCCACTTCCCCAGAGAGAACTCTTTTAGTTATTTAACAAGAGAGGTATTTCAGTACTTTTATCCTTCACTACGGCTTTACTCTCAGAAAACATATATAAAGAGAAGAGTCCAGCTTTTGGGGTATCTCTTTTGAAACTAACACCATTGGGAGCTTTTCTTCTTGGGCTGAGACTAGCTCTCCCCCTTTTCTCTACTTAGGGCTCGTTGAGATCAATGCTTCAAGATTTGTTTATCATTTCTTATCATGCTTTTCACATAATGCAAGGTACTTAGTTATCAAGACCTTTTTTGTTTATCATTGATGATTGTTTTTGTGGGATCTTGGATTGCGGGTGAGAACATCAATATTGCTAATTGGATTGTTGTTTGTGAATGGGTAATCTGTTTGATGTAGTGGAAAGATTGTAGAACACATGAGCACATTTACAAATATGCTAACGAGCAGTCCAAACAGCTCGATCTGTTTTTGCCATCTCTAGACATCTTTTTTGTTGGTTCCCAAATCACAACCGTGACAAGAAGATCAAGAACTTATCCACCATCAGTGCTTCAAGAACCTGTAGAAACCAATGACACAGAAACTAACATGTTTGCATTGATCACATTACATGTCACTAACATTGAGTTCAAATAATGAATATTTTGATCATCAAAAAATATAAAACTATAATGCGATGAAAACATTAGAATGTATTTAAATAATAATAATAATAACTTACACTGCATACACCACAAATTGCCAAAGAAGCTTGCAACAGATTCAATAAATTTTTCAGCATTTCTCTAGGGAGTTTCCTCGCCGTCTCTAACGAAGCTTTTCCAACAGAATCTGAATTATATCCTTTTACAAGATGAGGGTGATCACAAGCCTGACGGAGACGCAATAGCATCAACAATATGTTTGCATAATTTTGATTCACTGTTCCAGCTGCTGCATATTCCTGCAATTTAGAACTTGACTTAAAATATCTTCGCAAGCAACATATATAGAACATCATATATCCATGCCTCTTAGAGAATAATGGGTGGCCTTTAGCCTCAGCACAAATGTGTGTGTGTGTGTGTGTGTGTGTATAAGAACATCTGGTAACTGACAAAGAAATTGCACTTGATTCTCACTGTATCACAATCCGCCATCAGCAAAAGATTGTGTAAAATGGATAGTTAGGTCATAGTGCAACACTCTAATTTTACATCAATCGGAAGATGTCATGACAAGGGGTTTTCAGTACAATTTTTCCCTCAAACATTATTTAATAAGATGGAATCAAAAGGAAAGTTGAACCTAACAACCATTCATAAACTACATGTTTTTTAACACAATGCTATCCCCAAAAGCCATAAATAAATTGGCCAGGACAATTGACAAAATAACGGGAACTTAAAACACCAACAGTCAATTCAAACAACCAAGTAAACCTCAGTTGTTCTAACCTAAGTAAATATCTGGCTTACAGTCACAATAATATGGATGTGCCATACCTTGAACTGTGATCGTGAATCCGCTTCTAGCTGGGAATAAAAGTGCCGCTCTGCAGCACTGAAGTCCACTCTCTTCAAACATATTTCTTTTGGCGGTAATTGAATAATTGGCTCCCCATCAAGTAGTGTGCCTATACCAAAATTGTAGATAATAACTAAGCAACAGCAAGCCACAAAGGCATATCAGCCCAGACTGTTTACTGCATGGAAAGTCCACATCAACAATATATATATATATATATATATATATATATATATATATATATATATATATATATATATATATATATATATATATATATATATATATATATAAATCTTCCAAAAAAAAAAATGTCTGCATCAACAAAATGCAAGGGTTTTCTCAAAAAGCTGAATCAGCAAAAAAACTTCCACAAATCATTTGATGTGGTGCACTCCAGAATCAGAAGCGGAAAAGACCTCAAATGGAGGACTGCTTGAAGTCATAAGTGTAGCAATCTTCTAATCTAAAAGAAGAAGCATCTAAAGAGAAATATTGGGAAGCCACCTTTTGTGCGGCGCAGCATTATAGTCTTCAAGACTGCTTGAAGCTTCTTATAACCACTGCTTGCGTCTCTTGATATTGGAAATTTTATTGAGGAATAAAAGGAGCTATAGACAGCATAAGGATCATATTTCAGAAATCTGAAGTAGCTGTATAGATCATCAATTGCATTTTGTATTGGTGTTCCAGATAAACACCACCTTCTTTTGGCTCGAAGCCCACAACAAGCTCTAGCCACTTGAGTTCTATGATTTTTTATAGTTTGAGCTTCATCAAGGACCACCCTAAACCAACCCACCCTGGCAACCGGACCACCATTGTTACTGACAGAGGAACCATCACGTCCTTTCTTGCTTTTCTTCTTCCCTTTCTTAGCTGTTGTGGAAGTCTTCTTCCTTTTTTTGTTGATGAAAGATGATGCAAATTTTTCAGGATGTATTTGCTCTCCATCATCATCATCAGCTAGAGGCAGCTTTGGAACCTCCTTACTTACAATAGAATATGTTGTGAGAACCACATCATATCTCGCCAGCTCAACAGGATCTTTTGTCCGGGTACCTCCATGATAGACCAAAACGGAAAGCTTAGCATCATCAGTAACCTTTTCATCCAGTTCTCGGGCCCACTGTCGAAGAACACTTGCTGGGCACACAACCAATGTACCAGCTGCTGATCTACCCTTCCGGGATGTGGGATATTTAAAATCCTCATGTTTTCCTATCTTCTTCGCTTTCCAAAATTCAGAAGTAGCACAGTCATCCTCATCCAAATTCAAGGCTTCAGTTTTAACCTGGGATAAATCATCGGATGTGGATTTGGACTGCACTGGCCTCTGCATTTGTATAAGGGCAATGGTTGATATAGTCTTACCAAGGCCCTGTCAGATAACAGCATGATGAGCTTGGCTATAGTGCAAAGCAAAGATCCCAAGCAATGTACAAACTAGCTGCAAGAATTCCAGATGAGTAACCTGATCATCTGCAAGAATTCCACCTAAACAGTGCAAACTAGCTGACTCTTTCTGAAGCATCCATGCCAACGCAATTCTCTGTAAGATGAGACAAGTTATTATGAACCATGTAACTTGTAAAAGAACAAAAGAACTGCTTGCAGTAGAACTGCAGCTCAAACAGACAAACAGACCTGGTGCCTTAAGAGAGGAACAGACAAGAGACCATCAGGTAAACTGGCTTCCAATTTTGGCTGAGCAAGATCCTGCAAGAAAACTCTGTTTCAGTAACAGATTTGACACCAGTAAACTGCAGGACACCAGCATCAAGGACAAAGAAACAACTGTTAAGAACTAACAGTGAGAAACCAGTTTCACCTCCTGCAGCCATGGAAGATAAGAAACTTAAATTCTTTTATAATTGCAAAACCAACATTGTGTGAACTCAATCTAATAGATGAAGCATACCAATACATATCTCATAATCAACCATTTGCCATAGAAATAAAAACCATGCCTTCCACCAACACCACGTGGGTGTGTCGTGTCAATAATATAAATGCCGTGCCTCACAACCACAACATCAATACCCCTGATTACAATGGAGTGGAGGTTCGACACATAACATATTAATATTCACTATCTTCCATTGTCCACATTCAACGAAAACTAGGCCAAAGACCAAAGTTGGAGGATCTTCCAATCTGCGAGAACTTTGGAGCATCACCCATCAACAGAGGGGCCCATCAGATGGACAGCTGTGAATTGTGATCATCAAATGATGGGCCCCACATGTACAACATCCTGCTTCTGAGCAAACTACCACACTTTTTGAGGCTCTAGAGTCTGGACCAGTAACTCATCTAAGATGGGAGGTTTAACATGTGAAATCAAGCATGAATTTTCTAAATTTTCACGTGCTTCTTTTCCAAAATGAACTAAGGCAGAAACTTTTACTCTCAAAAGCGGAATGCTCAACAAAACAGAATCGAGTTGGTTGACCACTAAAGCCAATACATAAATCACATAATAAGGAAAGCTTCCAAATTTAATGTCATCCAAATCACATAATAACCAAAGCTTCCAAATTTAATGTCATCCAAATCATACAAGTGAGAAATTAACAAAAGGACCTCTCATTAATACCTGCAATGCTGCTTGAAAAACTAGTCTCTCGTTGTTTTCCATAGGACCTTCTTCTACTACTCCAGAGTGCTGAGCAGCGTTACCGTTACTTAAACCAGCAACCCGTGAATGATTAACAGACCTTCCTTGCATCAAAGATGGAGGTAGGAGCCTACGTGTAGCAGCATTTTCATGAATAATAACCTCATTGGTTTCCCTGCCTAAACCACCATTCACATAAAACGTGCTATTAGCTGAATTTGCTCCCACATAAAGATAAGATTTACCATGAAAATCTAGAAGCTGACCATTAACTCCAGTCCCCATAGAAGCTTTTGATTGAGTGGTTGACATAGTGGGCTGAAGAGGATGAAGGACTCTCCTTAGCATCTGTTCTGATGAAGGTTTCTTGTCAACTTCAGGAACAAGTTCTCTGTACAGTTGAAAGTGTGTGCGGACTCTATCTTCATCATTGCCATCCCCTCCAATTCCTGTCAAAGCTTTTGATTCAGTAGCTGACCCAGCTGACTGAAGAGATGTCGGAAGGGACCTCAGCATCTGCCAGGTTGAAGGATTCTTGTCAAATTCAGAAACATTTCCTCCATAAAGTTGGAAGTGTGCATGGCCTCCATCTTTATCAGTGCGAACACGTCCAGTCTCCACAGAAGCTTTTGATTTAGCTGTTGACACAGGTGGCTGAAAAGAAGATGGCAAGATCCTTAGAATATGCTGAGATGAAGGTTTCTTGCCAGGTTCAGGAACAAGATCCTTATGCAGTTGAAAGCGTGCATGCCCTCGGTCTTTACCAATGCCTTCACCATCAAGACCTGGATCAGAGTCACTCCCAGGATGAACTTGAACGTGCTCATTAGGCTGCGGAACAAGAATAGATCCACATTGAGATCCTGAACTTGCATACTCTCCTCCTCCTACACTTTGTATTTTCTTTCCAAAATCTGACCCAGATATCTCTATAGCAAGCATTTCATTCATGAAAGAAATTGGTAGGCGTCTATGGTCATGGGTGTTATCAGAACAAGTAGTCCCATCAGCATTCTCAATGTATAAACAGTCTCCAAGCTCACCCTCATTCCCATTTTCAGCCGCATATTTTGGATCATCACTCTGGACAACTGGGTGTATAAGATCTTGAGTGCGCCCAGCAGATATTTTCACACGTCCATTTGACTTCCTCTCATTTCTTGTGGAATTGAAAGAAGGTTTTGTAAGCAAGGGCCGCATTTGAGATGATCCAATGGAGCCTGTAAATTTAGTAGTTCAGCATATAATCATGAGCATGAATTATACCAATCAAAAATGGATATCCTTTCACCTGTGGACGGTTCACTTTTACCCTTTAAACTTGAACTGGAGGTGTAAGCCCAGGATGGAAGCTTTCTGGAAGTGGCAGATGAAACAGGCGCCGTAGAAAATGATGCATTCTGTCCAACTGGCATCTCATTTTCACTGTCTGAAGATACGATATCTATGGGGCCCATAGAAGTTGAAGAAAGCATTGTGTCTACAGAACTAGGCTTAGAAATAGAAGTCATGATGGGTACCACAGTCTGCAGAAGATACGGAATGTCAGGACAAAAGGGAAAACGGAAATCAATCAGAGGTATGCACTGGAAATTCCAACGGCAGGTCTTATGGAATCAACTGGCGCTGTCATTCCAACTTCCCAGGGACAGGCAACGCCTCAAAATCGAGCTGCAACATTTCCTCATAAAAATGCAACATCTCCAAATGGAGTGAAAGAGATCATAAAGAGAATCCGGATAGCTTGGCATCTAGCATGGCTGTATAGGGATTCCTCAAGAATCTGTACATTGATGAGCTAAACATACACAAAATCTAACAAAACCTACACCAGTACCTCAAAGTTACTTCAATTCATTAGCAAGAGAATGAATATTGAATTGTACATATCAACGGTCACACAAAAACAACTGCAAAGTGCATGCCACTGGTTAAATAGGGTCTGGTAAATTACACTACTGGATGTTGCATATGAAATCAAAATATTTTTAGTGGAAAAAAAATAAAAGGAACTAAATAATATTGGTTACATGATATAAGATCACTTGGAACATGCTTAAAAGTCAATTCTCTGATGTAGTAAGGGTGACAATGTGCCAGGTAGCCCGCCCGACCAAACAAGCCAGACCCCAGCTTTGGGCTGGGCTTGGACCTACTAGCTTGGCCAATGGGCCAGGCTTTGTTCTTGCATGCACGACCCCATTAATTTTCAAGTCGGGTTTGAGCTCAAGTCATTCCAAGCTGACCTGGCCCAGCCCAGCTTTTTATGTACATATGACATATCTTACAAATATTCCATTCCAATCCACAGTTAGGCAACCCATCCATCTCAGAATATAAACCTTGTTCTCATTCCTGTACAATTCTATTTCTTTGTGCATGCATGGCCCACTTTATCAATAGATAGATTAGGAACATTCAAGTGAGAAATAGGGATATCAATTTTTGGCCCGGGTTGGATCGGATCAGGCCCAACCAATTTTTGGGCTGGGCTTGTTGTGATAGGCTCATGCCGAGCTTGGGCCTTGGGTCTTAAATGTCGGGCTGGGATGGGCCAGGGCCAAGCATGGTGCACCCCAAACCTGGCCCATTGCCACCCCTAGTATAAAATGAACATTATCACATAAGATAATCAGTTTCATAAACATCATCAGTAGAAGTATATGAACTACTTGGTAAAAATGAGCACATAAAGTAGAAGGCTCAAAGGTATGAGAATTAAAAACGTTAAATACTGTCATCAATCAGTCTAGAACAAAATCTATCGTGCTCAAAGATGTATGGAAATGTTGTACGTTAAATTTCCATACCATGAATATAGCATGATGTGCATTCAAAGAAGTATTCTAAATAGCTACGCTATGTAGCGTGTAGCTTACGCTACGTAGCGTAGCTCAACCTAAATGCTACATAGCTCATGAAAATAGTTTAAGTCTACATGAATACTTTGCATACACTACATGCTACATAGACTACGCTACATGCAACATAGCTCACATTAGAAGTTATTTTTCACTATAACATTAAAATCAATAATGTTTTTAATGAATTGTTACATTTTTTCTATTTCAATGAAAATTTGTTAATCTTTTCCATACTTTTAGTAAAATAATATGAGAAGCAATTTTAAATCAGTTTTGTTGCTCTTTCTTCACTTTTATACTTAATCATTAGCCCTTACTAATACTTTAGGTTGCGTTCAGTTGCACCAAATATCATGAAATTTTATTAAATTTTACTATTAATCATCTAATTTGATGCAACATATCATGAAATTGGTGCAACCAAGCGCAAACTCGATTAAAAATCTAGAAGTAGCATGTAGCTTACGCCTCATGCTTCAGAGGTGTGAAGGCCACGCTACACGCTGTTCACTATTTAAAACACTGATTCAAAGGTGGAATTTGAAATGATAAGTGGCACTTCCTTTCTATCTGGACAATTTTGTTGAATGAGGTCATGCACATTCTGCTACATTTGAGTCATGGTACTTTCTATATGCATGAAAATTTCAGGAACCAAAAAAGGATTTTGTGATCTGATTGAATTATTGAGTTGATGGCAGTAAGCTGAGGACCCATTACCCAGCTCGAGTAGGGCAATCCAGTTGGTGGCAGTAAACTGAGAACCTGTTACCCCAGCTTGAGTAGGGCAATCCAGTTGGTAGTGGTAAATTGAGAACCCATTTGAAGAAACTGATTGAATTTTGTCTTCCATTTTAGGGTGCGTTTGGTAAATTGAATAAAAAAAGTCAGAAATTTAATTTAAGTACTAGATCCATTGTGAAGTGAATTTTAAGTACTGATAAGTGCTGGAATGCATGTTTGGTAAAGTGTCTGAAAAAATTCCTAAACACGAAATTTAGTACTGAATCCAAAATTTTCTGTTTGGTAAATACATCTGAAATTTGGCAATTTTACCAAATTGCCCCTAATTTGGAACCATACCCTAACATGATTTGAAAAAATGGATGGATAGGGTGGATTTCTCACAAACATCACAGTGGGCCCCACCTAGTTGGCGTCCTTCCAAAGTTGGAGTGGATTAGGTGTTACCGCGGTAACATCGGACCGTGGGGCCCACCTTGATGTATGTGTTGTATACTCACATGGTCCATCCATTTTTCTGGATCATTTTAGGATATGGTCACAAAAATGAAGAAGATAATAATCTCAAGCAGACCACACCACAGGGATTGAATTCCCACCATTAAAAACTTTTGGGGGGCAACAAAAGTTTTGGATCAAGCTAATATTTATTTGTTCCCTTCATCCAGGTTTATGACCTTATAAACAGGTTTGATGGAAAATAAACATTCTGGTGGGCCCTGAATGTTTTTAATGGTTGTCATTCAATGACCATTGTTTCTTGTGGTGTGGTCCACTTCAAATTTGGATCTGCTTCTTTTTTGGGCCCATGCCCTAAAATGAGCTAGAAAAACAGATGGATGGCGTGGATATAAAATATATTTATCAAAGAGGGCCCCACGGTCACGGCAACACCCACTATCATGTAACTCGGGTAACACCTAATCGGCTCCTGTTCAAAGTGGAAGGACGTGAATTTCCTGGTAAGGCCTCTCGCAGGAAGTTCTTGCAATGAGAGGGTGGGGCCCAACATGATGTTTGTGAGAAATCCACCACGTCCATACGCTTTTCCATATCATTTTTGGACATGGGACCAAAAATGAGGCAGATCCAAAAGTCAAGTGGGTTGCACGACAAGAAACAATGAGGATTGAACGTACACTGTTGAAACATTTGTAAGGCCATAGAAGTTTTGGTTCAGGGTAATATTTTTGCGTTTTTAGTTCATCCCAATAGGAATCACCTAAGGAAGAGTATGGATAGCATATAAAGTGGACCCCAACGAGGTTTCAACGGTAGGCGTTTCCCTACCCACTATTTCTTTTCATGCGGCCCACTTGAGTTTTGGATATGCCTCATTTTTTGTCTCATGTCCTAAAATGATCTGGAAAAATGGATGGATGAGGTGGATTTCTTACAAACATCACGCTGGGCCCCACCTAGCTTCCCATCACAAGAACTTCCTGCAAAGGGTTTCGAAAGAAATCCACGTGCAAAGCGGAATCAGATTGCCTAACCATATCACAACACTTTGTGGATACCGTGTTGACGTAACAAAGTTTTGTGGGCCCCACCATGATGTATGTGTTAGATCCATACCATTCATACATTTTATCATATTATTTTAGGTCATGAGCCCAAAAATGTAGCAAACCCAAAGCTAAAGTGGACCACACCACAAAAACCAGTGGAGATTGAACACCTACAATTGAAAACTTCTTGGGGGCCACAAAAGTTTTGGATCAAGCTGATATTTATGTTTTCCCTTCATCCAAATCCGTGTGACCTTATGAATGGGTTGGATAGCAGGAAAACATCATGGTGGGCCCTAGGAAGGTTTCAATAATGGGCATCATTGTGCCCACAACTTTTTGTGGTGTGGTCCACTTGAGCTTTGGGTCTGCCTTATTTTTTGGCTCATGCCCTAAAATGATGTGGCAAAATGGATGGACGTGGTGGATATAACACATACATCATGATGGGCCCAAAGAACTTTGCCATGTCCACACAACAACTATGCAATTAGCCCTAAAAACTTTCACCAAAAATTACTTTGAAAAGGGTAGAGCTGTCATTTAGAAAAAAAAAAAAAAAATTAACTTAAAATCACTTCCACCCCGTTTGGCACCTGGATTTGGTGGTAAGTTGGTGTATTTCAAATCCAGATAGTTGCTTCTTGTGCTTGGATTTGGTGGTAAATGGAATCGGAGGTATTTCAAATCTACCTTTTGGGTGTGTTTTGAAACCTCAACAAAATATTGAGATTACAGTGCAATCCAAAGTAAATGCCCTTTTTGCCTCTTTTTTAGGGTAGAAGAGTCACACATGTAACAAAGGTGTCCCTAGACTACTAATCCAACTAATCCATTAGACACATGGCACACTAATGATATCCCAAAACAATTTAATTATCGGCCACAACACTAAAATCACATCAATAAAATGAATTGAACCATCCAAACATTAGACACGGTTAAAAAACGTTAATGAGTCACCTATTTGTGATCCTTGCATTTGTGGCCCACCCAAGGCTCAGAATTTCCTCTTTTTTTGCCAAAGTATATATTTTAATTGGCTTATTACAATCGTTCTATCTAAATTTCCTATTTACCCTGATCCACCAGAGTTTTGGATTAGGGTAAAAGTTGGGCCCTAAGGGTTTCATGGGGTGTTGCATCAGGTGGACGGTTCAAATTTTGGGCTCATATCCCTAGAAATGAGTTCTCAAAAAGTTCTCACGAGAACTCGTGGGAACTGGTGCGCAACTGAGCATTCACCTCTCTCTCTCTCTCTCTCTCTCTCTCTCTCTCTCTCTCTCTCTCTCTCTCTCTCTCTCTCTCTCTCTCTCTCTCTCTCTCTATATATATATATATATATATATATTTGGGATATGAAAGTTAATTTAGTTAATCAGTCCTGTGAATATACCAAAGAATTCTAATGCCCTCGAAATACAAGCTCCCAAACTGAAGATTTAGATTCCAGTGCATTTCAATGAAATACAAATGCATATTCGGAATCACCTTAATTCCAATGTAATTGTGATTTGGATTACAGCGCATTCCAAATCCAAGCTCCCAAACGGGCCCTTACCGCTTTCGGTACATACACTACCCCTGAATTTATGCAGTGATTAATTTCCATTAAGGAAAATTTTTTTAAGTGTGTTAAACAAACACCCAAAATAGCATATTAAGTGGCTGAAATCTGATTTTAAGATTTTGGTGACATATTAAGTCGTAAACAAACAGCCCCTTCGACGGAATAATTCCACATATCTGTCAGAAAAGGATGTTCAAGCCAGTAAACTCATGAAACTAGGTAAGTTCACCAACAATGAGGCCCCAATGCCAAATTTGAGGTTAGGATTTTGGTCTTTCCCCGATTCATTGCTCACATTGTATCTTCTTTCTTTCACTGTGTATGTGTGTGCATGAATCTGTCACGGGCCCAATTGCAGGGTCCATCACAAACATGGAACTGTCTCCAATATCAAAAACCCATACACGAGGCACACAACTATAAGTTCAGACCATTCAATTGGTAGGAACTACAGTAGACGGTCCGCGGCTCAAAGATCAGACCAATTGAATGATTTAGCCATAAGATCAATGGCCTATAAATGGGCAGCAAACAACAGGAAAAGTAAAAATGGCCAACAGACCACATTCACCAGGAAAAATTCTTCCATGCAAGGCACCAGCACATCCAATCGATGTGTTTTCGAACTGTGCACCATCCACTGTAGGGCCCCACCTAGTGAACGGTCCTGATCTCATATTCGTGTTATTCATTCAATTTTCTGTTCCAACCGAACTAACAGCTGCAAAGAAATTGGATTTGCAGTACAGTTCCATATATCATTATCAGAAAATTCAATAACCTAACCCTAGAAAAAGAAATACAAACCTACGAAAATTCCAATGAGAGGGGAAAAAAATCCGATAACGAACTAAAATGTAATCAAAAGACGAACATGATTTGTTGGTTTCTGTTGCTTTCCTTTAAAATCACATCGAATAAAATTACCAGAAAATAGATAAATTCCGCAGAACTCGAAAGCAGCAACAAACCCTAAAATCCATAACTTAAATCGGGAAAAGAAAATCAATCAATTAAAGAAATTTCCGGTAGTACTTACAGTCGATCAAAGAAATTTCCGTCAAGATTCATCTCCCGATGTCTTGCAATCGAAGCGCGGGAAGAAACGGTAGGCCTTTTGAAACCATGTTTTACCGCCAAAGCAGAGCGAGACAGAGAGAGGAATCGTACCGAACACGGAGGAATGAGAAATGATCCTGTACAACGTTGTACGTTAACTTCAAATACAACATTTTTATTTTTTTCCAATATGTGACTTGATAGTAAAAAATCTGATCCGTTAAAATGATGTAACACAACCTTAATATTAATTTATTTGAAAATTGGAACATTTTACGAATTGAATCGACCACAAACATATGTACATTCACACCGTCGGCTGTAACCTTATTTCAACGATGTTGCCTTCCTGAATGTGAAGTATATGTTCTATCCACGCCATCCATCGGTTTTTTCAGATTCATTTATTTCATTAGCCCAAAAATTATGTAGATATAAAGCTCAAATGGACCACACCACAGAAAAAAGCAGAGATTGAACGTCTACCGTTGAAAACTTCTTTGGGTAGAGAATTTTGGATCAAGCTTCTCATTATCTTTTCGCTTCATCCAGATCTGTGTGGCCTTATGAACCGGTTGGATGGAAAATAAAACATCACGGTGGGCCCTAGGAAGCTTTCAACGAGTTCGATTCCCACTGTTTTACGTGGTGTGGTCTACTTGAACTTTGGATCTGCATCACTTTTGAGATCATGTCCTAAAATGAGCTGGAAAAATGCATGGACGGGGTGGATAAAACATATAAAGTATGGTGGCCCCATCGATCTTTAGCCTCGTCGTGCCACAGGTAATCCGCTTCCGTTTCTCACAAGGAATTATTTCTGCGAAGATCGTACGGCAGAGCCGATGGGTGGAGATACACGTGGCAGGTCAAAGTATCAATCGGGACCGTCTATTTATCGCGAACTACTTTCGATGGGAAACGGATTGGCTACTGCCCCTGCCACCATCCCCGTGGCTGATGGTCGGTGCTCTGTGGGCCTTACCATGATGTATATGTTTCATCCATTCCGTTCATCCATTTTTTAAGATCATTTTATGGCTTCAAACCAAAAATTATAGGAATATAAATCTCAGATAGTCCACACCACATGAAAACAATAGTAATTAGATATCCACCATTAAAATCCTCCTAAGTCCCACTGTACTGTTTATTTGACATCCAATCTGTTGATTTGGTCATACAGGCCCAGATGAAGGGAAAAAACAAAAATCAGATTGATCCAAAACTTTTATGGCCACTAAAATGTTTTTAATGGTTGACGCTCATTCAACACTGTTTCCTATAATGTGGTCCACTTGAGATTGGGATATATCTCATTTTTGGTCTCATACTTTAAAATTATATGTAAAAATATATGGACGGCATGGATGAAACACGTACATCATGGTGGGGCCCACGGAGCACCGACCATCAGCCATTGGCGGGTGTTAGGGGAGTAGCCAATCCGTTGCCCTATCGATGGCCCATGTTTCAAAAAATTAAGCTTAAGATACTATCCTACCCGCTAATTATTTTCACTTCACGGGGAATGGATTGGCTACTCCCCCTGACACTAGCCGCGTGGCTAGTGGTTGGTGATCCGTGGGCCCTACCATGATGTATGTATTTCATCCATTCTGTTCATCTATTTTTAAAGATTATTTTAGGACCTTATGCCAAAAATGAGAGATATATAAATCTCAGGTGGACCACACCAAAGGAAAACAATAGTGATTGGATATCCATCATTTAAATCCTTCTAAGGCACAATGTACTGTTTATTTTAAATCCAATCTATTGATTAGATCATAAATACCCAGATGAAGGGAAAAAACAAAGATCAGCTTCATCCAATACTTTTATGGGCCCCAAAAAGTTTTTAATGGTTGACGCTCATTCAACACTGTTTCCTATAATGTGGTCCACTTGAGATAGGAATATACCTCATTTTTTGTATAATACCACAAAATGATATAGTAAAATATATGGACGGAATTGATGAAACACATACATCATGGTGGGGCCCACAGAGCACCGACCATCAGCCATTGGCTGGTGGCAGGGGGAGTAGCCAATCCGTTTCCCATGCTGTTGTATCGAGAGTTAACATTGTTGCTTTAGACCGACTCTTTGAAGAGCACCGATGGATGTCTCGGATTATGTGATAGTGTATATTTTAAACCCTTTGCCATCTACAGTGTGGTAAAAGTGAACGGACGGTGTGGATTTATGCACGCATTATGGTGGGCCCACAGAGGTCAACACCACGATAAGGTTATTGTCTTATGGACGCTGTGGGATCCTAATGCACGGGTCTTATCTATACTGTCTGTCTATTTTTTTCTTATCATATCAGGGTATAAGCCTAAGCATGAGGCCGACCCAAGGCTCAAGTGGACCACACCATAGGAAGCAGTGGTGATAATGATTCTCACCGTTAATACTTTTAAAGGCCCACTGTGATGTTTATTTGCCATCCAACCTATTCATAAAGTTACATACACCCGGATGAAGAGAAAACATAAATATAAGCTTCATCCAAAACTTCCTTGGCCCCGGGAAGTTTTGACAAGTAAGAGTTTAATCCATGTTGCGTAGTTCACTTGAGCTTTGGATCTGCCCATTTTTTGAATCTGTGTCCTAAAATTATATGAAAAAAATGATAGTCTAGATAAGACCCATGCATCACGGTAGCCACTCAAAGCTCTCACCTGTTCCCAGCTGACGACAAGCGGGGAAGGACACAATCTGCATCTGCAGACACCATAATAATAATAACCATTATTTATTTACCACACATTATAATAATAATGTTGTTGTAATAAACTAATAGATAAACCAAATGCACCCTAAAAAACCCTTAAGATTCATTTGGCCACGTATGTTTTGCGTTTGGACGCACTTTGTAAACTCCCAAAACACAGACCCAACAAATACCAATGCCCCCAGTGAACTGTAAAAGCAGGCTTGAACTCCCAAAACACAGACCCAACGCCGTTTCAAAGAAAAAGTGTGACTTCATTATTTTAATTTTAAAAATCACGTTTTTAAACTTTAATTTTTAAAAAATAATTTTTCAGGTTTGCACTTCTTTTCAGATTCACACATGTTCCACAATGAGACATAGGTACAAGTTAAAATAAATACAATGTTTTTTCATAAAATTAATTTCATATACTTTCCATATTAAAAATACGTGGGTAGTTAGAAAACTTCAGCCAAGTATTTCAGAGCTCTACATTTATTTTACAAACCATGACGTCCAATCCAACTAGCTAGTGTGACCTCATTTGACGGATCTGAAGCTCAGGAATTATGCCGAACCAAAACTCATATGGGCCACACCATAGGAAATAGTTGGAATGAGTGATTTTGGGATTTTGAATAGATGTAAGTAATATCCCGTGAATACGGAGTCGATCTCACAGGGAGATGAATTGTGAGAAGGAAAAAAATCAAATGCAAAACAAACTAAGTAATAAAAACTAAACTGATGATTTGATTTTGAAATTTTGAATGGATGTAATTCAACTGAGTAAAATAACACTAAAGCTTCAAAGTTCCACACATAAGTTAATGTTCCAAAATCATGATGACTTACATAATACAACTAGGAACTGAGCACTATGGTCAACCTAGTTGAAAAATAAGACAGTTTAAATATTTTAAAAAGTGATATAAAATTTTAAAAAATTATGAATTTATATCGTTGACATATATTCTCAAGCGTCAGTGATTTTAAGTATTCAATATCTATAAGATAATGAATATCAAAGAAATATAATAGGTTGAGAACATCTCCTAGCTATCTAAGAAATCTATTTGATCAGGCTAAGCCTATCCATCAATGTAGATCTCAGATGATGGAAACATATGGATCCCTTAAGAGAATAAAAAAAAAAAAAACATAAATAATAGACAACATGCATACACCATTATTCTTATCATTAAAACAATCAATCATCATAATCTTAAAGAACTATTAAACCCATGTGCTTCCCTTCTATCTTGGGCTAGAAAGAACTTAGAAAAACATAATTAAATTGAAGAAATGAAAAGTAACAAGAAAGAAAAAATTAAAATAAAAAATTAAAATAAAAAGAACAACTTAAAAGCTTTAATAAAACTAAAAACTCTTTAAAAATTTTAAATTTTGCTTTAAGATGCCTTGAACGATGTTTAAGAATGCCCTACGAAGCCCTATTAAGTAGGGAATTCCAATTTTCGTTCAAAGTTGAAAACCTGAGAAACCGCATCAAATATACGTATTTTTTCAAAATAGACTTCTCGCTGCTTAGTTCGTTTAAAACAGACTTCCTGCTGCGTAGTTTTTCAAAATAAACTTCACAGCTTCAAAATACAATTTTTCAGGACGATTTCAGGATTGTTCACTTCAAATCGTCGATTCTCTTCATTTGTCACTTGATTTTGTTGGATATTTGGCATGTGAATGCTTCAATCTTGATCTCCTAAGATCAAACTCTTTCCTTGGTAAATCTTGAGTATCAAATTCATGCTTTTTAACACCTTTTTTCAATATAAGCACTTGAATTCAGCTTGCAACACATGTATGAGTAAAATAAAATATTAAGATTATTTATGTTCATAAAATCAAGAGATTAATGAAAAAAATTATGAAATATTTGAGTCTCAACACACCCCTCAATCAGCATTTTGCTAGTCCCGAGCAAAATAAGCGAAGAAAAATAAAAATAAAAATAAAAATTAATTCTATAAACAAAATTAAAATGAAAATAAAATTCTAATAACATCACTTTCGCAGGTAATCTTGATTGCATTTAGGATATGCAACAAGCCTTTAAACCCCTAGGTTTCCTCTAGTGGACGAGTTATAGTCTCGTGAGGGTTTTCAGAAATGTTACCCACAAACATTGACAACATGAAAAATAGTTCAACACTCAAAAAATTATACAATTATACTTTCATTCATCATATGAATTCCAAAACAAACCAATACTTACCTTAAGTCTGAAGTTAGTTAGAATCCCAATTTCCTAATCTATTACATCACTAAGTTCAGAGACCTAATCAAAATTTAGAATAGTTATGATCCTTTATCCTTAGGTGCTCCGTGATACCAGTCTAACTTTGAAAAATATGCATGTTCTCTATCCTAACTCCTTTCAATAATTTCAAGAATATGAAATCTTCTAGTTATCTCATTTTTTTCATGTCATTTCTTCTTTTATCATCATATCCTCATTTTTATAAACCACCCTTAGATGAAGATTCTCACCGGGTTTGCTTCATAACATAAGGTATCGTACTTGTAATGGTAGCAGTAATGGATACTTAGGTATCCTTACTCCATATTACTGGCATGATTGTTATGGTCATTACATTTATGCTCTATAATAATAATAATAAAAATTTATTTTTTTTCCTTCAATATTCTTTCTTTTAAGCATATATCAATGATAGTAGTTCATTCAACCTTATTTAAATCAAAAGTTGTTATTTTAGTTCACATATCATATTCTTCACTTAGTTAGCTAGGGTATATTATGAATTCAGTGTATCAATTTACAACTCATTTTAAACTAGTAATTAGATAATTGAACTCAAGTTTATAATTTTTCGTGGTCAGAATTTTGACTACTATCAACATAGATTAAGTATTAACTTTGTCTTTGAAATTCGCATAATATCATATTTACATTTTTGTATATAAAAATATTATTTTGAAAATGTTGAAAAAAATAAAATAAAATAAAATCCTCATAAACTTAAAAATAAACGTAAACCTAACTGAAACATAAAAATAATAATAAAATAAACTAAAACCTAAAAAAATACATTCATTTAGTTGGATGATTATCCACACCCCCTAACCTAAAATCTACATTGTCCCCAATGTAATGATAATGTAATGAAGAGAACAATAAAAATAAAAGAAATGGTGGATAGTACCTCCCATGAAAAACTCACCTACTATGTGACACTAAAAAGAATTGAATATGATACAGATATAGAAATGCTCCGTCAGACTAGGAGTGTCATTCTGAATATTCTGGCTCATGAAGAGGGATGGACTCCTCTCCCAAATGAAAATTTTTCACATAAGGTTTCAATCTCTGACCATTAACCTTGTACACATTGTCATTACGTGGATTCTTAATTTCAACAGCCCCATGAGTATAAACATTCTTCACAATGAAGGGGCCTGCCCATCTTGATCTTAATTTTTTCGGAAAGAACTGGAGACGGGAATTGTATAATAGGACCTTTTGCTGAGGTTCAAAATTTTTCCTCAGGATATTTTTGTCATGAAAAGCTTTAGTCCTCTCTTTGTAGATTTTAGAATTTTCATAGGAGTCTCTCATCAGCTCCTCTAATTTATTCAATTCTAATTCTCTTTGTCTACTTGCTTGATCCATATTAAAGTTTAATTTCTTTATTGCCCAGTAGACTCTATATTTCAATTCCACGGGCAAGTAGCAAGCATTCCCATACACCAATCTGTATAGAGACATTCTAATCGGGGTCTTATAAACAGTCTTATAAACCCATAAAGCGTCAGATAGTCTAAAGGACTAATCCTTCCTATTTGACCTTATAGTTTTCACTAAAATGTGTTTGATTTCCCGATTAGAAATCTCAGCTTACCCACTCGTTTGTGGGTGGTATGGAGTGCTCACTTTATGCTTGATGCCATATTTCTTCATTAAAACCCTAAATATCCTATTGCAAAAGTGAGACCCGCTATCACTAATGATGGCCTTTGGAGTTCCAAATCTAGAAAAAATATTTTTCTTTAAGAATCGTATGACCACTTTGTTGTCATTGGTCCTACTTGGAATTGCCTCGATCCACTTTGAAACATAGTCCACACCAACCAATATATAAAGAAATCCAAAAGAAGATGGAAATGGGCCCATAAAATCAATACCCCAACAATCAAAAATCTTTAATGGTAAAATTGGGGATAAATGCATCATATTGGGCCGGGACACTCTTCCCAACCTTTGACATCTATCACAAGCAACACAGAAAGCATGGGTGTCTTTAAACATGGTGGGCCAGTAAAAACCACACTGCAGGATTTTTACAGTGGTTTTCTTAGCAGAAAAATGGCCACCACATGCTTTCATGTGACAAAAGGAAATAACAATCTGAACTTCATCCTCTGGGACACAACGTCTAAAAATTTGATCAGTCTCATATTTATATAAATACGGGTCATCCCAGAAGAAGTTCCTAACCTTGGTTTCAAAACGCTTCCTATCTTATGACCTCCAATGATATGACATTTTTTCCGTTGCAAGATAGTTCACTATATCCGTATACCAAGGCAATTTGGAGATCACAAATAATTGCTCATCAGGAAAAGTATTCGGGATATGCATCTCCTCAATGGAATCATCTAACACCAATCTGAAAAGGTGATCAGCCACTACATTTTCTACTCCCTTCTTATCTTTTATCTCTAAGTTAAATTCTTAGAGTAAGAGGATCCATCTCAAAAGTCTTGACTTTGCATCCTTCTTAGATAACAAATATTTTAAGGTCGAGTGGTCCGTGAAAATGACCACTTTAGATCCCAGCAAGTAGGACCTAAACTTATCCAAAACAAAAACTGCTGTAAGTAACTCTTTTTCTGTTGTTGAGTAGTTCACTTGGGCCGAGTTTAGAGTTCTACTTGCATAGTAAATGACGTAGGGCCATTTATCTTTCCTTTGGCCCAAAACAGCCCCTATGGCATAATCACTTGCATCGCATATTAGTTCAAAAGGAAGTGTCCAATCTGGTGGACGCATGATAGGTGCAGTGGTAAGAGATGATTTAATTTTATTAAAAGTACTTGCACACTCATCTGTCCACTTAAATGGAACATCCTTTTAAAGAACATTAGTCAAGGGTCTAGCAATGACACTAAAGTCCTTGATGAATCTTCTATAAAAGTCAGCATGCCCTAGAAGTGATCTAATATCTCTAACAGTTCAGGGGATAGATAGATTAGCTATAACGTCGAGTTTTGAGCGATCTACCTCGATTCCATTTTTGGAGATAACATGACCCAAAATAATTTCTTTTTGAACTATGAAATGACATTTCTCCCAATTTAAGACAATGTGTTTCTCTTCACACCTAGACAAGACAAGAGATAAATTGTTAAGGCATTCCTCAAAACTACTCTCAAATACAGAGAAGTCGTCCATGAAAACCTCAAAAAACTTTTCAACCATATTTAAAAAAATATTTAACATACACTGTAACGCTCCTAACTTTTTAATACTCGAGTATTGAAAGTCCTCGAGCGTTACTAGAAAATATAAAGTAATATATATGTGTGTACATTTCCAATCTAACTATTCTAGCCCTACGTCCTTGCCCTGACACTAACTCAACTGTTAGGAACGATTTCTATTCATAGAGCAAGCGATCTGACTGCTGATTTTGGAGATAGGACCATCCATCATATGATTTGACGTATGTAGTTTCCGTCAAATGAATCAGGGAATAGTTCCTCATTCAAAATGTTTTAAATAAAGGTTCTTTTATAAGAATCACTTAAGAACATGGCTACAACCATGGAAGATCATTAGATTTTACAAAATTCGTAAATTAACAATAATTATGAAAACGCCATTAGCCTAGGCCACTAAATTCTAAATCATGAGGTTTTCATTATCTGTTCAATGCAAAACTTTATACCATGCTTAGTCAGCCGAAAATAACCGTACACGCAAATTTTCGTCCCTTCGATCAGTGTACCAGTCACCCGATTGATGAGATCAAACCATAACCCTTGAATTTGGGCCACCTGATCTATAAATATATTTCAATTTGGGCTCAACGCCTTAAATTACAGGGAAAAATGGATGGACGGAGTAGATTTCTCACAGATATCACCGTGGGCCCCGCACCCAGCGTGTGCATGTCGGCAGAATGGTGCACTGGACGTGCACTAGACCCAAGCGCTCGGTCAAGTGCTGCCAACCCGATGAAAGATGAGTCCTTCTCGGACTCTCTCCCCTCGCGCACGCTAGAACGAACGGTCGTCCGTGGGATCGTGCTGGGCCCCACCTACATCCGAATGGGTGATCTGATCCGTCAAACCAATCTAGGAAGAGATTTCGACTAAAACTTTCCTACTCATGAACATCCATGCACGCATATAAGTTCCCAGCAATATGTAAATACGTAACTACGTCGATTGGTGGTGTGGGCCATCCAAAACTCAGATTCATTCTATACTTGGGCCCGTGATCAGGGAATAATGTAGAAACCTGAATAAGGGAGTGATGATCCATACGATCGGCTGAAGTGGACCCCACCGACCCCAGCAGGACCGGAGGCTTTCCGCAGACCCCGCCGGTTTGAAATCGTTGTGGCCCACCACATCTGACCCATTGAAAAATCTGAATCGTTCACCCTGTTGGCCATGCCAAATTTGTCCTCCCCACGTCGAGCAACAAGTAACATGATCGTAGAACCGGTCCAAGATTCCAACTATGCAAAACATATCTGCGTAACAGCAAGTTCCACACGCGATTACGTAATAGATCGGCGTCCAGATTTAGGCAGATGAGTCTAGAAAGCTCTCCCCGCCACTATAAAGGATGAGCTCCAATGGGAAAAGAGGAGAAACGTGAAGGAAAAGAAAAAGAGAAGGAAAGAGAGAAGACGTGCAGCAACGGTTTCCATTAGCTAGGCATGCTACCGTCCAGTAGAGGAAGAAAAGAAAAGAAAAGAAGGGAAAGATAAGGAAAGAGAAAGGAAAGAAAAGGAGGAAGGAAGAAAAAGAAAAGAAAGGAAAGAAAGAAAAGAAAGAGAGAAGGGAAGAAGAAGGAAGAGGAGGAGCGAGTTGAGACGAGTCAACTCACTGAGTTGACTCAAGGCCCAGGTGAGTTCCGATTTTCTTGGATTTTCTTCTTTATTTTCTTGTTTCGTCAGAAATAGAGGAAGAAAACAACCCCACTAGACCGTAACCTCATAACCCAACTGAAATAATAAAGGGAAACTCCATGAAAAAGGCCCTACAATATCCTTCAAACCTAGCCAAAGATAATAATGGTGTAAGCCACTTCTAACCCTAACTCTCTAAATTCCATGAATTAGGATAAGGGTTAACTATAAGACGTATCTTCTGGCATCTAATCTGCAGAGGATCATCAAACTACTAGAGGTGAGGGTTTTATCCTTTAAGCTTACAATAATTTAAGTTGATTTATTTATTCTGCCTTTTACATATTTGTCTTTATGCTAGTTTATCTCTGTTTCTATACATGCTTTCAGGAATTTGATATTGCCTTTACATGTATTCCTTTTATACATCAATTTGAATCTTCAATGTTATTATATGTTTCACCGTCAATTATATATGGCCTTTTCGTGCCTCTTACGCTATGACTTATCATGTATTCCATGCTTACATGTTCCTTGGAAATTTTCCTATCAATTGATTTATTGGCCTTTTTGGGATTATGACATGACGTCAAATACAAGAGAATTTCTCTGAATTTATGTGAGGCCATGAGTACAAGCCTTGCCCCTACCTCATATCTTTATTTAAGTTGGGCCTGCCACTCGTCTCTATATTTGAGTTGGATCTCCCACTCGTCTTTATATTTGAGTTGGCTCTGCCACTCTCCTTTTGTTGAGTTGACCATTGTCACTCTTCTCTTATTATGTTGGTCATTGCCACTTTTGCTGAGTTGACCATTGTCACTCTTCTCTTTATTATATTGGCATTGTGCCATTTATCTTTCAAGGCATGGGAATGTGTCTTGTTATTTCGAAACCTCCATGATTCAGTTTATATTTTTGATGATTCATCTATATTCTCTATAAGTGCAAGTGATGTGTAAGATGTATCACAACTAGTGACTCAAATATTCTATCATGGACGTAATGCGCTCTGGGTAGAGACCCTCTTGGGGCACGTAAGTCATTGGGCCTTCGGGTAGTGGTGCACAAATTAATGTGTGTAATTCTCCATTGTAGTGTCACATCACCTCGGGATTGGATGTCGCAAATAGTCGTTTCATGAACAAATCGTCGCACGTAATTCACCCAGCTCATGTTGTTGTGCGCTCTGAGGTCCCCTCGTAAATCTACGGTAGCGTTGGCCATGCCGGCGAATATCCGTAGTTATAGGATGTGGGTCGAGCCGGTTATCTATAAATCGTACTCCACAATGTGATGATCACTACGTATGATGAGCCCCACATACTTTGCTAGGCACGCATCTCATGTAGGTTGTTTGTGCATGCTGATACATCGTGTTAGTGGAGCACGGGACATATCAGATCCTTTACTTTACTTCTATGAATCTCTTGAATTATTGTTAATCTTGAAGGATAACCTTCAATATGAATAGGGCATTGACCCTCTCCCAACCGTACAGTTGATGCAGGTGACATACAGGTGAAAGACTTAGAGAACTACTTCCATAAAGAAGAAAACACTGAAAGATTATGAAGAAAGATTATTTATTTAGTTTTATACTTCCGCTGTAAACTCTGATGTTATAATAAACCTCCCTTTATGAGGTCATTTGATTATTCTTTTATTGTGATGAAACATAATCAATACAGTTGATTTTATTTTTATGGATGTTACCTTCATGAATGTATCTGGATGTGAACCAAACGAAAAAAAAATGATACAATTTTCTAAAGCATCCAATTTATACATCATTAACACTCGGTTTCCTCGGGCACGAGTACAAACTCTGGCCGTAAAAATTCGGGCTATTACATACACCGTTGGAAAATTGCTGGAGTGTTACACAATCAAAATGGCATCCGTTTGAAAGCAAACGTGCCAAATGGACAAGTGAACGTGGTTTTCTCTTGGTCTTCTAGGGCTATCTCTATTTGGTTATATCCGGAATATCCATCAAGAAAACTATAGAATGAGTGACCTGCTACCCTCTCTAAAACTTGATCAATGAATGGTAGAGGGAAATGGTCCTTCTTTATAATCTAGTTTAATTTTTTATAATCAATGCAAATACGTCAACCTGTGGTGACACGTGTTGGTATGAGTTCATTATTAGAATTTTGCACAATAATTATTCCGGATTTCTTTGAGACTCTTAAGTTGGACTCACCCAAACACTATCGGATATTAGGTAGACGATTCTCACATCCAACAATTTGATCACCTTATTTTTTACAACTTCCATCATGTTTGGATTGAGACGCCTTTGAAGTTGTCTAATTGGTTTGGCGTCCTCATCGAGGTGGATCCGATGAGTGCATATGAAAAGGCTTATACCCTTGATGTCAGAAATGGCTCATCCCAAGGCTCCTTTGTGGTCCCTTAAAACATTCAACAATTTAATCTCTTGATCCTTGTCTAAAAATGAAGAGATCACCACAGGATGAGTTTTATTTTCACCTAAGTATACATACTTAAGCTCATTTGGTAGTGGTTTTAAATCAAGCTTTGAAAAATTGGTTGGTGATGGCAGAGGTCGCGAGTCCTCGATAGATAGGATTTGAGGGCGTGGTCAAATCAGAATTTTTCAAGTCTCCAATGACTTGAATCAATTCCTCAGTCAGACTAGGTTCCAATTCCTCTTCTTCTATCAAACAATCCATGAAATTTAGCTCATGGGTTTCATTATTATCAATGAGCTGCTTACATAGATTGAAAATATTTAGCTCTAAAGTTATGTTACCAAAAGACAAGTTCATCATTCCATTCTTGCAATTTACGATTGCATTTGAAGTTGCTAGGAATGGGCGGCATAAAATGATGGGAACTTGAGCGCTAGCATTTACACATGGTTCAGTGTCTAGTACAATAAAATCCACAGGGAAGTAGAATTTCTCCACTTGGACTAGTACGTCCTCTAAAACTCTCCTTGGTACCTTAATGGAGCGGTTAGCAAGTTGGAGTGTAATCGTAGTTGGTTTAAGCTCGCCTAACCCCATTTGTTTGTAAATCGAATAAAGTACTAAGTTGACACTTGCACCCAAATCTAGCAAAGCATGCTCAATTTGAAAATTTTCAATAATACAACGAATAGTGGGACTTCCCAGGTCTTTATATTTGGGTATAACCCTTTGTTGAATGATAGCGCTCACTTTCTCGGTAAGGAAGGACTTTTTGTGTACATTTAATTTCCTATTTACAGTGCACAAGTTTTTGAGATTTTAACATATGGTGAAATTTGTCTAATGACATCAAGCAAAGGAATATTGACAGTAACCTTTTGGAGCACATCCAACACCTCTTGATATTTCATGGGGACAGTCGGATTCCGAAGTCTAGATGGAAATGAAATTGGAGGCTCATATGACTTAGTCTCTTTATCCTTTTGCTGTTGCGGCTCTTGAACCATAGCTGGTTCATCATTTTCTTGAAACAGTGGCTCATCCTCCACTATTTCTACCGGTTGCATTATCTTGTTATCAACCTCTTTTTCACTTCTCAAGGTAATGATGGTCTTAGCTTGTTCATAATATAGCTCATTTAGATTTGAGTCTCCAATGAAATGTGTATTTCTAAGGTTTAGCATAGGTTGAGAAGGAAGGGTGTCTTTTTTCCTAGCATTTAGTTGAGTCTCAATCCTAGCCATAGCTGTCTTTAATTCCTGATTTGATTGGATTAAAGACTGATTTATTTGAGATTGAGAGTTTATGAATGCGGTCAATGCATCCTTCACAGATGATCGCTTTGGTGGGGCACATATGGTGCATTATTAAGTGCTCCAAAAAAGTTATTTTATGGAGGCATTTGAGGTGCATTAGGCGCATTAATTTGTGGTCCATTCCTCCAACTAAGATTAGGATGGTTACGCCAATTTGGATTATACGTGTTTCTCATTGGTTGCATAACTGACAATTGGTAGTTATTTATAGCATTTGCTTGATTATGCTCTTGCGTGATATTTTGTACAACTGAGATTATTGGACAATCCTTTGTGTCATGGTATGTACCACCACAAATGCTACAAAAATTACCTAAGGAAGTATTTATTTTAAGCATATCAACCTTCCTAATTTTTAAGGCTTCGACCTTTTTAGCTAATGCAGTGAATTTTACATTAAGATCGTCTTCCTCTCTTAGGACATACATCTCCGCTTTCTCTCTAGGAATGGGTCTAGTTTGGTCTGATTTAGCAGAGACATCTCATGTCTGTGTATTCTCTACTAATATATCTAGAAAATCCCAAGCCTCATTATGATCTTTATCAAGAAAGGTTCCACCACACATCATCTCTATGAACTGACGGGTATCCATGGTGAGCCCCTTTCGAAAAGCATCAATCACGTGTGGACAAGTAATTAGAAGGTCTTTGAAGCGCTCCCAAGCTTGGAAAAACAGTTCATTACCCTTTTGGGAGAATGTCATGATTTCTTGTTTTAATGCATTTGTTTTGTGCTCGGGAAAGAACTTTTTCAAAAACTCTATACTTAAGGCTTGCCACGAAGTGATGGTATTAGGTCTTAGAGAGTTGAGTCATGCTTTGGCCCGATCCTTTAGAGAAAATGAGAATAACCTAAGCTTAAGTACATCCCTATTGCCATTATTTACTTGTAACGTTGCAATTACTTCCTCAAAATCCTTGAGGTGCAAATAAGGGCTTTTAGAATCCAAGCCATGAAATTTAGGAATTAATTGAATCACACCTGGTTTAAAATCAATGTTCCCTATATGAGCAAGGAACACTATGCAAGATGGTAAACTTGATCTCTCATGGTGTAAATGTTCACGTAAAGTCCGTGGTTGGTTTAACACATTCCTATGAACTTCATTTTCATCCTCAAGAGAAGGATTAGGTTGATTTTCTCTGTTTTGAATTATAGTTGGATCTGACAGATTTGGATTTGGATTATCAACTAGGTCTGTCGTGTAATCCAAGTGTCACAAAAAAAAAAAAAAAAAAAAAAATCAACAAAAGTAAAACTAATGTAAAAATTAAACTATGCTAATCTGAAAAATAGATTCAGCGGATGATGTATGTGATCAAATAACAACTATATGACAACCGTAACACTTAGGTGATAAAATCCCAAGCAGGGTAACCTTATGTCATAGTTAGTGCTTGAAAGATCCAATTGAATTTATTTTCAAAGAAAAAGAAGAAAAAAAATAAAACTAAATCTATAGAAAATTTGGAGGGTTTAGAAGAGAACTTACCTTAGAAAAAACTTACCTTAGCTATCTTACACAGATCTGATATATTTCAGTCTCTCCCCGACAACGGTGCAAAAAACTTGATTGCTTGCCTCCAAGTGCAGAGGTTCGTAAGTAATATCCCGTGAATACGGAGTCGATCCCACAGGGAGATGAATTATAAGAAGGAAAAAAATCAAATGCAAAACAAACTAAGTAATAAAAACTAAACTGATAATTTAATTTTAAAATTTTGAATGGATGTAATTCAACTGAGTAAAATAACACCCAAGCTTCAAAGTTTCACACATAGGTTAATATTCCAAAATTATGATGACTTGGATAACACAACTAGGATCTGAACACTATGGTCAGCTTAGTCGGAAAATAAGATGGTTTAAATATTTTAAAAAGTGATATAAAATATTAAAAAATCATGGATTTGCATCATTGACATATATTCTCAAGCGTCAGTGATTTTAAGTATTCAATATCTATATGATAATGAATATCAAAGAAATATAACAGGTTGAGAACCTCTCTTACCTAAGAAATCTGATTGATATACGCTAAGCATATCAATCAATGTAGATCTCATATGATGGAAACATATGTATCTCACAAGAGGATAAAAAAAATAAAACCTAAATAATAGACAACATGCATACACCATTCTTTTCATCATTAAAACAATTAATCATCATAATCTTAAAGAACTATTAAACCCATGTGCTTCCCTTTCAAGATAGAAGGAACTTAAAAAAACATAATTAAATTGCAGAAATAAAAAGTAACAAGAAAGAAAAAATAAAAATAGAAAAGATCTAAAATAAAAAGAACAACTTAAAAGCTTTAATAAAATTAAAAACTCTTTAAAATCTCTAAAATTTGCTTTGGGATGCCTTGAACGATGTTTAGGAATGTCTTAGGAAACCCTATTTATAAGTAGGGAACTCCAATTTTCGTACAAAGTTGAAACCCTATAAACCGCATCAAATATACGTATTTTCTCAAAATAGACTTCTTTCTGCTTAGTTCGTTTAAAACAGACTTCCTGCTGTGAAATTTTTCAAAATAAACTTCACAGCTTCAAAATACACTTTTTCAGGACGATTTCAGGATTCTTGACTTCAAATTGTCAATTCTTTTCATTCGTCACTTGATTTTCTTGGATATTTGGCATGTGAATGCTTTAATCTTGGTCTCCTAAGATCTAACCCTTTCCTTGGTAAATCTTGAGCATCAAATCCATGCTTTTTAACACGCTTTTTCAATCTAAGCACTTGAATTCACCTTGCAACACATGCATGAGTAAAATAGAATATTAAAATGATTTATGTTCATAAAATTAAGAGATTAATGGAAAAAAATTATGCAATATTTGAGTCTCAACAATGAGAACACACATTATTAAAACTTTTTGAGCCATTTATTGAGGCCAACCACATTTTTGTAAATTCTATCCTATCATTGATTTGGTTCACGCCACAAGGATATAGGGTGATGAAAAAGGACTTGATGGATATTTTGGATGTAAATGAGGACGGTTGAAAACCACCTTTCACTTAAATCTTCAATTCTTGCCTTAATATCTGGTTAGAAAGGATTTGATGAGCTATACATGGTAATAATTGCTTGTAAATAAGATTTTTTTCTAAACCAAATGTGCATCCAAAGTTAAAACTTATTATCTTTAGTAAGTTTTAAAGCTATCATTTCTTTATGTGTTTTAGATTGTTTATCAATGCTTGTGTTAGTATATTGATTTTGGAATTTTGATTGGGAGTTGGGATCCTTGTGATTTTTACTATTTTTAGTAAATTTTATATTTTTAAATAAATTGTTCAATCAGAACACATTAGGATTTTGGGCATGCGTTGTTTAAAGCATTTTATTCAATAAAAATTATCTATTCTAGATTTCATTTTAAAGAATTTTCTCTCTTTGTAGATTCAGGAATACGTGTTAGGGTTCGTTTGGTGGAAAGAAAATTGGTGTGCACTTAAAAAAATAGGGTTGTTTGGTTGGCGTGAATTGGTCTGCATTAAAAATGGTAAAGTTTTTGGGCTGGTGTGAAATAGAATCCGCAGTAAATGGAAAGTTATTTTTGGGTATATTTTGAAGTTACTTTGTTTTGTGAACATGTGTAAATTAATGGTAGATGAAAAGATGACTTACTTTCTAAAAACGGGAGTGTCATACGAGTAACAAATGTGTCACTAGGCTATTTATCCACCGTACATGTAGCACACAACTACTTTGCATCTTTATTACCTACCATTGAAGTTATAAATTCAGATTCTATAATAAAATGAGATATAAAAATTTGCTTACGGGATTGAGAAACCTACATACTTTACAATTTTGCGTATATCCTACGATAAAGCACTAAAGAAATTTCAACCCTATTTCGAGTCTTTTAAGCTTATTGAATCAAACTAAGGCTCTATAACTCCATACTTTGAAATATAAGAGGTTTAGAATCATATTCTTTCATAATTTATATGGAGTCTTATGAGTCTTAGGGTGAAGTATCATGTTTAAGATATGACTGTCAGTCAATAGAGCTTCTCCCAAAAATCTTGAACTTAACTCTCCATTATTTAGCATAGAGTTACCATGTTTATAAGAGAATTATTTTTACATTATACAATCCTATTTTGTTGAGGTGAGTATGAAATTGTAATTTGGTAAATTACAATATGAGTTTTACAAAACTATAAAAATTCTAAGGATAGAGATTCTCCTTTCATGTCTGACCTTAAGATTTTAATCTTTCAGTCTAACTGATTCTCTACTTTTGTCTTATATATATTGAACTTTTCTAGTACATCATCTTGATTCCTCAATAGGTTATACTAGGGTGTAACTAGATAAATCACTTATAAAAGTTATGACATATTTCTTTACCCTTCTTGATATTAAACCACTCATCTAATATATGTCACTATAATCTATGTTTAAGAGTTGTGATTCTCTTTCCACCTTAGGAAACTGTTTTCTAATTATTTTGGATTGTACGCAAATGTTGTATTTATCATTAGATTTTGTATACTTAGAAATTAGATTAAAGCTAGACATATTATCCATACCGCAATAATTAATGTCTTAATCTAACACATCATATAAATCGAGTATATAAATAGAAGAAAAAATTTCATTCATAATGTTGACTTGAACATTCCATTAGATAAATAGTCATTCTCCACATATATCATATTTTTAGACATAATCAATTTATTGATTTCAAAGAGGAGTCTGAAGCCAAACTTAATCAGTAGACTAGTAAATATAAGATTCATTATAATATTCGATACATGCAACACATTATTTTGGAATAAGTACTTATTTAAAAGTTAGCTTAAGCAATACATTCATTTTTTACTACAAATTTGATTGTGGAGACGTTTCTCATGTATAATCCTTATCATCCCCTACTATTTCATAAGGACCAAACTTGTCACAATTTCTGCAAACATGTTTGGTATAGAGCTCCAGAGTTTATCTACCACTCAACATTCTCACTCACCATGTTAGCCTTAGAAATGATGGTTGTCGGCCTACCAGATTTATGTCTTTTATCATATTGACTTGTCATTTATTTTCTTGCATTTTTTTTTTCTGACAGTCTTTTTTAACGTGGCTCTGGATTTTACATAAGAAGCATTGACCATTTTTAGATATATTCTTTTTGAATCATTGGTTATTAAGTTTAAGTCAATCATTCTTTTTTAAAGGTAACTTTTTTGATTCTCAATTTACACTATTCTCAAATAGGTTAGTGTTACCCAGGGTCTATTATTATTATTATTATTTTTGTTACAGAGCCTAAATTATATTTCTATTCAAATAAACATCAAGAGATCCTTTAAAGACATTTCTCTTTTTTTTACTTTAGAGATTTTCTAGTAATTAGTATCATTTTATTTAGGTGAAAGTTTAGCTATAATGGTGGATACTTGTAAGGATTCGTTGATATTAATGTCATCGACAACGATCTATTAGATGATGACCTGCAACTTATGGACTTAATCGAGATAGGTTTTTCATATAATATTTTGAATTCTAAAAACTGACTTATAATGAATTTTTATTGCCTTCATCCTCTGATATATGTTTGGCGAACAACGCTTGCCACAATTTTTTAGCAGTTTTCTTATAGCAGAAGACAGTGTACGACGAGTCAAAATGATCATTGAAGAGTGACCATTACATAAATAGTCATTATGCTCTCAATCATGTCATTTTTAAACTTGTTTTGCCATATCATTATTGGAAGGCAAGGCAAGATGATTTTGATTGAACATGTGACCCAACTTAAGCGACGTGGGGAAGAGACGCACCCTCAATTGTCATCGAATGAAATTTGAGCCGTCAAATGGTGTTACTTGAATAAAATCAGGATGACCCATAGAGGATGTCATAATATTACCTTAAAATTGAAGGAGTATAGGTGGAAAGATAATAAAATTACTCACTTAAAAAAAGGCCTAAGGCGCATTATGATGTTGCTATCTTTGAGGTGATATTTGCATCATACTAATAATTAAACCAATTTGCAAAATGATTGCAATAATTTTTACTTCCAAAATACAATAAGCATATTCTCCATAATCAGATAAATTTGAAAATCAGCTTGCAAAATCGAAAAATCATACTCCAAATATACTTTTATAATATACACTCTTAACTTCTATGATATTATAATCCACTCTCTGAAATTTTATTTATAGTTTACTAATGGAAAAATCTATTTGCAGTTTACCACCTGAAAAAACTACAATTATTAAAAAGACTTAAAATGAAAATGAAGAAGAATGACAATAAGAGAAAATTTTAGGAAATTTGGTGATGATTCGAAATTGCCTAAAAATGAATTTATATAAAGCTATAAAGGTTGCTTTAAATTCAATTTCATGAAAAAACATATCATTTTATAGCGTCTTTTTAAAAATGACATCCCACTATCATTAATGACATCTATTTTACCTTGAATTCTAAATTAAAGGATGTTCCATTGAATAAAAGATATTACCATTCACAAATGAATAGTCACTGATAATCACCAAAAGTTACAATCCTTTTTTTCATTCTACTTTTATATATTTGAAAAAACCCATCATTTTTTCTTTCTTTATTTTGGGCAAAAAAAAAAAAAACAACAACATGATGTCTGGTGGTATAAATGATGGACAGTAGATTCAATGCACTCACCATAGTAAGCCCTAAAACAGTCCACACTATGGAAAGGTTCCCGTGGTGCCAACATTATGGGGGTTGTGTTAAGTAGGATAGCATTTTGGTATTGAGTTTGGTTATGGGTGATGTTAGTTATGGATGGGGTTCTCCTGAGAATGTGACAATGCTATCAAATATGGAGAATTTGACACATTTGTAAGGCTAACGGGTATGGTATGAAATTCTTGAATGTATGTGCAATTTAGGAATAGGGGAGGGAATGAGCTGGGTCCTTGTCCTTAAACATGCATCAGTGTAGGTTCACAAGAGTTTCAACATGTGGTCATGGGTTCAAGTACCCATTTGTAGTGAAAATCCACTGTGGTGTGAGTGTGTGGGTGTGTGTGAGGTGTGAGTGCGTGTGTTATAATTTTTTTTTAAAAAAAAAAAAAGAAAAAAGAAAAAAAGGAGGCAATGAGGTAGGTTTGGGTGGGCCATGTGAGGCCTAAGCCCAAGCTCTCAATGGACACATTAGACCCAAGGCCCGAGCACAATTGGCTCCAAATAAATGTACGGGCCCAAGTCCAACGCATAGCTCGAAATCCGATAAACCTTATTTCCCTATTTAAGTATTCCTGATCCCTGAGTAGGCCACATATGCATGAATAAATTTGCACCTATAGGAATGAAATCAATGATCTAATTTCAACAGGCATTGGTTGCCTGACCAAGGATTGGAATGACATATTTATATGTTACAACACATATGCACGGACCCATTGATAGGTCCATGCTCAGCCCAAATCCAGATTGACCTTGTTGGGCCAAACGGTCCACCTACCCATTCTCTCATTTACCTAAGAACATGTTAAAAGATGTGTGATATGAATAAGGTATTGTAAGCAAGGGTCCATCTGAATTTAAATGAATGGTACCGACATGATATCGTAAAGTGTTTTCATGAGCAATATTGGATATTTGCAGATATTTGAGGTGTTGATTTTAAGTTTACAGAAGGTGACAAGGGAAAGATCCGTTGTAGTACTAGTTTGAGTATATGATTTTGAATTTTAGACCTTATGAGGAGGGGTTAATCATAGCCGTCTTGTATGCTGGTGGTACGATGTTTTGTAGATTAGATGATGTGATCTTTGCCCGTGATCTTGTTTGGAATATAATGTCATTTGATTGGCAACATTTGAAGCTATGCAGATCTCGAACAATGAAAATGTCTACTTGAATAATTTGAATGGGGCCCATGTGATGATGTAATAATCACACTGCATGGCCCATGTGAAGATTGAAACGGTGATCACAACCATAGATGCTAAGATTAACATGCTGTTACGTTTCTCCCACCAATGTGTCTCACGTGGTGGATGTGGCAATCGTGCAAAGTGGGCCCCATCATGAGATTACCTAGTCCAATAGCCATGTCACATGGCCTGCCCCTTTAGGTTATGTCATATGGATGCAGATTGCACGGTGTGTATTCTCTGGAGACCCCACCGTAATGTATGTGTTTTATCCACACTGATCATCTGTTTTTTAAGATTATTTGAGGCAGTAGCCCAAAAATGAAGCATATCCAAAGCTCAAGTGCACCACACAAGAGGAAACAGTAGCAATTAATCGCCCAACTTAGTTAACTCAGCACTATAAGTGCGTATTGAAAATTTTATGAACCGCTCGGTCAATTTCATTAATTGCTCGATCAAATTCACCGAAGAGAATTTCATGTAAATCTCGGTCAATTTCATTAACTGATCGGTCAAATTCAACAAAGCAAATTGTTAGGCTAGGTCAATTACATTTAAAGTTCATTCCAATTCATGTTAGCCTCACCCAATTTCAAGCTTGCCTCGCTCAAATTGATGTTTCCCTTGCTCAATTTCTTGGTTGCCTCGTTGAATTTTTTCGTTGCCTTGCTCAACTCCAATGTTCCCTCGCTCCAATTTCTACGTCGCCTCGCTTGCCTCGCTCAATTTCTATCTTTCTTCACTCAATTTCTAGCTTTCCTCGATCAATTCCTAAGTTGTCTCGCTCCAATTTCAATGTTTCCTCGCTCAAATCCTAGGTTGCCTCGCTCAATTTCTAGCTTCTTCGCTCAATTCGTAGATTACCTCGCTCAATTTCTAGGTTCCTTCGCACAATTTGTAGCTTCCCTCACCTTGCTCAAATCCTAGGTTGCCTTACTGAATTTCTTAGTTCCCTTGCTCAATAACCAGAATTCCTTGCTAAATTTTTACGTTACCTCGCTCAATTCCTAGCTTCTTTCGCTTAATCCCTACGTTGCTTTGCTCAATTTCTAGGTCCATCGCTCAAATCCTAGGTTCCCTTGCTCAATTTCTAGCTTCCTTCGCTAAAATCCTAGGATTCCTCGCTCAATTCCTAGGTTGCCTCGCTCAATTCCTAGGTTGCCTCATTCAATTCCTAGGTTCCCACGCTCAATTTCTAGCTTTTCTCGCTCAAATCCTAGGTTACCTTGCTCAAATGCTAGGTTGCCTCGCTCAATTTCTAGCTTCCCTCGCTCAATTCCTAGGTTACCTTGTTGAATTCCTACATTGCCTCACTCAATTCCTAGGTTGCCTCGCTCAATTTCTAGGTTCCCTCGCTCAATTTCTAGCTTTCCTCGCTCAAATCCTAGGTTACCTTGCTCAAATCCTAGGTTGCCTCGCTCAATTTCTAGCTTCCCTTTATCAAATCCTAGGATTTCTATCTCAATTCCTACGTTACCTCGCTCAATTTCTAGGTTCCCTCGCTCAATTTCTAGGTTGCCTCGCTCAATTCCTAGGTTCCTTCGCTCAATTTATATATTGCCTCAATGGATTTCTAGCTTCCCTCGCACAAAAGCAATATAGCAAAAAAATAAATAAATTCAGTTTGCCCTGTTCAATTTCTAGTTTGCCCCTCTAAATTGAGCAGGACAAACTGAAAATTGAGCGGGGCAAACTAGAAATTGAGCGGGGTAAACCGAAATATATTTTTTTTCTGCTTTTGTAGGTCCCATCATGATGTATGTCTTATATCCAAACCGTCCATATATGAGCAGGGCAAACTGGAAATTGAGTGGGGCAAACTGAAAATTAAACGGGGCAAACTGAAAATTTAGGTTTAGGGTGTAAGTTTAGGTTTAGGGATTTGAAAATTTAGGTTTAGGGATAACAATTTTTGATACACTTTAGCTACGGATTATAACCGTAGCTATAATTGCGTCAATATAATTTTTGAATTTGAGAATGGGTAGGTTATAGGTTTTGATTTTGATTTTGATTTAGGTTATAGGTTATAGGTTTAGGTTAAGGTTATAGGTTTTTGGATTTGAGAATGGGTTCAGGTTTAGGTTATAGGTTTCAGTTTAGGCTATATAGGTTTTTGAATTTGACAATGGGTTCGGGTTTAGGTTATAGGTTTTGGGATTTGAGAATGGGTTCGGGTTTTGGTTATAGGTTTTGGTTTTAGTTTTGGTTTAGGTTATAGGTTTTTGGATTTGAGAATGGGTTATGGTTTAGGTTTAGGAAATCGGGTTAAGGTTCGGGATTGAGTTTTTAAGTTTAGGTTTATATTTATGTTAGGGAGTTGAGATTAGAATTAGGTGTAGGTTTTACTTGAGCGGGGCAAACTGGAAATTGAGCGGGGCAAACTGAAAATTGAGCGGGGCAAACTAGAAATTGAGCGGGGCAAACTGAAAATTGAGCGGGACAAACTGGAAATTGAGCGGGGCAAACTAGAAATTGAGCAGGGCAAACTAAAAATTGAGCGGGGCAAACTGGAAATTGAGCGGGACAAACTGGAAATTGAGCGGGGTAAACTGGAAATTGAACAGGGCAAACTGGAAATTGAGCGGGGTAAACTGGAAATTGAACAGGGCAAACTGGAAATTGAGCGGGGTAAACTAGAAATTGAGCTGGGCAAACTGGAAATTGAGCGGGGCAAACTGGAAATTGAGTGGGGCAAACTGAAATTTTTTTTTTTTTTTTTTTGCTATGTGACTTTTGTGGGTCCCATCATGATGTATGTGTTATATCCAAACCGTCCATATATTTTACGAGCTCATATTAAGGCTTGAGACGAAAAATAAGATAGATCTAACTATCAAGTGGACCACACTGTAAAAGGCAATGGGAAATTGAACGTCTACTATTGAAACCCTTTTAGGGGTTACAGAAGTTTTGGATCATTATGAAATTTTTTTCCTCTTCATCCAGGTCTTTTTGGCCCTATGAATGAACTTAGACGAGGAGGATTTCTCACAAACATCACAGTGGGCCCCCTAAAGGTTTCTAATGGTTGACGCTCATTCAACACTATTTCCTGTAATGTGGTACACTTGAGAACTGGATATATCTCATTTTTGGTCTCATACCATAAAATGATCTGGAAAAATATATGAATTGAGCGAGACAACCTACGAATTGTGCGAGGGAAGCTAGAAATCCAGTGAGGCAATATATAAATTGAGCGAAGGAACCTAGCAATTGAGTGAGACAACCTAGCAATTGAACTTGATATGTAATTATGGATCCTGATGTATGTCAAAACAATATGACTTGTGGGACTTAGTTCTTGGATGCTCTCTAGGTTAAATGAGTTCAAGTCATGAGACAAATTCATTCATGTGCAACACTTGTTTTCTTTGTTCAGGCTAGTATATATCAGGAGGAGAAGAATTTCATAGACTTGTCTATTATCCTTCTCAGATTTTTAAGGTAAAAAAAGTATCATTGTGGGAGTTTTGCTTGCCTTTTCCTTATTTTTATTGTCACTTTCTCATTGTTATGGAGTATTGCTTTTTGAATATTCTTCTTTTTGTAAATTTTGTAAGAATCATATATTTTACAACTCAATTGAATGGAGCCTTCCTGCTACCTTGAGGTTGTGCATTCAATTTGAGACTATTATCATATGTTTCATTTGTGATTTTAAAGATTGTGAGAGTTTGAATTTTCTTAAAAATTCAGTTCTTTACTATCTGTTTAGCTGGGTTTAATAATTTCATATTTGCATTTGGACAGGTATTCAATCTTTTCAATTTAAAATCTTCCAATCCAATCTTCCCAATTTACTATCCGCAATCCCATTCATTCAATTGTTCTCTAAATTGAATCAGTTTGATAATGCACCAACCTTTGCTCTATCCTTTGGTAGTGCTTATTTCCTTTGATTGTATTATAAATTTTGTTTATTCTTTTTGTCATTACAATGATTGTTTCAAAGATTTTATTTGGAATGGAGCTTCGATATTAGGAACATTGTGTGATCTAGGCTGTATGAATGAAACTATAATAGTTATCAGTTGCATCTGGTTTATCTACTTAATGTTAACTATCATTTTCAGTTGCAAAGTTACAATCGGGATCTATTCCTGTTTCTATACTTTCTAGTTCCTGTTTCTATACTTTCTAGTTTCAGCTATAACTTCTTTCAAAATTCACCATGAGGTGAGACTGCTCGAATGTGGTTGGAGATTTAGTCGTTCCTGTGTAACTTGGTTAACAAACCTGATTTCTAGTTTACAATTATATATGGAAATGGTCTTCTAATGACTTAACTTTGTGCTGTGTATAATAGATTTGAAGGACAATATCTTAAGAGTAGGGGAAAGGAAGATTTCAATGCCATTTTTGTAAGATTTACAACTTCAAGAGGGGTGTTTTGCGTGGATGTTGCTGATATTTATAATACAATCTCCCTCCTGTATTTCATGCATGCTAACTATTTGATAAAATGGCTCAACAAGGAGTATTTTGTGTCGATGTAGCTGATATTTATAATACAATCTCCCTCTTGCTAATTGTTTGATGAAATGGCTCAAGAAGGAATGAGAAGCTAGCACTACTATCATTAGGCTATGATCTGACTAATCCTTGATCTTGGGTGTGTGCAAAAAAGTTTATCAAAATTGAGCAGGTTTCAATTTTTATAGTGATGCCTCTTATAATAGCTATTTCTTTCTTTGTATTTTGAAACACTTCTTACTAAGACTATGATGACACCTGTAACTTGATTGGACTGGCACTATGTGTCTCAACCTTAAGATCATGGGCCGGATCCTAGCTTATCTACTGAAGCACATGATTGCACAAATTTGGTAAGGAAAACTGTTGAGCGATTGTGTCTTTGATTTTTTTAAATGTCTGACTCTCTCCGTCGTACTTTTGCCTATATTTACATCACTAAATCTATAAGGGCTCTTCCATTTACCATAGACCTTTAGAACCTCATTGCCATATATTGAAACCTCCCAAGTAGAGAAGGCATTTTGCACTTTTTCCTTGGTGACTAATGAATAAGGCATGCACCAATATTCATTATGCAAGTACTCTGGCATATATAAATGTATATATGGTTTACTGTTCCATGATTTTCATATTTGATATCTTGTTTATAGTTGGCCCCATGGCCAAATATCCAAGTCACTATAACAAAATGAAACATTGCTGTTGCATTTTTTCTACCAGCCAACATTTAACGCCAGTTGTGGTTTCCACTTGTGACATATTCTAGATACATGTGCATATTCATATAAGTTTTCCATATTATGTAATGCTTTGGGTTTTGAAGATTATCTACTACGCCGCTATCAAAGTTTTCACTGCTGGGTTGAAATTGTTCAGATCCAAGATGAACAAGTTCCATGTTCCCCATTATAACACGACACAACACTTGATAAGTCTCTTGTCAAGAATGCACATGTGTAGTTATCATTGCGGTTATAGTTATTCATTATGTGACAGGTTTTCAGGTGAGATGAACGAGTTTCAAAAGAAAACAGTCTGTGGTTTTGAGAAGCGATTCCTAATGCCATTTTATGTTTAAATGCATATTTCAGATTCAAGCATCTGTTACGTTTCTTGACTCAAGAATGCACATGGTTGGAGTGGTCTGGCCATTTGGACAGACTGTGTTTATGTATTTGCTCAAAATTAATGGAGCAGACCCGAATGTGCGTCGGAGCTATCCGAAAGAGCGGGGGTCCCTGGAAGGTGAAAACCGCTGTTATGACCATGATGAAGCTGTCCATTTCCTATGGACAGCATTGGAGGGGCCTGACCATTTGGACAGGCCGTGTTTATGTATTTGCTCGAAATTAATGGAGCGGACCCAGATATGCGTCGGAGCTATCCGGAAGAGCGAGGGTCCCTGGAAGGTGGGAACCGCTGTTATGACCATGATGAAGCTGTCTATTTCCTATGGACGGCATTGGAAGGGCCTGGCAATTTGGACAGGCCATGTTTATATTTGTATTTGCAGGTACCATACCCTTAACCTAAACCCGAACCGATTCTCAAACCCAAAAACCTATAACTTAAACCAAAACCAAAACCAAAACCTATAATCTAAACCAAAACCAAAACCTATGACCTAAACCCGAACCGATTCTCAAATCCCAAAACTTATAACCTAAACCAAAACCAAAACCTATGAACTAAACCCGAACCCATTCTCAAATCCTAAAACCTATAACCTAAACCTAAACCTAAACCTATAACCTAAACCCGAACCCATTCTAAAATCCCAAAACCTATAACCTAAACCAAAACCTATAACCTAAACCCAAACCCATTCTCAAATCCTAAAACCTATAACTTAAACCAAAACCAAAACCAAAACCTATAACCTAAACCCGAGCCGATTCTCAAATCCTAAAACCTATAACCTAAACCAAAACCTATGACCTAAACCCAAACCCATTCTCAAATCCCAAAACCTATGACCTAAATCCGAACCCATTCTCAAATCCCAAAACCTATAACCTAAACCTAAACCTATGAACTAAACCCGAACCCATTCTCAAATCCTAAAACCTATAACCTAAACCTAAACCTAAACCTATAACCTAAACCCGAACCCATTCTAAAATTCCAAAACCTATAACCTAAACCAAAACCAAAACTAAAACCTATAACCTAAACCCAAACCCATTCTCAAATCCTAAAACGTATAACCTAAACCAAAACCATAACCTAAGACCTAAACTCGAACCCATTCTCCAATCCCAAAACCTATAACCTAAACCAAAACTAAAACCAAAACCTATAACCTAAACCCGAGCCAATTCTCAAATCCTAAAACTTATAACCTAAACCAAAACCTATGACCTAAACCCGAACCCATTCTCAAATCCCAGAACCTATGACCTAAACCCGAACCCATTCTCAAATCCCAAAACCTATAACTTAAACCTAAACCTATAACCTAAACCCAAACCCATTCTAAAGCAAAACCTATAACCTAAACCAAAATCAAAACTAATAACTTAAATCAAAACCAAAACCTATGACCTAAACCCGAACCCATTCTCAAATCCCAAAACCTATAACCTAAACCCGAACCCATTCTAAAATCAAAAACCTATAACCTAAACCAAAACCAAAACCAAAACCTATAACCTAAACCCGAACCGATTCTCAAATCCTAAAACCTATAACCTAAACCAAAACCATAACCAAAACCTATAACCTAAACCCGAACCCATTCTCAAATCTAAAAACCTTTAACCTAAACTTAAACCTTATCCTAAACCTATAACCTATAACCTAAACCAAAACCAAAACCAAAACCAAAACCTAAGACTTAAACCCGAACCGATTCTCAAATCCTAAAACCTATAACCTAAACCAAAACCATAACCAAAACCTATAACTTAAACCCGAACCCATTCTCAAATCCCAAAACCTATAACCTAACCTAAACCTATACTAATAACTTAAAACTATTCCCAAATCCCAAAACCTATAACCTTATCCTAAACCTAAACCTATAACCTATAACCTTAACCAAAACCTATAACGTAAACCAAAACCAAAACCTATAACCTAAATCCGAACCCATTCTCAAATCCTAAAACCTATAACTAAAACCTATAACCTAAACCCGAACTCATTCTCAAATCTCAAAACCTATAACCTAAACCTAAACCTAAACCTATAACCTAAACCCGAACCCATTCTCAAATCCCAAAACCTATAACCTAAACCTAAACCTATAACCTAAACCCGAACCCATTCTAAAATCCCAAAACCTATAACTAAAACCAAAACCAAAACCAAAACCTATAACTTAAACCCGAACCGATTCTCAAATCCTAAAACCTATACCCTAAATCAAAACCTATAACCTAAACCCGAACCCATTCTCAAATCCAAAAACCTATAACCTAAACTTAAACCTTATCCTAAACCTAAAACCTATAACCTAAACCTAAAACCTTATCCTAAACTTCTAACCTATAACCTAAACCAAAACCTATAACCAAAACCAAAACCTAAGACCTAAACCCGAACCCATTCTCAAATCCAAAAACCTATAACCCAAACCAAAACCATAACCAAAACCTATAACTTAAACCCGAACCCATTCTCAAATTTCAAAACTTATAACCTTATCCTAAACCTATACTTATAATCTAAAACTATTCCCAAATCCCAAAACCTATAACCTTATCCTAAACCTAAACCTATAACCTATAACCTAAACCCAAACCAAAACTTATAACTTAAACCCGAACCCATTCTCAAATCCCAAAACCTATAACCTAAACCAAAACCAAAACTTATAACCTAACCCGAACTTATTCTCAAATCCCAAAACCTATAACCTAAACCAAAACCTAAAACATATAACCTAAACCCGAACCCATTCTCAAATTCTAAAACCTGTAACCTAAACCCGAACCCATTCACAAATCCCAAAACCCAAACCCAAACCTAAACCTAAACCTAAAACCTAAACCTAAACCTAAACCTATAACCTAAACTCAAATCCCTAAACCAAAACATATAACCTAAACCCGAATCCATTCTCAAATCCCAGAACCTATAACCTAAACCAAAACCTATAACCTAAACCCGAATCCATTCTCAAATCCCAGAACCTATAACCTAAACCCGAACCCATTATCAAATCCCAAAACCCATAATCTAACCTAAACCTATATTAATAACCTAAAACAATTCCCAAATCCCAAAACCTATAACCTTATCCTAAACCTGTAACCTAAACCTAAACCTATAACCTATAACCTTAACCAAAACCTATAACCTAAACCAAAACCAAAACCTATAACCTAAATCTAAACCCATTCTCAAATCCCAAAACCTATAACTAAAACCATAACCAAAATCTATAACCTAAACCCGAACCCATTCTCAAATCCCAAAACCCAAACCCAAACCTAAACCTAAACTTAAAACCTAAACCAAAACTTATAACCTAAACCAAAACGAAAACCTATAACCTAAACCCGAACCCTTTCTCAAATTCCAAAACCTATAACCTAAACCAAAACTAAAACCTATAACCTAAACCCGAACCCATTCACAAATCCCAAAACCTGTAACCTAAACCCGAACCCATTCTCAAATCTCAAAACCTAAAAATCAGTGGGGATTACAACAGGGAAAAGGAAGAAAAAAATAAAAAATGAAAAAGAAGCCAACAAGTTGGGGTCGACCGGCCTATGGCTACGGATTATAACCGTAGCCATAGCTATAATGCTCTACACTTTTTTTTCTTTTTTCTTTTTTATTTTTTACATGGAGAACTTTATTGTACCTACATTTTTCTTTAATACATGTTTATACAAATGTGTGTGTGTGTGTGTGCGCGTGTGTGTGTATATATATAAATTTTTCTCCTTTTTTTTTCATTTCTTTCTTTATTCATTTAACAAGAATACCTTCTAAACTAAAATTAGTTACTTGACGTACCACATATGATTTTCGGGTAGGAGAAGCTATTTTAGCCAACCAACCTAGTTATTTTCCAAGATTTCATCAGGTCGATGGTTAAGGTTTAGGTTTAGGGATTTGAGAATACATTTAAGTTTTAAGTTTAGGTTATAAGTGTCGGTTATATATTAAGGTTTAGGGAACTGAGAATAGGTTAAGGTTTAGGCTTAGGAAATCGAGTTCGGGACCGGATTTAGGTTTGTGTTTTCAAGTTTAGGTTTAGGTTAAGGAGTTGATATTAGGATTAGGTGTAGGTTTATGTTATAGATTTTTAGATTTGAGAATGGTTCGGGTTTAGGTTATAGGTTTTGAGATTTAATAATGGGTTCGGGTTTAGGTTTAAGTTTAGGTTTAGGTTATAGGTTTTGGGATTTGGGAATAGTTTTAGGTTATAACTATAGGTTTAGGTTAAGTTATAGGTTAAGGTTTTGGGATTTGAGAATGGGTTCGGGTTAAGGTTATAAGTTTTGGTATTGGTTTAGGTTATAGGTTTTGGTTAAGGTTATAGGTTATAGGTTTAGGTTTAGGTTAAGGTTAGGTTTACGTTATAGGTTTAGGTTATAGGTTTTGGTTAAGGTTATAGGTTATAGGTTTAGGTTTAGGTTAAGGTTAGGTATAGGTTATAGGTTTTGGAATTTAATAATGGGTTCAGGTTTAGGTTATAGGTTCTGGTTTTAGTTTGGGTTAAAAGTTATAGGTTTAGGATAAAGTTTAGGTTTAGGTTTAGGTTATAAGTTTTGAGATTTGAGAATGGGTTCGGGTTTAGGTCATATGTTTTGGTTTTAGTTTAGGTTATAGGTTTAGGTCAATTTCATGTTTGTCCCCGCTCAATTTCCAGTTTACCCCGCTCAATTTCTAGTTTACCCCCGCTCAATTTCCAGTTTACCCCGCTCAATTTCTAGTTTGCCCCGCCCAATTTCTAGTTTGTCCCGCTCAATTTCCAGTTTACCCCACTCAATTTCTAGTTTCCCCCGCTCAATTTTCAGTTTACCCCGCTCAATTTTCAGTTTGCCCTGCTCAATTTTCAATTTGTCCCGCTCAATTTTCAGTTTATCCCGCTCAATTTCTACTTTGCCCCGCTCAATTTCCAGTTTGCCCCGCTCAATTTCTAGTTTGCCCCGTTCAATTTCCAGTTTACCCCGCTCAATTGAGCGGGGCAAACTAGAAATTGAGCGGGGCAAAATGGAAATTGAGCGGGGCAAACTGAAAATTGAGCGGGGCAAACTAGAAATAAAGCAGGGCAAACTGAAAATTAAACGGGGCAAACTAGAAATTGAGCGGGATAAACTGGAAATTGAGCGGGGTAAACTGAAAATTGAGCGGGGGAAACTAGAAATTGAGTGGGGTAAACTGGAAATTGAGCGGGGCAAACTAGAAATTGGGCGGGGCAAACTAGAAATTGAGCGGGGTAAACTGGAAATTGAGCGGGGTAAACTAAAAATTGAGCGGGAAAAACTGAAAATTGAGCGGGGCAAACTTGAAATTGAGCGGGGCAAACTAAAAATTGAGCGGGGTAAATTGAAAATTAAGCGGGACAAACTAGAAATTGAGCGGGGCAAACTGAATATTGTGCGGGACAAACATGAAATTGACCTAAACCTATAACGTAAACTAAAATCAAAACCTACGACCTAAACCCGAACCCATTCTCAAATCCCAAAACCTATAACCTAAACCTAAACCTAAACCTTATCCTAAACCTATAACTTATAACCTAAACCAAAACCAGAACCTATAACCTAAATCCGAACCCATTATTAAATTTTAAAACTAATAACCTAAACCTAACCTTAACCTAAACCTAAACCTATAACCTATAACCTTAACCAAAACCTATAACCTAAACCAATACCAAAATTTATAACTAAAATTCGAACCCATTCTCAAATCCTAAAACCTATTATCTAAATCTAAACCTAAACCTTATCCTAAACATATAATTTATAACCTAAACCAAAACGAAAACCTATAACCTAAACCCGAACCCATTATCAAATCCCAAAACCTATAACCTAAACCTAACCTTAACCTAAACCTACACCTATAGCCTATAACCTTAACCAAAACCTATACGCTAAACCCGAACCCATTCTCAAATCCCAAAACCTATAACCTATAACTTAAACCAAAACCAAAACCTATAACCTTAACCCGAACCCATTATCAAATCCCAAACCTAACCTTAACCTAAACTCAAACCTATAACCTATAACCTTAGCCAAAACCTATAACCTAAACCAATACAAAAACCTATAACCTAAACCCGAACCCATTTTCAAATCCCAAAACCAATACCAAAACCTATAACCTAAACCAAAACCAAAACCTATAACCTTAACCCGAACCCATTCTCAAATCCCAAAACCTTAACCTATAACCTAACCTAAACTTATAGTTATAGCCTAAAACTATTCCCAAATCCCAAAACCTATAACCTAAACCTAAACTTAAACCTAAACCTGAACCCATTATTAAATTTCAAAACCTATAACCTAAACCAAAACCAAAACCTATAACCTAAACCCGAACCCATTCTCAAATCCAAAAACCTATAACATAAACCTAAACCTTAACATAAACCTATAACCTATAACCTATAACCAAAACCAAAACCTATAACCTAAACCTAAACCATAACCTATAACCTAAACCTAAATAAAAACCTATAACCTAAACCAAAACCAAAACCTATAACCTAAACCACAACCCATTATCAAATCCCAAAACCTATAGCCTAAACCAAAACCTATAACCTAAACTCGAATCCATTCTCAAATCCAAAAACCTATAACCTAAACCTAAACCTTAACATAAACCTATAACCTAAACCAAAACCTATAACCTAAACATAAATCAAAACCTATAGCCTAAACCAAAACCAAAACCTATAACCTAAACCGAAACCTATTATCAAATCTCAAAACCTATAACCTAAACTGAAACCAAAACCTATAACTTAAACCCGAACCCATTCTCAAATCCTAAAACCTAAACCTATAACCTAAAATCAAATCCCTAAACCTAAACCTAAACCTAATCCTATAACCTAAACTCAAATCCCTAAACCTTAACCTATAACCTAACCTAAACTTATACTTATAACCTAAAACTATTCACAAATCCGAAAACCTATAATCTAAACTTAAACCTAAACTTGAAAACCCAAACCTAAACTCGATCCCGAACCCGAACCTGATTTCCTAAACCTAAACTTTAACCTATTCTCAATTCCCTAAAGCTATTACCTATAACCTACACCTAAACCTAACCTAAACCTAAAACCTAAATGTATTCTCAAATCCTTAAACCTAAACCTACACTTAATCCTAGTCTCAACTCCTTAACCTAAACCTAAACTTAAAAACCCAAACTAAACCCGATCTCAAACCTGAACCCGATTCCCTAAACCTAAACCTTAACCTATTCTTAATTCCCTAAAGCTTTAACCTATAACCTAGAACCTATAACCTAAACCTAAACCTTAACCTAAACCTAAACCAAAACATATAACCAAATTTTTAGTTTGCCCCACTCAATTTTCAGTTTGCCCCGCTCATATATGGACGGTTTAGATATAACACATACATCATGATGGGACCCACAAAAGAAAAAAAATTCAATTTGCCCCGCTCAATTTTTAATTGAGCGGGGCAAACTGGAAATTGAGCGGGGCAAACTGATTTTTTTTTTTTGGATATGTTACTTTTGTGGGTCTCATCATGATGTATGTGTTATATCCAAACCGTCCATATATTTTACGAGCTCATATTAAGGCTTGAGATAAAAAATAAGATAGATCTAACTATCAAGTGGACCACACTATAAAAGGCAATGGAAAATTGAACGTCTATCATTGAAACCCTTTTAGGGGTTACAGAAGTTTGGATCATTATGAAATTTTTTTTCCTCTTCATCCAGGTCTTTTTGACCCTATGAATGAACTTAGACGAGGAGGATTTCTCACAAACATCACAGTGGGCCCCCTAAAGGTTTCTAATGGTTGACGCTCATTCAACACTATTTCCTGTAATGTGGTATACTTGAGAACTGGATATATCTCATTTTTGGTCTCATACCATAAAATGATCTGAAAAAATATATGAATTGAGCGAGACAGCCTACGAATTGTGCGAGGGAAGCTAGAAATCCAGTGAGGCAATATATAAATTGAGCGAAAGAACCTAAGAATTGAGCGAGACAACCTAGCAATTGAGCGATGCAACGTAAAAATTCAACGAGGCAACTTAGAATTTGAGCAAGGTTCCCTCGCTCAATTCAATGTAGCCTGAACCTCGCTCAATTTTTAGGTTCCCTCGCTCAATTTCTAGCTTTCCTCGATCAAATCCTAAGTTGCCTCGCTCAATTTCTAGATTCCCTCATTGAACTCCTATGTTACCTCGCTCAATTTCTAGCTTCCCTCACTCAATTCATACCTTGTCCTGCTCAATTTTTAATTTACTAACTCAATTTCATATTTGTCTCGCTCAATTTTTAGTTTGACCATGAAGTGATTGAAATTGATCGTGAAGTGAATGAAATGTATTTTTGACCATTGACCTGATGGAATCTTGGAAAATAACTAGGTTGGTTGGCTAAAATAGCTTCTCCTACCCCAAAATCATATGTGGTACGTCAAGTAACTAATTTTAGTTTAGAAGATATTCTTGTTAAATGAATAAAGAAAGAAATGAAAATATATATGTATATATATACACACACACACACACACTTATGTATATAAACATGTATTAAAGAAAAATGTAGGTAAAATAAAGTTCTCCATGTAAAAAATAAAAATAAAAAATAAAAAAGAAAAAAGAAAAAAATGCATAGTATTGTAGTTATGGCTACGGTTATAATCCGTAGCCATAGGCCAGTCGACCGGGTTGACCCGATCGACCCCAACTTGCTGTCTCCTTTTTCATTTTTATTATTTTTTTTTCCCTTTCCCAGTTGTAATTCCCACTAATTTTTGTGGGTCCCATTATGAGGTATATGTTATATCCAAACCGTCCATCTATTTTGTGAACTCGTATTAAGGCTTGAGATGAAAAATAAGACAGACCTAGCTATCAGTGGACCACACAGTAAAAGGTAATGGGGAATTGAATGTCTACCATTGAAACCCCTTTAGGGGTTGTAGAAGTTTTGGATCATCATGGAATTTGTTTTTCCTCTTCATCCAGGCCTTTGTGACCTTATGAATAGATTGGATGGAAAATAAATGTTATGATGGGCCTTCCAAAAAATTTTAACGGTGAAAATCAATTTCCCGGCTGCTCTTTGTGGTGTGGTCCATTGATTTATGGATATGATTTTTTCTTTTTTGGATAATGCTCTGAAATGATTTTGAAATATGGATGAACGTTGTGGATATGATAAATACATAGCTGTGGGGCCTTGTAACTTTGATCTCTCCTAAGCCGTTCGTACAACTCTCAGTTGGAGGAGCGTCAGCTCTCGTCTTCGCAGTGAAAAGGAGGGGTAGTTTCGTCCTCAAAGTCGCTGTCCGCACGTGCTAGTCTAAGTTGGTAACTTAAGTTTGTATTCCGCGATAAGAACCGCTGGGTAAAAGGTTTTGTCTACCGTGGTCATTTTCTCTATTTTTGGCTTTATAGTCATTTCAAACTCAAGTGAGTCACCCACAGGGAACGTTGGGGATGAGACGCCCACTTTTGGGGCCCACCAAAATATTGGATCACCATGGTATTTGTTTATATTTTTCCTTAATCCTGATAGGGCCCATCTTATAAAACGGGTTGGATGGAATATAAACATCACCTTGGACCTAAGAAAGGTCTCATTGTTAGGCATTCCCATCCTCATTGTTTCCCGGGGCATGGCCCACTTGAATTTTCTACAGACCTGATTTTCAGTCTCACGTTGTAACATGAGCTGGCACGAATGATGGACGGAGGGGATGTCTCACCCACACACGACAGGTTCCACAGAGCTTTTTGTTGGAAAACCGCGTCCTTCTTGGATCTTGCCTATGTCACAGTTTTGCAGGAAGAGGAAAATGGAGTAGCATTGTCAGCGTTGCATGTTAATACAAATGATCACATACGACCAAAGCTATAATGCAACTCCTGTCAACGTGTCATAAATGCAGGACACCAAGTCACCAACCATCCAAAAGGTGGGCCCAACCATAAAAATTACCTAGCACACAATAGGCCCTTCTGCCTCATCAGGCGGGCCATACCATCGAAACTCTCGGAAATCAACAGTCATCCAAGGATCTAAGACAAATCATACGGCCCATCTGATTAATGGACCAGCCTGATTATCGATCCAGGCAATCTTCATAGAGGTGCAGCCCATCTGATGAGTGGACCAGCTAACCATAGTATGGTTTGTAATAATAAATAAATATATTTCATCATAGGCGTGCTGATCGCGCATGCACTGGGCTGGGGATAGCTATAAATGGAGAAACTTTTGGGAAATTTCTATGAAAGCGAGCTCAATCATGCAATTAGTTACGGCTATTATTTATTCCTCCGTATCAAACAAAAGTGTCAAAATCAGACATCTTTGAGTAGAATATTACGAAAATAGATAAGAAACAAGAAGAGGGGAGCTGCACCATTGCCTAGTCTCCGTCTTCTATCCAAAATAAACGATACAACCCTGTGATTGTTCACCACCATTTTAAAACGGTGGTTAGTGATCCTCCTCTCATGTTGTACTATGTACAGCGATCCAGACCATTCAAACTGTGGGCCATATTGTGGATGGAGCGTATATGTAAAATCACTCTGATCAAGAAAACTTGACTGACCCAATTGATGGGTATCAAATGAATGGTTAAGGGTAAAATGGTTGTTGTCCATTTATAAGGGAAAAATCGGACGGTTACTATCATCATATTAGTGTCATTTTTTGGTGATGTTCCATCCATCAGTTGGTCTGGATTGCCAAGCTTCCATGCCATGTGTTAGGTTGGAGAGTCACCACCAATAACTAAAGAGGTTGCAGTATCCTATCCATTCGAAATGTTCCTCAGTTGGGTGAGTGGAGCCTAATGCATAGGCTTTTTTTTAAAAAAGAAAAAAAAAAAAAGAGGATTAGCTTTTTGTAGGAGCCTCATCAAGAGGGTAGATTAGTCTTAGATTTATATTATGAAAGAGAAAAGGTTGGGATCCGATTAGGTGTGTTACCCTTACTGTGGGACCCAACTTGATGATGTGCTGTATATCCATGCCGTCCATCCGTTTTTCCAGCTTATTTTAGGCTGCTGTCCTAAAAATTAAACAAATCCATATCTCAGATGGACCACACCAAAGAAAGCAGTGGTGATTTAAAAACTTCCTAAGGTCCACTGTGATGTTTATTTACCATCCAACCTGTTGATAGGGTCAAGAAGATCTGGATGAAGGGAAAATAAAAAGATAAGCCTAATCCGATTTTTTGTGGCCGCAATTGTTTTTAGATGGTCATTCACCACTGTTTCCAATAGTCGTCCACCGTAGGTCTGAATCTCCTTAATTTTTGGGATCACCTTATAAAATGAGCTAGAAAACGGATAGACGGTATGGATATACAACATATTCATCAAGGTGAGCTCTACATGGTAAGGGCTAAGGTAACACCAAATCCTCTCACAGGTTCGATACTCTGGCAGAGTGTGATGGATGGACGATACGCTGGCACCTATACATCATCTAAAAATTGCACACTTGGAGTACAAGTAATTCACATTCAAGTACTCATATAAAATTTTTATAAAAAACTATCTAATTAATACAAAATTTACATTTGGGCAGTTTTTTATAAAAATTACCTCAATAATCAATATAATTATCATTCTTAGAGGTGTACACGAACCGAGGTAGCTCGATTAGCTTGCTCAACTCGACTTGAAAAAGCCCGATTCAACTCAATTCGAAGTCAAGATCGAGCCGAGTCGAGCTGATTTTTTAAGCTTGAAAATAAGTTTGAGCTGAGTTTGAGTTGACCCCAGCTCAACTCAACTCGGATCAAACCTATCTCGAATAGAACCAATTCAGTGACTTGGTTACTTTGATATTGATGTTGCTCACCTAGTGTTTGATGAAATGACTCAATGAAGTATGGTTGGTTGCAATGAAGGTATGTATATGAAACAAATATCATTTTTTTCTTGATTTTTATGTTGCTTAGAAAGTGTTTGATAAAATACCTGTAAAACCATTGTTGTTGTTTTACATACAATAAAGTTTTAATGGTGAAGACCAAGTATTTGTGAAAATGTTGCACGGGTGAACTCAGCTTGATCTTGGCACGAACTAGCCTGAGTTGCTGACCGAACTGAGCCGGCTGGCCAATTAGGCTCGAGGACCGAGCCGAGCTAAGTTCGAGCTGAGGGCGGCTGAGGCCAGCTCGACTTGGTTCAACTTGATGTACACCCCTAATCATTCTCTACCTTAGCCATGAGAAAATGAGTCAGGTGACTTAAGTAGGCCTCACTAGGATATTTATGTAAAATCCACTCAACCATAGGTGCATCACCCATCCTAAAACATGGAACCAAAATTCAACCTTATCTATGATTCAAGTGACCCACATTATTGAAAGGTGGCCATGTTCATACTTAAAACTTTTAAGTCTACATGATTCAACAATGGATATGATTTTTAGGCAATGGGCATAAATTCTTTAATGGAATCTAATGGTTAGAATAGATTTCATACAATTATCATAGAAGGTGGTATATAAATTAATGATGGACCTCTTTTTCCCAGCTTCTTCTATCAGTATAGCCCACATGGATCATAGGTTAGCTTGAGTTTTATCCCTTAAGTTAATATAGGACTCGATATCTAACAGTCAAAGTAAATCTTACATAAACATATAAACATCGTGGCAGCCTTATCATATTTAAGAGTGATGTCACATATAATTTTCTCTCTTTTTTTAAAAAACAAAAACAATCTCTCTTAGAAAGGCTTGGACTCAAAGCAAAAGAAAATCATGCAAACTTAATTTAGGTGGGCCACACCAAAAAAAAAACTTGGGAGAGTGTGTAACATTGATTTTTTTAAGGCCAACCATGATGATGATATGATATCCACTCTAACTATTAGATGACACACTCAAATTTAGGCTGGATGCTTGAAAATCAGGCTTATTGGTGATTTAAGTGGACCATATCAAGGGAAAAAGTTTGGAGGACGATCATTTAGTTAAAGCCTTTGGCCTACCATGAGATGACATGTCTAATGGTTAGGGTGAATTTTAAATAAGCATCGTGATGGACCCACCCAAGCAGCCAACCATATCTCTGGCCATTAAAGAAATGCAGCCAAATGTATGGAATGATACTTATAGCTACAAATGAGGTTGCTTTTAGAAAAAGGTAGTAGAATGTAAATTCTATATAATTAGGAAATTTTTGTAAAATTCCTAATAATAAGCTAGGGTCACTTGATTAGCTATTAGATTAGTTGACATTCTAATATAATTATGAAAGATAATATAGCGATAATTGAGGTAGTTTTTTGAAAAAGGCAGCAGAATGCAAATTCTATATAAGTAGGCATTTTTTTGTAAAATTTCTTATAAAAACTTAGGCTTACTTGATCAGATATTAGATTGGTGGATATTTATTAGATGGTTAAAAATGTAAAAAGGATCCCGACAAACAAGTGTCCACTGATCAGAGGTCAGTATTCTTCAGCCAATCTGATTTTCAAGACTGTCACTTAAAGCCAATTCCTACGACGACTGGAAACTTAATTTGACTTAATGTATGTCTCGTGGGGCCTATTCATCAAGAGTCAAACTTGGCCGCAGTATCAAATACCTAACTCTCATTGTGAAAGGATAGAAAACTAAAAACTAAAAATTAAAAATTAAAGGCCTATTAACGTAGGTGGGCAACAACAAATGCAGGGCCCACTGTTTAGTGACACAACTCCTTTATCTAAAGGGACCCACATTGGATGGGAGATGCTCAAAATATCAATCTGATTTGAACGTTCCAACCCTTTTAATGTAGAGCAGGTTACAGATACATTCATGGCAAGGATGGACGAGAGAAAGCCCGAGCATAGGTGGAATCTAGACTGTCAAAACCTAAAAACAGTTATATATTTCACGAATCAGGATAAGTTTTTAATATATTTTATATGATTTTGGGTAGGAGAAGTTACTTTAGCCAATCAACCCTGCCCAGGCTGGATTTACAAGATTCATCATATCGATAATCAAGTCCTAAAAAGGGGTAGAAAAATTAAAAGAATAATGTGGTTCGGCCAAATTAAATTGTTACTATTTTTTTTTTAATCAAAAACCATTAAATCTAATACGAATAGATACCATTTATAAATAATAATTTTAGTACTTATAATAAGTCACGTTTTTGGGAGTTTGAGTTTAAAACTTAGTGCTAGAGCTCATCATTTAAAGGAATGTAACTTTATTATTATTATTTTTACTTAATTTATTTCAAATTAGTAAAAAATATTTCTATTTTTATCCATTTTGATTTCAAGGAAACTTAAAGGAATATAGAGAACTCTATGGATTCGAGTAGTTACTCCCAAGCAAGAAAATGATGGACCTCATCACATCCTTCTTGTGTCAACTTTGATAAGCAGTAAGCAAATATTAAATAGATCATCCACCTTTGGTCTGGATCTCTTTAATTTTTGAGACCACCTTATAAAATGAGCTAGAAAACAGATAGACAATGTGAATATAGAACATATTCATCAAGGTGAGCCCTACATGGTAAGGGCTACGGTAACACCAAATCCTCTCACAAAAAGTACGGTACTCTGGCAGAGTGTGATGGATGGATGATACGCTGGCAGTTATACATCAAATGGAAATTGCAAACTTGAGTGCAAGTGATTCAAATTTAGTACTTATATTAAAAAATTATAAAAAACTCCCTAATTAATATAAAATTTACATTTGGGCACCTTTTTCGAAAAACTAGCTCAATAATCAATATAATTATCATTCTCTACCTTGCTGCGAGGAAATGAGCAGGTGGCTCAAGTAACCCTACGATGTTTATGTAAAATCTACTCAACCATAGGTGCATCACCAATCCTAAAACATGGAACCAAAATTCAACCTTATCCATGATTCGGGTGACCCATATTACTTGAGAGGGGGCCATGCACATCTTTAAAACTTTTTACTCCACATGATTCAATAATGGATATGATTTTTAGCCAATGGGCATAAATTCTTTAATAGAATCTAATGGTTAGAATAGATTTCATACAATTATCATAGAAGGCAATATATAAATTAAAGATGGACCTCTTTTTCCTAGCTTCTTCTGTCATAATAGCCCACATGGATCATAGGTCAGCTTGAGTTTTATCCTTTAATTTAATATAGGACTAGATATCTAATAGTCAAAGTAAATCTTACATAAACATTTAAACATTGTGGTGACCTTATCATATTCAAGAATGATGTCACATATAATTTTCTTTTTTTTAAACAATCTCTCTTGGAGAGGTGTGGACTCAAAGCAAAAAAAATCATGCAAACTTAAGATTTTGGTGGGCCACACCAAAGAAAAAACTTTGGAGAATGTGTAACATTGATTTTTTTAAAGCCAACCATGATGATGATATGATATCCACTGACTATTAGATGACACACTCAAATTTAGGCTGGATGCTTAAAAATCAGGCTTATTGGTGATTTAAGTAGACCATATCAAGGGAAAAAGTTTGGAAGGCGATCATTTAGTTGAGGCCTTTGGCCTACCATGAGATGATATGTGCAATGGTTAGGGTGAATTTTAAATAAGCATCATGATGGGCCCACCCCAGCAGCTAACCCATCTCTGGCTATTAAAGAAATGCAGCCAAAGGTAAGGAAAGATAATTACAGCTATAGATGTGGTTGCTTTTAGAAAAAGGCAGCAGAATGTAAATTCCATATAATTAAGTAATTTTTGTAAAATTCTTAATAATAAGCTAGGCTCACTTGATTAAGCTATTAGATTGGTAGACATTCTAATATGATAAGGAAAGATAATATAGTGATAATTGAGGTAGCTTTTTTAAAAAGGCAGCAGAATGCAAATTCCATATAATTAGGCATTTTTTTGTAAAATTTCTTATAAAAAATACACTTACTTGATATTAGATTGGTGGACATTTATTGGATGGTTAAAGATGTAAAAAGGATCCCGAAAAACAAGTGTCCACTGATCAGAGGTCAGTATTCTTCGGCCAATCTGATTTTCAAGACTCTCACTCAAAGCCAATACCTTCAACGACTGCAAGCTTAATTTGACTTGATGTATATCTTGTGGGGCCTATTCATCAAGAGTCAAACTCAGCCGCAGTATCAAATACCTAACTCTCATTGTGATAAGATACAAAACAAAAATTTAAAAATTAAAAATTAAAGGCCTATAAACGTTGGTGGGCAACAACAAATGTAGGGCCACAATTTACTGACACAACTCCTTTATCTAAAGGAACCACATTGGATGGGAGATGCCCAAAATATCAATCTGATTTGAACTTCCCAACCCTTTTAATGTAAAGCGAGTCATAAATACTTTTATGGCAAGGATGGACTAGAGAAGGCCGATCATAAGTGAAAATAATGTAGACCGTCAAAACTTAAAAATAGTCATATCTAACTAATTGGGATAAGTTATTCGATGTATTATATATGATTTTAGGTAAGAGAAGTTATTTTAGCCAACCGACCTCGCTACACTGCATTGCACGCAGGATTTGTGAGATTCATCATATTGATGATCCTAAAAGGGGTAGAAAAATTAGAAGAATAATGTGATTCGGCCAAATTAAATTGTTATTATTTTTTATTAAAAACCATGAAACCTAATAAGTATGGATACAATTTACTTTTTAGAATAAGTCACATTTTTTAGAGTTTTGAGTTTTTAAATGTAGTGCTAAGTTTGGGATCATTATTTAAAGGGATGTAACTTTAGTTTTTTATTACTTAATTTATTACAAATTTATTAAAAAATATTTCTATTTTTATCCATTTTGATTTTGAGGAAACTTAAAAAGGAGTCTAGAGAACTCGTTTCGAGTAGTTATTCTCCAGCAAGAAAATAATGGACCTCACCACATCCTTCCTGTGTCAATTTTGATAAGCAGTCATCAAATATTAAACAGATCGACTCATCCAATCTGGACTATTTTCAGGGCATCATCCATCCACAGTGGACCCTGTCATATCCATGGTCAGGATCAGCAAAACAGAAATCTTCAAGATTGCAATATATCCTACGCGTCCATATTTGTCACTTTTTCAGGACCGTTACTACAAGCCAGGAGATTCTTGGGGCATCCGTAATGCACAAGGGAACTCCTTAGATTAAACTTGCGTACACTAGCACATCATGAACATTATTTCTGTGCGGATACATCAGAACCGTACATCGAAATCATCAGGCAGAACTCAGAGGGCTTCACTGCCAAGAAAAGAACCTTGATACTCTGGCAGAGTTTGATGGATGATACACAGGCACTTGATGCTTTGGATGTGGCATCGAGTAATTCAATTGAATTGTCCAAATTACATGTCTCAGTTCAGATGTATCGTGAACCAAAAATTATGCCTGTTTGATCATCTTAGCATCCGATTGGTGGACATTTTTTGGACGGTTAAAATGAAAAATATCCAATGAGCCTATTTAAGCAAACAAGTGTCCACTTTGTAGTGGGCCAGTCTTCAAGTGGCAAGTTATTAATATACAGTGGTTTCGTTGGGCCCTCATGCATCGAGGTATTATAATGCCTGCCCTACTTAATGCCAGTGGACCATGATACGCTGATCTAAACCGTTGAACGGACTCCACATTGGATTGTGGATATTCCAATGGACGCGGTTTGGCCAGTGACACTGACCCCAGCCAGCTACCTGGTATCAAAGCTCTGTGAGGCCATCATGATATATATGGTTTATCCACACCGTCCATCTAATTTGTAGCTTCTTTTTTTTGTTGGCATGCACCCCAAAATGAGGCAAATTAAAAATTAAGTTGGACTACACCATAGGAAAACAGTTTTGATTGAACGTTTACCATTAAAAATTCTCAGGGAACACCGTAATGTTTATTTGCCATCCTAACCTATTGATAAGGTGGCACAGACCTGGATGAAGGGAAAACCCAGATATCAGATTGATCCAAAACTTATAGCACTCAAAATAAAAAATGAAAAAATCAACGGTAATCATTCAACTCCCATTGTTTTCTGTGGTGTGGTCCACCTAAGACTTATATTTGACTCATTTTTTAGATCCATGCCTTAAAATGAGATTACAAAATGGATGGATGGTATGGATAAAACACATATATTATGGTAAGACCGGCAGAGCTTTGACATCAGCTAGCTGTCTAGTGTTGGGCCACTAGCAAACCGCGTCCATTCAATCTAGGAGATATTTTGAGAATGCCCCCTTGTATGGCGGGCTCTATTAGATGAACGGCCTAAACCATAAGCTGCATCTGTAGAGAATCAAACAAAGGCATCTTACGCGTCACCCTGTGATTCTATTACCGTATACAGCAATCACGGACGGCATCCATTTACAAAAATAGTCACATCCGAGCCGTCGATCAGGAACACACATCGCCATCATCCAGTTGGACACTAGTGCTGGACCACAAATCCCAACCTACCATTTTTTTACTTTGTCAAAAGCATCTTTCCTACTTTAATTTGGATTCCGTCACCCCAAAAAAGAAAAACGATGTTTATTAATATCTGTCGTCTACCATCCACGTTGGCATGATTGATTGATATCTAATGCATGTGTGTGTAACCATGAAGGGTCCATTTTAAAGGAAAATGGAGGTGGGCCGGTCGTGTATCATGGGTTGGTGAAAAAGGGTGCAATTAAGTATCACGGACTACAGACCCTGGAATGATGTCATGTGCAGTTGTACTGTGGAAATGGGTCTCCTTGAACTGCCAACCGGGACTTGAAAATTCATCGAATCATATCCGCTTTATGTTAGGACATGGGACGCAGGGAAAATAAGAATATATATATATATATATATATATATATATATATATTAGAAATTTAAAATTTAATTGGTAAATGATAAAAATTAATATAAAATCTTTTGAATTTTTATTTTTTTACACATGCACACACACCCCACACACTTACGCCTTAGTGGGATTTCACCACTTATGGATACTCTAACCCTCGACCGGGTGGTGAAACTCCTACGAGTTTACCACAAACAGAGCTTAGTGTAAGTTCAAAAATCACTCCTTAAAATTTGTAACTATTCATACATATTAAACATATTATTTATAAATGATCATCATTTCTATTGGAATTCATGATTTTTGCAAAAAATAATAAGTGTCTTTTTTTGGCTTAAACATGTTATTCTTCTAATTTTGTAAGCACTTTTCATAATTGAGACAACTCCTAAAGCTTATTGGATGAAAGTTATTGTAAATAATAAAAATAAAAATAAAAATAAAAATAAAAATAAATTTCTGACTGCCAATAACGTGGAATCTCACAAATTTTCCTTGGTAATCTAACTTGGGTGACTAAAAAAGCTGATCTTATTTTAAAATAATATATGAGACGTCAAATAACTAATTATTATTTGTGAGATACCCTTAATTTAATGTTCTGACCATTCCACCCTCCATCAGGCCTTTTGGTACGTCTTGGATATGAAAGTATTCGAATATATTGGCTACTCTCCTTAACACCAGCACGGTGGCTGGTGGTCAGTACTCCATGGGCTCCACAATAATGTATGTGTTTCATCCCTTCTGGTCTTCCATTTTTATAAATCACTTAGCGCGTGGTCCAAAAAATAAGAGATATAAATCATCATACATGATAAAAAGAATAGTGATTGGATATCCACAGTTAAAATTCTCCTAAGGCCCAATGCACTGTTTGTTTGACATTCAATCTGTTAATTATATGTCATACATACCCAAAATTTTTATAGCACCCAAAAAGCTTTTAATGGTCAAAGTTTATTCATCACTTTTTCCTGTAATATAGTACACTTGATATTTGGATATACCTCATTTTTGGCCTCATACTATAAATTGATCTATAAAAATAGATGAACGGAATGAATAAAACACATACATCATGGTGGGGCTCACAGAGCGCCGACCATCAGCCATTGGCTGGTAGCAGGGGGAGTAGCCCATCCGTTTCCAAAGCGTCCGAACCCGGTGGACCACATCAAGTTGCGTGCGTATTATGGCCATGCGGGCGTCTGCATAAGGTAAACTCTTATACTGTTGTGGTGGCCCACCAGGATGATGACTAGGATTGCTGACTAAGGATCTGTGGTATGGCTGTTATGCAACCTAGTCTCACTGAGTGTGTGAGGGATCCAGGCCGATCATTTGGTGTGCCCCATCGTGTATTTGCAGTGGGCGGCGAGGCGCATTTGTCCGGTCTCAGATGGGCCATGCACGCAAATATATTGAAAGTTGATCGATAGTCAATTATTTAAGTTGTCTTTTTCTCGTACTTGTGTAGCCCACCTGATTACCAACTGACTAGCCTGACTTTCAGGTCACATAACATAATGCTGGCCCCAGACATGACACATAGTCACGTGGCAATTAATGTAGTATTAAAACTACTAATCACATAGTATTATAAAAGAAGGAAAAAAAAATGATACGGTGGACTGGAAAAATGGAATATGATAGAGCAATCTCTTCAGGGACGCTGATTGCCTATAGCTACTGGATGGTGCTCTGTGGGCCCCATAATGATGTATGTGTTTATCCATGCCGTTTATCTATTTTTCCGGATCATTTTAAGGCATGATTCAAAAAATTAGGTGGATCCAAGTCTCAAGTGGACCACACCACACGATAACAGTGGTGATTGAACACCCACTGTTAATAACTTAATAGGGTCTGCTATAATGTTTATTTTCTATACAACCTGTTAATTAGGTAACACATGACCGGATGAAAGGAAACATAAATATAAGATTGATCCAAAACTTTTGTGGCGCTCGAGAAGTTTTTAATGTTGGCCTTTTAATCACCACTTTTTCGTGTGGTGTTGTCCACCTGATCTGTCTCATTTTTGAATTCATGCAGTAAAATGATCTGAAAATTTGGATGATTGGGGTAGATAAAATACATACATTATGGTGGGCCCGGATAGCACCATCCAGTAGCGACTACCTAAGGGCAATGTCAGTATGCAATCCGCGTTCCCACTGTCATGCATCAATTGGGTCCACCCATATACTGTCAGCAGGACGGGTGGCTCACATTCAAAACAAAACCAATCATGAGACAATCGTACCCATTAATTCCTATGGTTTATCTAATTGGATATTTGACCGTTAGCTTTTTTGCTTTCCACCGTCAAATTTTAATTCCTAAGGTTAATGATCACGGACCGGATCAATAGGACAAATAGGTGTACTTTTTAAGACATAAACCGTCCATTCAAATATCCTGCCTGTGAGCTGGTCTGATTTGCACAATACTCTATCATATCTACTGCAAAGAGATGGCTCTACCATGCAATTCACGGGAGCCGATTAGGTGAGGCCCGGGCCCGGTCTTACCGAACTCGACCCGACCAATTTCAAACCCGTAATGATTTCTTGCTCAGTGAACTCTGTGGGGCCACTGTGATATATGTGTCTTATCCACGCCGTCTATCTTTTTTATCAGCTTATTTTATCCTAAGATCTTAAAATCAAAGCATATCCAAAGTTCAAGTGGACCACACTACAGGAAATGGTGGGGATAATGATATCCGCCGTTGAAACTTCCTAGGACACATGGTGATGTTTATTTGTCATCCAACCTGTTCATGAGGTCTCACAGACATGGACGAAGGGAAGCATAAATATCAGGTCGATCCAAACTTTCCAAGTGCCCAAGAAGTTTTCAAAAATAGGCATTCAATGTGTTCAATTCCCATGGTTTCCTTTGGTAGGGTTCAGTTTTGAGATTTAGATATACTCCAATTTTGCGCTCATGCCTTAAAATGAGCTGGAAAATGGATAAACGGCACAGATAAGATGTACATCATGCTGGCTCCATAGTCGCAATCCATGGATGTAATCCAGTAGAAAAGGACTTTGTGTGATGGATAGCTAGGTCGGGCCCACTTAGATGTTTGCGAGAAATTTGTCTTATGCATGAGTTTTTCTGGATTATTTTAAGATAGATCCAAAACTCAAGTATGCTTGCCAGGCCTCATAAATTTTGGATCAAACTAATATTTTTATATTTTCAATACATGTAATGATCTCGTGATCAGCATAGATGGCATATGAATATCACAGTAGACTTAAAAAAGGTTTCAACAGTAGATATATTTCTACCCACTTTTTCCCACCGTGTGGCCAACTTGGGCTTTGGATCTACTTAAATTTTGGACCCCCGCCAAAACGTAAACTGAAAAAAAGGTGGATGCATGGATCACAAACATCAGCCCCAACTAGCTGGCTGCAGTAAGTCCCCACGAAAGCCTTGCCATCCGGTCCGCAATCCACGCTCGTTCCAAGCATGCCGCTTCGGTGGATCCAGGAACGCTCACTATTTAATTTTCCTTGAGGCCCACTGTAATATTCATTTTACATCCACCTGTCAATGAGGTCTAAATGAGATAAATCATAGACATCAGCTTAATCCAAAACTTGTGGCTCATATGAAGTTTTTAATGATTACCATTCAATCATCACCGTTTGTTGTGGTGTTGATCTACCACGGAGTATTTTAATTTTCAGAACAAGCAGAAAAATGAATGGATACAGTGAATATAAAACAAATACTTTAAGCGGACTCATAGTCCTGAAACTAAATAGCTGGGTGGCTCTTCTAATACATCTAAGTCATACTTCTTATTATATTTTTAATTGCTGCAAGTGGCTCAATCAAGTCTTACTACATCACCAATCTACCATCCATTATCCACGAGGGCCTCACCCAATCCACTCCCGGATTATCCATCACACTGTATATATTGGCATGAAGTGGTTCACAAAACTTGAAATTGTAAGGCCACATCCCTATGGGGCCCACTGAAAATACAGCTTTGACATCACATAGTTTTATTACAGTGGCACACATCTATGTCTGTTAGGATAGTCATCAATGAATTGAGCTGCATCAGTCAGATGGTGGTCCCAATCAGGCTATCTATCACATAATCATAGACATGTCACATGCAATGTACCCTTTTACAGACGTGTCACTCCCTGTGTTCCTACAATTGTTGTGTGGACGCTGTGCAACAACGAGCTCCATTAGGCGTGTGTGGCATCCACTCCATCCATCATTTGTAATAGCTCATGTTAGTTCTTGAACTCGAAAATAAAGCCATTCCAATACCTAAGTGGGCCACACCATGGGAAAAAGTAGAGATGAGGATGCCTACCAGGGAATTTTGGATAAAGCTGATATTGGTTTCTTCCTTTCATCACAGCGGGACTGACATTATGAACGGATGGGATGGAATATAAAAATTACGGTTAGCCCAGGAAGGTTTCGATGATGGGTGTCCCAACCAGCGCCACTATTCCCATGAGGTTTGTACGGGCATGATTTTTGGTATCACATCCTATCATGAGCTGGCTCAAATGATGGACGGAGTGGATGTCATGCACACATCAAGGTGGGCCGTAAGGAACTTTCTGTTGCACGGGCTCCCGACAACAGTTGTTGTATGTCACCTTTCAAACGCCTGTGTGTTGACCTGCACCCAGATGAGGTTCATGTGCGTTGAGCCATGAGGCCATGGGTCCCACCTTGCGGACTGAAACGAAGTGTGTTTGGAGTCACTCAATAGAGACCTAAAAATGTACACGTCGGCAATGGACATAGTCACACATGAACATCCACGTGGACCAACCATCTCTGTCCCGTGATTAACGCAAAGATCAAAGCAAGGAATTGGCTGGCACGGCCGACAAACAACCATCATATCTGTATACAGTAAAGTGGGCCATGTCTTTGAGTGGGACAGAAACAAAGGATTTCAAAAAATCAAAGGATCGACACTACCGGTTTGACTAGGGAATTTGATTTTAAGAGAAAGACCAATACCACTCATCCTTAGCTCAGACTTCAAGAAAATCAGGACCGTTGAGATTTTGACTCCTTGTCCTCATAAAATCTTTTCCCACGTTCGGGATATTATGCCATTTGGAAGCTTCGGAGAGAGTGTAATTAAGGAAAGCTAATCGTTATTGGTTATTATTAATGATATTTTGAAATAAAATCCGTAGATTTAGTGGGCCACCTATGGATGGCCCACAGTTCGAAAATGACGATAGTTAGAGATAACAAGACATCACTTTCGTCCAATTTTACTATCATGTTTCATTTTTACATTTGAGGACATCTATTGGACGGCCAGGATCATCTGATTGTTGTGATGTTTTAATTATGGTCCATCCACAGTTGGGGCCCAGGAGATCCTGGTCCCATTCCACCGTCCTTCTGCCACATGATTAGTTCAGGACAATCGGACATATCTTCTAGAATAGAAAAGGATAAACAAGGAAAAGAGAGCTTTGCTGAGCCCACTCACGGGCACAGGTCAGCTAGTGCACGTCACCACTTTTGTCAAAAGTGGCAAACGTGTGAAATATCCAAACCATCCATCAGGTGGAACTCTCTCGATATAAATAAGTTGACGGTTTAGAAACCCTACATTTTTTCAGTTATTTGTGGCCCACCTGAGTATCTGACGATTCGGATTCTTCAGTAGGAAATCTATATAGTGGTACCCTTGTGATGGATGGATTGGATATCGCACTTGCCAGCCAGGCGGGCATAAATGATGGCGTGTGCATTAGCTGACAAGTACACGCGCGTGGATTTTGCAAACCGTCACGAGAAGAAACCAGAAACCGAGAGATGCGGATTCCCTGGTGGCCCTCTATGCCTGATGGCAGGCGCTGTGGTGCCCGCGGTGTATTTGTTTTATATCCATCGTGTCCGTCTATTTTACTAGCTCATTTTAGAGCATGAGCCCATGAATAAAATAAATCCAGAGTTAAAGCGCATTCGTTAAAGCAGAAAAAAAGATAAAGTAAACCACCATAACAGGAAACAATAATGTAATGAAGTGCTAAGATGCTTATTTGCCATCCAACTTGCTCACGAGGTAAGACGGAAAAATGCAGGGAAAATACAATTACTAGCTTGGTTAGCCTTCAGAAGTTTTTAAATATAGGCAATCCATCACTAATCATCTTTATTGTTGTGACTTGCTTGAGCTTGGAATTTACAACATTTTTTGGGTCGTGCCCTAAACTAAATTAAATGACAAAAATGAATAGATAATGTGGGTAAATATATTGTTTGTATTAAAATCTAGCAAAATCATATTAATGGTGCAAATTAGGCTACGTGGCATATTTGATATCTGAAAGGTACGTGACAAATATATGAAAAATAGATCATGTCTTTGAGAAACTTTGGTTCATAAGTTATTCTCCAATAAAAATGAGTAATCGTTACAGCCATGTCAGCATTGGAATATGTTCTTGGTGTTCGACAAAAATAAAACTAAAGTTAAGAAAAAGTAATTGCTCTTTTTTAATTAATTAAACACAAAAGCACCCCATGAACCAATGATTATTCTCATAAATCTGTTAGGAAATGTTATAAATAGCATAGGCAGATACAAAGAGAATGATCTGAATCCAATCAAACACAATATCAAATCCAACTAGTTCAATGTTATTAATCCTAGTTTAGGTTACCATCTTCACCTAGGGCTGAATGTTGGATGGGTTCAACCTGTGACCGTCTTGACATTGGGTTGGGCTTGAGCAGAATATATCAAGTATAGTCTTGGGCTTGGTATATATAAACATCGACCCAATAAAATTAGGTTGGGCTTGAGTTGAAGTCTTGGCTTGTCTGACCCAACTCGTACTTGATTGATATATAAGTTACTTATAAATTATAATTGAGTATGGATCGTCTGTGTTGAAGGTATATGACATTCCAATATTGTCGAATCCACATCTAAGAGTAGTTTAATTTAAGTTTGTCCTTGCAATCACACCAGACCAACTCTAGTTATAGCCAGTAGTTGTAAATTCATTCCATTTATGATTGTATGTCAAATATAAAGGAAAACTGTAGCTTTTTGAATTGTCCATCTACACTCATATGTTGGGCTAGACGTAATCTCCGACTTTGCTTTCACCTTGCTTACTAGCACATTGCTCTATGAAGTGCACTGCTACTATCATCCAACTTGGTGATCATATTTTAATGGTAAGTATCATTCATTTCCATATTCATCTTTTATCTATTTCGTTTGACCATATAATTGTTGTACTTTCAAAAGCTTTTAATTTTCAAAGCGAAAAAAAAAAAAAAAAAATTTACTAAAAGAAGAGCCACAACCTCCACATGTCACTAGATAATATGCACACTCAACAGTTAGTTGAATATATAATTGACCAAGTTACGACCGAGCATTGCTCTATCTCAACCCAAGGAGTTTCTAGTCATATTTTGATTCGAACACAATCAATCATGACATGCCTGCAAACCCCATATGTATTTTGCGTGATACCGACATAAGAAAGTAAATTGCCTTGTGACCCAACAGGATTTGATTAGGCATGCCATGCCGCCATCAGAGGTGGAGTCACACAAAACATGTTTCAAAGTGATACGATTGATCATATACACTACCAAGCTCATCTCTAGTGCCAAAAGGCCTAATCAACTCCCGCCACATCCGGTAGCCAGGCAATCCCCTTCGAAAAGTGAGACAGTTTTAAAATAACACATCAAAATAAAGATAAAATTAAGATAAAGCGACAATGCTTAGAAAATATTTATGTCCAAATAAATTGTGCTTTAATCCTATTCCTATTTTCATAGAAAACAAAAGCAGCTTTGCTAAACAGAGATTGTGTGCCTCTTGGTAGACAGAATAATGATTATTAGGGGTTATTTGATTCTCTGGTTGAGCATGATACTTGATGTGCAAGCACGCATTCTTTATAAATTAACTCAAACTAACTGGCCTAAATCATAAAACTCACTTTTGCTAACTCAAAGTCCCAAAATCAAAATCAGCTTAATTGAACAACTTAACCACTAATTCTTAGACAATTGTTTGAAATGCAAGCATTGGTTATGCTTCATTTAAACTGTCTAATAGATGTCCATCAATCTCATAGTTAGATAATTTAAATGATTTGTAATCCAAGTATGCAATTTCTAAGAGTATCAAAGTTTTTCAAAACCATTTTTTGCTCAATTCATTTTGAATTTTGCACGGCTAACCTAGGGCTAAGATTGTGAAATTGTGTGATATTTATTTATTTATTTGTTCGCTTGTATTTTCACAGGAGTTTATGCGGTCACCCACCAAATCATCTCATCCATATGCCTTACAAGTGTGCCACGTGTAAGGGGAAGATGCTCTAAAGAATCCTGCAAGCCTGGCAGTTGTACCCGGATGGACATTACTTTAGAGAGGAAAACTGAGACACTGACACAGCACCAATGATACACATGCACTTAGATATTAGTTAGAAATTGCATAAATGGCATATAAATAATTCAAATTAAACTGTCCAACGTTATGATCCCAATCTAGTGGTGGTGTGGACTAAAAATTGCGCTTGTTTGATTCTTGGTCCATCGGATTAGTGCATATTTCTTAGACCATTAACAAAAATATCTCATGGTCTTATTTCAACAACCATGCGTCCATGAATCAGAGGTTAGAATCGTTCAACTAATATTATTTTGGGACCTTGAGTCAGCAACAGATTCTACAACTTATACTAATTTGAGTTAATGCATGTCATGTATACAATTTCCAAGGGTCTGCGTATCAAATGTCATACTCTGCTAGAGTATCAAATAACTCCCCTATCTTATATTAACAAACACTTCATTACTGGCGAGAATAGTCAAAGTGTAAGGATCCAGTGCTAAAAGCAAATATCTTAGTTGTCAAGCACTCAGTCTTCAACACGTGGCACCCATGTACAAATCAAGACGGTTCATCTAGTGGGCCCTACTATAAATGCAACAATCGGATAATCCTCGCCACTAATTATAGCACTTTTGCTTATTGTTCAATCAGTGGCTAGGATAAGTAGGCCATGTAATCTTGATGGTAAGGAACGTGCTAAAATAAAATTGATAATTGAGTAATTTATTACGGATTCGAGATTTCTGATTTTGAATCCAGATGCGCTCCAACGTTCGGGAGGAATTTAGAACTCGTGATAGACAGACGCATGACACGAAAATCCATGTGAAGGGAATAAAAAGAAAAGGAAAAACAAAATCCAAACAAATTTCAATTTCCTTTGAAATCTCCGGCTATAAATAAAGGGCCCCCAAGTTCAAAAGCCTCCGGACAATATTCCTCCAATTTAGAATTTTCCTCACTTTTTCATGATTATACCTTCCACCCTACGTGAAGAAACAAACACAGTATCTGTATTTGTATTTTTCATTCTCTCTCAAACCTGGAGCAACCCCACAAACAGAAAAACCATATATTTTCCCAGCAATCCGCCCAAACAGATCCAGACCCACTTCCAAAATGCAGAATCTGAGATGGGTTTTTCAGCTTTTCATCATCCTTCCCGCAGGCCTTCTTTTCTCCCAATCCCTGGCCCAAACAGACACTCCTCCAGCTTGCTCAGCATTAGACAGGACTGCCCTTCTCCGCTTCAAAGCCAGCATCTTCAAGGACACCACAGGCATTCTCTCTTCATGGATTGGGACAGATTGCTGTGGTGCTTGGGATGGCGTCGAATGCAACCCAGAAACAGGAAGGGTTACTAGCTTGCAGCTGCAAAGGCCAGAAAGGGACAGTGCCCTTTACATGAAGGGCACCTTGTCCTCCTCTCTGGGTAGTCTCCAGTTCTTGGAAGCGCTGGTCATAAGTAGCATGAAGGAGATTAGAGGCACCATACCTGAAAGCTTTTCAAAGCTGGCCCACCTCAATCAGCTCTACCTTGAAAACAACATGCTTGAAGGATCTATTCCTTCAAGCTTAGGTGAGTTGTCATCACTCAAGGCCCTTTCACTGAGTGGGAACCGTTTACAAGGACAGTTACCCCCAAGTCTAGGACACCTCACAACCTTGCTGCAGATGAATGTAGGGAAGAATCTCCTCACAGGTGCAATCCCACCCACTTTTAGAAACCTCCATACATTGCAATCCCTTGATCTGAGCCACAACCTTCTCTCTGGGAGTATCCCAGATTTTGTAGGACAGTTCCGAAGCTTGACACTTTTGGACCTTTCAAACAACAAATTCTCAGGACAGATGCCCATTTCCTTGTGTAACTTGCATAATGTTATGGACATGTCATTAGAACACAACAATCTCACAGGTGCAATCCCAAGTCAGATTGGTAACCTAAAATCCCTTAGCAGCCTCTCTCTTAGCCATAATTTTCTCACAGGCCACATTCCTGAATCCATTGTCAGCCTACGAAATTTGTGGCACTTCAATGTTTCTAGAAATGGGTTATCAGATCCATTGCCTGCTGCCCTTGCAAAGGGCACCCATTCCATCCTGTCTATAGACCTGTCCTACAACAACCTGCATTTGGGGACTGTTCCTGATTGGGTTAGGAATACAGGCCTAACAGCTGTCCACCTTGCTGGGTGCAACCTCAAAGGAAGCCTCCCAATCTTCACAAAACCTGATTCCTTGAGCTCCATAGACCTCTCTGACAATTCTCTCACAGGGGGGATTGGCCCTTTCCTCACAAACATGACAGGCTTGCAGAAGCTGAAGCTCTCAAACAACATGTTGAGATTTGATGTTTCAGATATTGTGTTGCCTGATGGGCTCTCTTCTCTTGATTTGCACTCAAATCAGCTATATGGGTCCCTCTCAAGGCTCTTGCAGAACAACACCAGCAGCTTTTTAGAGGTTTTGGACCTCTCTAGCAACAGAATCACAGGTGGGTTTCCCGAATTTAGTGCAGAAATGGGCTTGAAATGGCTTGATTTGTCAAGGAACCAGATCACAGGTGAGATCCCAGGTTCAATCTCAAACCTCAATGCCCTGGAGAGGTTGGATCTTTCAAGGAATCAGATCAAGGGCATCATCCCTTCAAGTTTAGGGCAGTTGAGAGGATTAGCATGGCTGGACCTATCAATCAATGTGCTTTCAGGCAAAATCCCAGACAGCTTCATTGGGCTAGGAGGCATCAAACATGCAAGCTTCAGGGCCAATATGCTGTGTGGGCAGATCCCACAAGTATGGCCCTTCAACATCTTTCCTCCAGTTGCTTATGCCCACAACAAATGCTTATGTGGCAAACCTCTGCCGCCCTGCAAGGGAAGAAACTGCCAGATGGCATGATCATGCCACAACAGCTTAGCCAGAGTAAGAAAGGGAAGGGATTGTTTCCACTTGTAACAATTAACACCCATTATTTTCCTTTTACTTAGATTTTCTTTCTTCACAATATATATATATATATATTCTCCTTTCAAGTCTATTGGAATTACAACTGATGTTGATGGGCATTGCCCTTAATAAAAATCTTGCTTTGTAAGGGGGAGAAGCAATGGGAGTTGATTAGATTTGCAAGGAAATATTCTTAATTAAGTCACATTTTTACCATAGTTTCAAGACTCAAACTCAGTACTATACAATCTGGTTAAATACGATGCATCACCCCCAACTCAGGTGACAGAGACCAATATACCGCCTGAGTCAGGCAAGTAGGGCCAGATTACCATGGTGTTGTAAAGACTGTTATGGGGCCATAAAAGCCATTATGTAAAGATAATGGTGGCACCCATTACACATTATAAGGTCATAAAGGCCATAACATCTGTTACAGAAATAATGGCCCACAAAAGCCATTACAACCACCATAACAGCCCATTGCACTCCCATAAAAGCCCTGTAACAGTCCATTGTAGAGCCAAAACAGGTTTTTTAGTTTTTTTAAATTATTGAAAAATAAATAAAAAAATTCATGACAATCATTACAGCCCCCATAATGCCCACTCTATCATAAAGGTAATAGTAGTGGCCATTACAGCCACCATTCCATTAGAGAATACCTTGGCCAGTAGAGCCGGCTGACTTAGGCAACTCATAATTCAACTTGAAACTGAACAAGTTGATCCAAGTCATCAATCAAGAGCCAACATGCACTAGATGCAGCAAAAATGCTCAAATAGCACAAACGGTGAAAATGGGTCAAAATCATGCAGTTTCAAAATCTCTCAATGTATAACAACGGGAGGAATTACACAATCGCATGATTAGAAAAAAAAACCCCCATGTGGCAGAAATTGTACTGCAGGAAATCATTTTTTTTGAATTCGAACAAAATTCCATTCACAAAACTAGTTGTCTGCTTGGACAGCATTGAACATTTACAAGAGTTCGGCATCAAAACAATAAATTGCATTTAACAGAAGTAGCCATCACTCCTCTTTCTCTGAAGCTCCTTGTTCCTGTATAATGTAAGCACATTGCACAATATTAGGAGAGAAAAACATTATGAGTATAGATAATGATCTCATTTCCTTATGGGAACTTCCCATGTGGTCAAGCTATGTAGGCCCCACCGTGATGTATGATGAACATCCAAACCATGCATTTGGCAGGTCCCTTCTAGTCTATGGCATGCCCCAAAAATCAAATGTATCCAAACCTCAAGTAGCCCACACAATCTGAAACCAAAAGCACTTGTTGGGGCCTGCTTAAGTTTTGGAATGGCCTGAAATTTGGTGCGACTCTTCAATTCAAGCAGGACACACTGAATGGATTAAATGTTTGAACCACATCTCTATAGGCCTTATAAACAATTAAGAAGGTTTTAATGAGTGGGCATCCACTCTCAACCAATTATCTATGGTGTGGCACACCTAAGTCATGAATTGGCCTGATTTTTAGGCCCATGATCCACTATGGAAGGGTGCATCTAATTGATGGTGTGGATGTCTAACACACATTACAACAGGACCCACAGAGTTCAACCTCATGGGAAACACGTGAGGTCAACCTCATAGAACCTTTATCCTATATGTGTGTGAGTTTTTGTATATCAGATCTACATACTTCTTCACTTCCTGCATTGAATTTTTCCAAAGCCTTCTCATACTCCGCCTTGAGCTCTGCCACCTTCTCTAGGTAGGGCTTCTTTTCCTGATATCAGTGCATTGTCAAAGTACAGAAATCAATCCACTGATAACAATACAGATAAAACAAAGGAGCAAATGACAGAAAGCATTGTAGCACTCACTTCATCTGTCATTGATTTCCATTTCTCACCACCTTCCTTTGCAACCTTTTCTCCAATAAAAGATCAAAAATTAACAACTTGCCAAGCAATTAACATAGTGAACTAATTCATGCAAAGAATTAGTAAGAAATCATACCACAGAAACACTCTTTGAATCAGGATTAGCCTCTTTGTATGTTTTCCTAAAATCATCCCTATCATTGGAAAACAAAATAAAAATTAAGAGAATTCAAATGTGCAAGTGCTTCTATATGAAGGCTACTTTAAATCAGAGACTATGCATTCTTCTCATTCAAACTATCATTTTAAGACATGCTACATTAAAATCCATGTAAGCACAGGTATACAGCATTCAGCAACAGTGCATATGGCATGCATACATGATTCTAGAACAAAATCATAGGGTAAATTTGTTGGGAAGCACGGAAGTGTGAGCCCTCAAGATCTAACAATCTGCACAAGTTTTGAAACTCTCACAAAGCAGAAGATTAATGCTCCAACAACCAACTTATCTACTACTAGAGCAAATGGATCTATTCACACCTCTAATACTACGGTATAGGTAACCTCAAATCACGATGTATGAATTAGATCGTCCCAAGGACGAGCCAAAATAGACAAATTTTAGTGCACACTATATATCTCTTTATACCTACAATTTTTCTTATCTATATTTTAAGAGAATCTCATCCTTTTATAGGAAAGAATGAGATATTGGATAAAACCAAATAATCTAGTCATATGCCTATCTCCCATTTAAAATCAAATTCAAAAATAAATTTGAAATCTCAACAGAAAGGAAAAAGCCAGAAGAAGCCTAAACATATGAGACCCAACCATTAATGATTGCTCACCAATGGGCCTCACTGGCCTACATCCAACAACATTGTATATGGAGCACATCTAATCAAAGATGTTTAATCCTAACCATAAAATTGGTAGGCATCAAAGGGACACTAGATGAGAAAACGATCATCAACCCTAATTCAAGATACAAAATTAAAGATTAAGATGATCTAATCCTAATGCACCCAATCAATGAAATAAATAGTTTTCAAACATCAACCTAGCAAGACCTACCACGGGAAAAATAAAAAATCTTAATGGGCCCCTATGTATGCCTATAACTTTTCTAAAATATAAGTTACAAGTAACTTTGTGCAGCAAATGGTGCTTAGGAGAGGAAAATTACCTAGGACTTTCTCTCAAGCTATAACTTTCTTACAGTACTGAGGTTATTTTTTCAAGTTACCTATAACTTTGTAGCAAAGCAACATATGAAAATTTCGAATCCAAAATTGCTTGGAAGAAATGCAACTGGCAGGAAGCATCTCCCTCTCTCAAGAATATCCCTCTACAAACCTCTCCCTCCCTCTAGGTAGGGTTTCAAGACTTTTTTTCCCATTTCAATCTTAAAGTCACAAACCTAGATTGATTACTACCCCCACTTGGGCCTAGCTAGAGAGACCAACAGTCATGTAGAACCTCTATGGGCCTACCATGATGTATATGTTTTACCCACATTGTCCATCTATTTTGACAAATAACTTTAGTGCATGAGCCCAATATGAAGGCTGGTTGAAGGCTCAAGTGGACCACACCACAAGAAGCAATGGGAATTGAAATCCTACTGTTGAAAACTTCCTAGGGCCCAGCATAATTTTTATTTACCATCCAACTAGTTCATAAGGTCACATGATGAAGGAAAAACAAAAATATCAGCTTGTTCCAAAACTTCTATGGTCCCCATGATGTTTTCAACAATACACTTCCTGACTGCTTCCCATGGTATGGTCGACATGATCTTTCAATCAGCCTCCTTGTTGGCCCCATGCCATAAAATGATATGTCAAAATGGATGGACAACTTGGATAAAACATATACATCACTATATGCTCATATAAATGAATAGCTAAAGCTAATTCTTAGGCTAAACTATTCATTTACATGAGATCACATGTAAATAAGTTTCCCATAACTTCCAACTTAAAAAAACCTAAAGACATCCAAACACAGCCTAAAACTTACAGATCATGCAGATTTAACTTTAGGATCACACCACTATTAACTTTTTTTCTTAAACATCTACTAAGAAAACAAATAAAAGGGATGTGATTTGCATAAGGGAATTCCACCATCCTTTCTTTAGATTTTTCATCTTTTGCACACATCTCAAAAGAGAGCTATACACAAGGATCAAAAGGACTGCTAACCACTTTATGATCATACACATCATGGTACTTTAGAAGATAATAAATATCTTAGATTGGGAGAGCTCTATGGTTTTCTTTGCTCTATCCCTTAACATCAGGATTCCTTGAATAACATCAGCTTCAAACCATCTCCAGCCATTGCTTTCACCTTAACTCCTCCCTTTTTCCTTATATTTAATAGTAGTGCATGAAAGATTTTTTGTTTGACTTACAAAATGTCAGTCCTAAGTAGATGAATTCATTGAAATCTGTGTATACACTGATTTTGGGCTTAGGAAGAGCATCATGGAGTTCAAGTCCCTCAACCTGGCCATCCTGTTATTCAATGTTCTCATCATGGAGTTCAAGTCCCTCAACCTGGCCATCCTGTTATTCGATGTTCTATGCACTACAATCTAACCTTCATGAACAATTCACTAACAACCTTCAATATCAGCTTGGAGAAATGAGCATAGATTCTCCCTCTCACAGTATCTGTAAGATACAGGAACATCAATCATATGACAGGCAGCCCCAATGTTTTCACTGATGAAGGAGAATTTTGGCCTGAATTCCATCCACAACAAGACCCATCATACAAAGCATGGGCTACTTTTCCTAGACTAACCACAAGCAGACATTAAACACATTTTTACATAAGAAGGTAGTTTCTATACCCATACATGGATGCATAAACAGACATACATGGTTCATTATAGAATACATATGTAGATAAGGGATGAGTAATAACACATTAGGTGGAAAAGAACCCAATTTTCAATGTAGTCAGTGAAAGGTAGGACAGACCCATCAACCGATTCATGTGATAGTCCAAAGGGATATCGTATGTAAAGATTACACATGCATGGATTAATGCACGAGACATGGTCCCAAATACAAGCATTGGCAAGCCCAAAAATCTTTTTTTTTTTTAGGGTAGGGAGATGCATACATGAAGAGGAAGAAGGCAGTTGGAGGACGCTTGGGCTTGTTGGGATCCTTCACTTTCTTCTCCTTTTTACCCTTTTTGGGCTTTGGCTCTGACGATATTGCTTTCTTCCTATTATCCATTTAACAGAGTCAGTTCAAATTCTGTTTTAAAACAGAGAAATATTTAGAGAGAGAGAGAAACGAAATTCACTTTTCTGCTGGCTTTTTAACCTCGGTGACCTTTTCTACAACCTGAGCCTCTGATAAATCAAAAAAGGAAAGAGAAGAAAAACACTTCAACAAAGAAAAAAAAAATATGACGAAGAAAAAATTTCAGAAAAAGAAAAAAGAAAACTAGATAATGATTAAAAAGAAAAAGACAGATACCCAGATTCATCTTGATTTTGGAGTCGAGGCTGCAGCTATGCATATCAATAAGCCCAACCGGTACATCTTTATTACATTCATCACTGCAATAAATAAATTTAAATAAAATAAAATTACAGATATACACAGAAATCACAACATCACCCAAGAAAAGAGTATCAAGAGAAAAATAGAAGAAATGAGATGTTCTTTTCAAAACCCAAGTAAACAATCTCCTCCATGAGAGAGAGAGAGATGAATATCTATCAAAACAGAAAGGGAAAAAAAGAATAAGAAGAGAATGAAATGAAATACCATTTGGTGAAAGCGCTCCCATCCTTGGCGCGTTTGAGCGAACCCGTCTCGACTTCCACCCTCTTTCTCGGCCTCGGAGGATTCGTTTTCGAAGAAGCTGGCGCCATCGAGAAATCGAAAGAGAGAGAGAGAGAGAGAGAGAGAGAGAGAGAGAGAGACGTTTGGGGAGATATGAGAGTTGGGGTTTTCTAAAACAGAGGGATAACTGCGGATGGAATTTTATTTTTGGCGGTGTGAGGGGATATGGCGCGGAAGTTTGAATTTGCTTTGACACGGATCGAGGCTCTGATTTCTTCCGTGACCGTCGATTTCGTCCACCATTCGACGGTTCAGATCTAGTGTTTGTTCCCTTTCTCTTTTTTCCCGCCATTTTGTGCTTGAGCGGAATATTTTCGCGCCGGGTTTTTTTTGGGCGGATCGAAAAGCGGTCCGGTTCAGCTTGTGGGCCCGTTTCTTTGCACGTACGCACGGGTTGCGACTAGGACGCATGGTTAGATAATCCAGACCGTTGGTAAGTTGTCTCCCACTGTGGATGGACTTTTCGCTGAGAATCTGATGTAGAGCGGGTCACGGACAATTTCATGGCCAAGATGGATCAGAAAAGGCACAGTCGGCGACAGAAGTGATCCGGACCATCGGACCTTAGATCAGGCGTATCTCACAATCCGGAATGAGTTATCCGACGTAAAATATATGATTTTGGGGTAGAACGAGCTACTTTAGCCAACCAACCCCGCTATGTCGGGTTGCGCAGCCCGGATTTGTGAAAAACCCCCTGATCGACGGTCGTTTCCTCGTTTTAATTTTGTTTTTACTATAAATAGTAAGTCTTAGTTTGAGTATAATTTTTCATCCATTGGGCTTTAGGAGTTGTGTCCAACATGAAAAGTGCTTAGGATAATTAGGAGAACGGTTTGGTGAAGCCAAATAAGACACTTACTATTTTTGGCCGAAAACCTTGCGCACTAGTAGACATCATGACCGTCTATAAATAGTAAGTTTACTATTTATAGTAAGTTACGAATTCTAGGAGTTTTAGTTGTAGCATGAGTCTGATTTCTTTCATGTTGCTTGGTTCCCTTATTTAAAGGGGTGTAAACTCGTTTTTATTTTTATCATCAATTAATTTCAAATTATTAGAGTTTATTCCTATTCTCTTGCTTTCTTTCCTCGTGGATTCGAGAAGTCTCTGTGAGGAGTCCAGAGAAGCTCCGTGGATTCAGAGTAGTTATCCTTGAGGAAGACGGTGTTCGACCTCATCACGTTCATCCCTGTGGCAGAATCCAATTGTCGTTGATAGAACTATTTTGAACTCTCTGTATGTGGCCTATTAATATATTGTTGATAAAAGAAATGCGACGATGGTCCACATTCAACTTAACTGTTTTTTGGGTATTTTCTACCATGGTGTAAATGGTCTGAACCATTTATTATTGGGGCTGATATTGGCCCACTGTTCTTAAAACCACATGAAATTTCCATAGCAGGCTTGACCCGAGCTCGACGGCCAGCCCAACCAATTAACATATCGGTTGGACCCATTCGGGTAGACTGGTGTCTTGTATAAATCAAAAGTACTTTGATTTCAATGTCATTGTGAGTTAGATTCCAAATCCAAGCTATCAAACCGGCTAATTCTACATATTGAGTTGAGTTTTGGTATAATCGGATAGGCTAATAATATATTGTACATATTGAGTTGGGGTTTAGTATAATCGGATTGCCGAGCCCCAACCCAAGCCCAAACCCACTTGGGGTAGGATTGAGAATTTCCAGCCCAATTCCAACCAGGCCTATGTTTGGGTTGGACTAGTCAGGTTGGGGTTGAGCCTGACCCAAGCTGCACCTTAGCATCTCACAAAACATGAAGCACAAAGTGCCCCGTCATAACGATAAGACATATATATATATATAGGGAAAAGGTACTATACGCTCTACCCATATTGTACCTTTTATAAGGTCGAGTAGTGGCATCATGTTATTCATCCGACAGCAAGGAAAATTTATAAGGAAACTAAATAAACAAAACCACAGGAAATTTGGTAAGAAAGGGACGCGAATTAACTATTGGTTGGGTAGTAGGACTTGCTACTAAAGTTTGGTAACTAAGTTTTGTGGGCCTCATCATGATGTATATTATGTATCCACTCTGTCCATCCACTTGGAGAGATTATGTTATGGCATGATTCAGATAATGCGTCAGATCAAAAGCTTAAGTGGACCACCACATAATAGTGGAGAGAGTGACGCCCACCATTAAAAACTTCTAAGCATTACAAAAGTTTTAGATCAAGCTAATATTTGAACTTTTCTGTATTTCATGTCTGCATTAATACATGAACAGATTAGATCTCAAATAAACATTATGATGGACCTTAGGAAGGTTTCGACGGTGGTCGTCACTATCCCCATTGTTTTCTATGGTGGGTCCACTCAAGCTTTGGATCTTACTCAATCTTTGGATCTTGCCCTAAAATGATCCCTCCAAATGGATGGACGGTGTGGATACAATGCATATATTGTGATGGGCCCATAAAATTTGGTGACGTGACTTCTGCAGCGAGTTTGGCTAGTCAACCCGTCAGCAGCTAATTTGCGTCTGCAAGAAACCCGCTTTAATACACACTTCACTCCTAGAATCTCGAGACACAATCTGCTCTGAGTTTTTTAAGGAAGTTAGCACGCCGAAAACTAAGGTGGGACTCACCATGATATTTATGAAAAATCTATCCCATTCATCCGTTTTTTGAGATCATTATAGGACTTAAGACCAAAAGTAAGCTTGATGCAATAACCGGTCCACCATGGGAGGTTAAGTAGCTGAAATCACATCACCAAGTTCCGTGGGTCCCAACATGTTGTATGTATTATATCCACACTGTTCATCCACTTTGAGAGATCGTATTATGGCATATCCAAAGAATGAGGCAGATCAAAAGCTCTAGTAGACCCCACCACAGAAAAAAGTGTGGAGAGTGATGCTCACGCTTAAAATCATCCTAAGGCCCACTGTACTGTTTATTTGACATCCAAACTATTGATTAGGTCATGCAGACCCATGTGAAGGAAAAAAACAAAGATCAACTTGATCCAAAACTTTTATGGTCCCTAAAAAAATTTAATGGTCGACACCCATTCAACATTGTTTCCTGTAATGTGGTCCACTTGAGATTGGGATATACACCACTTTTGGTCTTATTACCATAAAATGATCTAGAAAAACATATAGACAACATAGATGAAACACATGCAGCATGGCAGGGCCCATATCGCACTAACTACCCACCATTAGTGGTGGGGGAGTAGCCAGTACGCAACCTAAGTAAGTGAATTTCCTAGCCTTTCCCGTGAAGATTTGCATATGGGGCCCACTGTGATCTTTGTGTGAAATCCAACCCGTCCATTCATTTTTAGATATCATTTTAGGACACTATACCAAAAATGAGGAGGATCCAAAATTCAATTAGGCCATACGAGATGAAACACAGTAGAAAGGAATGCTTACTGTTGAAACCTTTCTAGGCTCCACCTTGGTGTTTATATTCCATTCAAACCGTTTATAGGGTCATTTTCACTGATATGAAATGGAAACACCACGAACATAAACCAATACAAAACTTTTGTAGCCATATGAATGTTTCAACGGTGGTCACTAAATCTCCGTTATTTCCTCTCATGTGTCCCATTTAATTTCTAGATCCTCCTCATTTTTTGTGGCATGTCCTAAAATGATTTTAAAAAATGGATGGATGGGTTGGATTTATCACAAACATCATATAGTGGGCCCCACACATAATTCTAGCACATAATCTTCCAACAAAGAAAGGCTTGCACATAAATTTTTTGGGGTTTTATTTATTTAGTTTCTTTATAAAATTTTCTCGCCATCCGACGAATAACATGACGCCACCACTCGACCTTATAGAAGGTACAATACGGTAGAGCGTATAGTACCTTTTCTCATATATATATATATATATGGGAAAAGGTACTATGCGCTCGACCTCACGATAAGCTCCCGTGAGGTCGAGCTATGGGGGCCCCATCGTGATGCGTGTCGACCATCAACACCGTGCATTTAATGGGTCCCCTTTAAATTATGAGATATCCCAAAAATCAGTCGTATACGGAACTCAGGTGCGCCATACCATCTAAAATCACGTGAAGACACCATTAAAACATATAAAAGCACTTGGTGGGGCCCACCTGAGTTTTGAATGCTGCTGAAACTTGGTATGACCCCTAATCTTAGTGAGACACACATAATGGATGGGATGGATTTGAAAAAAAACATCTTGGTGGGCCATTAAAATGATCATGAATGTTTTAATGGTGCATGGCCCCTCTCCACTTCTGTATGTGGTGTGGCCCACACAAGTCACGGATTGACTTGATTTTTTAGACCTAGGCCCACGATGGAATGGTGCATCTGACTGATGGGGTAGATATTCGAAACTCATCACAGTGGGGCCCACACAGCTCGACCTCATGGGACGGAAAGGTACCATGCGCTCGACCTCACGAGTTCGTCCCATGAGGTCGAGCTGTGTGGGCCCCACCGTGATGAGTTTCGAATATCTACCCCATCAGTCAGATGCATCATTCCATCGTGGGCCTAGGTCTCAAAAATCAAGTCAATCCATGACTTGTGTGGGCCACACCACATACAGAAGTAGAGAGGGGTCGTGCACCATTAAAACATTCATGATCATTTTAATGGCCCGCCGAGATGTGGTTTGCAAATCCAACCCATCCATTATGTGTTTCCCACTAGGATGAGGGGTCATGCCAAGTTTCAGCAGCATTCAAAACTCAGCTGGGCCCCACCAAGTGCTTTTATATATTTTAACGGTGTCTTCACATGATTTTAGATGGTATGGCCAACCTGAGTTTCGTATATGGTTGATTTTTGGGATATCCCATAATTTAAAGGGGACCCATCAAATGCATGGTGTTAATGGTCGACATGCATCATGGTGGGGCCCACATAGCTCGACCTCACGGGAGCTTATCGTGAGGTCGAGCGCATAGTACCTTTTTTATATATATACACATACACACGGAAATGCTCACCTAAACCAGTTTGTACGTACTACATACGAACATTTTTGAGAGCTCATCATATCTGATGAATATTGAAAATCTGAACCATCCACATGAAGCAGAACATCATGAAACCCCCTGGTACGAAATTTTACTTTGATCCAAAACTTCGGTGGGCCATGAAAAATGTAAACAGTTTCTTCCCTTGATTTGAATTTCACTTTGCTATGGCCCACCAGAATCTTAGATCATGGTGAAAATTTACCCCCTAAGGTTTTATGGGATTCCGCATCTTATGGACCGGTCATATTTGACACCCATGACACATATGTAAAGGTACACACGTGCGTAGGTGCGTAGGTGAGCATACCTTTTGTAACACCCTGGGTTTTCAGGGGCCGTGTAAGAACTCGGCTCCCAAATTCCCAGGTGTCATAGGTGCCCTAATAGGCTTCATATTTTAATTACATTTGGATGATCTCATAAATAATGACAGATTCAACAAGGCATGAAGTATAATTACGTCATAAAGCAGTATTAATTTCTATTAAATATAAAAATATCTAGACAACAAATCCAAAATCATCTAAATAGAAAACTAGTCTCACCCATGCATGACCCAAGACAACTAGAGCCCTGGTCCATAACCCACGGTAGCCCGAACTCAACTAAAGGATCCGTCAAAAGCCTGGAAGCAAGGAAGCTCCTTTTCCCTATCCTTGCTCACGTCGCTCAGTTCGTCGAGCTCCGCCTCACCTGCATCTAGTAAAAGGTCTAGTTGGTGTTTTAAAACACCATCCCAGAGTGGGAGTAAGTGATCAATTTAGTGGGTGCTATTGATCTTAAGTTATAACAGTCATTAGTTATAATATGATTTTAATGAAACACAGTCAATCATCAATACCTAGCAATTCTTATTTAAATGCATGTATGCAGAATAATATGATGCATGCCCTCACCACAACGCTCACTTGAGCGACTTCATCTAACGATCGCATATGTTAGCACTCCCTCAGAACGACTTGGACTTCCGAGTCGCCACGCTAACTAATGTGATGCAATGCGATCGTGTTAGCCTAGTTATTAATTAAGTCCATTCATCCAGCAGGTTGGAGAATCTGATGCACCCCACGTATAAATGCCCTAAGCTGGTTGCAAGGCCAAGTCCCCCCAACGCGTGAGGCAAAGATCCCGCGGTCCGTGATCCCGTCGGGTTCCTCATCCCCAACTTCAAGCACATGAGGAGTGACGAGAGAAGGGATCGCTCGCGGTCACTACGGGGAGGTGGGACCCCAGCGTAGGCCGACAGCTCAGACACAGTGTCTCATTCCACCATACCCGGCTCACGAGGCTGTGGACCAGTTTCAAGTGAGTTATTGGTGAGCTCCAATGGTTGCAGGTTGATTCAGGTTCCATACATATGCAAGTAATCAGGGTTAACAATCAAAGTTGGTCAGACAGTAGACTAAATCGCAAGAGTCAGGCAAGCGAGAGATGAGTGACATCGAGCACCAGAGACCCATGTAGTCGAACTACAGCCACCCGAATATACTCGCCCTAATCTATATGTTTAGTCTCGAGGCGATCCTACCAACGAGACCACCTTCGCTCTCCTCATGAATCTGTCCAACCCAAGGGCATGAATGGTGATTCATAGCATGGCGACTAACAATATATCTTTAGAATAAACAACTCATGTTCTCATACATATCAACATACAATTCATATTCTCATAGCAATCTAGGCTAAGCATATCAAGAAACAAGTGCATGTGAGTGTGTGTGTGCATGTATGTGAGGAAGTTAAACATTTCCTCCATCTTAAGGGATCACATGCATAAGAGTAATGAAATCATACATACTATGAAGCAACTATATATATATAAAATCAACAAGGCATAAGCATTCAATCATCCACACACAACATCATGTGAGAAGCAAGAACAACATCATGTGAGTCAAACATATCATTCCAAACCATTTCATCAAACATGCAATTCCTACGGATTCTCTAGGTTCTCCAAAGATGTGTCACCCAAGCAATCAAATCATTAAACTCATAATAGAATTGGTGTTAGGCCACCTAAAAGCAATAATCCGCACCTATGGATCGTTGGAGATTCGAAAAATGTCCTAGGAATGAGGGCTTTTGGGTTGATCAGTATGAATCCCTAAAACAAACTCTTACATGTTAGAATTCCATGTCAATCCCTTCTCAATACATGAGTTTCAAGAAAAATGGGTGAGAGATTTACCTAGACAATCGACGAAAGTGATTCTTATGGTGGCGGTGAAGGGTTCCTTGTAAAAGAGGTAGGGAGTTGCAAGATGGGGTTTCCTTGGGCCCCACTACCACCAACACCCTCCTTCACTCTCTTCTTCCTCTCTCTTTCGTTTCTTCTTTCTCCCTTTTCTCTCTTCTCTCTTTCCTTCTCTAGGGCAAAATCGTATGGGGAGAGGGGGTGCCCAAATAAGGCCCTTTTATAATGTCAGATTTGGTGTAAATAGCCTCAAAGGCTAGGTTTTCACTATACTAGACCTATGGGAGGGTCTTTCTAAGATTTAGGGCCCTCTATAGGGTGTACATATTGATATACACCGTAGGATAGGTGCTTCATGGCCCAATGAATGACCATGCAAAATTTGAGAATGATCGGATATGGAGTTTGGTCGTACAGTTCCAATTTGCGATCAACGGTCACCATTCTACGATTGGGTCCCAGATTTTGTGGACGGGTGTAGGACACCACATTAGACATTTACCATAAATTTTGAAGAAATCCGATGACTGAAAAGTCCGGTGTCTCAGTTTCTTTAGTCAGTGCCAAATTTCAACTCTGGCCTTGGGTGGGTTAACAAGTGTTGATGAAATGGCCCGAATAATTAACTTCTGCGCGTCCAATGAGTCTGTGGTCCATGATGGACCATAAGCCCAGTGAGATCTATGGTTCCTTAGAGTTTTATAATTTTCTGACATTCTCACGTCGCGGTATGGCCCACACGGGCTATTGCTAAGTGTAAACGAGCTATTGGCTTAACGACTCGCACTCGGTCCAATCACGACCAGACTGGTCCACCTATGTATAAGCTAACATCGAGTGCTAATGGTCAATAAGTGATAAATGAGCTAATTAATAAAAAAAATAAGGATATTTGAAAATCCAAAATAGTGAATATCCAAGATGTTACACCTTTATATATATATATATATATATATATATATATATATATATAGGAGAGAGGAATACTCATTGGTGTTGAGGGTAAAATATTACATATTAGACCCCAGATATTGTCTGGATTTACAAACATAATATTGTTTGACGGCCGATTTAATCATGTTTATGCTGCAGGTTGAATTTAGAAGCTTGAGCTGGAAAAGGATGCTAAAAGCTTGGATTTAACGCTCTGATGATCACCAAGGCAGGGGACGGACTCCAGGGACTAAGATTGACAGATATGCACGCCAAGGACCCGAGAAATTCCAGCCGTTCACCTTCAAATGGCCCGAAATTGATGTAGAATGCAAGATTACAAGGTTTCCGCAATCAGATTGACACGAAACTTCATACATGGCCTGAGGACCATAAATGAACCGTACACATTGAATTTCAGCCCTTGGAGCCTTGTGGAAGTGGTCCAATGTACATATCAGCCCATAAAATCATGATTTGGGGCCCACCTGAGATCTGCATATGCTTCAATTTTGGTCCCAACCGTTTAAATGATATGATGGAAAGGATGGACGGAACGGATTTCTCACAAACATCACAGTGGACCTCGCATGTATAGTGCGTGTACATGAAGTACACAACGCCCGAGCCGCACCGGTCGGTCAGCCTGGTCAAAGGACGGGCTGACCCGACGTCTTCCTCTCTTCTCTGTGATAGAACGGACAGCGTTTTACGTTGTCTGTCCGTTTTCCACTAGTGGGCCCCACTCCTCGCTTGGATCGGAAATCTGGACCGTCCATTGTGTACAGAGGATGGATATTAACCTCACCTAGGTGATCTTTTGAACCCATGAAATCTATGAAAAAATCTTAGCTGTTGAACACAGGATGGACGGTGAAAATGTTCTCTACGATGGGCTGCACTCAAATCAAGAAAAAAATACATAATTTCAAGTGATTTTTCGCCACGAGTCGAATGAACGATATGGATTTCTCCATAAACATCAAGGTGAGGGCCACTGACCATCACAGCGCAGCATTGCGCAGGCTCTGTTCCCAAACAGAGCTGCGGGCGATCTTTGTGGGCCACCACCGTAGATCAATGGGTCGATCGGATCCGTACATCATGCAGAGGGGCGCGATATTGTCAAACCTATGTTGATATTGTGTCTTCATGCACGCACACGTGCTGGCTTCAACGGTCACAAATGGACAGCCCTGAACCAATGACAGCGTGATTACTGCCTTTGGCTTCGTCCGTAACATTCCAAAACTGGTCATCTCCAGATGAAATTTCGTTGTAAACACAATGGACGGAGAGGATTTCTTTCATAGCATTGAATATGGGCCCCACCGGCAGCCAACGTGAGAACTTTCGCCTCTTGCTTCGCACGTAGCTGTGGATGTCCCACCAACTTCAGTTCCGCAACCGACATGGTTGTGCTCTCCACCGGCCCTAACAACTATAAAAGGAAAGGGAGAACGTGAGGAGGATCCACGACTAGAGCTTGGAGGAAGACGTGGAGAGAGAGAGAGAGATATGGAGTAGAGTTGTATTTTTTCCTTTTTGTTTTTGCTTTATTTTTCTAAGCGATTTGAGTCCACCATGTTTATGACTGGCTAAACCTCTTAGCTAGGGCTAAGAGGTGAAGCTTGTAGTGAGATGGGAGATTCTATGCTTTTAAATTAATTTTAATGTATGAATTGAAGTTGATTTAGTTTGATTAGTAAGGGAATACTTTCAGTCTTTAATGGTTTGTTGTGACAGCAATTACAATATATCTGCGATGACTTTGAGTATTTCTTTCTCTGTTTATGACGTCAGGAAGCCCTGTTATTCACCATCGTATCTTGGGCATGGTCGGATGACGGTACCCTTCCTAACTTTCATAGCATGTTGATTGGTTGATAATTAGTTTAATTCTGTTGTTTGCCATAGTCTCCTGGGCATGGTTTGGTGATGGAATCTATTCTAATTCATATACATTTCATCTCTTGAAAACTAGATCAATGGCAGTTCAGTTAGTTTCCATGATCCTTGAAGCAGGCATAAGATCTCCCTGATCTCTACAAGTGGATCCTCTGAATCCCTAGTTTCCCTACCTTTGATTTCTCCTAAGTTTTAGATAATAATTTCACAATTATTCCTTAAATTCTATTTGATTTAGGTTTCATCTTAGCCTAGTTCTAGTTCTACATAGTTTCAGTTAACGTACAAGTTTCAGTCCCTTGGGATTCGACCTCGGTCTTACCGAGTTATTACTACATCACAACCCTGCACTTGGGGAGTGAACAATTGGAAACTCAGCCGGTGATATGAGTTCAAAATATGAATTGATGCAATAGCTTATGAAATCCTCATGACTCAACTTTTACCTGATTCAAAACTTTGGTGAGCCATGGTTTCCTCTCTTGATTTGCCTCTCTTATTTGTCATGGCCTAAAGTTTTAAATCAGAGTAAGAGTTGAGCCCTAAGAGTTTCATGGGATGATACATTAGGTGGACAGTTCAATTTTTGAGCTCATATCATTAAAAATGAGTTCCCCAGGAGTTCACAAGAGAACTTATGATAATTGGTGCGCAATTCAGCATTCTTCTATATACAGAGAGAGTGGCATAGCTATTATTATGCCCCCTTGTGCACCTCTACACGTGTCATGGGCCTAAAATTCAAACGGTGAATGTGATGTAACACTCTATGAAACCCTTAGGACCAATTTTCACCATAATCTATAAAACTCTAGCAGGTTATGTAAGCCCCGTATCCTAGACCGTACCGTTCCATAGACTTCCGCGGTCTTACCGGTCGAATTTCGACAACCTTCGACCCTTAACCAATATTTGCGTGCGACCCTGATTCGTATGCCGTCAACCCGTATTGACTCAATCCAAGACCTTTACCATAGCGACAGCGCCGTCGTTACGATTCCGATGCCGCGACTTGCGCGCCGAGGCAATACCCTGGTCAAGAGATGTGGGCCAACGTTCGGTGCGAAGAAAACGCCGCGCGTTGCGAAACTTAAGAGAATCTCTACGAGGTGTCACATAAATCCCATCAATCCATCAATCCATCACATGTCAAGTACACATCACCTTTCACCCATTCCCAAGTAACTACAAAAGTCAAAAAGTTCTTACACCACCCATGCTTTTCTTACACAAATGGCCAAAAAAGTCAAGATTTTCTTACACTCATCACTCACCGCATCCATCACCCATCTCTCTCTCCCTTTACAACTCTCTCTCTCTCTCTCTCTCTCTCTCTCTCTCTCTCTTTCTCATTTTCAAACTCAAAAAAAATCTAAGGAGAGAAATCCCATACGTATGAAAATTCTCCAAGCCTCTCCCTCTCTTTCAAAACTTCAAGTATGTCCCACTTTCCTACCCCATGATCTCCCATCCTAACCATCCATTCCTCATCTCCTCCATTGGAATCAAAGCTAAGGTGCTAAGGAACTCATAGGAGCAAGAAGATCGAACGGTGGGTGCTCCTCTAGATGTAAAAAATCTGATTTCTATAGCCTAGATGTTTTCTTTCTTTCATGAGGAAAGTGTAGGGCCCACCAATCAATGGTGGAGATCACACACAATCCCGTGGTTGTGGCCTAATGGCCTACCTTATGCATGCATGATACATGCATGGGGCCTTTCTCTATGGGCCCCTTCATGATAGTTTTATTTCATATCATATTATGTTTGGGTTATCTAGACCTTATAACTATAGTGAGGATGACATCCTCACCATGCATTTTAATTATAGGCCATGCATGTGCAAGATCCATGTTGTAAATGTAGATCTAGGTATGATGTGCGGGTGTGATTGATCTTGGGATGGCTTAATAGTGGCAGAGCCCCTTTTTCTATAGCCGGATTGTCCTTCTATCTCTTTTTTTTCTCATTTTATTTTCTGATGTGTGTGGCTCACTAATGTATTTTTCTTTTTATTTAACTTATATAATAAATTTTATCTAAGTACATGTTGTTGTCCAGAAATTTCTGGACAGTTTCTGGTTATTTTTGGACCAGATTTTGGGACTGTTTGGGGGACTATTCATACCTATTAAATATAATTTTTTAAAATGTGAGGATTTCATCTTGATGTCTCCCAAATTTTAGCCCCAACTGACCTTCATTGGGGTCCCAAAGGTGTGGTCCAAGTGATGTGGACAGTCAGAATTTTATGCACTGTTCCAGCAACATTCCATCATGGACAGTTGGATTTTTCAAATACCTATGGGTGTTTAAAAATTATAAAAATTTTCAGGAGGGTGACCTACTTATGGTAAGACCCACTTACAAAATTTTGGGGCCAATGGACGCCTGTACACACCATGGTGATGGCGGGACCAGCCCATTATAATATGGTGTCCAAATCAGTCCGATTTTTAGGACAAATTGATTTATGTAAATGAATTAAAATATTTATAGATGTCTAAAAAATTTAAAAATTTTTCGTAGTGTGGTCCACTTATGTTAGAACTCACCTACCAAATTTCAAGGCCAATGGACCCCTGTACACACCGTGGTGAGGGCCGGACTAGCCCACCACGTTGGGACGTCCAGGTCTGTCCGATTTTTTTCTGGACAGTCTGTTTTGTTTAAATTAATTAAAATACTTAGAGATATCTAAAAATTATGAAATTTTGTGAGGGTGTGACCCACCTATGGAAGTATCACTTTGTGAAATTTCAGCCTCAAGTGACCCCGTTTGGGTATCCAAAAAGAATGGACCAAGATGGTTGGACTCCCAGATTTTTTCTGCTGTGCAGTCTAGCAATATGCCTTGATAAAAAACTATAATCCAAAAATATTTCTTCTGATGGTGGGCCACCTTTTTGGGTTTTCTCTCATTGTATGCATGATGAGGGACCTTGGCCCTCAATTTTCAGAGTTTTAGAGGCCTTGGACCCACTCCAATGGAGTGCCCAAATTTAGGACAGCAACATGTTATAATTATGCTAGCCTTGGGCTGAAAGTTTGAGGAGTGGGGCCCACTATATTATAAAGATCTTAGAGGAAATGATTTATACCTTTAGTTCCTTAAATGTTGGGCTTAATGAATGCACTTTTGAGGCCCACCACAGTTGAATTTAATTGGGTTCATGAATGTAGCTAGTTGTTGAACTATTTAAGGCCCATAGAGTGGACCCATTTGATGTGTTCCAAGGCCCATGGGATTATGCCCATTTGATGTAATTTAAGGCCCATAGAGTGGACCCATTTGATGTGTTCCAAGGTCCATGGGATTGGACCCATTTGATGTATTTTAAATCCCATGGGATTAGGCCCATTTGATATGTATAAGGCCCATGGGTCGAGAACCATTTGATGCAATCTAAGGCCCACGGGTTATGACCCATTGCAATGCACATAAGGCCCATTGGTGCGGCCCATTGATGTGGCCCATTTGATGAGTAAAAGGCCCATATGACATGGCCCATTTGATGTATTTAAGGCCCAATGGGGTGTACCTAAGGTCCATTACAATGTGTGATCCCAACCTGGTTTACGTAATGTTATTCACTACGGGCTACACCTTGGGAGCAATGTTGGTTTGACGTCCACATTGCGAGTATAATGTTGGTTAAATGTCCGCATTACGACTCTCCCTAGGGCCCGTTGGTAGGCCCGTACTTGTTGTATGCAAGCCGTCTAGGCCAGCTGCATTGTAAGGATAGGGCATTACTTTATAACATGCTTAGTATAATTCCATGACGCACAGCCCATTTGTATCGGTCCATTTGATCGGCCTGCTCGTATCGGCCATTTGATTGATTTAGCCCATATGATTAATTAGGCCCACCTTGATGTGTATGAGCCCCGTTGTTGAGACCCACCTTGATGTATATAAGGCCCGTTGTTGAGGCCCACCTTGATGTGTATGAGGCCCGTTGTTGAGGCCTACCTTGATATGTATGAGGCCCGTTGTTGAGGCCCACGTTGATGTGTATGAGGCCCGTTGTTGAGGCCCACCTTGATGTGTATAAAGCCCGTTGTTGAGGCCCACCTTGATGTGTATGAGGCCCGTTGTTGAGGCCCACCTTAAATATATATGAGGCCCATGTTGCAAAGCCCATTGTGATGTATGCAAGGCCCATGGGTCATGGCCCATTGCAATGTATGTAAGGCCCAATTGGTGCGGACTATTCGATATATTTATAGAGTCCATGTCATTAGGCCCATACTGTTGTATTGGTGACTCGTCCATTGAGGCTCACCCGTGGTATATATTTGAGGCCCATGTGTAGGGCCCACCTATTGTGTATTTAAAGCCCATGGGTTGTGGCCATAGTGATGTATATTAGGCCTATGTGATGTAGCCCATACTAATGTGCATTAGACCCAGGTATGTGACTCACCTGCAAAGTATATTTCAGGCCCATTGTGATATATCTGAGGCCTATGGGTGCGACCCATCTAGATGTATTTGAGGTCTATGGGCAAGGCCCATTGTGATATGTGTTAGGCCCATGACCAGGGCCCACCTGTTTCATATATTTGGCCCTTGTGTGAGGTCATGTGCCCATTATATATTTGATTCTATGTGGACCATTCCTTGGGGATAATGTTGGTTAAAAGTCCACATTGTCGACGCCGGTTATTGATACCATTTATGAGTATGTGACATCATAACATCATGATACATGCCCATTTGCATCATCTGCATGTTTATTATGAGATGTGATTGACCATTGCATATGTCATTGAGCAGGATGATGTGAGACTCCCTGATAGGTGGAGATTATCTCACATGAGCGCATGACATGCGCAGGATTGATGCATGATTGGATTGTATGACTCATGCATCTTGCATTGTGTTGTGATTACTGTACGCCCTAGTGACATCAGGGTCGTAGCCTCCACAGGCATATCGTGGATGGCCGATGGGACACCGAAAATCTGTTCAAGCATCGGGCCGCCATAGATGACCCTGGATGAAAATCCCTAAACACCCTCTTGGTTCCAGAGGATGCTCCAACGTCTAGACCGAGTGAGTAGATGAGCGTTGAGTGCCGATTACCAGATGACTGCGCTCTCCACTGTGTCGTGGTCGGTTGGAAGGGGGTGCGGCCTTACCCGCCCGAGGGAGTAGGCATGGCTAGGCTGAGTTTGACCAGCTCGAGGAATGGGTCCGCTATCGGCGAGCCGGGTAAGTATTGGCAAACTACTGACAGGCGGATAGTGATGTCTTTTCCACTTACCCAGTTGTGCGCTTGATTGGGGCGACAGGTGGTGTGAAGTGTAATAGACCCCGGTGATTTTTTCAGAGAAGAACCGTACTAATATGAGGACTGACATGATATTATGACACCCCGTCACTGTTATGCATTTGGGCGGGCGCACGTGGGCGGACGCTGATGTGGGCGGGTCTGAGGCCTTAGAGAGCTACCACACTGGGCGAGGTACCAGCGGTTGGCATGCTACTGTGCTGACAGGCTACTGAGTAGGAGCTACATACTCATTCATTCATCCATTCACTATCCACTTGGGCTAGTGGTGCGTAACTAATTGTTGTGTATCTTCGTTATAGCAAGGATTTCGGTTAGGTGCGCGACTAACCTGAGATCAGGAGTTTACCACGTTGAGTCAGACTATCCAAATTTAGGTATGGGACTGGTTTGGATAGAGGTTCCTTGTGGTGGACCCCGTAGCCTGCGATACTACGTACTATCATCCCGACATCACACTCCAACATAGTCATTCTATTAGTACCATATATTGCATATTCCATTACATCTTCGGCGTGTGGCATTATAGGTTGTTATGTTTCTGTATTCTTGTGACTTAGATGAGAGTGATGATATTTGTTAACTCTTTCGAATTGTGTATTACATTATATCCTTGTTATTCGACATTTGATTATCTATGACTCATCATTTGCATAGCTGTCCTATATTGCGTATTTTGATATTGATTAACTTATGGACTTGTTCATACTTCTGCTTATTCTATTATCGCATGGTTATAATCTTGTCAGTATTTCTGTTTACGCTGATAATTCCTGCTCTTATCAGTGTTTCTGCTTATTCAGTCATTGTATGGTTTATGGATTAATAGCTTTCCGGTATTGTATGATTATGATATTGTATTGAATACTTGGCACTTATCTCGTGCACATACTTACACCACCCTCTAAGCTTTCTATAAGCTTATGCACGATAGATGCGTGCAGGTGATGTTAGGTTGCAGCAGCATTGAGCTTGGAGCATGCAGTTATTTTCTGGAGCTTTGATTTTGACATATATATTTTTCTTTCAACATAGTATTCAAATGATTATATTAGTGGATATGTGATGATGATGTTGCCTTTATGATTTGGGTAAACTTGTGGTTATGCTTATTACTAGTTAAATGTACAAAAAAAAAATTCTTATTGTAAGATCCCAAGATCGGAAATCTGGTATATGAATGCTAGGAGCCGAGAATGGGGTACTACGGAGGCTGTCGGCACCGGATTCGGCGATCGGGATTCCTGTGAATCCAATTTTTGGGTTTGGGGCGTGACAGGTTATGTCAAAGAAAGATGCAAATCAAGGAAGAAAACCAATTTATTTTTTCATGGCTTAGCAGAGTTTTGGATTATAGTAAAAGTTGAGCCCTAAGGTTTCATGGGGTGCTGCATTATATAGATTGTTTAAATTTTAGAATTATATGTGTGATGAGTTCTCATAAAGTTTTCACAATACATGTATAGGAAGAAACCATGGTTGGCCGAATAAAAAAGGAGCTATTGTGCGAATAATGAAAACTAAATGAAATGTTTTGGACAAAATAGTAGATCAATTCATCCACCTCACGAGGTAATGTATCAATCTAATCCGTCCATCTATGGACCCCACTTTGGATAGTAAATGGTTGAAAATTAATACACGCTAATCAGATATGTTGGCTCTTAGCTAGTCAGCAGGAGAAGAAAGTGCCTAATGGTATAAAAATAAGTATGGGAAATTGAACAAAAATAACCAGTATACTATGCAATAGGTCCAATTTTTGAAACACAAGGCACATGCTCCATGGAGCCCAATGGATCGATGGGCCCACTGAATGTAACTACTAAACATTTTTTTTCTTCTTATTATGAGTCATTAGTGTTGGGGATTGGGCCATGGAATCACACAGATATGGATCTAGGATAACAATCCAAGAGCACCAAGGAAACACAAGAGAAAATAAAGATTTAACATAGAAAACCTTTTCGAGAAAAAAATCACGGCACAAAGCGAGAGATCTTCACTACGAAAGTAGAAATTACAAAGAGAGAGGACTTATTCGATTCGAACAACCTTGAATCTTACCCTTGCTACACCCTTTGCAAACCTTAAAACCCTTCTAAAAACCCTTTGGAATACTTTAAAAAGCCTTAGGATATTTTTAAAAGGCCCTAAGAACTCTTGTTTATAGTTTAGGAAACCCCACTTTCGTACCGACTTCAAATAGTCCGAAAACTGCCTCAAATTTACGCAGTCTGTGCTATATGCATAACCTTCGACGAGTCAAAGTAGATCTTCAACAAGTCAAGGATCACAGAAATTCCAACATACTTTGTTACTGGACTTCAAGTTGAACTTTCTTGGGCTAGTCGAACTTTTTCAGATTTAAGACATCTTTTAACAACAATGTTCATCGTGTCTTCAATCATCAAATGTATAGCTTATTGACCTCTTATTTTATCTCTGCATCACATCATAGCTTCAATCAATGCTTCTCGTGCACACTCCGTCCTTCTTTTACATTATCGCCAAACCCAGATAAGTTGCATAGAACTTAAACTTCTCTTTAGGAATGACCTTGGTGAGCATGTATGCTAAATTCACGCTGTTTTGAATATTGTACAGTGTTACGCCTCATTCCTCAAGCACATGTTGGATAATTCTCCACGGACTAAAGTTTCAACATCCAACTAATTGCTCCACCCGCTATTTCAAAAGTGTAACCTGAAGTCAAACTTTCTACAATTCACACTGCTCGCATAGTTTGAATCCACATACTCTACCAATTTTGTTTATGTCTTCTAAAAAGTTAAGACGTAGACTTTTATACCTTGAATGTATCGAAGTAACCATCTCATTGCCATCAAATGTTGCTTGTCGAGGTATTTGTTCACAGCACTAATTGTCTGTGAAATAATCGGTCTAATATAGACCATGGCATGCACTGGCAACCGCATTTGAATAAGGTTCATGAGACTTATCATGCTTTTCCTTATGTGTTTTGGGACATGTCTTGAGGAAAACTTTAAATGAGCTGCACAGGGAACACTCACTGCCTTTATTTGGTCCATTGCATACTTGATCAATACCTACTCAAGGTATTTTGCCTAAGATAACTAAAACCTACTCCTCTTCCAGTCTTTATGAATATTACTATCGAGAACCCTTTTTTGCAGCCCCCAGATTATTCATCTCGAATGTCCCACTTAACCGGATCTTCAGTATATTGATTTCATACATGTCTTGATTGGCTATTTACAAGTCATCAACATACAATTTTAGGATGATGAACGTTCCATCACTTTGTGTCTTGCAATAGATAAAGTGATTGTATTCACTCCTACAAAATTTTTGACTCACCATGAAGGACTTAACTTTTATACTACTGCCCAGGCAACAGGTCGTGTAACGACCTCCTGTAAAAAAAATTTCTACCCCTTTAAACTTCGAACCGTTCCGGTTGCTTCATGAATAATAATTCTTCTACATTTTCATGCAGAAGTGTAATCTCTTCATCCATCCGTTCCAGCTCGAGATCGCATTAGACAACCAGCACTAAAACAAATCTAATAGACACCCGCTATACCGTCGGACGAATTCTCTGAGAAGTCGATCCCTTCTCTCCGAGCATGACCTTTCGTTATCAACCTCGCTCCATATATATGTTGTATCATTTTGAAGATCCACTTGCATCCAATTGCTTTTCGGCCCACTAGAAGCTCCACCAACTTCCATATGTCGATTCGGTACAACGAGTCCATCACATCGTCTATAGTCACCTTCCACTTCTCAGCACCAGACTCATCTAAAGCCATTTGAATAATATACGGATCCCTCTCGTCTGTAACGAGAGCATATGCGATATTGGAGTCATCCATGTAACTCGTTGATATTCTGCGATTATATTATGTGATTCTTCTCACAGATGGTTGCTCCACCTACTATGTATATTTGTTCGCGCATCTTAGCCTTGATTCCCTGCCCGCTCATGTGGCCATGCCCATCATGCCACACATGTGTAGAGGTTGAATCTGCTGCAGCCATTGCAGCTCTACTCGTTGAAGTGCTCCCGATCAACATATAAATGTTACCGAGTCATTGCGCTTTCATGATTACACGTGCTCCATTAGATACTTTAAGGGCACTATCGATACTCGTGAACCTGCACCCTATAGCCTCGAGTGCACTGAGAGAAATTAGACTCTTTTTCATGTCCAGAACGTGCCTCACCTTAGCCAGAGTATGCTTTGTCCCATTAAACATCTTAATACACACTGTACTAACAACCACAACATTACATGTCCACCATCGCACTCTCTATAGCTAGCGAACTAACTCCAATGAGGAGTCATGTGAAAAGATGTTCCTCTATTTATAATCCACTCGTCCCTACGATCATTGTATAAGTGTCTGATCGTAGACACAGACAAGACATCACCTTTGCATCCACTAATTCTTTCATCAAACGTGGCAGCGTTAGCCTCCCTATATGAGACCTCAAATTATTCTCTCTTAGATTTAAGATTTATACAATCCTTTTTTCATGTGTCCTTTTATGTCACAATTCTAACACTTTAACTTACCTTTGCCTTTACCCATGAACTTAGGTATTGACCTTGAAGATCATGTACCTATCTCTTGCCTCGTAATCAGTGTATCAAAAGATGTCCCTATGTCATCGTTTAGCTTTCTCATGACCTTCCCTTAAAGGACTGAGATAACGGTGTCGACGCTCAGAGTTTTTTTTGCGGTGCACATCGTGTTCTTGAATGACTCATACGATGCCAGAAGGGAATTCAACAACATATATGCTTGTTCCCCGTCTTCGATCACTTCCTCCATATCCAGCAATTTACAAACCAATTTATTAAAGTTGCTAATGTGGGCCTCTAAATTTTTACCATCTATCATCTGGAAGTTATACCACCGTAGCTTTAAGTGTAGGTGATTTTCAAAAGATTTTTTTGCATAAATATCTTCTAACTTCATCCATAAAATACCTGTAATTTTCTTCTCGAAATATTATAGAGAACATCATCTGTAAGACATAAATGGATGGAGGCTAAGACATTCATATCAAGATTATTCCAATCTTCGTCTTTCATAGTCGATTTTCGCTCATCGAGAGCCTTAACTTCTTCTTACTTGGTTAATAGACTAATCATCTTAATCTTCGATAACTCAAAATTATTTTTTCCTGAGTACTTCTCAATATCAAACCTGACGTTTCCCATTGATGTTAATCTTGCAGATTCGGATTTGTGCCTCCAACGATTTTTTCGATACCATTTATTGTGGATTGGGCTACGGAATCATACAGATATGGATCTAAGATAACAATCCAAGAGCACCAAGCAAACACAAGATAACACAAAGATTTAACCTGAAAAATCTTTTTGAAAAAAAAATCACAATACAAAGCGATAGATCTTCACTATGAAAGCAAAAATTATAAAGAGAGAGGACTTACCCGATTCGAACAACCCCGAATCTCACCCTTGATCCACCCTTTGCAAACACTAGAACCCTTTTAGAAACCCTTTGGAATACTTTAAAAAGCCTTAGAATATTTTAGAAAGGCCTTAGAAACTCATATTTATAGTTTAGGAAACCCCACTTTCGCACCAACTTGGAATAGTTTGGAAACCGCCTTAAATTTACGTAGTCTATGTGGTGTTTGCATAACCTTCGACGAGTCGAGGATCACAAAAATTCTAATATACTTTGTTGTTGGACTTTGAGCTGAACTTTCTTGGGCTAGTCGAACTTTTCCATATATTAAACATCTTTTAACAACAATTAGGTCCATGTCTAACAATTTACCGTCCTAAGCAGAGTGCTAGATGAATGGACCAAATGTTAGTGTTATATGCCCTGCAAAACCAATGAGTTAATTTTAACAGTTGATTTTATGACTCTGAACTTGGATTATAAGGATTATAGGCCTTGCATAAACATGTCTTAATAGTTGATTTTATTATTTTGATTATAGATTAAATTGTTTGTGTGTGTGTGTGTGTCTCTGTGTAATATGTTGTCATTAGGAGCTAGAAACTCCTATTATTGTCTTTAGGAACTAGAGAATGGATAAAACCACCACAGGTACGAGAGATGTGCTCGATGGATATTAATATCCTACTATTTCATGACCACCCAACAGATTGTAGGATAAATTTATGGTAGCCATTGTTCACGTGTAGGTATCTTGTGTAAGGGAATTGATAATGAATTGTAATGGAAGGTCTTTACCATCAGGCTAACAGCAAGCCAAATACACTTGTGCCATACCTTACATGGGAGTATAAGAGTGTCATGAGAATGGGTTGTACTTGTTAAATACTTGCATTTGAAGATCAATTCAAGTCCCTAAACTAAGAGACTTGTCATTTCTAGACTACGATTAATTAATTAACTTGCGTATGCATTAGATTCGACCATCTCTAAACTGAAGAAACATGAAGAGTTCAAATATCTAATGTAATGTACTTTGATTCATTTAAGAGAGTCAATTAATGTGATTCATATGTGGGTGTTGTTGGGTTAATATATTAAGATAGTGGTTGAGGTCATCTTATCCAACCAAGGATGCAATAATATCTTAGCAACATTCTTTCTAGCTAAGATCTGGTAAATAAAACCATCCATCAAGTGCTTTTTAATTGCTATTGGTACTTAAATGGTTTCTAATAATTTATAAGTATTTACAACCATTAATCTTTTATTTTAATAGTCAAAATGTTTTAATTACACTTAATAGTAGTTCCGACGGTTAAGCTCCCCTGCTACATCATTTGTTTTGTGAGAATTAAATTGAGGATATATAGCTATGTTTAGCAGAGTAGTGGAATTAATTCAGTGACATAATTAAGGAGTTACAAACATTATATGCAGTGAGGTATACTATTGTTTGGCAGTAAAGCACTATACAAGTATCTCTTTACAAAACCCTACTTGCTCTTATGAGAAGACACATAAGAGAAAGCCTTGGAAACTCTAGCCCCTAAGGTATCACCACTTAAAATTAACATAAAAGAAAAAAAAAAAAAAAGAAAAAAAAAAGTGAAAAGAAAAGAGAAGAGCGAATCCTCCCCTCCCTTCCCTGCCTCCGCATGTCTCTATTGTGCATGCATTTCTTTGTAGGCAACCTTTACAGAGTTTTGCATGCCGGCTTCCTATTCTCCGCATCTCTATTGTACATACAACCTTCTATTTTAAAGGCACACATGCGTGATAAAAAAAAAAAAAAAAAAAAAAAACCACGTATTATGACTTAACTAATGGAAAAAATTTATTAATATATAAATGTTGAACCATAAGCTTAATTCATGAATCTAAATCTTTGAGAGTTTTTTATTTTTTCAGTGTTTCTAGAGCCTTAGCACTCAATTGATACATCATGTCAAACGACCGCTTGCTTTAAAAGCTCAAGCCATTAGAGGACGGCATATCAATGCATATCAAGGGACTCTAACAATTAACATCCAATGTACACATGCGGCCCACTTGATGATTATACTCTATGCACGCCTCTGATGAGCCAGACATGGGTCGGACAGCACGTTTGGGGTGTATGATATGGGGAGATAGGAGCATATGGGCCTAATCTTTTGGGCTGGGCCTCAGGTAAAAATCACCAATTTACTAAATGGAACAAGAATCAGATGTGGGCCCGCCTGCCTGACCCATTGCTGATTCCACTAGCTTTCATATAATGCTGCAACCTGGCCAAACAAAGGCCTTTTAGGCCAGTACCTTTCTGTCCAGGTCCTGCTATGGGGGTTTGGTCTACGGCTAGCCCTGGCTCGACTCTTCAGGTCCACTAAATAAATGTCCTCGGATTGTGTCTGGTCCAGGCCTCATATCAACCATGGGCCTAGTTTGGGTTTGGACCATTTCTCCCTCAGTTTCTACAAGTCGAGCATATGCTACAGGTCATTCAAGCCGTTGGTAGTTGGGCTTACCATGGACGTTCATGCTGTATAAAATCGCCCACTGGGTCAGTCCTAACCCTTCAGTAGATGGCCACAGAAATAGACGGTGGAGAAAGAAAGATGGCCACGGTTCACATTCAATCCATGAAAAGGCTAAACATTCTAGGGCCAGGGTCTTTCAGGTAGGGACCACACAGGGAAGGACTACCGTGTTAACGATTTGGATCGCTGAACCGCTGAGCCCATTGTAGAAACTGAAATCCACGCTGACGTAGGACCTCTTTTTAGATTGAATTTAGCGTGGTGTTCTACATCATCTCCGCCGTCTGTTTATAAGTTATAAATCAAAATGTTAGCATTACCCGAGCAAGTAGATTTTTAATGCAGAGTCAATCCAGGTGGGACACAGTGGATCAACGGTCAGATTTACCTAAAATTGATCCCAAGGGGGGGGGGGGGGGGGGGGGGGGGGGGGCGAGCAAGTAGATTTTTAATGCAGAGTCAATCCAGGTGGGACACAGTGGATCAACGGTCCGATTTACCTAAAATTGATCCCAAGGGGGGGGGCACGTACATTATATAATTCTACTACCACACCAGATTTAGTCCCCATTTGTTAAATTTGTAGTCTAAAGACTGAATCTCAAATCTAAAGCCCCAATCTGATATTTGAATCCTATATCTGAAATCTGAAGTCAAAAAACTTTGTTTTATAATTATGGTTGAAGTCTGAAAATTAATTATATAATTTGAAGGAAATATATTAATTTGATATATTTGTCCTTATCTAGTGTTTGGAAATATTTTTCATTATAAAGAAATTATTTTTTATTAAATGAAAATAAAACTATTATATTTAATTTAAATAAATTAAAATACTTAATAAAAAATTAAAATATCTAAGAAGATTGTCCCTATGTGTCATGTAGCGTTGACAACTAAGTAATAACAAAATCTTTAAATATGGTTAGATGTTTATATGTTATCTAAACCACCTATAAGGTCATTTTGAAGTGAAATCACTTAGAATATGGTTTGATAGAAAATTTTCATGACCATAAAAATGCTTCAACGTGCTTACTTAATGCTATCCAAACCATAACATTTATTTTCCATTCAATATATTCATAAGGTCACAAAAAACTGTATGAAGAGGAAAAAAAAGAATTCATATTGATCCAAAACTTTCAAAGACCCCAAAAGGGTTTCAATGGTAGACGTTTAATCTCCCGTTGCTTTTTGCAGTGTAGTCCACTTGATAGTTTGATATGTCTTATTTTTAGTTTCAAACCTTAATAATGGCTCGTCAAATGAATGGACAGTTTGGATATAACACATACCTCATGATAAGACCCACGGGGATTCCTAATAGAGCAGCTACATAGCCTATGTGAGGTAAACTAACCAACCCGCATGCTGACGCCGACTAGCTACAATAGCGATATTTGCTATGGAAGTGACGTCACCAAATTCCATGGCCTCACAATGACGTATGTGAGCCCCACTATGATATATGTACTTTATCTACACTGTTCATCTATTTAGGGATTTTATTTTAGGGAATGATTTAACCAAGGAGGCAGATCAAAATATGTAGTCGACCCACAACAAAAAATAGTACGGAGATTGATGCCCACAGTTGAAACCTTCTTTAAGGCTCACTTGATTTTATTTGAAATCCAATCTATTCACAAGTTAACACAGACATGAAAGAAGGAAAAAAATAAAAATCAGCTTATCAAAAACTTTTATGACCTATTTAAGTTTTTAATGGTGGGCGTCACTTACCCCACTGTGTTTTCCATGGTGAGGTCCAAGAAGCTTTGGATTTGAATCATTCTTTAAATCTTTAACTAAGATTATATTTACAAATGGATAGACGGCGTGGATACAAAACATATATTATAATGGAATCCATAGGCATCACTTTAGTGGCAGGTCTGGCTACTCAACCTTTAAGTATCCCATCCGCGTCCGGGCAACAGTTTGGCTACTCCCCTGCCACCAGTGGTGGGTGTTATGTGGGCCCCACCATGATGTATGTATTTTATTTATGTCGTACATCTATGTTTCTAGATCATTTTATAGTATAAGATTAAAAATGAGGTATATCCCAATCTCAAGTGGACCACATAAACACTGTTAAATGAATGTCGATGATTAAAAACTTTTCACAGGCATAAAAGTTTTGGATCAAGCTTATCTTTGATTTTTTCATTCATTTGGGTTTATATGATCTAATTAACGGGTTAGATTTCAAATAAACAGTACATTAAGCATTAAGATGATATTTAAAAATGGATGAATAGAATGCATGGAACACATACATCATGGTGGGCAGATAAGTACCCCATGTAGCTGGGATGTGTACACCGGGAAAGAAAATATCTCTCATACAAAGGATAATTTTAGATTAAAAAAATAATAATCATATAGAGCATTCTCCGTTCCTCAATAAGCTAGTCTCCCGTTATGGAAAATTTTCAACAAAAGGGGATTCCCATCACCAAAAAATTTCAAAATAAAATCGCGAAGCGCTTTCCTTCTTGTGTTAACAAACACTACTAAACATGAAATACTTTTCAAATTCTGTATTAACGGACACCGAGTTTCCTGTTTGAAACAAACGGGGAATTTCCATACATGCACCGAGTTTGTACACGTGTGGCCATGGTTATTTTATCCCAGCCATTAATCTGATGGACCTCACCGTTCCCAAAAGATCTCCCTATTGAAAGATCCTAACCACCGAATCTTTGCTCTTTTTCTCAACCACGTATTTGTATGCCAGCAATGGAAAGGAAATTGTAGACTGATTAATGAGTTTTAATGGACACCGTCCATCTACAACGGGTGCCCTCAGATAAATGGCTTGGATAAAACAACTATACCCCACATGTACAAATTCAGTGAACCAACAGAAAACTTCCGTCTTGTTTGGGCTTAGTGCTATAAATGGGCCGGGCTGAGCCTAGCAAATGCAAAAATTTGAAGACTGGCCCACACAGTTCAAAATCTGGGCCTGAAACAGCCTTGGGATCGGCCCATTGAAAGCCTGATTTCGGTGAAAACGAATGTCATTAGAAAGTATCAGTGGTTTTGTAGTGATCCAAACAACTTCTGTTGCAGTGATCCATTGACAGCTAAAGCTCTAATCAATCTTCGGGAAAGGATTCAGCTCGGCCCATCTTAGCCCGACCAGATGGCTTGAGCCAGCCTGAAATGTATGTCTATTCCACAAATTTCCATTTTACTCATCGGTTAGATAATACATGAATCTTGCACGTAGACCATTGGTTTTCATTTCTCTAAATGCTGTACTTCTTTATGCATCTGCAGCCCATCTGATCAACGTTTGGATGAGGAACATTCACCTACAGCATAGATATTTGATCAATTTCTAGGCTGGACCCGGCCCATCGACAGACATTCTGTTGGTCCCACCATGGATTAACCATCTTCCCAATATCTCTGAAAGATCCTAGCCACCAATTTCAGCAATTTTTTTTTTCCAGATAAATGCAGTTCACTTCTCAAGGAGTCCATTTGATAGGTTGTAAATGGGCTAAGCTGGCTAGATATTTGAGAACCGTCCCGTCACGGTCAATGAGCTAAGCTTGGGTACCAAGCCCGGCCTACTAGTTAAATAACTAGGCTTAGGCCAGACCCTACCCAATAACATAGAGCCCGGCCCAATAACAATGAATCAGTGGACCACACAGCTACATGAGGCCTTTTCCCATAATCAAACCTAGACGGTCCGAATTAATTTTGGTCTCGGCCTTTTGTCTCTAATCAAAACCAGCATGATGGACCCAGGTTGAGCCCGGGCCAGCATGGTCTACTTTCAAACCTATTTTCAGGTAACCCACTGGCAACTTGGATCGAGTCATGTCTCACCTGAGTCAGTGGTGAATTGGCTCAACCCGTCTGAGTCAGGGTCAGGTCCAACCATGCGCCGCCCGACCCTAATTTCAATATTGAAAGGTTTGAAATAGATAAAATAAGAGATTCCTTTCTATTGGCAGTGCAAGTCCCATTGTAAAAATGGCTAGTCTTGTCAGCGCATGATCCCGTCACTTACGGTTGTCTTTAAAACTATAACCGTACGAATTGCTGAAGGGCCCTTTAAGCGTCCATTCTTTTTAGGGAATCTTATAAAAATGTACCTAATTAATATAAAATTTACGTTCCCGTAACTTTTCAGAAATGTTTTTAAAAGCAACCCCATTAATTTATATACTTTTCCTTTCATCACCTTCTTTGCATTTATTTAAAAGTCGGTTGAGTAACGGGCCAGCAAATGGACTGACTGCTCAAGTAGGCCCCAATGTGATGGTTATATAAAATCCATGGTGACCACCATGTGCAACGCCTTATTTAAGGTAAATGGCTAAAAAATAACCCTTCTTTGTGATTTAGGTGAACCACATGACTGAAAATAATGTATGGGAGCAACGGTTGCCTTCCAAACTATTTCTGTTGGTATGGTTGACCTAAACCATGGGTGGGCTTTATTTTAGTCCCCAAGCTTAAATTTTTGTGTGATAATTAGGGCTTGTTTGGAGATCACCTAAAAAGTAACTTTTTAATTTAATGAGTTACTTTTTTTAACTTTAGTTTGGTAGGGAGTCTTATATAAATAACTTTTGTGATGAAACTTAGCTATTTGCCAAAGTATTTTTTTTTTTCTTGTTTTTAAAATTTCAACTTTCCTACTTAACTCTCTCTTTTCATGGGATGGATGGTCCATATCAAATCAAAGGAGGTCCCACGTGATGGGCAGTCCACATCAAAAGTAGGCCCTTATGATGAATGGCCCACATTCAAGGTGGGCCTACATGATGGATGACCTAGATTAAAGGTAAACTCCACATGATGTGTAGTGGACATTGAAGGTACGCCTACATTATTTAGATAGTGGGCCCTGCATGATAGATGACTCACATCAAAGTAGGCCCTACATGATGGATGACCCATGTCAAGGTGGGGCTCCACATAATGGACGATATATATCAAAGGTACGAATGATGAATGATCCATATCCAAGGTAGGCCATGTAGACACACCCCCTCCCCCTATGCTGAGAAGTTGATTAAGTCAGATCAAGTCAACTCCACCAAACCCCATAAACTAGCCTTTACCCTAAATCAAACCTAATCAAAAACCTTAATCCTAGAATCCAATTAAAACCAGTCAATCCAACCTAACTCATTCAATCAAGCTAAGTCAAAAAATAATTAAACTCCACCCAGTCAACTCATCAAGTCACCCAACCGAGTCAGTCACCCAATCAACCTACCTAGTTAACTCACCTGGTCAAATCAAGTCCCAAACCAACCCTTATCCACACCCATATATCGAAAGCCCATACAACCAAGCTCAAATGGAAGCAGAGCCTCCACACATGCATAAGAGCTCACCTACTAAAGTAGGGAGGTGCCGCCAGCCATGTAGCAGTTCTTTTGTCTTGGCGGGAGGAGGCAACGTAGATGAAATCCCTCTTTTGAGATGTATAATCCTGTGGGAAAGACGAAAATACTCCGGTGGTATTCTCTTACACCAAAATTACAATTCACGCCATCTTATTTAACCATTCAGATATTACCATATGATAATCTTAAATCCAGGCCATCCACACCATTTTCAAACCTGCACTTGACAAGAATTACAAGAAAACTAGGCTTGGGAGTTATAAATACCCCCCTCTCCTTTTTCATTTCAAGACATATTCTCATCCAAAAAATCCAAGCCTTCTCTATTCAAGGAGAACCCTCATTCTTAGCCATTTCATCCCTTCACCAAGGAGAGGAAAGAGAAATAAGAAAGAGTTCAGCCTAGTTTAGCCCGGTCTAGCTCAAAACGTTAGCCATATGAGCAACCAAAGTCTCAATCTAAGTCACTCGATCTAATCCTCACGACACCCATCCTCTTCTCAAACCCCTTGCCTACCATCCATCTTTCAATTAGCTTATCCATTTTACATAAGCATCGTGAAACACCCATTCTCTTCCCAAGCCCCCTACTTATCCCATCTATAACATTGCATTTATAATATTGTACACCCAGTTAGTTCAAGTGTATGATCTATGGCTTGCCTAGTTAGTTGGATCTTGCCCATCAGAAATTTAGACTGGTTGATTATTGCTTTTAATAAGTGAAAGAGTCGATGTAAATTTATACGTCCGAAACAGTAATATTAAGATGTGCAGCCACATCAGGGGGCCGCTCGACCGGTTGAGTGGCCCACTCTACCAGTGGAGGACTGACTCGACTTAAAGTCCAGTGAGCAGCAATTTTTGGATTTTGATGTGCTCGACTGGTAGAGGGTTCGCTCGACCAATCGAGATTATGCAGATTCGTTCCGAATTTTGCACGAACTACGGATTTTTGAGTTGGTTTTTGCAAGGGTGCGAAAGAGAAGTTGCTTAAACTATAAATAAGGGTCCCTAAGGCTTTTCTAGGTAGTACGAGAGTTATTCTAAGGTGTGGGCAAAAAGTTTTCTCTGTATTTTTAAGGGAGAGGTTAGTATATTGCCTTGTAATCTCATGTTTTTTCATAGTAGAATTTTGCATCAATGGTTTTTTACCCTTGTTGGGGTTTTTCCACGTATATCTTGTCTTGTGGTTTATGTGGAATACTTTGATTATTTTTCTTTCTGTTTAACGTTTGTGGGTGAGATCGGAGATTGGATCTCGGTTCACTGCGTTGTTGGCGTGCTGCGCAACACGTAGTTGGTCATATGCATTGTATTTAACGCCGTATCACACACAACATTTTATAACTCTGCATATATAAGAATTACACGCATAACACTTAGCAGTTACCACTCAACTTGTTCAAACGTATACTCTCTAGATTCTTGAGATAATTAGATCATGCCATCAAAATTTTGGACCAGATGATCATTGCTCTAGCAAGTGAGAAAGTCAAGGCAGATTTATCTAACTCAAGTTACAACTTGTCATAAGCATTGCATCTAACACGACATCGCACATACCCTACATCCTTAGTGCACAAGTACTAATCCTATATCTCAATATTTCATGAGATTTTTTGAAGTAGAGATCGTTGATTAGTATAGGCAGAGTAGGTGCCTAACACCTTCCCTCTTTATAATTGTGGTCCCTTACTCATAATCTTTAGTCACGAATTGATGAGTCATTTTAGGAACAAGAATCTTTAAATTCTCCTTCTAACGTTTCTATAGAGTTTAACCGACTATGGAACCAGAGTAATTGACTGACGACAACTCCAATAAAATATAACACCCCTCTTTTACTAAAAAAATACACTCACACGTGAGCACAATCTGCTCAGGATCCATAGGCCCACATGATGGACGACCCACATTGAAGGTAAGTCTTGCATGATAGATGGTCCACATCAAAGGTGGGCTCCACATGATAGACAATAACATTAATGACGAACCCCACATGATGGGCAATAACATTGATAGTGGGTCCGGATGACCCATATCAAGCTGGCCCCCACATGAGGGCAATTCACATATAAGGTTGGTCCCTAATGATGAGTGACCCACTTTCGAGGAGGGCTATGCTTGATGGACCACCCACATCCAGGGTCGGCCCCACATGATAGATAACCCACATCAAAGGTGGGCCATGTAAGGTGGATGGTCCATATTGAGGGTAGACCCTACGCAATGGATGCTTCACACGGAAGACAAGGCAGGGTGGGCCCAACATAATGAACGTTATACATTAAAGGTTAGGTCCATGTGATGGGGGTGGATTAAACAAACAGGAGGGATAAATACTTATATGATGTTAGAAATTAAATATACTTTTTTACTCATTTTTTTTTTACAAAAAAATTATTTATTTATTTAATATATTGAGAAGTACGTTGTTTACCCTATGTACTTATTTGTTCAATAAGTAGAAATCAAGAAAAATTACTCGAGGCATGAGTAGCTCATGTAAAGTACATTGTAGTCCAAATACTGTCGATGGTTGGTTGGAATAGATTCCATATTAATTCCATCCATTAATGAGATAGCTTTTTCAAAACATTTTGACAAAATATAAGGAGATCTAAATTCCACAACCACCACAAGATTTAGATTCAGTTTTGTACCTGAATAACGGGTGTGTTCCTTGCATGCACCGACTTTGTACATGGCCATGGTTGTCTTATCCAAACCATTGATCTGATGGACCTCACCACTCTCAAAATATCTCCCTATTGGAACATCCTAACCATTGAATCTTTGGTCTCTTTCTCCATCGTATATAGATTGAAAGTACATTTTCTCTCAATCACGTATTTGTATGCCATCAATTGAAAGGAAATTGCTAACTGATTGATGAAATTTATTGGGCAGTCCATCCATGATGAGTGCCCTCAAATGAATGACTTGGATTAAACAACCATAGCCGCACATGTACAAATTCAACTCACCAACAGAGAACTTCCCTGTCTGTCACAAACAGCAAACTCTGGCAGTCTCCGGGCGGGGCCAGGGCCTAGCAGATACTTGAACATGACTTCGTTGAGTAGGGATGCAAACTGTAGTGCGGCCCGGCCCGTCGGCCGTGTTTTGAATCAGGCTAACCTAAAAGCTTGGCCCGTGGGCTAGGCTTGGGACCTGCCCAATCAATTTGCGGGCCAGGATTCGGATCGGGCCATCTTAGCCCGACCTGATGGCTTTAACCAGACTGATATGTGCATCCCACAAATATCCACTCAAATCATCGGTTACACAATACATGAATCTCACATGTAGACCGTTGATTTTCATTTTTCTAAATGTTGCACTTCTTTATGCATTTGCAGCCCACCTGATCAACGGATGGATGAGGAACATTCATTAGCACAATAGCGATTTGATCAATTTTCAAGCTGGGCCCGGCCCATTGACAGACATTCTGTTGGTCCCACCATGGATTAACATCTCCCCAAGATATCTGAAATATCATTGCCACCGCCAATTTCAGCATTTCTATTTTCAGATAAATGCTAACCCTAGTTTCAATGCTTAAAGGTTTGAAGTAGTTCAATTAAAGAGATTCCCTTCTGTAGCAATACAACTATGCAAGTCCCATTGTAAAAATGGCCAGTCTTGTCAGCGCATGACCCGGTCAGTTATCCGTGTCTTTAAACTATAAAAGTACAAATTGCCGGAAGGCACTTTAAACCTCTATTATTTCTAAGGAATTTTACATAAAGGAAAAAAAAAAAAAAAAAAAAACCCTACCCAATCAATACAAAATTTACATTATAGTAGTAACTTCTTCAAAAAGCTTTTCAAAAAAGCTACCTTATAGATCAGTATAATTATCATTCCACTATCTCCCATAAATTTCTTTAAGGTGGTTTGGACTCCACACCAGCAATTGGATTAGCTGCTTGGGTGAGGCCCATTGTGATGTTTATGTAAAATCCATCACGTGTGCAAGATGCATCACCTTATGTTAGGATAATGGCTCAAAATTCGCCTCCATCTATGATTCTAGTGGATCACATGAATAGAACAACCTCCAAACTATTTTCCTCGGTATGGCCGATCTAAAGAATGAATGAGACTTATTTTTTTTAGCCCTGCTTCAACTTGTATGACATTCAATGGTCGGAGGCGATGCATCGTTAGCTTTTAAAAAAGGGTAGGGGAGTATTCTAGTTTTTTTTTTTTTAAAAAAAAATTCCCTTCTCATATAATAGGGTCAATGTGATGATTGGATTAGGCAATAGGTTAGTCTGGGCCATTTATCATTGGCCCTGGCCTAGGTGGAATAGCTGGCCTAAAATTTTGGTCTCTGGTTAATGTAGAGCGGGTTGCAGACAGTTTTATGGTTAAGATGGGTCAAAAAAGGCTCGATCAGAAGCAAATGTGATCCAGACCATCACACTTAAAATAGACATATCTCCCAAATTAAAATGAACTATTGAATGTACCGTATATGATTTTGGAGTGGGACAAGCTACGTTAGCCACCCAACACCCATGCTGAATTTGCGAAATACTTATATGGACAGATAAAATCCTGTTTTAATTTTATTTTTACTATGTATAATAAGCTTTAGTTCGAGTATAAATCTTCACCTGTTATGCTTTAGGAGTTACACTCAACATGAAAAGTGTTTAGAGTAATTAAGAGGATATCATGGTTAGGCTAAATATGATACTTACTATTTTTGGCCGAAAACTATGCACACTAGTAGAAATCATGGCCATGGTAAGTTGCGAATTCTAGAAGTTTTAATTGAAATTTAATTCCAAAACTTCTTCCATGGCTTACTATCCCTATTTAAAGGTGGTGTGTAAACTCATTTATTCAATCATTAATCAAATTATAAATTTTATAAAATTTATTTTCTATTTTCCTCTTTTTCTTCCCTTGTAGATTTGAGAAGTCTGTGTGAGGAGTCCAGATAATCGACCTCATCATGTTTATCCTTGTGTTAAAGGCCTTGTTGTCAGGCCTAACTTCCCAGCCCTACACTATGTGTCAGGTTCACTAAAGGCCCAATCAATTTTCAGTCTGGGCTTTGCTCATGTCATTATAGTTCAACCCAGCTCAGCTCAGCCTGGTGGAGTTTATACATCCACATGTTATATCCTACAAATATATCATTCTTATCTTTGGGTTAGGCAAGCCATCCACATTTAACGTGGACCATTGGTTTCATTCTTCAAAAATGATTTATTTTTTTCATTTTTCATTTTTATTTTGTATGTGTGGCCCACTTGATCAAATAGATAAGGAACATTTAAGAGAGTGATAGATTTATCAGTTTTAGGGCTGGGCGTGAGCCACCAACTTTTTCAGGCCTAGGCTTGGGCCTGCCATGCTAGGCTAGGCCCGGCCCTGTGCCACGAATGGTTTCGAGGGGAGTTATTTGATACTCTGCCGAATGTGATGTTTGATACCTATATCCTTGGAAACCGTAATGTCCCGTTCACTTGTCCGAATCAAACAGTCCAAAGTGTGGGTCCCACCTAATCCTGCACAATTCAGAACGGATACTTGTTTGTTGAATTCGGACTGTTTTTCATTTGGACCGTTGATTAAACTGCCGAGTAAGAAATTCGATCAGCTCACTTTTTGGTCTTCAGTCAATTAGGGTTGGCCCACTATTTGGCTGTTCTAATTTATGTTACTTGTACGCTACGCGACCACGCTCATAGTGCCTGCTTATCAACCATCACACTTTGCCAGAGTATCAGAATTTTCCTCTTGTCCTATTGTCGATTGATGAGATTTTTTGGGGGCATGGTCCATCCACAGTGCGGTCCAGCACACCCATTGGTGGACCCCACCTGCAGAAAAGAATACCGTGGGTATCCGTGACATGTCCTTTTATTACGCGAGATGGGGCTACCCACCTGACCTCTCACCTCCTTTCGGTGCATTAATGCCTACGTATCTTTATATTCTATACAAATACTGTGCGGCTGCCATGGCTGTTGGAAACTACCATGAATTCCCAAAGTCACGTTTCTTCGTCCATTCAATACGCGACCCTATTCCTATCTTCCAAGAATATACTCTGATCAATGGGGCCCACTGATTGGTTGATCCATACCATTAGAGTGTTATGCTTCGCAATGTTTAGACCATTCCCACAATGTATCCTACATTGGACGCTGGTGGTGTACGTTCATACCCTTAATAGCGGCTAAAGGTTGTTCGCCATTCCAATCACCAACCAAGAACGTAGTGGGCAAAAGGGCATTCTTCTCTAGCTGTTGTATCAGGGAAGATTACGGGAACTTCCACAGCAGATGCCAGTTTCCTGATGCACCAGCCGTTCAAATGGGACCCACAGCTTGTTGATTGAGGACGCGGATTAGCTGCTGAGGTTTCAGTAGCTATCTCACTACTTAGTGAAGTCGCCAAATTTTGTGGGGCCCACCATGATGTATGTGTTGTATCCACACCGTCCATCCATTTGAAGAGATCATTTCAAGGCATGATTCAAGGAATGAGGTAGATCCAAAGATGGACCCACAACAGAAAACAGTGGGGATTGAATGTCTACACTTAAAAAAACTTTCCGGTGAAATAGAAGTTTCCAATCAAGCTGATGTTTGTGTTTTCCCTTCATCTTTGTGAACTTGTGAAGAAGATGGCAACGGCGGCTCAATATTTTTGGGAGCCTTAGCCAAGTCATAAAAATAAGGTTTGTTTAGTTTAAAAAATAAATTCTTTTAATAAATTCAAAATTAAATTATAAATTTACTTCTTACCTTTTTAGATGCAAGATGAAATATAAATTCATGAGCAATAGAACCTGACGAATTCTAAAGTTATTGAAGTAGCAACAATCAATGGATCAAGACTTTGAGAACTTGATTTGTCGATTATTCGATAAATTATTTTGTAGATATTGTTTAGCAAAAAAGTAAGAAATACTTTGAAATTGAAAAGCTGCTTTGCTTAATAAAAAAGTCGGTTATGTTGTGCGATTGTTTTGCTGTTTAGTAAAAAGAACAATCTACTACTAATAATCTAATTAGACATTAGTGTGTCACCGTTCTATTAGAAAAATGAAGTTAGAATTTAATTTAGAAAAATGATGTTAGAATTTAATTTTTTAAGAACTTAATTAGCAATAAGTAGGTAGTCGTGGTCCTAAGTTTTAGGAGAAGAATTTATTGGGAATAATGCTACTATTTTGAAAAGAGACGATAGAGTTAAATTGTTATTATTGATAATGCTAGTTTTTAGTCTTTGTTTTTTATTTTCAATTTCAAATTTGTAAATTAATTTTTAGAAATTTTTATTTTGTAGGCCTTTTAATAAGTTTTATTTTAAAAATGTTAAGCTTTTTTTTTTCCTTCTTAATTTTAATTTTGCTATAATATAATACCTTCATAATTAAGAAATTTTAATTTTGCTATAATACAGGGCCTTCATAATTAAGAGGTTTTAAGCGATTGTTTCACATGCTTTCCCTTTAGAGCTGCCGCTGTAGGAAGGATATCAAATAAACATCATGATGGGCCCTAGGAAGTTTTCAATGGTGAGCATCACTATCTCCAGTATTTCTGTAATGCGTTTATTTAAGCTTTGTATTTGCTTCATGTTTGGGCTCATGCTGTAAAATAATCTTACTAAATGGATGGACGGTATGGATACAATATATACATCATGGTGGGGCTCACATAACTTGGTGACATCACTTCAGCACCGTTTCCTATGATGTGGTCCACCTGTGATTTGGATCTACCTCATTTTTAGATCATGCCCTAAAATGATGGAGCAAAATGAATGTATGGTGGGAATAATACATAAATAAACATCACGGTGTAACCCACGTAGCTATTTCCAGCACTGACCTCGGTACTTAGACGTGTAACTTTCGAATCCGGGTCCCCAAGTAATCTATTCCATCTTCTGACGTGGCATTGCCCATGATTCTTTTAGGTCCGTAATCCAAAATCACATCAGATTGAGGGATAGATCTTGACCATCTAACTAGTATCAAGTGGATGATGATTCCGGATACTCTGTTGACCTGTTATCTGGTCAACAGAGAATTCCTGATACCCTAATCCTCATTAGTCCACGTCACCACTCACTAAAAAAATAATAATAATAAAAAAACAGATTTGGACACCAAACCATTAGGGTAACAGAAATTCTCTATTGACTTGATAACAGGGGATTGCGACTCCTGGATGATTAATACGAAATTGGTAAAAGATTCGGAGCCCTGTTCCTCTCCAAATGTTGGTAGAAAAAGCTGTTTCCACCACACCTGTTCACCTGCATGCGTGTAAAGACTATTCACCGGTGTGTGGGGGAAAATGGACGCGGTTTGCCTCTTGACGCTGCCACCAGCCAGGTGGTTAGGATCGTTTTATCAAGATTTGATTATAAACATGTGAAGATCTACGTCTCAAGAAAATAGTAGTGATTGAATGTCCATCACTATGTCACCCATGACAGTGATTATTCCTGTTGCCATGGGATAAGATTAATTCCATGCTTTGTTGGTGATATGGTAGTACATTGAATGGATATACACACCATCATTTAAAATTACTAAGAATAATGCACATATGTTATATCTAAACTGTTCATTTGTTTTGTAACCTCGTTTTATGGCATGGGCCTAAAAATGAGGTAGATCCAATACTTATGTGGCCCCGAAGAAGATTTCAACAGCAAGTATTCAATCCCAATTGCTTTCTATGGTGGGGTCCACTGAGCTTTAGATTTACCTTATTTTTTGGCCCATGCTCTAAAATTATCTCTAAAAATGGGTGGACGGTGTGGATATAGCCCACACATCATGGTGAGACCTACACAACTCACTAACATTGAGTGTAATTAGCACGGGACTCAATGCAATTCCATCCAATCTAATTCCAAGCTTTTCCATTCTTCCCAAACATAGAGAGGAATTAGCATAGGACCATATGCAATTTCATCCCACCTAATCCCACCTATTCCCTTAGGTGGGATGGGATTCAAAAAAACATAATTATTATCATGGCAAGGATTGCCGTGGGTTAAGATTAGGGCTATTTGGCCAGTTGCATTGGAAAGTATTAGGTGAGATGAGATTCAAAAAACATAATTATTACCCATCACAGGGGTTATCCCCTCTTACCATGGAATAAGCTTAATTCCCTGCTTTATTTGTAATATAGTGGTACACTGAAAGGATATACCCACTATCATTTGAAATTATTAAGAATAACACACATGCGTTATAATTAAACTATTTATTTATTTTGTAACCTCATTTAATGGCATGTGCTTAAAAATGAGGCGGATCCAAAACTTCTGTGGCCGCAAAGAAATTTTCAATGGTAAGTATTCAATCCCCATTGCTTTCTATGGTGGGGCTTACTTGAGCTTTAAATCTATCTGATTTTTTGGCCCATGTTCTAAAATGATCTCGAAAAATGGGTGGACGGTGTGGATATAACCCACACATCATAGTGGGACCTACTCAACTTGCTAACATTGAGTGAAATCGGCACAGGACCAATACAATTCCATCTAACCTACTTCCAAGTTATTCTTCTCTTTCCAAACATGGGGTGGAATTGGCACATGATCAGATGCAATTCCATCCCACCTAAGCTCGTCTAATGCCATACTTTGTTGGTAACATGGTGATACATTGAATGGATATACTCACCATCATTTGAAATTATTGTGAATAACACACGTGTTATATTTAAATTGTTCATTTGTTTTGTAACCTCATTTTATGGCATGAGCCTAAAAATGAAGTAGATCCAAAACTTAAATAGCTTTAAAGAAGCTTTCAACCGTAAGTATTCAATCTCCATTGCTTTCTACTGTGGGGTCCACTTGAGCTTTAGATTTACCTGAATTTTTAGTCCATGCTCTAAAATAATCTCAAAAAAATGGGTGGACAGTGTGGATATAGCCCACACATCATGGTGGCACTTACGCAACTTGCTAACATTGAGTGAAATTGACACAGGACCAATGCAATTCGAATAAATTCTAATTCCAAGATTTTTTATTTTTCGCCAACATGGAGTGAAATTGGCACAAACTAGATGAATCCCATCTCACCTAATCCCTTCCAATCCCACCGCCTAAACAGGCCCTTAAGTTTTTAGCAGTGTAATGTGCTCTACTTGAGATTTGGATATACCTCATTTTTGGGATTACAGCATAAAATGATATGGAAAAATAAACGAACAGGTGAATAGAACACATACATCATGTTGGGATCCACGAGCACTGACCACTGAGCCATGGGCTAATGGCAGGGTCACAAGCCAATTGCCCGTCAGGAGAAAATGGTACTCAGCTCTTTGTGTGGGCTCCACCGTTGTATGTATGCTACTCAACCCGTGCATTAATTGAGACCCACCGTAACGCCAAAAGATCAAGTCTGTACATGGATTACGTGGGCCAGAGCTTAATGGTCATCTACAGAAGGAGAAAAAACAGAAGAAGAAAAACAAAAGAGAAACTTCTAAATTTAAGCCGTGGTCCCTTCAACCGTTTGATCAGCCTTATTTTTTGGGGCGTCCCAGATTCATTGTGGGACGACCAGTATAAAAATTAGGGTGGCTCTCACCAAGGAGAGCTGTGGAATGAGCTTTTACAGCAAACTTGGCAGAGGATCCGCCTCAAAGGTTCAATGCGATCGGCAAAATCAGGCATTTAAGACCGGGAAACTAGCGTAATTTCAGGCTTCATCAGGTCCTCAGCTCGGAAATTCTGGTTTGTAGTACACAAGTGCATGTATATATCCACGCGTACGGTGGACAGTCAAGCCCATTTGAAAAGTGGTTAGAAGGATGATGATGACAAGATGATAGTAATTAGACCCAGGCCGTATAACAAGCTTTTAAGAGCCTTACAGTTTCTAGTGTGGCCCATCATGCATATGCTCTGCGAAAAGGCTGACTTGGATCCATGCCTAACCAGACTAACATGCGCCAGGAGTTAATGAGGAATGCAAGGACGCGGATTCGGTACTCCCATGCCCGTACTCACGCCTTTACACGTGGCATGATTTGATTCAAGCATCAACTGCCAGAGATGGCCCAGGAAAATCATGTTTCAAAAGTTGCTCGGTACTGAGAAGGATTTTGGAACTGCACGGTAACCCAACGGCAGGATTTGTTTACGCTGAAGTCCCGCACGTTACAGTAGGTGCTGTTCGGTCACGTGCTCAACGTAAAAGCTTTGGTAGCCCAGCTACGTGGTGAAGAAGCGCTTTAGCCCCACCACGATGAATGTATTTTATCCGCAACGTACATATATTTTGACAGCTCATTTAAAAAAATAATGCAGATATAAATCCCAAGTGGGCCACACCACATGAAAAAGTGTGGGTTGGGGATTGAACGTGTGCAGTTATAAACTTCTTGAAGGCCTGCCTACCGTTGGCAACTTCTCAAGGGCCCACCACATTTTTTTTTTCCATCCAATCTGTCGATGATGCCTTCTATATTTAGAGGAATGGAAAACACAAATATCCAATTGATCCAAAATCACCATCGCCTGTGGTATGGTCCACTTGTTGAGCTTTGTATATGTTTTAATTTTAAGCACATGCCCTGAAATGAGCCATCAAAATGAATCAATTTCACATGTAAAATGCATATTCCATGGTAGTGGCCATGAAACTTTTACACTATAAATTGGTGGGTGAGGTCACCACGCACTCCACTCCCCTTTCAAACCAATCCAGGTCCCTTTTCAAACAAACATACTTTGTATCTCTGATGGGTCACCACCCAATCAAAATTCATGAGGTCTGAATTTCCTTACAAAAAGGCGGTATGGTCCGATCTCTGACAGGTCACCTGGCAATCAAATTTCACCATGTTGGAATCTACTTTCAAACATGACTCGTATGGCCAATATTCTTTATAGGTCACCACGCAATCAAATTCTACCAGGTCCAAACACTACCGAGATACAGTGTTGGAGTTATCATGCAATCAATCTGCATTGGTGCTGGACCGGTCGTTCAATCAAATCTCAAACATGAAGCCTACATCCACGTTGGGATAGCTAGGGCAATGCCCAATTTGGGACAGCCACTTGCCTGTGCACCAGTCGGAAGCTATGTGGGGCCCACAAAATGCCCTTGAATAATCTACTCCGTCCATCAGTTTTGCAAGACCACATTAATACAAAAATGCAAAATTCAGGCAGATTGAAAACTCAAATGGGCCACACTACACAAACATTGGAATTGAATGCCTAAGATTGGAAATTTAGTGGAGGTCATAAAAATTTTATATCAGCATGATATTTGTACCTATAGTTTATTTGAGTGGTAACAACCATACCAAAAGTTTAAGTGACATATAAACATAATGGTTAGTTTTAGAAATGTATTGGAAAAAGTATATTAAAATAATAAAAAAGAAAATTATTTAATTTTAACGGCATGATGAATCAGTATAAATATGTTATACTTAAAGTTTGATTCGTCTCCTTCTTGATTGTTGATAGGTTATAAGTGAATTACTTTAAGGATGAGACAAAACTTCTCTCTAAGATCCTGCATACGTCAATCACAAAAGTATCTATTTAGGAACTTAGTAAAGACAACTAGTCATCTAACATATTTGATAAGTGGTTGATCTCAGCAATTCAAACAATGTTTGAGTTACTCGGTAACTTCTTAAAAGGAAAATGCTTAGAGAGATCAGATTTAATTCTGATTGGATTTGTTGGACTTGGATAATTCTAGACTAGGATGGTCCAGTATATATAGCATCTAAGGAGTAGACTGTTATTAAGTATAGCCGGGCATCGGATCGAGTCGGATCGAATTCCAGCCAACTCGAATCTATTCGAGATTTGTATGTGCTGACCCAAACCCGATCAGATTCGGGGCTGAATCCGGGTCATTTAACCCGAACAGAACCGAACTCCTACTCACCTGAATCGATCCGAGTCTGAATCGGTCAGGAAAACCGAGTCGGATCGGACTGGGTAAGACTCAATTCGTTCGTTTCTTTCAACGGCATGAAAATCATTATTCTTAGTAAAATTTAGTATCAACCCCTAAAATGATCTGAAAAAACTAATGGACGGTGTGGATAAACTAAAAAGTTCAAGATGGGTCTACATAGATAAAAATGTAGAGCTGTATATCGTGCTGAAGAACCTTTACACGCCTACTAATGGTCACACGCAACTAATTGTACGGTACATTGCCATCCATGTCAAAAATCAAAATGCTATGTACAACATTAAAACCGTTCAAATTGTTGGACCCACCATGAAGACCACTCAAGTAAAAAATCAATCCAATCCATTCATCATGTAGACCATTCTATAGAAAACAATGTACAGCCGTTTATCTGATCCAAAGTATACATGTTGCCAATCTGATGAGTGAATTGGACGGATTCTCTCTTTTAGTGGTCATCATGGAGGGTCCCACCTTCTGAACGGTTGGATGTCAGACATACAGGATAAGATGGGCCACACTATGGTAGTTGGATGATACCAGTACAACTAAGTTGGATGTGAATCATGTGATATCTTCCCATAGCTTCTCCAGAAAGCTTAATAAAGAAATCGGATTGCGTACTGAGTAAACTCTGTTGGGCCTACCGTGAATTCATTTGGTTTATCCACGCCGTCCATCCGTTTTTTCAGATCATTTTAGGGGTTGAACCCAAAATCGAATAATATACAAAGCTCAAATGGCCCATATCATAGGAAAGAGTGGAAGTATTGATTTCCACCGTTGAAACCTTTCCAAGGACTCCAGTCATGTTTATTTGTCATCCAACCTGTTATTAAGATAAAAAAGACATGGATTAAGTGAAAAAAAAAAAACATCGGCTTGATCAAAAACTTTGTGGCCATCAAGAGCTTTTCAATGGTAGACGTTAAATTCACACTGTTTCCAGTGGTGTGGTCCACTTGATCTTGAATATACTTCGTTTTTGGGCTAAACATTTAAAATTAACTAATAAAATGGATGGACAGAGGGGATACAATGCATAAATGACGGTGGGCCCCACAGCGTTTACTCGCGTACTGAGTTACTTAGCACTCGCTACCCTTTATAAAAATACAGGCTGTGGCTAGCCTGTAGCTCGCACAGCTGTATTATAGCTGCTAGAGTACGTGTCGTGCGAAGACAGCACGGACGCTCCTCGAGCCCGAGTTGTGAGGACGGTTCAAAGGAGATCAAAGTTACATGGCCACACAGTGATGTATTTATTATATCTACACCGTTCATCTATTTTAAAAGATCATTTTGGTGTTGATCTCAAAATTGAGAAATATATAAATCTTAGGTGGACCACACCACATGAAAACAATAGTTATTGGATATCCACCATTAAAATCCTCCTAAGGCCTACTGTACTGTTTATTTGACATCAAATCTGTTGATTAGATCATACAGGCTCAGATAAAGGGAAAAAACAAAAATCAGCTTGATCCAAAACTTTTATGGCCCCAAAATGTTTTGAATGGTCGATACTCATTCAAAACTGTTTCCTCTAATGTGGTCCACTTGAGATTGAGATATACCTCATCTTTGGTCTAAGGCCTTAAAATGATCTTTAAAAATATACGGACGGCATGGATGAAACAAATACATCATGGTGGGGCCCACAGAGCACCGACCACCAGCCATTGGCTGGTGTCAGGGGGAGTAGCCAATTCGTTTCGTCGTACACCGGCGAATCCTCCACAGTAAACTCTGTTGGGGCCCACCCTGAATGCATGTGATTTATCCACGCCGTCCATTCGTTTTTCCATATCATTTCAGTGGTTGAACCTAAAATTGTTTAATAACCAAAGCCTTAAAATGAGCTCGCCAAATGGATGGATAGTTTGGATATAAAACATACCTGCGAGTCTCTTTCTCTTTCCCTCTCTCTCTTCCATACACAGTATCATTTCTCAATATATCTCTCTCTCCAGTTGAGATATCCAAGCTCTTCTCAATATATCTCTCTCCAGCAGGACCTTCTTCTTGCCTTCTTCTGCAATAGAAATAGAGAGACGAGAGAGAATCACGGATAAAGAGAGATAGAGAGGACATTAGGCGGGATTTTTTTGACGTGCGGTAAAAGTTATACACACACACACACACTGTCCGGATCGGGTCGGTCCGAATCGGATCCAATCGGATTGGGTTCCGGATCGAGTCGGTTCGGAACAGGGCTTATCCGAATTCGATCCGAAAATAATTCGGATTTGGATTACGTTACTCAATCTTGACCGATCCTGACCATCGGTTCTATTCGAATCGGGACGGACCGGGTCTGATCGAGCCGGATCCACCAGTTCGGATATGAAATGCCCAACTCTATTATTAAGTGGTCATCAATGGTTTAAAATATTTGTAAAACATTTATGACTATTGACACTAATTTAGTGATGTTTTAGATTATCAAAGCTATATTTAGTTTTGACCGGGCAGTGCCCAACAACCGACCATGCTATATTTAGTTTCCTCAGGTCCTCCGTCTGCAAGGTGGGACCAAAAGTTCCACCATCTAAACCGTTGATTTGATTGCTAATGTGATGGATGGCAGATGGCCTAACAATCTTACAGGCTGGAAGATCCTACCCTTTCGATCTTCGACTTTTCATTCCACTGAATGTTGACGGCGACCATGTTAGTTTTGTAACCATCTAGCAGAGACTAATAATTGAAGGGTTAAGATTGTTCCAGATATTCTAGTGCCCAACTGGACGATCGTACCATAGATGCCACATGCGCAACGGGCCCATGAATTGGTTGGTTGGGATCAGCATACATCGATCCCACACGTGCAGGCAGTGATCTTGTACATGCTATCGATGATCACTGTCTCTTTCTAACCGGGATTTTTTTTTTTTTTGGACCACATACTCCACATTAGATGACGGGACCAGCGTGATTTTCCTGCTAATGCAGGTGAACGGCCAGGATATCAAGAATCGTGACCCTGGTAAATGATATAGACTAGGAATCTGGCAAGTAACTATCACATTTCCCACTTTACCAGATCTCGGTGTTATTTGATGCGAGTTCATTTTTCCCTGTCGCGATTCAGGATGCACCGTCATTATATCCATGCTATCCATCCGTTTATCCAGATCATTTTGGGGAATGGGCCTAGAAATCTTCCTGGGGCCACGATTTCAGGTGGACCACACCACAGGAATGTGGTAGATCCAAATCTCAGGTGGACCACACCACAGGTTACAGTGGTGATTGACCGTAAAAATCTTCCTGGGGCCTACGATTTCATCCCGGTCTTTGTGAACTTATCAACGGGTTGGATGGCAAATAAACATACCACTGGTCCCCAGGAAGTTTTTAACGGCGGGCGTTCAAATTACACCACTGTTTCCTGTGGTGTGGTCCAACTGAAATTTGTATCCGCTGCATTTTGGTTCATACCATAAAATGATCTTGATAAACGCATGGACATGATGGATATAAGACACATACATCAAGGTGGGCCCTACAGGGATCCACCGAAGCCGCGTCCTTTGTTGCGGCCCACAAGCTAGGTGTGCTCTAATGGTCAGAACCGTCCATGTTTTGGACTGTATGCTATCTAGGCCACTTCAGGAAGCTTACGCCGAACGGATTACCGCTAACCATTATTATCTGCATATGAATTTAGAACAAGGAAAAGAATGCTCGACGAATCGCACTGAACTCTGCAAAGTACAAATCGAAGGTTAGGATCACCACTGAATTGTGAATACGGGACAAAAGCTTACTTTTGATAGTAAACGATAATATGGACGGTTCAGATCATCTGAATATCCCAGCATGTGGGCTCAATTAGCTGTAACCTGAGTAGTGACGCAGGCAAAAAGAACCCATTCGATGCATGCTCGACACTCTCTAGAGTCTTTTACCACCGACGTTTTACGTGTGCACGACATCTGACCCGTGCAAAACTCGGGCCCCACCATGAAGATTAGGTGGGCCACACCCGTTCGTGGAACCAGACCGTGTCCATTTGTTTCAATGGCGTGGCCCACTAATGACTTCAGGGAAAAAAATAATCACACATCATGTAATCTTGATGGTGGGCCCCACCGTTTATCTGGTCCGGATGGTAACACATTGTGGAGAAAATGCTTTTTAAAAAGGACGCAGCAGGCTGCAGGAGATTAGTTCTCATTTATAGCTGGCTTGAGTGATGCAAGTTAATGCGTAAAGAGAGATCGTTGTCTGAATCAGATACTTTTTAGTTAAAACCGAATAGAAATCTCAAAGCATGTTAAAACCAAAAAAGATGAAAATCACTTTCTTCTTCCATCTTTTTCAGAAACGGGTCACAAGAGAATCTCTCTCTCTCTCTCTCTCTCTCTCTCTCTCAGAGACAAGCTCCAAGAAATCCAGCAACCCGTTTCTCCAAAGCAAACGCAAACAAGAAAAAAACCTATTTCTGCAAAATCAAACGCAAAGAAGAAAAATCCATTTCTCGAAAAGCCAACGCAGAGAAGAAGACATAACACATTACTGATATTAAGAAAAGAAAAGATTAAAAAAGGAAAAAGAAAAAAATCAAGACCCAGGAGAATCGATATAGAAATCCCAGTACAAAAGCTACCTCACCTACACTCGTTTCTGATAAGAAAAAAAAAAACTCCATATACAAGAAGCAAAAAAGAACCCACCCAAGACAAAACCCATTTACCCTATTTCTACCATTTTCAATCTCTGTTATCTAATTCAACAGAGGAATCCAGACCCAGCATCGTCGAAATTCAATGCATAGCTGAAAGGGTCGTATTTGAAGCTGAACCTTCTCCTCGACCGCGCTTTCACCTGCCTCCTTATCTCTGCCCGAACCTTCCAGAACAAACTCCTGCATCTTCTCTTCCCATTGCTGAATGCCAGCGTCGTCGGCTCCAATATCACTGAAATCATCGCCATGCCCTCCGTCAAATCGAAGCGACGGATAGAAACGAGACAGAAACCCAACACAGAAGAATGGGGTTGAAGCCCTTTTTATAATCAGACAGGAGAGAAAGGATATTTAAAAAGAGGGTTGGCTTGTTGGGCAAGGCAAGAGAAAGAGAGCAGGAGAGAGAGAGAGAGAGAGAGAGAGTAGAAAAGTGGTGCTTCTGCGCCTTCTGATGCAGCAATGCTACGGCGCTGTCGAAATAGGTGGGTTGTCACGTGGCGTACTGGAGACGAGACTCGCTTTGCCTCTCACTTGCCTGTTGGAATACGTGTGCGAGATCCGAGCGGTTCGTTACGCGATTCCCACGTTTAGATGCGACGTCGGAAAATTCAGGCAAAATGTAGTTTCCGCATGAGACGTTCGTATTACAATAGACATGAACGGTTATGATAAATGCACAGTTCTTTCAAATTGTGTGGATACACGTACACCAGCGGGTGATCAAATCGACACCGGGGTTTAGAAATCATATCTGATACTGTAGATCGCTTGATGGACTGATCAGATCCATTACACGCGTATCTGGTTGCCACGTGTGAGGCGAGAACAATCTCAGTGCCCGCGAGCGAGGTCAGTTATAGCAAAAGCATTCTTTGAGTGAGGGGAAGCAGTGGAGGCGCGATTGATAGATTGATGGATGGACGTACAGCTCTACAACCGATAGATGTACCTCATTAACTCGTGCGAGTTCTCTATTTCTCGGCAATCGTCACACGTGTAACTAATTCACGTGTGAGACGCAGGAGCTGCTCATCAGGTGGTTCTCATCTTGTAGATTAAAAAGTGGTGAAAAATAAGACTTACTTCAATCAGGTGGGCCCAACGTGCAAAAGTAAATGAACAGCTGAATAGAAATCAACCAACGGTAGTTATTCTATGTACTCCAATGGTTCAGATCGATCTGATTTTTTAGGTCAGTCATCTGATAAGCGAGGATCGCATGATGATTGGGTTTCATCACGCACGCTTGTGACTCATTGAGCGAATGTCACGAAGAAGTACTCTCACACGAGTGCAGTCACCTCGGGTAGTTACGTAGAAACGGAAGGTGAACACTGCTTCCTTTTTGTTTCGTCCTCGCAAAAACTCGGCGATGTTTCTATAAAATCTGCGAGTTATGACCACAACTCGGCAGAATGTGGAGTCGGTTATTTGATACTCTAGCTCCGTATGATCTTCGGTACACAGGCACTTTCGTTTTTAGACATGCGTATGTGTAAACTGTTCCAGTCACAGGACAGACTGTATATATGTTAGTTGGATGAATGTAATCAGTGATTTTACGAAATTTTTTGTTGAATATTTTCAGGTCTCTTTGGTTGACATTTTTTTATTAGCAGAATGAAAGGGAAAAGAAATACTATTTTTCATGTTCATTTATTAATAACATTTATTTTCTAAAAAATGGAGGTTTATTTTTAAATCATATATTTAATAAAATAAAAATATTTTGATTGCAATTTCAAGTCTCAAAGATTTAGGAAGCAATTTCAACCTTACTATAAGGCACTTGATCAACTGCTTAGATGGAATATCTTAACAAAGAACATGTATTTATGGAGTGATTTTGACCCAGAATTGTAACTGACCATTAAAAACTTTTTGCGGGCCATCAAAGTTTTGGATGAAGCTTATATTTGTTTCTTCCCTTTATTGGGTTTATTTGATTTCATAAAAGATGGTAAATAAACATTATGGAAAAGTCATGGAAGTTTTTAATGATGGGCCATTCAATCACCATTGTTTTCCATACTATGGCACACCATAGATTTGGATCTACTTTATTTTTGTGCAAGCCTTAAAATGATATGGGAAAATGGATGGACAGTGTAAATGTAGAATGCATATATGAAGGTGGGCCTTAGGGTAAGGGCTACACCCTCGTGGGTGAGGCCTGAGCATAACCTAATCTGCTCCCTATTTCAGTGGGACAGTGCGGCAGCCCTTACAGTTCCATGTTTGCGTGGGAAAAGATATGTGGGCACTTGTGTATGTGATTTATCCGTGCTGTCCATTGAATTTGTTAGCTTATTGTAGAGAACTAGAATCAAAATAAAGCATATCCAAATCTCAAGTCTACCATACTATGGGAAACAATAGTGGTTGAACTCTGCCATTCAAAAGTTTCTAAGGCCCACCGTAATGTTTAGTTATCATATAACTTGTTGATTATGTCACACAAACCTTTAAGAAGGAAAAATACAAATATCAGCTTGTTTTAAAATTTCCTGGCCTCAAAGAAGTTTTTAATGATGTTCATTCAATCACCACTGTTTACTATGATGTGGTCCACTTGAGATTTGGATCTTCTTTATTTTTGGACTTATGCTCTAAAATGAGATGGAAAATGGATGAGAAACATAGATAAAATAAATATATCATGATGGTCCACAAAGCTTTTTTATAACTGAAGCGCATACATACATCATGATGGCTCGCATCATGATGGCTCGCAAGACGTTATAGCCTTTTTTGGGGGCCACCATTCCATAACTAGGCTGTCCATTTGTTTTTCCATATCATTTCAGATTAAATCCCAAAAATGAAACACATCCAAATCTCAAGTGGACCATATCATATGAAAATAATAGTGACTGATCATTAAAAATTCTTGTAGATCATAAAAGTTTTGGATCATGGTGGTATTTTTTTCTATCTTCATCTAGGTTGGGTGATTTTATCAGCAGTTTAGCTGTAAAATAAGTATTATTGAAATTTTATAGTGATGGGGCATTCAATTACCATTTTCTCGTATATTATGATCCGCCTGAGATTTGGATATGCTTCATTTTTAAGCTCATGTACTAAATGATTTGAAAAAATAAATAAGCAACATGGATGTAGATCAATACATACATCAAGGTGGGCCCATTGTAAGGGCTCTATCGTCCTATGTGAGGCGGGGCCACACCTAATTGGCTGAGGAGATATGGTAGGAAAGGAAATGTCCTTTCTCATGGTCTACGTATAGATGCATGATAAATTGAATTTCCATTTCTTTCCTATGACTTTGGTATTTACCAACAGGCTCTAGTGACTGATTTCAAGTCACTTTAGTAAGGGGGATTTATTATTATCATTATTAAGAGATCATAGCTTATTCTATGTTTGATTGCACCAAAAATGTTGAAAATATATTACAATCATAATGATTTAATCTCCTAAAGTCGACTCATGGCTCTATGGTAGACTCACAATAGTTACACCACAGAGGTCACATATATGAGTGTGTGAAAAAAAAAAAATCCCTAAGTTGACAGGATTTATTTTGGTGTATTAGTTAGTGTTCTTGTTCAATTCGGCTAGACGTGTAATGAATGACCCAATTTCTATTAAACTTGTGCGAGTGGATTAGGTATAAGGTGTTCTACAATCAAATAGGACTTAAATAAAAATGAGTGCCTTATAACCCTGGATACAAAATTAGGACCAATCTAAGAAGGTTGGCATGACTATTCATTCACCAATTGTTAAAGCATTCAGGTCATTTACAAAAGGGAGGGGTAGTTCTTCTGTTAGAGTTTTTCCTTTTTGACAAAAACTTTTTTTACAATGGTAATAGCTTGGGTTATATTTCATCAAAAAAAGCAATAAAAATAGAGAAACAAAATATAAAAGTTTGATTGTAGATTTTATTAATCAAGAAGCAAATAAGTATAATAAAAAAGCAAAAGAGACTATTCACAATAATGTATGCTGGCGAAACAGTTGTGGTGTTGATAGTACACCAGACCTGGACGGTTATGAAAAATACTAGATGGTTATGAGACAATCATGGCATATGCTTAGCAAGATGTGAGCAGGAAATTATCAAGTAACAACCTAGTAATCTGGGAGATTCGACGAGGAGGTCATCGACATTTATACTAAACCTATCAGTGTAGTGCAGCGATGCATTGGACAGCAGCAGAAACTAAGCTATGAGACTAAAGGCTAGAGGCTCTAAGCTTGTTAAAACATGGCACTGGATAAAAGTGTGTGAAATTAAAATTAAACTAATACAGATATACGTCCATGAGGGATGAAAGATTAGATAAATAATGTAGAGTTGGAAGGATTGTGTGTGATTGTATTGGTGTAAGGCATATTAATTGTGTTGGTGTGAGGCTTGAACCTTTTCTTTTTATGTTGCTTTTATAATTTTGGAGATACGGTGGTCATGTGTAAGATTTTGTGATTTATGGGAGAGGTTTATAAATTAAGTAGCAACCTTTCTGGTAATGTTTCTTTCGGCATTACCTTACCTAAACAATGATATCTTTGTCTTCGTGTAACTTTTGATTATTTACATCCGATCTTCATAGCTTCTAGAAGGTTCTCGAATGTCCTATGGAAGCATATCTCTCTGAATTAGAGTATTAGGACGGTAATTCTTCAAACAAAGGTCATGTTGTGTGGTGATTGGTTAAATAAGAGTCCAATATTGATAATACTTCTGGCGAAACTTCCTCTACTTGTTGCTGCTCAAGAGCGCCTTGCACCTACTGGTCACATGTTATAAGTTAGACACGACCACCTCTTAGAATTTTAGCCGTGTGTATGTCTCTATGCACCCAGCCTTGCAGGAAACATGTCCTCTACAGATAGGCATTTACAATCTTCTCCTACTACGCGTATGTTTAATGCTCTTTGTTTCCATGCGAGTTTGCCGACATATGGTGGCTTGTTGCTTGTTGATTTAGATTGTGTCAGGTAGATATAAGCAATTAAATTCTTAACAATTGAAATTAAAGCCAACATTCATGTCTGATGTTAGTTAGTAATTATAGGGGTGGCATGTGAAAAGGGTAACTTATAAGAGAGTGAAAACTATCACGGTATGAGATGATTACTGTGCAACTCTCTTGAGTAAAAAGATTTCAAAAGAAAATCATAGTGCATGCCAAAATTGAGTCAAATCCAAAACTTAAATGGACCACATTATAAGAAACACTCAGATGGAGACGCCCACCTTGAAACTCAGTGGGGACCAACCATGATATTTACATGCCATCCAAACCATTCACAAGGTCATTCTAATTGGGATGAATTGATCAAAACCTTCCATGTTCTCGTAAATGTTTTGATGGTGGGCCTTCCATCCTTCATGTTTCTCGAGGTGTGGTTCACTAAGAAGGTGATGGAAAGGGTGAATTTCCCACGGACATCTGAATGGGCCCCACATAGCTTCCAACTGTGCTCTGGCAAGTCACGTTCCTTTAGAAGATGAGTGGACCTGAGGCAGATTCGGTACAGCCCCGGCACAGGCAGGGCCTTCCAGGGGCCACCATGATGTATGGGTTTTGTACACAACATACATCCATTTTGACATATCAATCTAGGATATACAACAAAAAATGAGGCAAATTTTTAATTAAAAAATTAATTTAATTTAATTTTTTACACATGCACCCGACACACACACCCACGTACACCGTGGTGGGATTTCGCCACCTATAGATATTGACCCAAGACCTCGTGTTGAAACTCCTTGGAGTCTTTTTTCTTTTTTAAAGTTTTTAAATTTTAAATTTTATTTATTTTTAACATGCACTCACACCTCCACATATTCAAGCCGGTGGAATTTCACCACCTATGGATACTCGAACCCTTGACCAGGTGTTGAAACTCTTTAGAGTCTACTACCCAAGTAACAGTAAAGATCCAAGTTTTAACAATGGCGTTGTTATCATCCTCATCTGGCCCACCTGTGTGGTCTACTTGAGCGTTCTATGTGTTATTTTTGGGCTTGAACGCTAAAGTGCTACGGAAAAATGGATGGTGGACTCTCGTAGTTCCTGTCCGTGTCGAGCACGAGACAGGCTAGACTCGCGTTGGTAGTATGGTACACATTGATGTGGTAAAGTTCCGTGGGATCATATGTGATATATGTGTCATATCCACACCATCTATCCATTTTTTCAGACCATTTAAGGGCATAAGCCCAAAATTGAGGCAGATTAAAATCTCAAGTGGACCACACCACAGAAATAAGTGGGGATTGAACACATACCATTGAAAATTTCTTTGGAGCCACACAAATTTTTCGATCAAAATAAACATCATGGTATGCTCTAGGAAAGCTTCAATAGTGGGTGTCATTCTTACCACTTCTTTTAGTGGTGAGGTCCACTTGAGTTTTGGATCCGCCTCATTTTTTGGTTAATGTTGTAAAATGATTTGGCAAAATGAATAGACGGTGTGGATATAATCCTAAAATCACACTAGGGCCCACAGAACTTTACCTCATTAAAACCACACCAAGTTGGGTGTTGTGTCCCACACTACACAATCCGAGTCCGAAAAGGTGGGGGTAGTACCCAATCCGCGTCGGACTCGACTGTCTTGATACGTAGATAGTACAATGGAAGGACTGTCTGATGAACGTGCCAGATCTTGCGCATGGATCCTTTATTGGTACATGTGGTGCTTTTGCGGTCCCCCTGACATGGCGTCCGGAAATAACATTAATGGCAAGGAACTGTACCTTTTCTTGCGGGTAGAGGAGTGGCGTTAATGGCTAGCTGGTGGGCCCGGTGAACCTAGACCCTCCATTTAGTTGGTCCCGTCCATGGATTGTCCTTATTTCTCAAACCTGTCTGGACGGGAGAGTGGGACCGGACACAAAAAAAGGAAAATTGCATACACCTCCCCTGTCGTTTCTGAGAATTGTAAGCACCTCCTCATGATTTGGATTATTGCAAAAACCTCCCTCTGTAAACAAATTCCCCACAGATTCCTCCAAACTGTCAATTACCACTGTTACATTCGCGAAATTAACCATTTTATCCCTGTTCATAGGTAACTAATTGTAGATGCACCTGCCTAGCATATGTATGTATGGTATTTATCTTGATGAGCATGGTACCTACCATATAAAAAAGGAAAACCTTAAAATTCAGTTTGATCCGACCATCAGATGTTCCACATATGAATTTAAAGGTTTTTAGGTCACTGTGGCTCAACTGATAATTTGGATTAGCTTGAATCTTTGGTGTCGAATGCTTATTTAGGCATCCCACGCACAAGTTTGGAGGTTTTTGGTTGGTGTGGCCCAGTTAATAACTAGATTAGCTTGACACTTTGGCGTCCAATACTAGCTGTGAAGGAGCCTTTTAGACAAGTTTGTTTATCCCATGTTTATACATGAAGATGGGATCTATATAAGTAACATTAATATCCATTCTCAACCACACGCATTATAATATTAGAATAAAGATCAAATTTCAACCCCACAATAATATTAGAATAAAAAATATAGAGTAGAGAATGATGCGAAGCACACTAATTCACTATACTTAAAGGTAAAAAATAAAATAAAAAATAAAAAAATAAAGAAGCAACTCTCAATCGCTTTTTTCTCTGATATAAAATATATCTCTAAGTGAATAAGGGTTTACATAAAACTCTATGTAAATTTATAAAATTACTCTTTCGGTTGAGACATGCCCTGCAAACTACCAAACAAGCGAGTGCCACTCAACTTTGACCACCCAGCAAGCTCAACCATAACTTAACTCGTGAAAGTGTTAGCTAGATTACAAGTTATGTAGATCTTAATGTTTAAGTTCTATTCCAATTACCCAAATCATTTATACAATGAGTCTTGTTTTATAAAGTGAAAAATCAACAAATAAAAGCTTCTCAATTGAATTATTTCAAACCCTTGGATAATTTAGCTCCTCTTTGAACATAAAAGGACCAAATATTCATCTATTGGATCAAATCTCAATTGTGGGAAATAAAAAGATGGCTTTTTGCAACTATCCCAAGGGTTGGAAAACACTCCACGCCATTTCAAAGTTTGGCGAATGCTAGCTGTTGTATATTTCTGTCCACCATCTATTTTCAGGTCATAAAAAGGGCTGTACTGCTGTAAGTGGTCCATCCACAGTACACTCTGAATGCACGACAATCCAATTCCACCGACGTACGCTCAAACCCATTCTGACTATATGATCCTGACCATCCAATCTCACGGTCATTTTATGGACACGGATTGCCTGAAAGTTGCTGTGGTGAGAAGCCAGGTGGGACCCACATTAATGTTTACGAGAAATACATCCCGCCCATCAGTTTTGCCCTCCAAAATGAGGCAGATCCAAAACTTAAGTGGGCCTCGCGACAAGAAAAGGTGGGTAGGCAAATGCCTACCATTTATACTCGATGAACTGAAAACACAAAAATATTAGCCGGTTCCAAAACTTCTAATGTTTCAACGGTGGACGTTCAATCTTCACCTTTTCTCGTCATGCGGCCCATTTGACTCTTATATCTACCTCGTTTTTTGCCTCATCTCCTAACATGATATGGAAAAACGGATAAACGGGATGGATTTATCACAAACATCACAGTGGGCCCCACTTAGAATCTGAGGCAGGAACTTCCTGCCACAAGGTATGTCCATTTTGGATGTACCGACCGAACGATCTCACCCATTCAAAATGGACACGTGACCGTTCTATTCTACCCGCCAATAGAACAGTGGATCTGCTATATACACAGTCTAGATTAAACTATCCACGCCACGTGTACGGTAAACTTTCACCCGCGGTTGTATGTATACTCCTTCAGGCACAAACCACAAGCATAAGGCGTTGCGAGGAATTGCCGTGTAATTGACGAGAAAGACCGAGTCGTGTGCCTCGGGGAGCTAAAATTCTTCTATTTAAATGCGAGTAGGAGAGAGAATGGAGGGAAGATGGCGCCGTAGAAGGGCGGGCCGCTCTTTCGCTGGTTGCAGAGATATGTCCGTCCTCGGGCGCCGAGTACGCCGGTTCCCTGCAGAAGGCAATTGGTAAATCAGAAGTGAGGTCGCCATCCGCCATTTCAACCCTCGAATTCAATTTATTTACTGAGCTGCCCCGCTTTCATCCTACCTGCCCGTAATGCCCTTTCAATTCCTGATCAATGATAGAGAGCTAAGCGCTTTACCAAAGCTACGGTGATCTGCAGCTACCTCCCATCGTACACGTGGCATGTGTCACCAATCAGAACCGTTAAAAATATCAGCATCAAATAGAGGGAGAGCTTTTCAAGGTTCACGTGTATTATGATATATGTGTTTTATCCACACCATCCATCCATTTAGAGAGATCATTCCACACATTATTTAAAGAATGAGGCAGATCTAAAGTTCAGTGGACCCACCATAGAAAACAGTGGGGACAGTAACGCCCACCATTGAAACCTTGTTAAAGCCCACAGTGATGTTTATATGAGATCCAACTTGTTTGTACGCTAACATAGACATGAAATAAGGCAAAACACAAATGTTAAAGCACAAATATCCAGCTTGATCCAAAAGAAGCTTTTAACGGTGGTCATACTTATGTGGCAAAAGAAGTTTTTAATGGTAGTCACTCAATCTCTGCTTTTTTTTTTTTACGTCAGTCGGTATACTTGAGATTTGAATCTACCCCATTCTTTCGATCATGCATTAAAATGATCCTTCCAAACGTATGGACTGCGTGGATACAACGCACAATTCATTGTGGGCCCACATAACATAGTGACGTCACTTCAGTAGATAATCCACGTCACCTAAGAGACGGTTTGGAACTGTCGCTACGTGTTGGGGCACGCCCATGAAGTCGAGCTTTTAACGGCAGAATTCAGTATGAATTTACAAAGTAGCTAAGAAGTTATTTTTTAGGAGATGAAACGAACAAATCACCCGCCTTTTAAAAATAAAAATAAAATAAACATTGGAATATTGCATTGTGGGCTAACGTGGATTGTGAGGATCCTTACTATTGCTCGTGTGGTAGACTTTTGGGAGTTTCAACACCCGGTCAACGGTTCGTGTATCATAGGTGTTGAAATTCCATGGTGGGAGTGTGTGGGGGTGTGTGTGCGTGTGTAAAATAATAATAAAAACCGTGGATTGTGGGTAACATCCAACCAAATCAGCACGCACCTGATCATGTGGATCTAACATGAGGTTGGTTGCACTTGAATTTTTAGTTTTCTAGATAGTGTAATTGTCTTTTTATGGTTGTGGCCCACCAATGACTAGATCACCTTTTTTTTTAAAAAAAAGAATTTAATGAAAAACTAATTAATTAATATAAGATTTACAGTTCACTGCCTCACTAATTGATAAGGCCATGAGAATGTAAATTCCATATTAATTAGATAAATTGCTGTGAATCATCATGGTGGCACACCTCTTTGGAAGAACAAGTTAATTGTTATGGTAAGTTTTTAAATAATGGTACTTTTTGGTAAGAAGATAATTTACGAGGATTTCCACTGCCCTGTACTTTTTTGTAAAAAGGATAATTTCTAAGGATTTCTGCAGTAAAATCTCTTTAAGATGTGTTCCACTGCTCCTGGTTGCATTTGTTTGCATTGTGACACTTTTAAAGACTCTCCAATCCATTGATCTAAATCGTTAACTAAGTTCAATGCACATCTAGTGGTGTAGTAGGCAATAATCACACCAATCTGAGAACTATTAACCATCTAACCAATGGTTTTAATTTGGACGGTCAAGGTCATTTACATAAAGATATGTCCAATCAACGCTTTGATCTATCTACAATATGTCAAATCAAAGCTTTGATCTAACCCTATGATGCTCAATACTCAGGCACTTATAATGCACGTGTAAAATGAACCAACTCAAATTAAACTGCTCAAGTTGTGGAGTCCACTGTATTTAAGTCACTGTAAAATAATCACGATGGTTGAATACATGCATCAAGATGGGCACTTTTTCTGACCATTGGATTCATTTCATTTCAACCATACAATATATGTCAATCGATCCGATAGTTATGTGATCAGGTACGTGTAGTTTTTGGTTAATGGTACATCTAATCTAGAAATCCTATTTGGCCAGTTCATTTCGACTTAGTTATACGCCAGGTGTACAGTTTCTCGTTGTCTGCGTATCATCCATCACACTCTGGCAGAGTATCGAGGGTTTCTGCTGAATATGTGCCAGGTCCTCCTCGCTCTCCTCCTGTGCAGAAGTGATCTGCAATCTCACCGTAATACTAGGCATCTCACTCACCTCAAAGTTCACAACGTATCTTATGAGATTTTAGCCAGATGGGGCTCACGTGGTTACACGGCCGGATGATTTCAGCCGTCCATTTGGGCTGCCTTACCTCGGATGTATTGCATACTACTATTTTTTTTTATTTTTTATTTTCTTTTGATAAAAGCTTTGATACTCTGGCAATGTGATGGAGATACCACTCGAACCTTTAGGTGGCCTATCATCTGGGAGTCGCATTGATTAAATGTTCCTGAATGACCCACCATGTTGATTTAGGAAGCCGACTGGTGCTGGCAGCACCGGATCAAATTCCGGCCACATGAACGAAAAATAAGTGGAAATAAATAAAAGCTTTGATACTTTGACAATGTGATGGAGATACCAGTCGAACCTTTAGGTGGCCTATCATCTGGGAGTGGCATTGATTAAATGTTCCTGAATGATCCAACATGTTGATTTAGGAAGCCGACTGGTGCTGGGAGCACCGGATCAAATTCTGGCCACATGAACTAAAAATAAGTGGAAATAAATAAACAAAGATAACACACAAGATAAACTTACGAATGCAAAAATTCAAGTTTTCTTCATTTAAAATCTTAAAATGATTTAACTCTTTTCATTATACCTTAATGTAACGCCCTGAAAATCGGGGTCGCGCATACGCTCAACTCTCGAGTTCCCGAGAGTCACTTATAGCCGACTTCATTATTAAGCATTTAATCTGATTTAATTGCGCAACGTGAAATTTTCTGAAGTCATGGAACATAATAACAAGTCCACTGAAATGAAAGAGATCAACATACGCGTATATACATATCCAAAAGAATAGGGGATCGCCCATGTCATCACCCATCAAAATACAAAAAAAAAAGTCCAAAAAGAATATGAGGCTGAGTCCACTCTCGGTGATCCAATCCCGCCTCTCAAGCTGACAGAGAACCATCCATCAACTGGAAGTACGACAGCTCCTCATCCTAGTAACATCCCCATGCTCCCCTTGCTCCGCATCTCCTGCATTTACGAGAGAGTCTGGTTGGTGTTTTAAAACACCGTCCTAAAGTGGGAGTGAGTGATTAACTCAGTGGGTGCTATTAGTCTTAAGTTACATCAGGCATCAATTATAATATGAATTTAATGAAATACAGTCATTCATCAATTCATAAAAACTCTTAATTAAATGCATGGATGCGAGATGATATGATGCATGCCCTCACCACAACGCTCCCTCGAGCAACTCCGTCTAACGATCACTTATGTCAACACTCTCTCATTGCGACCTCGACTTCCGAGTCGTCACCTTAACTATTGGATGCAGTGCAATCGCGTTATCCGAGTTATTAGTTATTAGTTATGTCCATTCATCCAGCAGATTTAAAAATCTGATACACCCCATAATCAATTGTCCTAAACTAGTTGCGAGGCCAAGACCTCCCAACGTGTGAGGCTAAGTCCCCGGGATCCTTGATCCCGTCGGGTTTTCCATCCCCAACTTCAATCACATGGGGAGTGCTGAGAACTGGGATCGCTCGCGGTCACTACAGGGAGGCACGTCACCCTAGCGTAGGTCGACAGCTCGGACACAGTGTCCCATTCTACCATGCCCGGCTCATGAGACAGTGGATCAAATTCAAGTGATTATCGGAGGGCGGTAGTAGGGTGTTCCAGGTTCCATACATGTGTGAACAAACATGGTTAACAAATCAGAATTTGTCAGTATGTAGGCTAAACCGCACAAGTCAGGCGAGGACGAGACGAACGACATCGAGTACGATAGACCCATGTAGTCGAACTACTGCCACCCATACGCACCCGCCCAATTTACTGGTTTAGTCTCAGAGTAGCCTAACCAATGGCACTACCGTCCAAACTCATATTCCTGACCAATCCACGGGTTTAACGGTGATTCATAGCGTTCCAACATCAAGGTTATTAACCAACATACAGAATCATGTTGCATTCATCCTATCATACAAATTAATATCCCTAACCAACAAGTTACAATATCATAATTAGAGTGCATGAGTGAAGTGTGAGTGAGCGAGGAATCGAAACGTTTTCTACGCACCTAGGAGTCAAAATATGCAAAGACATAACGTCATACACGTCATAGGCATCATCACAAGAAAGAATCACACAATATATGAGCATGTGATCATCATTCATATCATCAAACATGTGAAAGGCATAAAGGCGGTCATGAGAAAGAAAATCTAAATAAACATACAATTCCATACATTTCTGTCAAGCACCCAAATCCTAAGGTCTCTCTAGAGTTCACACTAGTTCCATCAAAGCAAGCAAAATCATTAAACTCATTATATAGTTGGTGCTAGGCCACCTAAGGTTAATAGTCCGCACCTTCGGATTCGATAGAGGCTTGAAAACGGCTTAGGAGATGTGGATTTCGGGTAGATTGACCGGAATCCCTAAAACTAAATCCTTGCATGTGAGAAATCTTATGCTAATTCCTTCTTAATGCTTGGGTCTCAAGAAGAAATGGGGAGAGGTTCTTACCTAGATGGCCAACGGACGAGTTTGGAGGGTTGAGGCGGAGAATGCCTTCTTGGAGGAGGATTAGAGAGCTTGAAAGGGTTGATGCCCTTGGCCCCACCTTGATTTAGGGTCAACACAAGCACTTCTCCACCCTCTCCTTCACCCTTAGCTCTCCTTGGTCGTTGGAGAAAGGTAGAAGCTATGAAGGGAAGGTTTATTGTTGGATGGTGGTGAAAGTTATGAGGAAAGAGGGATTTGGTTGTGGAAGGTTGGAGGAAGTTATGATGGAGAGAGAGGATTGTTGAGAATTGAAGAAGGTAATGAGGGAGAGAGGGTTGTTGTTGGAAGAATGGAGGAGTTATGAGAGAGAGCTAAGGCTTATTCCCTAGACTTGGGCCCCTTAGCCTTATGTTTCCACAATTTTTCATAATGGTCTCTTAGAGCTACTATTGGTGTTGTGGTGGCCCCAACACTCCTACGGCCACCAAATTCGGTGTGCACGTGCCTCATGGCCCAATGAGGGGCCATATAAAGTTTGAAAATAATCGGATGAACGGATATGGGATCTGAGTAAGTGATCCCGATCTTTAAATGGCCCTATAGGGTCCATTCCGGTCGTTAGGGTAGTTCTGGTCGTTCACTGGCCATGAAATTTTTTGGATAGGTGGTCCATGGTCAGATGAAGGATCATACAAATTTTGGGGTCGATCGGATATTTGGTTTGATCATACGGGTCCGATGTGCGATCAACGGTTACCGTGCCATGATCGGGGCCTAAGTTTTGTTGACGGGCGTAGGCCGGCACATTAGACCTTCATCGAAAATTTAGAAGTAATTCGACGGCTGAAAAGACCGGAGACTCGATTTCATTTGCAAGAGCCAGATTCCAAGTCTGGCATTGGTGGGGTGCTTCGGCCAGTGCCAGATCCCGGTTCTGGATGTCCACTGGGTTTGAGGTCCGCGAAGGAACTCAAGCCCAGTGAGATCTAGTGTTTCCTAAAGTTTTATAATTTTCTAACATTCCTACGTCGCGGTATGGCCCGCACGGGCTGTTGCTAAGTACAAACGGTCATCTGCCTTGGCGGTCCGCATTAAGTTCTATCATGACCTGCTTAGACTACTTCGTAGGACTAATCCTATATTATTTTAGGTGTGATACTCCACCACAAGTGACTTTAATCGAACGGTCCTGCGGCCAGTCCTACATGGACGCCCTAGGATGCGGTGCTGGTTAGGTGGGATGTTACAATCTACCCTCCTTACAAATAAATTTCATCCTCAAAATTTATACCTGTTCGTATTGCTGTAGCAGGGTTGGGTAATGTTTGCGGACTTCAGCTTCTGTCTCCCAAGTGGCCTCTTCTTCATCGTGAAGGGTCCAGAGTACCTTGACCAATGAGATGACCTTATTGTGTAGGACCTGCTCCTTTCTATCCAGTATTTTTGTGGGTCAGAGAATGTATGTGACATTTTCTTTGAGTTCCACATTCTCACACTTGATGATATGCGAAGGATCGGGGACGTACTTCTTCAATATAGATACGTGGAAGACCTTATGCATACCAGCAAGCGGCGTAGATAGGGCCAAGCGATAGGTAATCGCACCTACCCGGTCTAAAATCTGAAAGGGACCGATGAACCGTGGCGTGAGCTTTCCCTTCTTGCCGAAGAGTAAAATGCCCTTCATTGGGGAGATCTTGAGAAATACATGATCCCCAGCTTCAAATTTCAAGTCTCACTGCCTTTGATTGGTATAACTCTTCTGTCTGCTTTAAGCCATCAAGAGGTGGCGCCGAATAACTCCAATCTTCTCAGTGGTGATTCGCACCAAATCCGGCCCTAATAAGCTTTTCTCACCAATTTCTTCCCAACAATGCGGGACTCGGCATGGACGCCCATATAGAGCCTCGTAAGGCGCCATACCAATGCTATCCTGAAAGCTATTGTTGTAGGCGAATTCGGCATATGGGAGATGATCATCCCAACTCTCTTGAAAGTCTAGGACACAGGCCCTCAATATGTCATCTAATATTTGGTTCACCCGCTCGGTTTACCCATCTGTCTGCGGGTGGAAGGCGGTGCTAAACTTTAACTTCACTCCCATGGTTTCTTGAATGCGGGTCCAGAAGATCGAAGTGAATCGAGTATCCCGGTCTGACATAATCTCCAACAGGACACCATGGAGCCGCATGATTTTCTTAATATACAACTTTGCCAAATCATCGGCGGAGCTAGAAGTTCTGATTGACAGAAAATGGGCCGATTTGGTTAGCCTATCCACGATCACCCATATCGAGTCATGCCCTTCTTGGTCTTAGGCAAGCCAGAGATGAAGTCCATGGATATGAAGTCCCATTTCCATTCTACTATGGGCATTGGTTGTAGAAGGCCTGGTGGTCGTCGGTGCTTGGCCTTGACTTGTTGACAGGTGAGGCATTGAAACACATACTCCGCTATCTCCTTCTTCATATTGTCCCACCAATAAGTTCGCTTCAAATCCTGGTACATTTTGGTGCTACCAGGGTGCATTGCCAGCTTGGAGTTGTGAGCGGCCTTTAAGACTTCTTCTCGTAGTCCTTGGTAGTTTGGGACACAAAGGCAGCCTCGGTACCGCAATCCTCCGTCGGTGCTGACTCTCCACTCGGACTTCCCGTCATTCTTTGGTCTTTCCCTCATCTTCTTTAATAGCTCATCATCCTCCTGCGCTTCAATGATTTTACTATCAACAAGTGGTTGGGCTTGTACGTGGGCTATGAACTTGTACGGTTCCTCCACGGTTAGCTTCGTGTCAAAATTCCGTACAAATTTCACCATGTCCCACTCTCTAACTATTAGCGGTGCCGCGAATTCAATTGTCTTCTTGCGATTCAAAGCGTCCGCTACCAAATTGGCCTTGCCAGGGTGGTATGAGACATCAAACTTGAAGTCCTTTAGCGTTTCCATCCAACGGTGCTGTCTCATGTTTAAGTACTTTTGGGTGAAGATGTATTTGAGGCTCTTATGATCAGAAAAGAGCTCAAACTCTTCACCATAAAGGTAATGTCTTCATATCTTCAATGCGAAAACTACCGCCACAAGCTCGAGGTCATACGTTAGATAGTTCTCCTCATGCTTCCTTAGTTGCTGAGACACATAAGCAATTGCCTTGTCCTTCTGCATAAGCACACAACCCAGACCCACATGAGAAACGTCAGTTAAGATAGTATACTTGACTCCTTGCTCCGGTAGCACGAGTACAGGTGTCGACGTCAGTTTGTCCTTCAACTCTTGGAAGGCCGCCTCCGCCTTCTCATTCCATGCAAACTTAAGGTCCTTTCGTGTAAGCTGGGATATGGGCCGAGCTTTTTTTGAGAAGTCTTTAATAAATTTTCGATTATAACCTGTTAGTCCGAGAAAACTCCTCACTTTCGTAACCGACTTCGGTTACTTCCAGTCTTGCACGGCCGCGACCTTGGCGAGGTCGAATGATATACGTTCCTTGGACACAACATGTCCCAAAAATTTGACCTCTTCCTTCAAGAAGGCGCACTTCCTAAACTGCACATACAACCGATTTTTCTCAACGGTCCCAAGAACCGCCCTTAGATATTCTTCATGCTCCTCACGGCTCTTTGAATAAATCAGTATGTCGTCGATGAACACGGCGATGAATCTGTATATAAACGGCCTGAAGATTCGGTTCATGAGATCCATGAATACCACTGGGGCATTGGTGAGCCCGAATGACATGACTAAGAACTCATAATGACCGAAGCAGGTTCTGAAGGCCGTTTTCTGTATATTCTCGTCCCTGACCCGCAGCTGATGGTACCCCGATTGTAGATCGATCTTTGAGAAGTATTTAACACCCCTCAGCTAGTCGAATAAATCGTCAATTCTAGATAATGGATATTTATTCCGAACAGTCACTTGGTTCAATCTTCTATAATCTACACATAGGCGTAGTGAGCCGTCCTTCTTCACAAATAGGACTGGAGCTCCCCAAGGTGAGACGTTAGGTCGGATGAAGCCTTTCTTCAACAAGTTATCAATCTGTGAACGAAGTTCCTCCATCTCACATGGGGACATGCGGTAAGTAGGTAAGGAGATGGGCTTAGCACCCAGAGTTAGATCGATGGTGAAGTTTATTTCACGCCGTGGAGGTAGTCCAGGTATGGCTCTAAACACATCATCGAACTCTCGGACTACGGGAGTGCAAGTGTGAGAAGGCCCATCATAACCATCCTCCAATGAAGTAAAATACAAGATCCTGCGGTCGTAGCTAACCTAGACTGGGAATGTGAGGGAAGTGTTGTCGTCCTCGAATATTTTCATTGTCAAAGAGTCACAGTCAAGCTCCGCTTTCATCATGCTCAACCGGTCCATACCCAGGATGACATCATAGTGAAAAATCTTTGTCACTATCAAGTCCACTAGCGCCACCTTGCATCCCAAATCACTGGGACAATCACGACATATCTTTGTCGCTTCTGAGACAGTACCAGCGGCGGCGATAATCTTCACCCCATCAAAGGGGGTAACATGCAGTCCTAGACGCTTGACCGTAGCATGGGTTATGAGAGAAGTGGTGGATCTCGTGTCTATCAACAAATAGATAGGAGTACCTTCTATGTGGGCCGTCACCTCGAAAGCTGTAGGACTGGGAATGGTGACATCCTGACCCTTTGCCGCCAAGGCATGTACTCGGGCTTACTATGAGAAGTTTGGCCACTGCATAGGCCGTTGTGGCGGCCTAACTTGAGGTGCAGGAGGACGGCGAAACTGTTGGCTAGGCCCCATCGTCCGTAAAGGCGAAATCTATAATGTCTGCTGTGGGGGCCTGTACTTGTGCTGAGGTGGTGTGAAGCCAAGATTCCTCATCCTCATAAAACAGTAGGGCTCGGAGTGTCCAAGCTTCGTGCAATAGTTGCAGCTCTGTGTAGGTCGTGTGGAGGGAGCTGGTACGACCGCAGGCCTAGGAAGAGCGTTCGGGTGCGGCCGTTTGCCGGTAAAAGAAGAGGATGAGCCTTCCATCCTGTTGCGTATCCCTAGCTGTGAACGGGCCCGTGAGACACTCTCCTCATCCTGTTCGGACCTTATGGACATCTCGACGAGCTCGGCATAGGTCTGAATGCTCGCACATCACATCTTAGAGTGGATGCCGCTCCTCAACCCTGATGTGAATCGCCTCATTGGCGATCATCTCGAAAGCGTAGTGTGATAATTCTGTAAATCGATTCTCGTATTGTGCCACGTTCATTCCCCCTTATTGGAGGTGGAGGAACTCATTTTGCCTCTCATGCTGGTACGATTGAGGGATGAATTTTTAATATGATGCATGCCCTCACCACAACGCTCCCTCGAGCGACTTCGTCTAACGATCACTTATGTCAACACTCCCTCATTGCGACCTCAACTTCCGAGTCGCCAGCCTAACTATTGGATGCAGTGCAATCGTGTTATCCGAGTTATTAGTTATGTCCATTCATTCAGCAGATTTGAGAATCTGATACACCCCACAATCAATTACCCTAAACTAGTTTCGAGGCCAAGACCCCCCAACGTGTGAGGCCAAGTCCCCGCGATCCTTTATCCCGTCGGGTTCCTAATCCCTAACTTCAAGCACATCGGGAGTGCTGAGAACTGGGATGGCTCGCGGTCACTACGGGGACGCGCGTCACCCTAGCGTAGACCGACAGCTCGGACACAGTGTCTCATTCCACCATGCCTGGCTCACGAGACAGTGGATCAAATTCAAGTGATTATTGGTGGGCTACAACGATAGTAGGGTGTTCCAGGTTCTATACATGTGTGAGCAAACATGGTTACAAATCAGGATATGCCAGTATGTAGGATAAACCGCACAAGTTAGGCGAGTACGAGACGAACGACATCAAGTACTATAGACTCATGTAGTCGAACTACTGCCGCCCATACGGACTTGCCCAATTCGCTAGTTTAGTCTCAGAGTAGCCCAACCAATGAGACTACTGTCCAAACTCATATTCCTGACCAATCCACGGGTTTAGCGGTGATTCATAGCGTTCCAACATCAAGGTTATTAACCAACATAGAGAATCATGTTGCAATCATCCTATCATACAAATTAATATCCCTAACCAACAAGTTACAATATCATAATTAGAGTGCATGAGAGAAGTGTGAGTGGGCGAGGAAACGAAACGTTTCCTATGCACCTAGGAGTCAAAATATGTAAAGACATAACATCATACATGTCATAGGCATCATCACAAGAAAGAATCACACAACATATGAGCATGTGATCATCATTCATATCATCAAACATGTGAAAGGCATAAAGGCGGTCATGAGAAAGAAAATCTAAATAAACATGCAATTTCATACATTTCTGTCAAGCACCCAAATCTTAGGGTCTCTCTAGAGTTCACACTAGTTCCATCAAAGCAAGCAAAATCATTAAACTCATTATATAGTTGGTGCTAGGCTACCTAAAGTTAATAGTCCGCACCTTCGGATTCGATGGAGGCTTGAAAATGGCTTAGGAGATGTGGATTTCGGGTAGATCGGCCAGAATCCCTAAAACCAAATCCTTGCATGTGAGAAATCCCATGCCAATCCCTTCTTAATGCTTGGATCTCAAGAAAAAATAGGGAGAGGTTCTTACCTAGATGGCCAACGGATGAGTTTGGAGGGTTAAGGCAGAGAATGCCTTCTTGGAGGAGGATTAGAGAGCTTGAAAGGTTGATGCCCTTGGCCCCACCTTGATTTAGGGTCCACACAAGCACTTCTTCACCCTCTCCTTCACCCTTAGCTCTCCTTGGTCATTGGAGAAAGGTGAAAGCTACGAAGGGAAGGTTTGTTGTCGGATGGTGGTGAAAGTTATGAGGAAAGAGGGATTTGGTTGTGGAAGGTTGGAGGAAGTTATGATGGAGAGAGAGGGTTGTTGAGAATTGAAAAAGGTAATGAGGGAGAGAGGGTTGTTGTTGGAAGAATGGAAGAGTTATGAGAGAGAGCTAGGGCTTATTCCCTAGACTTGGGCCCCTTGACCTTATGTTTCTATAATTTCTAAAAATGATCTCTTAGAGCTACTATTGGTGTCGTGGTGGCCGCAACACTCCTACGGCCACCAAATTTGGTTTGTACGTTCCTCATGACTCAATGAGGGGCCATATAAAGTTTGGAAATAATCGGATGAATGGATATGGGATCTGAGTAAGTGATCCCGATCTTTAAATAGCCCTATAGGGTCCATTTCGGTCGTTGGGGTAGTTCTGGTGGTACCCTAGCCATGAAATTTATTGGGTAGGTGGTCCATGGTCAGATGAAGGATCATACAAATTTTGGGATCGATCGGATATTTGGTTTGATCGTACGGGTCCGATGTGCGATCAACTGTTACCGTGCCACGATCGGGGCCCAGGTTTTGTTAACGAGCGTAGGCCCGGACATTAGACCATCATAAAAAATTTAGAAGTAATCCAACGGCTGAAAAGCTTGGAGTCTCGATTTCATTTGCAAGTGCCAAATTTCAATTCTGGCATTAGTGGGGTGCATTCGGCCAGTGCTAGATCCCAGTTCTGGGTGTCCACTAGGTCTGAGGTCCGTGATGGACCTCAAGCCCAGTGACATCTAGTGTTCCGTAAAGTTTTATAATTTTCTGACATTCATGCGTCGCGGTATAGCCCGCACGGGCTGTTGCTAAGTACAAACGGTCATTTGCCTTAGCGGCCCGCATTAGGTTCTATCATGACCTGCCTAGACTACTCCATAGGACTAATCCTAGATTATTTTAGGTGTGATACCCCACCACAAGTAGCTTTAATCGAACGATCCTGTGGCCAGTCTTATGTGGTCGCCCCAGGACGTGGTTCTGGTTAGACAGGATGTTACACCTAATTCCGTAAGACATATATATATATATATATATATATATATATATATATATATATATATATATATATATATATATATATAGTGTTACATTTAGAACAAGAAATAAATCATATAATTATGTAACATCGTGCGTGTTGTCAATTTAAGCATTAATCGAATCAATATATTTGATCAATTAAGCATGGTTAAAAGTGTTCAGAGAGTTAATATAAAATTTTTGAATTTTGTTGATTGATCAATCCTCCAAGTTCGATCATTCAAACTGTCCAGAAATTAATATGTTTAATCCAAGGTTCACTCATTTGATCGAGCAATTTGTTCGATCAATCAAAACCCTTTATTTTTGCATAGATTGAAGACATCCCGACAACAATTACCTGGTGACACTAGAGAGATATCCCTAGCATTGTGGGGCACACGTGATGTATGTGTTTTGTCCATGTTGCTCAACCATTTTGTCAAATTCCGTGCTCAAGTGGATTGCACCATAGGAAGCAATGGTGATTAAACTCTCACCATTAAAAACTCCTCAAGGCCACAAATTTTTTGGATCAAACTAATATGTGTTTTTACTTTGTTGAGGTCTATGTTACCTTATGAATAAGTTGAATGGAAAGTAAACATTGTGGTGGGCCTTAGGTAAGTTTCAATGCTGGGAGTCATTATCGCCATCATTTCCTATAGGATAGTACACCTGAGTTTTGGATTTGCTTCACTTTATGCCCTAAAATAAGCTGCTAAAACAAGTTGTTCAAGTGGACATAAAACATACACACTCAGGACAACTGCTAGAATATGCTTCAATTGATTCATGTGGAAAACATGTGAGCATTCATCTAGAGTAACTCATTCATTTGATTCTCATTCTTTACCTCTCTCTAAAAAAATAGTTTTATGACTTGAGAAATAAATAATTCTATCAGTTACACTAAAAGTTTTGATTGTTGATGTGGACCCTTCTTGATGGATGTTTATACTCATTTTCACCGCCTTAATGAGGACCAATGGGAAGCCACCACCTGCTGTCACTAAGGAGTTAGTATTGACGAAAATAGTACTCCCATTTGGGAGTATCTTCGACTGAGCTTCTTTCAACCGTATGCATTTCGTTATTCATGCGAATGCCCTATCCTTGTGCATGCCTTTCAAAGTGCAAATCAATGGATGCCATGTGGCTGATATTAAAGGTACCAACGGATGAGATAGTGTGCCCGGTACATTTATGAAAGACTTATTGAGGAAAGGTATTTTATTACATATTTATGTATGATATACTCACTGATGTCATCTCTCACCGTCCTTCTAAAATGATAGATTTTTCAAAAGATATTTTAGAGAGTTTATAACCCTCAATGAGATTCCAAATATACATGGACGTATCAATATCCAAGTAAATCTGTGATTCAACACAAATCGAGAGAAAATGATGTGAAGGTCCTAAGTCGGACAATAATTGAAATAAAAGGCTTGTAATAGCGCTCTTCACCGGCCCACGAAATTTGCCAGTCTACTGATCAAGTGGGCCACGTCATTGGTAAGACTGCTCAGGAAACTTGGCCATTTTTTTAAAAAGCCGTATATCTTGTTCACAAACTGTAGTAAACTTAACGAGTTGTCTTGGCCTGAATCTAGATTAATTGAGGCATTTATGTGTCGTTGTCACCGTTTGGACGGATTGGATCTGACACATATATGTCACGTTGGTCCATGTGGTGGCGTGAAGAGGGCCCAATCACGCGCGTGGGCTGAGCGAATCTCTCTGGACGTCCTCACTCTCGTTGATCTTCTGGATGACATTCCAGACTCGGATCTCTGTCTCGTCTTCGTAATAATTGCATTGTGTGTTTAATGTGTGAGGGCTTATGTTGGTACCCGACGGAGTATGATGCTTCATACGCCTGCACTGCGAAATTGTACACGTGGCATGCGTTTAACCCTTTTTTTTTTTTTTTTTTTTTTTAAATAACCGTCCAAACATGCAAACTAAAGTAGATCATATGAGAAAACTCAAAATCAGGAACGTTTTATCAATGAACGTTTGCTTGATTCAGGCACTGTCTATTTTGCACTGTAGCAGTCCATTACATGTTCAAAGATCAACAAGTTAGGTAATTTTTTTAGCATTACTTTTAAGGTTTCGATATTTTAAAAGCGTGTCCCATGATTTGAACGGTTGGTTTCGGGGTTAGAGTTTCTGATTGTATGATTATAGACCATTAAACTGTGCGAGAGTTGTAAAATTTAAGAGCTTCTCAAACGTTCACCGAACAATAATTAATGGGCCTTGAATGGCGCTTGATCCGCGGGCACTCGAGAAATGGAAGCGGATTGGGTAATAGTACTAGTGTACTACCCCGCTTGGACAATAATCCTACCGGGGAGGGGCTCTGTGGGACCTACAGTAAAGTATGTGTTTAATCCACGCCATCCATTTATTTTTCCATATCATTTTAAGTTTTTGGCTAAAAAATGAGGAAGATACGGCACTCAAGTGGACCACACAACAGAATGCAGCAGTTATAATGACAACCACCGTTGAATCTTTACTAGGGGCCGTTTATTTGCCATCAAACCTGTTGATAAGGTCGTATCAACATGGATGAAGGTAAAACACAAATATCAGTTTGATCCAAAACATCTGCAGCTCTTAAGAAGCTTTTAACGGTGGTTGATCAATCCCCATTGTGTGGTCCACTTGAACCTTAGATCTCGCTGATTTTTTGTTTTCAACCCTAGAAAAATGGTTGGATGGCATGGATAAAACCGGTACATCGCGGTGGAGCCCACAGAGCCCTGCCTTGACGATGAAGCAATCCACTTCCGAAATGTATAACTGCAAGCATTTTATGAGACTATTGACTAGCGTCATTTTCAACCGTCCAATAAATATCAACTAATTCGATGGTAAGATTATAAAATAAATCCAATCTTTGGTTTATAGTGCATATGAACTAGGACCCATGATTTAGACGGTTATATTTAAACTAGTTTTATACTTATATGCAATTTTTAAGTGCCTGAGTATCATCCATCACACTCTGCCCGAGTGTAAAAGTTTCTCTCTCTTTACGAAGCGCCGGGAACGTTAGTGGTTTGGTAATGATGGTGATCATATTGTAACGATTTTGTTTTTCTACTCTTAAATTACGAAAATACCCCCTCACGTCCCGACAAGGATTTTGGAATTGGATCCATGTGAACGTGGGAAACTCCCTCTCTTTCTCGCGCAGATGACAGCGACCCCACATCACTTGAAAGAGTAAATGACAAAGATGAAGGGTATCTTCGTCATTTACGAGAAATAATTCTACGCACCGCCGCTTTCACATTTGAGAAATGCTCTAGGGCGCGCGAACTAGAAGTTTTAGTGGTCCTAGTCGCGTAGGTTCATTTCGACGGTCCAATCAATCGATCTGAACTGTCCATTAACTTCAGAACACAACTCAAGGTCTATTCTAAAAGAATAGAACTGATTGGATGAAAAAATACATTAGTAATTCGTACTTTTATCCTATACCCATCCATTTCCATGATGTTGATACAATGGCTATGCTTGCCTGATAAATAAATTCTTTAGAATTATAAGAAATCCATTATGATCTCTAATAAATAGATGGATCAAATTGTTGATTGGACCTATTTTTTGTTAATTATTTTAACCATCCATGTTTTAGTCGATTGATCAAATGGCTAATATTTGTGTGGTCAGTCTGATGTTTTCTAGGTAGCCCATGAATTATGCGTTGGACCCAATGAACGGTCTAGATCAATGGATTGGAATGTCTAAGTATCCCAATGCAACTAAAAGCACTGTAACTCGAAGCCTGCTTTGAAGAGGGGAGCGTTTCTCTAGAATCTCTTCAGTTACTATCGTTATCTTAAAAGCGTTGCACGATGAAAAGGTTTCGTTTTGCCTCCTGGATTAAGCCTGTGGCTGCGTACAGAGGCCACATGTTGAGTGTTTCAATGATCCAAACCGTACATATTTTAGAGTCCGTGATATTTTGGCCACCACAAAAAATCCGTCCAACAGATGATTTTTACGGTCACATTATGCAAATGAATTTAAAACAATGACAAAAAAATTTCAAAGACAGTAGCTTATCTATATTGGTAAAGAATTAAAATGGATGATTCAGATCATCAGACCATCTCAACAGGTTAATCCTACTCCGGCATAAGTTGCAGGCTACAGTGGCCAAACCAACTCTGTTTGGGCAGTGGGATCAGAAGGGATTAGGTGGGATGGGATTCATCTGGTCCCGTGCCAATTTTACTCCATGTTCGGAAAGGATGGAAAAGCTTGGTATTAGATTAGATGAAATTGCATTTGGTCGCTTGCCAATTTCACTTAATGTTAGTAAGTTGTGTAGGTCTACCATGATGTGTGTGGGCTATATCTATACTGTCAGCCCATTTTTTGAGATTATTTTAGAGCATGGGCGAAAAAATCAAGTAAATTTAAAGCTCAAGTGGACCTTACCATGGAAAGCAATGAAGATTGAATACTTATAGTTGAAAACTTCTTTGAGGCCACATAAGTTTTGGACCTGCTTCATTTTTAAGACCGTGCCATAAAATGAGGTTACAAAACAAATAAATGGTTTAGATATAACACATATGTGTTATTCTTAATAATTTCAAATGATGGTAGGTATATCCATTCAATGTACCACCATATTACCAACAAAGCATGACATTAATCTTACACCATTATATTTTTCGAATACCATCCCACCTAATCTCTTCTAATCCCATTGCCCAAACACGAGTATTGCACGTGCCACACCCATCTATATTACCTAGGATGATCTATAACAAGGATCCTTTGGCTGTACCCCTGATTGGCACTTACTGAATAGGATTGAATTGCACTGAGGTCGTAAGTTTCTTCTTACAATACAAAGGTGAGGTCGACGGTTTATACAGTTCATCGGAGTTTGGATCTGTAATCCACACCGTTGATATAAGGGCCTCACCATGGAAGGCTACAGTACAATGAAGTGAAAGTTTAAAGCTGCGGTATTTTGCTTTTTCGGTTGGGTATGAAGTTGCTTTATTTTCTTACTCGAACGTATATTTGTACTGACACTTATTGAAGGGACATAATTTTTTCAGTTGAGAGATTTTTAGTGCATACACTGTCGAAAGTGGCCCCCATAATGTCAACGCTATATATCACCGCACCGTGGGCTCCATTTATATAAATAGAAGGGCAGAGTAGATCCATGCCAACATTCCTTGCAAGCGTGGTATGTTAATGTGTTTGGCATCTCTAGTCATAAGAGTTTATTTCATTATTCTAAAAATAATAATATTTTATTTTAAGAATATATGGTTTGATAAATATTTAATTTAAAAACTTATGTATATTTCGACAGGCATCATGGTTTGGACCCACACAGCTCGTACTATGTGTGTGTGTGTATATATATATATATATATATATATAACAAGAATGTGACTTTTTCTTTAAGAGTTAATTTAGCTTTCGCAAGTAGAAGTTTATAATTAATTTTTTAACAGGTTTATCCTTAAAGTTTTTATATAATTCCCATCTTGCCCTTTTTCCTTATCTTTATAATTTTACTAAGATAGGCCCACATGATAAACAACCCATGTTGAAGGTCGGGCCCATATGATGAATGGTCCACATCGAGGTGGGCCATATAATGCATGGTCACATCAATTGTGGGTCATACATTATGGATGCTCTACATCAAAGTGTGACCTCACATGATGGACAACCCATGGCAAAGGTGGGAGACAAATGATAGATAGTGGACATTAAAGGTGGGACGACGTGATGAAAGGTTGACATAAAAAAGTATGCCCACATTATGAATGACCCATATTGAAGGTTGGGCCATATATGATGGACGATCCACTAAAAAGGTGAGAACCACATGATGGATGTTGAATAACAAAGGTGGGTCTCTCATGATAGATGACCCACATTAAAATGTGACCTTGTATGATGGAATACCCACTTCAAGTGGGCCCCACATGATAGACAATCCATAGCAAAAGTGGGATCCACGTGATGGATGGTGGACATTAAAGGTGAGCTTGCATGATGAATGACTCATGTCGAAGGTGCTACCACATGATCAATGGCCCACATCAAGGTGGGCCCACATAATACACGAGACCCACAAGATGGACGACCCACTTCAAAGTGTGGCCCATCATGATGGACCATCTACGTTAAGTGGGACCGACTTGATGGATGGTTGACATCAAAGGTGGGCCAACATGATGAACGACTTGTATTGAAGTTATGACCCTTTATAATGAATGGTCCACATCAAGGTGGCCCACGTAATGGACAGAGCATGCCTCACATAATGGATGACTCACATTAAAGTGTGGCCCCTTGTGATGGATTGTCCACATCAAGAGTGCCCCACCTAATTGACAGTCCATATCCAAGGTCTTATATGATGGATGAGTCATTTTCAAATATGATTGATGATCCACATAAAAGGTACACCCCACTCTACAAATGGTGGACATCAAAAGTAGGCCCCACATGATAGAAAACCCGCTACAAAGGCGGTGCCCACACAATGTACACAAGAAATGTGAATTTCACATCATGAGTAGTAGACATTAATGGGCCCCACGTAAAGGACAATTAGCATTGATGGGAATAGATGATCCACGTCAAGGTGGGCCTCATATAATGAATGGTCCACGTCTAAGGTCAATGAAAATAATTTTTTGCAGGGCACAATGGGAGCCTAAAAATCAGGCAGATCCAAAACTCATGTGAGCCATATCAAATGATACAGCAGGATCGAATGCCTATCAATGGAAGCTTCGTGAGGGCTATAGAAGTTTTGTATCATGATGATATTTGTAACTATAATTTATCCGGGTGATAATAACCGTACAAGTGGTTAATTTGAATGGCATAAGGTTTCAACGGGGGACATTTCTGTTATCGCTGTCTGGTTTGGTGTGGCCCACCAGATTCATTGTTGTCTTGCAAAACGGGTGGACTGAAGGGATTTGTCATCCGCATCTCTGTGGGGTCCATCAGCTTCTGACAAAAGGAGGCACAGTTATATATGTGGCCTTTTGGTCTGGGACACAGGCGATCCGCGTACGAAGAAGAGTAGATTTGATCAGGCCCAAGTAAGACCGAGTTCAATCAACCCGTGACCGTGTGGCCCTCTTTTATCCATGTGTTATATATCCGTGCTGTCCATCCGATCCAGATCATAGGTGGACCACACCACAGGAACGAGTGGTTATTGAACATCCACAAAAACTTTCTAGGGCCCATCGTAATGTTTATTTCCCATCTAACCCATTGATAAGGTCACACGAATCACGTAAATATCAGTTTGATCCAAACTCTTATAACTCACAAGCTTTCAATTATCCTTGTTTATTGGTTGTGTGGTTCACCTTAATCTTGGAAATGCTTTATTTTCAGAGCCATGCCAAAAAATGAGCTTTTAAAACTGATGGACGGCCTGGATATACAAAACATACATCGAAATGGGTCCCACGGTCATGGCCAGATCGAAATCGTGTTACCCGGCCTGGCCGAATCCACTCCCTCCAAAAGTAGGCCCTGTATGCTCATTAAATGAGGTTCAGTGTTTCTGTTTTTTTTTGTCGTTGATTTGTTTCTCGAACTGTCGCTAGCGTGAACTATTTAATTCCTTTATCTCAAAAATGGATTAGTACCAACTGTCAGGCGAACCATGACACAACGAACAGTGGTGATTGACAATTAAAAACTTCTCGAGGCAATAATACTTTGGGATAAATCTTGTTGGAGAAAAATGTGTCGGTCTCAGGTAAAGTCCCGAGGTTCGTAGGAGAGTAGGTCGGCTTTGCCGACACTGCTTGAAGAAACCGAGACAACACTGACGGGGCAGACGGCGGGCCGTCAGGTGTAAGCAAAGACGAGTAAATTCGCTCTGTCAGTGTGATAACCTCGCCTGCCTCACCCCACTGAAGGTCGGGCGTGTGAAAGCCATTTAACCGATAGAGTAAAGATCCCTTCAGGGAGTTAATTCTGTCGGGCTCGGCTCAGGACCCGACCTCCTGCATCGGCCGAGACTCCCCCGGTGTCGGTCATGACTTGGCCGAGACTCCCTCGTTGTCGGTCGAGATCCAACCGAGACAGGTAATGACGGAGCAAGGACAGATGCAGATCTACGAAAATCCAGGGATGTTGATAGCGGATCCCGAGATTCTCGGGATCCTAAGCGATCCCAGGAGAAGAATCCTCCGAAGATAAGGATTGACGGCTTGTATAAATCTCTAAGCTTGGAACAGTAAAAGGTACGCAAATACTAACTGAGAAAAGCTCTGAGCCAGAGACGAGATTACTGACTTAAGCATCGGAGGTTCCCCGGCCCTAGCCAGGGTTCCCTTGACATTGTTTCTGTGCAGGTGAAGGAGGGTCCGTCGCGAAGGGAAACCGTCCCAAAAAACACTGCAACAGTTTGGCGCCGTCTGTGGGAAACGGACAAAAAGCCGCTTTCTCCAACCATTCAAATGGCAAGAACAAGAAGGACGAACCCAGATGAAGTGAGGGAGGCCGCCGCTAGCGTCGCTCAGGGAGCTCCCCCGGCAGCGCCGCCTGCGACTACAAGCCAGCCCAACCACGGGAACGCATACCTGGATCGTGAGGTTTAGGAAATGCGTTCCGAGATGGCCACCATGAAACACATGCTGGAACAACTGTGCAACCAGCAGATGCAGCGACAAGAGTCGACGCCAGCTCATCCACCCGCATCCGTAGCGCAGCCGCCCGCGCCACCGTCTCCTAGACGACCGAGTCAGCCCCGAGAACCAAGTCACCCGGCACCTGCTCGTTCGGCAACAGCAGTTCTGCCTCCCTCTGACCTAAGGCATAGAATAGATCAGAGGAGGCGTAGTCGGCTACCGGCAGACGCTGAAGAAACGGCAGAGAGCGCCGAACCCTGGAAGGCCGACATGCAGGACTTCAAAAACGAAGTCCGAGAGAAGATGGCGAAGGAAATGGCAGATATAAAGCATGGTCGGAACTCAGATCCGACCAAACACGAAGAAAAAGCCTCTCCGTTCGTGGACGAGGTAATGCGGGCCCGCTTGCCGGAAAGGTTCCGCTTACCCCAGATTACTCCATTTTCTAGGAAGACCGATCCTACAGAGCATCTTGAATGCTTCAGGACTTACATGGAATTGCACGACGCTTCAGATGCTGTTATGTGCCGAGCGTTTTCTCTGACCTTGACGGACGTTGCCCGACTTTGGTTTAAGCAACTGAAACCCGGGTCAATAAAGTCGTTCGCCGAACTCAGCGACGCCTTCCTCAGCAATTTCATTGGCGGAAAGAAGAAACTGAAACCTCCCGCGCATCTGAACAACATAGTTCAGAGGGAAGGAGAATTACTCAAGGACTACATTAAACGCTTCAATTTCGAGTCTCTCCAGGTTCGAAAACATTCTGAGGAAACGGCACTCAACGCTCTCATGCAGGGAGTCAGAGACAAGCCTTTTCTGGCATCGCTGGATAAAAACCCGCCTGATACTTTGGGCGAGTTTATGGTTAGGTCGGACAAATACGCCGATGCGGAGGAAACGCGACTCCTAAGAGAAAAAAACCAGAACACGAAGCCTTCGGCAAAAGAGTCGGCCAAAAAGGGAGCCGACTCGGCCGGAGGGAAGAACCGAAAAGACGACCGGGACCAAGACGACAGCAGGTCAGGGAAGAGACCCGACAGGAAATTCTATGCATATACCCCGCTGAACAAATCTCCTGAACAAGTGCTGATGGAGATCAAAACCGAGGGCTTCGTCAACTGGCCTCTAAAAATGCGAGGGAATCCTGGTCGTCGGAACAAGGACAAGTATTGCCACTACCATCGCGATCACGGTCACAACACGAGTGACTGCTATCATCTGAAGGACGAGATTGAGCGGCTGATTAAAGAAGGCCGGCTAAGAGAACACACGGCTGGGACCGACGCCGTCGCGGGACCGAGTGTAAACCGGCCCCAGGAAGAAATTCGAACGATTGTCGGGGGTCATCGAGGAGGCGGGGATTCGCATAATGCCCAAAAAAACCACGCCAGAAGCCTCGAACGCCCCGAGTCCGAGGTTCTCCTGCTATCTCGGCCTCCCAAAGAGAAAAAACGAGAGAAGTATTGCATCTCGTTTACTGAAGAAGATGCTCGAGGCATCCATCATCCTCACGATGATGCGCTAGTGGTCACCCTCACCATCGCGAACAGAAAGGTGTTCCAGATACTGGTGGATACAGGGTCATCAGCGGACGTCCTATTCACTACAGCATTCGATAAAATGGACATAGGTCGGTCGGTACTACGGCCTGTCCGGACGCCGCTCATCGGTTTCTCGGGCGGACAGGTACTCCCAGAAGGAATCGTCTCGTTGCCACTCACCGCGGGGACTGCGCCCCACCAAAGGACCGGGATGGTCGACTTCCTGGTCGTGGACCAACCTTCAGTGTACAACGCCATCCTCGGCCGACCGTCTCTCAGCCTCCTTCAGGCCATAGTGTCTACCTACCACCTCTCCATGAAATTCCCGACTGAATCTGGAGTAGGGGTGGTGAAAGGAGACCAGCAAGAGTCTAGGAAGTGCTACGCCACCGCAGTAAAAACCCCGACAGAAATTTCGATGATCGAATCACTGGACCCGCGTATCGGATTGCACGAGCGGGGAGAACCGCTGGAAGAGCTCATCTCGGTGCCGTTAACCGAGACGGACGTTTCAAAAGTAGTCCGAATCGGCTCATCCTTGAGCCTGCCTCTTAGAGAACAAATAATTACTTTGCTTCGGAGGTATGCCGATGTCTTCGCTTGGAGTCACGAAGACATGCCTGAGATTGATTCCTCAGTCATGACGCACCGGCTCAACATCGACCCGACCTACAGGCCCATCCGGCAGAAACGTCGACCTCTCGGCCCGGAGAGATACACTATCATAGGAGAGGAGGTCGGCAAGCTTCTTAAAGCTAAGTTTATCGAAGAGGTGTACTATCCGGAATGGGTAGCTAATGTCGTGCTAGTGAAGAAAGCTAATGGGAAGTGGCGAGTCTGTATAGACTATACGGACCTAAACAAAGCCTGCCCCAAGGATAGCTTCCCTCTTCCTCGTATCGACCAGTTGGTTGATAGTACGGCGGGTCATGAATTGCTCAGTTTTATGGACGCCTATTCAGGTTATAATCAAATTGTAATACATGAAAATGACAAATCAAAAACTGCCTTTGTCACCGACAAAGGCCTTTATTGTTACCGAGTGATGCCATTTGGGTTAAAGAATGCCGGAGCAACTTATCAGCGGTTGGTGAACAAAATGTTCTCCAAGCAAATTGACCGAACGATGGAAGTTTATATTGATGATATGCTCGTCAAGAGCAAACAGGTATCCGACCATGAGAAAGACTTGGAGGAAATGTTTTCAATTCTGCGTAAGTATAAAATGAAGCTAAACCCTAGCAAGTGCGAGTTCGGTGTGAGCTCAGGAAAGTTCCTCGGTTTCCTCGTTAGTCAGCGAGGAATCGAAGCAAACCCAGAGAAGATCAAAGCCTTACTCGAAATGGAGTCTCCCAGAACTATCAAAGACGTTCAACGGTTAACTGGAAGAGTGGCCGCGCTCAATCGCTTCCTTTCCTGAGCCACAGACAAGTGTCTCCCGTTCTTCAAGCAATTGAAGGGACGACAGACTATGATGTGGACGGAGGAATGTGAGAGAGCGTTTCGAGAATTAAAGGTTTACCTCGGATCTCCACCGCTATTATCGAAGCCCGAGCCTGGTGAAGTGTTATTGTTATACTTGGCCGTGTCTGAAGCTGCGGTAAGTTCAGCGTTAATACGCGAGAGTCAAGGGAAGCAGCTGCCAGTCTACTACGTTAGCAAAGCCTTGTTGCCCGCTGAGACAAGGTATCCTCAGCTTGAGAAAGTAGCCTTCACCCTAGTAGTTTCATCACGACGCCTTCGGCCATATTTTCAGGCCCACACCATCGCCGTTGTGACCGACCTACCACTCCGCCAGGTTCTCCAAAAGTCGGAAGCCTCTGGCCGACTTACAAAGTGGGCAGTCGAATTAAGCGAGTTTGACATACATTACCGGCCCAGGGCTGCTTTAAAAGGACAGGCCGTCGCCGATTTCCTTGTCGAAGTAGTTCCTAATCCCGATAATCCGCCCGAACCAGAGGGAATTAATGTACCCGAGGGTCCCTCTTCTCTCGGGCCTACACCTTGGAAGCTATTTGTCGACGGCTCGTCCAACTCGAAGGCAAGCGGGGCAGGGGTAGTATTAGAAACTCCCGATCAAACTTGTATGCAGTATGCCTTGCGACTCGACTTTCAAGCGTCCAACAACACAGCAGAATACGAAGCTTTATTACTAGGCCTCAGACTAGCCGCGAGCCTGGGCGCGACCCATTTGAGCGTTTTCAGCGACTCACAATTGGTTGTTAACCAAGTTTCCGGTGTCTATCAGACTCGGAAAGAACAGTTAAAGGCGTATATGGAGAAGGCTAAAGAATTGATCAGCGGATTCCAGAAGTGTGAAATAATTCGAATACCGAGAACCGACAACGCCAAAGCCGACCTATTAGCAAGGCTGGCCTCAGCAGACGAGAAAGACATACCTCGGTCAGTTCCAATTGAACATGTCCCTGAACCCAGTGTGAACGAGCCGACCGTCTCGGTCCTGTTTCCAATCGATCCGGCGGCCGCTTGGTTCGACCCGCTAGTCCGCTACCTTAACAATGGTGAACTGCCAGAAGATCGCGCCGAGGCACGGCGGTTAAAAACCCGAGCCTCGCGCTACACTGTCCTCAATGGGATTCTGTATAAAAAAGGCTTTCATACTCCTCTACTAAGGTGCGTCGACTCCCAAGAAGCCGACTATGTCTTACGGGAGATACACGACGGAATATGCGGAAACCATTCGGGGGGACGCTCGCTTGCCAACAAAGTATTGCGGCAGGGATATTATTGGCCGACCATACAACATGACTCCAAACGATTCGTACAAAGGTGTGACAAGTGTCAGCGGTTCGCAGTGATCCCGAGACAACCCCCCGAGGAGCTGACTCCAATGTCGGGACCCTAGCCTTTCGCGCAGTGGGGAATAGACATAATCGGGCCCTTTCCATTGGGGAAGGGCCAAACTAAGTTTGCCGTGGTGGCGGTGGACTACTTCACGAAGTGGGCCGAAGCAGAACCGTTGGCAAAAATTACCGAGCAAAAGGTCACGAGTTTCCTATGGAAAAATATCATATGTCGGTTCGGAATACCCCGGACGATAGTAACAGACAATGGCAGGCAGTTCGATAACAGACAATTCCGGGAGATGTGCGGCAACCTCGGCATTCGTAATGTATACGCCTCACCTCATCACCCTCAGACGAATGGACAGGTCGAGGCGATCAACAAAATCATAAAGCAGCATCTCCGGACAAGACTCGACGAGGCAAAGGGAGCATGGGCCGAAGAACTTCCGAATATACTGTGGGCTTATCGAACCACGGCACGAACCGCGACGGGAGAAACCCCCTTCTCTCTATGTTATGGCGCGGAAGCGGTCGCGCCGGTCGAGATCGGTATCGGTTCAGCCCGAGTCAACTTATATGATGAACGAGAGAACGGTGAACTCCTCTCTTTTGCACTAGATTCGTTAGAAGAAAGAAGAGAAAAGGCACGACTGAAAGTGATGGCTCGACAGAGACAGGTGTCTCGGTTTTATAATCGTCGAGTAAAAGTCCGACGATTCCGAACTGGGGACATGGTCCTCCGAAGGACCTTCCCAAACACTAAGGAAATTGGGTCGGGTACGTTGGGCCCGAACTGGAAAGGCCCCTATGTCGTCTCAGGCATCATCCGACCTGACACCTACCAGCTGGAAGACCTGAACGGGCAGCCGTTGCCTCATCCTTGGAACGCCGAGAATCTTAAAGTTTATTATCCGTAAGATACAATCACTCTTACTGCAATTGAAGATGACTGAATAAAAGCTCTATTTCATTTAAGTACCCAATGTCAGGCCAGTTACAGAAAGTCAGTTACAAAAATTTTGATTACAAAAAAAAAAATATATACAATCTTAAGAGGCGCCCGAGGGACCGGCTTCGTCGGCAGCAGCAACGGCAGCGTCTCCTTCTGCGGCGTCGCCCTCGGCAGTCTCGGCAGGAGGACTGTCAACCTCGAAAGCAGAGAGGTCGAGCTCAGGGAAGGCCGCCCTCATTTCTAGAACGCAGGCCTTGTAGCCGCCTTGGTAAAGGTGGTCCCTTTCTTCCTCAAATTTGGTAGACTCGAGGAAGGCCTCTACAGCTCGGTCTCGCTCCTCCTGGGCTCGACGCGTCTCTCCCTGGGCCTCCCGAACAAGCTCGCCGGCCTCGGCCTTCGCGCGAGCGAGGGCGCCATCGCATTCGCCGTGAACCTGGCGAAGAAGCCGCTCCCTCTCCTCGGCCTCTTGAAGGAGCAGAGTAAGGCGAGCATTGTCGGCCTTCACGCCTTCGAGAGCCGCGCGGGCGTCAGCGGCCATCTTCCGGGCGATAGAAAGATCGCCGGTCATGATGCCGATTCGGCCCTCGGCGATCTCCCTGCGGCCCTCAGCCTCGGCCGCGACCCTCTTCGCAGTCTCTGCCTCGGACGCTAGTTTCTGAGTGGCGACCAGCTCCGAGCTTGCCTTAACGAGGCAAGGCGCCAGCTGCAATACAGAGACAGTTAGTCGCCTTGAAAAATTCAGACAAAAAGCAACACGAGAACGAAGAAGATTTTACCTCAAAAAGCAGCCTTGCCGCATGCCCGAGGGTCTGGGCCGTCGGAGCGTTGTAGTAGTTGGCAAAGTCTCTCTCGCTCCCGTGGGCAAGCGCCCAAGGCACCATCCCCGCAATAATCTTCGAGAAGGGGGACTCCGCCTGAGTCATCTCCCTTCTCGGGGACTCTTCGCGAAGGACCTCCCTCGGCCCTGAGACCTCCCCTGCGGCGGGCCCCGACTCAGGTGCCGCCTGAGTGATTGGGTGGATAGGCCCTGTCTCCTCGGCCCTTTCATCAGGGTCAGAGAGGACGACCACCTGGGGAACGGCGGGCACGGCAGCAGGTGGAGCGACCGTGTCCTTCCCCTTGCCCGCGATCTTCTGCTGCTTTGAGGGTCGGGACCCAGACAGCAGAGTCGATCTTAGGGGAGCCTTCACCTTGGAAACAGGCTTCAAAGAGGGTCGGGGCTCGGCCATGCTTTCTGGGGTAGGTCTCAAAATTGGGCGAGCTTCGGGGAGATCTGCAACAACGAATGTAAAGGTTAAACAAGCAAACCAAAAACCAAGGAGACAAGCATAAGGAAGAGCGAATTACCTGAAACGAACGAGTCAAGACCGGCAAGGTGAAGACGCTCGGGTTGCAGGAGCAACTTCCAAGATCGCTCCGCCGCGCTCAGCTTCTTCAACTCTCTTATCCGAGTCAAAGCCCCGGACTCGAGCTTCCCCCTACTCTTTAAGATATCTGTAAGACACGGAAGAGTACAGATCAGTGGAAGATAATATATAAAAGGAGGATAAGAAAAAGGGTGAGCCGAGGCGCCGAGTCACCTGCTCTACAGAACGTGCGGGATACTTGAGGCTCGTACGGCCACGAGTCGGCCGACTCCCACCGACCGCACGCCCAAAACCACCTCTCCTTCCAGAACTTGTTCGAGGTAGGTGGGTCGGTTATTAGAGATCCTCCCTTGCCTCTCCACGCACTTAGGAAGTATAGGCCAGGGAAGTTGGGGTTTGGTCGGACTTGATACAAGTAGAGGAACTCATCTACCGTGAGAGAAGGTTGTTCTAGCTCGGACCAAAGCACGGCACACCCGAACAAGTTCCTCCACGCGTTTGGGACGATTTGGCCGGGGGCTATTTTGACTCGAGAGAGGAAGTCACGGGCAATGGGCTGGAGTGGCAGGCGCAGGCCGCACTGCATCGAGACTTGGAAAATTGCGACCATCCCTGCGGGGGGATGGTCGGGAAGGTCACCCGGACGAGGCAGATGAAGGATGACCGAATCAGGCACATGGTAACCAGCCCTGATTCGGTTTAAATCGGACTCGGTGAGGGTAGAAGCTACGAGACCGCTGGGCTCGTCTCCTTCTCCTTTCGAAGACGATCCAGAAGCCTCCGCAGTTCGCGTCATAGGGTATGGAACGACCATTCCTTCACCTGTGACCAAATCTTCCTCTCCCTCTCCCTCCTCGTCCTCCATCTGGTCCGCCCACGGGTTAGGTCTCCCTGGACGAGTCACCAGAGATGTCCCGCCACTTGATGGACCTGTCTGGGCGGGATGCTCAGCCGAAGGGCTGCCGGTTTCTCTGACAAGCCGAAATGCGGCGTCAGCTCTGACGGCGAACTCCGTCAACAGAGATGGTGGGTCTGTAATATCCCAGAGGTGTTGGGACACGCCCTCGTCCACTGACATTTCTTCCCGAGGGCTTTGAGAGCCGTGTGCGGCCATTAAAGCTAATTAAAGGAGAAGGGGAAGACTAAAGACTCACCAAAGGGATCGACGGTGATTGCAAGGAATGGCTGACGAGGAAAAACGCGACAGCGGAGGAGAGGAAGAAGAGAGCGAAAATTCAGATACGGGCGGGAGGAAGGAGGACGAAAACAAAGTTCGAACCGTCCTCCCGCCCGGGCTTTTTATAGCCGTGCCACGTAGGCGGGTCATTATGGCGGAGGCGAAGCGACGTTCGCCTCGGCTCCCCCTTTCGACGCGTGGCGACTGTTGATTGATTGCGCTGAAATCGTGACCACGCGTCTGCCAGTTATACGCGGACGGAGCGAGTTGACGGCTGGCCGCACGTGCGACCTTGGAAGGCGCAACGACGCACGCTAAGAACGACTCAAAGAACATTAAATACCCCATGATTGTCTCGGATGCTAACGCGAACCGACCGATAAAATCGTGCTCCTTGCTGCCATAGATGGCACCAGAAGCAGGGGGCTCACTGTTGGGGAAAAATGTGTCGGTCTCGGGTAAAGTCCCGAGGTTCGTAGGAGAGTAGGTCGGCTTTGCCGACACTGCTTGAAGAAACCGAGACAACACTGACGGGGCAGACGGCGGGCCGTCAGGTGTAAGCAAAGACGAGTAAAGTCGCTCTGTCAGTGTGATAACCTCGCCTGCCTCACCCCACTGAAGGTCGGGCGTGTGAAAGCCATTTAACCGATAGAGTAAAGATCCCTTCAGGGAGTTAATTCTGTCGGGCTCGGCTCAGGACCCGACCTCCTGCATCGGCCGAGACTCCCCCGGTGTCGGTCATGACTTGGCCGAGACTCCCCTGGTGTCGGTCGAGATCCAACCGAGACAGGTAATGACGGAGCAAGGACAGATGCAGATCTACGAAAATCCAGGGATGTTGATAGCGGATCCCGAGATTCTCGGGATCCTGAGCGATCCCAGGAGAAGAATCCTCCGAAGATAAGGATTGACGGCTTGTATAAATCTCTAAGCTTGGAACAGTAAAAGGTACGCAAATACTAACTGAGAAAAGCTCTGAGCCAGAGACGAGATTACTGACTTAAGCATTGGAGGTTCCCCGGCCCTAGCCAGGGTTCCCTTGACATTGTTTCTGTGCAGGTGAAGGAGGGTCCGTCGCGAAGGGAAACCGTCCCAAAAAACACTGCAACAAATCTTACATTTGTGTTTTTTTTTAATTAAGGGTTTATTATTATTATTATTATTATTATTTTCAGGTTAGATGGAAAATAAACATTTCGGTAGGAATTAAGAAGTTTTTATTGGTGTTTTTAAGTGGCTACTGTTTCGCGTGGTGTAGTCAGGCTGAGAGTTGGATATGCTTTATTTATGGGAACTCGCACAAAAACTTGGCTTTAAAAGCTGATGGACTACGTGGATATACAACGAATCCATCAAAGTAGGCCCTACGGTCAGGTAAGCACCCACTACGTTGTTACGACCTATCCGGTCCCATCAGAACCGGTCAAAATTCTGGGAAGCTGCTACGAGGGGAGGATGCATCTAATGTATGGCTTGGATGTCGCACGTATGTGCAACTTTGGCATTTGCAATGCTCGTGCAGATGAGTTCTAGGCATGACACGTGCATGCAACTTGTTTGTACTTTCAAAGCGGGGCCGTTGTTCAACCGTTCATATACTGCGCCACCTATTGAACGGTTGGGAATGCTCATCCTGGAGATTTCTAACTCATAGACTAAACATGGTGGGGCCGGTCATATCAATTGTTTGGACCACTGAAAGATGGGCCCGACCTATTGAAACTAAAAGCAGGCACAATAAGGTACCAACATTCGGTTGGTGCATTTTATAATTCATATCGGAACTTATAGCTTAAAACGGGACCCACCCTTTAATTGTCAAAACGCGAAATTAACTAATATCCATCCATTGATTATATTGAATGGGCCTGCCGTGGTCCACAAATGGATGGACAAGGCTATCAAAGCATTTCTGTAACCTTCTATTTTTAGAGGCTCTTTAGATTCTACTACAATAAACATTTTCTCCAAGATATATAGTTTCACATGAAAGCCATCTACATTTCATCGCCCATGAATCTGGCCCGTCCAAATTATGTTAATGTGTACCACCGGCCCCACCTGAACAGCGAACAAATCAGCTTCGTGGGCCATCTAATGAGCCGTTCGGATATCACATGCTTGTGGCATGACCATGTGTATTGTGACTGCGGATTCACGGGCCGGGCTATTCAAACGTGTGGGCTTGGGCGCGGATTGGATACATTACTGACAAAGTTAGTAGCCAAATCGCTATGAAGTGACGTCACCAAGCCCTGTGGACCCCACCATTCCATACCGTCCAACCATTTTTATAGATCGTTTTATGGGATTACAGAGAGAATAACATAGACCTAAATTTCAAGCTGACCCCACCATAGAAAATAGTGGGGACAGTAACATCCACCGTTCAAAACTTCTTAGGGGCCACGGTAGTTTCCAATCAAGCTGATGTTTTTCTTATCACTTCATCTATCTCTATGTTAACTTATGAATAGGTTGGATCTTAAAAATATATCACAGTGGGCTCTATAAATGTTTCAATGGTGGGTGTGACTGCTCTCAAGGTTTTCTGTGGTGTTTCCACTTGAATTTAGATCTATTTAATTCTCTTTGTAATGTCATAAAACGATCTCTAAAAATGGTTGGACGGGATGGATAAAACACATGCATCATGTGGGGTCCACAGAGCTTGGTGACGTCACTTCAGTACGGATTTGGCTACTGAACTTGTCAATATTCAACCCGCACCCGGGTTTCTGGTAGCGGATTGCGTACTGAGTAACTCAGTACCCTTAGCGTACTGAGTAAACTCTGTGAGCCCACCTTAATTCATACTATTTATCCAACCCGTTCATCCATTTTACCAAATAATTTTAGGGCTTTATCCTAAAATTAAACTTAGAAAAAGATCGACTGGACCACACCAACGTAAAAAGTGTGAATTGAACTTCTACCGTTGAAAAGTTCTTAAGGGGCCACAGAAGTTTTAGATCAAGCTGATATTTATTTATTTTTCCTTCATCTATTTCTGTTTGATCTTATTAACTGGTTGGATGAAAAATAAACATTACTGCGTGCCTCAGAAAGGTTTCAACGGTGGAAACCAATACTTCTACTGTTTCATGTGGTATGGTCCAGTTAAGGTGTGGATATATTTCAATTTTGATCTCAACACCTAAAATGATCTCTAAAAACGGATGGACGGCGTGGATAAACTAAATGCATTCACGGTGTGCCCAACAGAGTTTACTCAGTACGATAAGAGCGTACTGAGCAATCCGATTTCGTATATCATGTCACATGTCACATGTAGGTGGGGTCTTGTACGCAGTTCGTTACAATCAATTTCTACAACTGCGGTTGTGGGGCCCATCTTGATATATGGCTTAAATCCACTCCGTTGATAAGATGCACCCCTTAAATTCCTATCCATATCCAAAAAATCACGCTAATCCAAAACGCAGGTGGGTAACACCACATGAAAATGTTAGGATTGGAACACCTGCCATTCAATCCTTTAAGATTGTGCACCGGGCCCCATGTGTTTTGTATATACGATCCAATCCATTTGTAGGACGGATAGACATCCTGAAATTCGGGCCCATCCAAAGTTCAGGTGGGTCATACCACGTGACTTTGTTTTAAGCACCGTTTTACATGGTACAGCTCACGTGACCCTTGGATCAGACTGCTCTTAGGAATCCAAGGAGAACGTAAGCGGGCCCACGAGATAGACAGAGCTGATGTAATTCGAACATCAAGGTAGGCCCCACACATGTAGTTATACAATAAGCTTATTCTACAGCCATTGTAGAGGAACCAATGAAGTCGAATCTTTCTGTAGTTATCCGGCTTTTCAGGGCTCCCGTTGATTTGCCATCTTGCATATGTTGATTTGCCATCGTGCATTCCGATGCAATTCAAAATAATTCTATAACAAGTGTCTACGATTAACGGTGCTGATTGCAGCATCCAATCCCTTTCACAAAAATAGTGAATGGTTGGCAGAGATCTCTAACACATTAACCATTCTCCAAAGTCACAAAAGTCAAAAGAACAAGCCTTCCTTTTACATGATAAGGGCATGTTTGTCTTTTTTCAAGTAGGTTAACAACAGGGAATCGTCAGCTCAAGACTGATGTCTGACGTGGCACCTTTCATCAAGGCGGAGATTTTAATCCCAAGGTTAAAAAAAGAAAAGGTAGGCATTTTGGTAATTCGATGGTTGCATGTGAAGTCAGGGGCAATTCCGGAAATAAAGAAAGTGTACCTGACAGAGTAGTTGACATTTGAAGCGTGGCAGAGATTTTCTACATTTGCTTTTTTGCCCTAATCCAATGCCCTGACTTTTCACTATCTACGGTTGGCAGAGATTCTTAGCTTTTCGTGCGCTTTCTTAAAACTAAAAACAGAGCCGAGATTTGATACTCCGGAAAAGTATGGCGGTTGATACGCATGCGCTTAAAATTATACACGTGGAATACATTAACTCCCATTAAATAGGTTAAATTGTTGAACTCACCGGTTGCTGAGTCACAGTCATGAATTATCACGATATCAGATTGGTTAAACAATCTTATCAACTGAGCTTATTTGTTAAAATAGGACCGTTGGATGTTTTCAGTTTTAACGGTCCAATAAATGTCCACCAATCTGACAGTCACACTCTCAAATGAGAGTGAAATCTTTTCTTAATCATAAAAGGACAGTTTTGTTTGAATTTCTGTATGCTTTGCTACCTATGCAATTTCTAAATGTCTGCGTGTCATCTGCTATCCACCACCAGAGTACGGAAGCGGAGGCTTTTTCTTACACTTAGGTTATTTTGGTAAATTTTCTTTTAGAGAGGGAGGGTGAGAGAAAAGTTGTCTTGGCTGTTTTGTACAAATATCGAAAAGCATGTCCTTAACTAGATTTTACCACGGCAGAGTTTGATAGATGATACGCAGGCAAGTAAAAGTCACGTGAAGATTGTATACGTGGCATGTCAACATTCAATTTAAACCGTCCAAATTATGTTTGTAAGTTATAGCAAAAGAAAAAATAATTTTATTTGATTGTTTTACTATCAGATTGGTGGACGCTTATTGGACGGCTAAGAATGAAGATATCCAATGGCTTTATTTCAAAAAACAAGTGTCCGAATCTAGACGTTAGGATTATTCCACCAATCGAATATTTGGCATTTACCATATCACTTTAGGTTACTACATGTGCTTGCGCATCCAGCGTCTACTCAGCCAGAGTAGAAAAAGGTATTGATTTCTACGACCATGATCAGAAGTATAAACTGCAGATGTGGACCAGTTTGGGAACGTTTATCAAGCTTTTATCCTCTTCAACTTCCTGAATGTTGACCGTTGTTAGACGGACGGACGGTTCGATTGATATGCCACCATGCCATCTCTGCTCAAAATAATGGCTCTACCATATTCGGGTTTTATCGGGTTTCTCCATGTACATCTTATGTTTTTGGTGATCCGGAGTGTTGGTTTATGGGCCACCACGTGGATAGACCACGTGTCCAAAAGAAGGGTGAATTGGTCGTAGCCATGTGACGGCGTCCAGATCAGCAGATACGTTCACATTTCTCATCTGTAGGTCCACCGATTCAATGGCTTGGATGGTCCGATCAGTGTAATTTTTGACCTATGGAACTTTCAATGTTGGCCCACTCTAGGATCCCACTGCACGTGCCCCATGATATCTTTGTGGCCAATAACAAGGCCCATCTCACGTGTGGAAGAAATGAGAGGACACTTTTAAATAAATGGCACGGTTATGGACCCGTGGTCAACCCCATCCGCTCATGCGCTGAATGTGAGTTGTTGGCCACTCTTTTTCAACCGTCCATCTATTTCCTTAGATGCGTGATCCACCAGACGAGTGTACACTGGCATTTGGGACTGGTTGCAGACTAGGTGGTGTGGCTGCATGATAAACAACCTGGATCTTACACTTCTGCTATCCTGGCACGTATGGGGATGGGGAGGCTCCAGTTGCACGAACCTCTAGGCAAGGTGTCCTCGTGCGGCGTGAAAACTGCTACAATCACATACACATGAGACAGAAATGTCATTGGGCAATCTCGGCCGTTCAGACCACGATTGGGCCAGAATTCAGGCCCGTATGGCTTCTGTCATAAGATCTGGGGATTCACGTTCAGATCTGCTGGCTGGCGTGGGCCTCTACTTTGCCCACTAAATGATGTTCTGGGCTGATGCAAGCACTGGGCCTGGCTGTTTGACAACCCTAATCAGGTGGGGTCTAAAATGGGATTGGTTTGATATGAAAAGAGGTCTGGCCCACTACAATATCAAAGTGGGCGAATCTCGGCCATCGAATCTACCAATCTAATTGTGATCGAGTGCGAGTGTTGTCTATCTAGAATCACAGTCTGACCAAAGCACACGTGAAAACGGGTCTAGTTTCCTTGCAAATAATAGTCTAATGAGGACTAGGGCCAGATTGTGGGCCGACCTCATCTGATTTCTGGGCCTTGGACTATAAGGTAGGAAAAAGATATTCTAAGCTGCTCTATTTTAAGAAATCTACAGATTGCTCGGGTTTTCAATTTCCACCGAATCTCCCACGTGAGAATGCAACGGTCACGATTCAGTTGAAAAGGGCAAGGATGAGGCGGTAGGATCTTCCAATTAGTGGGAGTGGACCATCGTATCAACGGTTTGATCACTAAACCATGGGACCCACCTGTATGAAGCTATGGTTCAGTTAGCTAGACTATTGGTCGGATGAGATAGACAGCTGATGGGTACTGGCTCGTCAAGATTGGAAGATCCTTACCTTTTGATGGGTGGACCTACTAAAGACGGTGAACAGAACGGTCCATATATGAAGGGAAATAGTTCCACAAGCAAAGGGTTGAAGTATTGCAATGTGGGAGGTTTTTGATTGTCCCCCATCCAGGGGGAGGCCCATCTTAAGAACGGTTGGGATCATAGCTTAAAAGCATTAAACTCGGCTCAACTCCAAACATAGATGACTCAAGTTGACTCAAAAACTAGGGTGAGTTTCTCGAGAACGCGTACGAGTTTTTCTGAGTTTTTCTATTTCAGGTATACGCTAGTAACGCTACAATGCTCTCGTGATGAAAGCAAGTCTTCCTCTAATTATTGAATACTAGAGTATAGTAAAAAAGCAACTTTACAAAAGAAAACAATTCGGTCACACCACAGCTCCAGCAAACCTTCCTACGAATGTCACTTGACCAGAATGATAAGAGGCGTTGTGAACTCTTATATATGTGGCATGATACAATCGGCTAACGTTATCGCTGTTTCCATTCTATATGACACCTACACACACGAATATCTTTATACAAGGCAATGTTGTCTTAACATGGTTTTAGTTTTGAATCCTTCTACTTCTGCCCAACCCCACTATTGAGCGTCTAGAGTTTACCATAGTACACTTTGTAGTAGTGTAAATATCTACTACCCACCTTTGTTGGATCCCTGATCAACTAAGTTCTTACTTAAAAGATCAAATTACAGTTAGCATCATCCACCTCAATTATTTGTCCATTTTATCGATCACAAGCATTTCTCTTTTAGTTAATTCTTTGCTTATTTTATTTCCTTGCTGATTGTACCAATTTTTATTATAAATTAATAAAATCCATGATTGAACCTTCAATTTATTATTGCATTGTTTAGAAACCTGAAGCCTGCGATCGTCGTTAAAAGAAAAGTCTTTAGCTCAAAATAAAAAGAACCTATTTAGAAGGACTAATCCCCTCATTCTAAATCTTTTGATCAGTATAACATTGGCTGCTGGTAGGGCTGTTCTCGGCTCGAGTCAGCTCGGATTAACTCGGCTTGAATATCGATTCAAGCTGAGCCAAGCTAATTATTTGAAGCTCGAGTTGAGTTCAAGCCAAGTTCGACTAGGGGGCATTTCAATTCGACTTGACTCAAAATTCGACTTGTAGTGCGAACTCAAGCTCGACTCGGCTCGATTAATATATATATATATTATATTAATATAAGTTTTAAGTTTAAAATTTTTTTTTAAATAAAATAAAATAAAACAAACAAACCTTAGAGTCTGTACCCGACTGCACGCACCCCCTTTCCCTTTCTTCTCTTTCTCTACCCACTGTCAGCCGCACGCCCGCCCGGATCGCCACCACTAGGTTTCCTCATCCGATTCGAAACTTTGTTTGATTTTTTCATCGGGTTTTCCTTTGATTCTCTTAAGATTTTTAAATTTTTCATCAATGGAGGAGGATCAAGAATAAAATCCATTATTCTCTCATCCAACAAGCTCGAGTTCAACTAGAGGTAAACTTGACTCGACTCGAACCACTAGCTCGACTCGAACTCGACTCGACAACTTTGGCAAACAAGCCAAACTTTAATGTTGAGCTTGAGGCCAAGCTCGAACTCAAGCTCGAACTCGAGTAAATCATGAATAAGCCGAGCCGAGCTTGGCCCACCTCGACTCGGCTCGGCTCAATGCCTACCTCTTGCGGCTGGCAATTAGATCAATTTTCATAGATTTGATCCTATGGCTAATTTGGCACTTGGGGTTGCAAGTGTTTAATCAAACTTGAGTCCAATATAACTCTTGCATGCCCAAGACTATCTTAATTGCATGCGTTTGATTAAATACAAATTGTTCATTAACTTTGGCATGTCCAATGGGTTAAATGTAACTAGGGGTGTACATCGAGTCGAACCGAGTCGAGTTGGCCTCAGCTCGACTCGGGTTGGCCACTAGCTGACCTCAGCTCGAATTCGGCTCGGTTCGGTCCTCGAGTTTGATTGGCCAGCTTAGCTCGGTTCGATTAGCAGTTCGGGCAAGTTCGAGTCGAGTTCACCTGCGCCACATTTTCACAAACACATGTACTACACCTTCAAAATCTCACTGTATTGAAGACAACGGCAATATTTTTACAAATATTTTATCAAACACCATCTAAGCAACATAAAAAATTAAGGGAAAAAAAAAGGTATTGGTTTCATATAAATACCTTCCTTGCCACCAACCACACTTCATTGGGTCATTTCATCAAACACTTGGTGAGCAAGATCAATATCAAAAGGAGGAAGACCGAGGTTAGTGCCTGAGAGAGGAGGGAGAGACTAGAAAGAGAGTAGGAGGAAGATCAGAAGAGGGGAGCTCGAGCTTGAATTAGGGTAAGGAAAAGGGTTAGGGTTCATATGGCCATACGAGTAAGGGAAAATTTGTAAAGGTAAAAGTTATAGTTTTTTTTTAAAGGATATATATACCCTGGCACTGAGTTGATCCGAGTTTGAGCTGAATTCGATTCGAGTTGAGTCGAGCTGGGGCAAGCTTGAACTCATTTTCAAGCTCCAAAAATCAGCTTAACTTGGTCCGAATTCAAGTCGAGCTTTTTCGAGTGAAGTCAAGCGAGCCAATCAAGCTATTTCGGTTCGAAATGTAACCACAAGTATTTACCTTTGATTTAAGTTTTCTGCGGCTCAATGATGTTTTGAAGGGCTTGGGTTTAATGCATTCTAACTGGTTGTGTAACCCACCTGAGCTTCGGCTCAGATTTTTCTCAACGAAAACAATGTGCTCACCACCACCCAGTCACAAATGTCACTTTTTCATGCAATCTTAATTTTGATGGATCTCACTTAACTTATCGCAAATCTGAACCGTCCACCATTTTCCCCGTCTTATTTTAGAGTGAGACCAAAAGATAGAGGCTGATCCAATGCAAAGGTGGATCCCACGACAGTGAAAAGTAGGTCTGTGTTATCACTATTGAAACTCTCAGTGGTTCACTTATGATATTTTTAGGCCATTCAAACCGTTTAGATGACATTCTCAACCGTCCAAAATGTCTTTCCGTAACACCATTTTTGCCCTTGATCTAAAATTCTGTGGTCCCATGATTGTTTGGAAGGCCTAGGTTCAAATTTCACAGTCACCTGCTACGTGGCCCACCTGAGCTTCGGATATGGATCATTTTTAGGCCCAATTCATAAATTAATATAAGAAAATGGTGGACGGATCAGATTTTTGAAAAAGAAGACAGTGGGCCCTACAATCATGGCCTCCCCATTTAATCGACCATGGACCGTGGACCATGTTATACTTGGGTCTTTCCATGAGCCGGGCAAACAGACAGATGGTTTGAATCTAGTCCAAATACCGCACACGCACAAAGGACAGCAAACACATTTAAAACCCCGTGCGAATCCGTTGAAATGGGTATCGTACATAGATTAGGATAAAAGTGTGGTTATTTACTTGGGAAGAGGGCATATTTGTTATTTTCTCACGTAACAGAACCGTCCTGTTAGTCAAAAGCTGTCTGGGCAGTAGAAAGTCAGTGTATGAAAATTGTGGGTGGTTACAAACATGATTTTAAAATAATAGTTTTTGGAATCACAGACAGTAACTTACAGAAAATATCCCTTCTAAGTTGAGTAAAGAACTTTCTCAAGTTTTGACCGAATAATGTTTGAGTTAAGATAAATCAGGCACTCCAGTCTGAGTTTTTAAACTATGGTTGGGAATACTAGAACTTTGGATTGTACATTTAGGAGGCCTTTGGATTGTAAGTTACTTTGGATAAGTTACTTATGTCCTAAGTCACTTATCTTAATTTCTACTTATTTAACTAATAAGTATGTTCGGTAATATCAACCAAAAAATAGAAAAGCTTGTTTGGTTTTCAAAATTATAAATGGTTAAGTTTGATTGGTCCTCTTCACATCCACCATCTATCATGTAAGGTCAACCTTTGATGCGGATTATTTATTGCGTGGCCCTACTTTTGATGTGGGCTGTCAATCATATCGGGCCCACCTTGAATGTGGGCTATTCATTATTCTCGCCTGACCTTTAATGCACACCATTCATATGTAGGACCCACCTTTAATGTTGGTCATCCATCAAGCGAGGCCGACCATCAATGTTATTGTCCATCATGTGGGGCCCACCTTCAATATCCACAGGCCATCACATGGACCTCTCCTCTTATGTGAGTTGTCGATCATGCGAGCCCTCATTGGATATGGGCTACTGATCATTAGGGCTGACCTTTGACGTAGACCGTGTATCATTTTGGGCCTATCTTGATGTGGATCATCCATCATGTAGAGCTCACCATTATTAATTGCCCATTACGTGGAGCCCACTTTTAATGTGGATTGTCCATCACATGGTCTCTCACCTTCAATGTGGGTTGCCCATCATGCAGGCTTACCTCGGATGTGAATCATTCATTATTAGGGGCTGACCTTTGATGTGGACCGTTCATCATGTGAGCCGACTTCAATATGGGCCATTCATCATGTGGAGCCTAGCTTCAATGTCCGCTACCCATCATGTGGAGCCTACATTTGATATAGACCATCCAAAATGGTAGCTTGCTTTGGATGATGGATAGTCTATATCAAAGCTAGGCTCCACCTTTGAAGTGGGCCGTCCATCATGGTAGCTTGCTTTGGATGTAGGGTGTTTTTATCATTATGGGCCAACCTTTGATGTAGACCGTCCGTATATGGGCCCACATTAATATAGGGTCATCCTTCATGTGTGGCCCACCTTTGATGTGGACCGTCTACTGTGTGAGCTCCACCTTCAATGTGGACAGTCCACCACGTGGGGCTTCCTTTGACATGGTCAGTGAGAGAGAAGAAAAAACATTATAAGTTAAAAAACTTGGTAACTTTTGGCACATAAATTATTTTTACCGTAATGCTTACCAAACTAACTTAAGGTGAAAGAAGTAGCTTAATTACTTAGCATAGGTTAAAATGTAACTTATTCGGTGGCATCCAAACGGGCCCTTACTAATGAGCATGACCTTATTAGGGGCGAGGTTGGTCCACCTTAGGGCCACCTAAACAAGCCCACAGAAGTATTTTGTAGGAATGGCAGTGGATCTGAGTAAGTGCCTTTTTCTTTTAACTCAGCTTTCAGGCATTGTAACTTGGCGCATATTACGAGTAGCAATAGGGTTGGTTGCCCCCTAAACTGGGTTTGAGGGCCGGGCCTGGGCTTAAAATCTAGGCTAATGGTCGGGCCAGTTTGAACCAGGGTCAGATATGAATGGCCCAGTCCAAACATCAACTGGGTCACTGTGACTGTTTTCATTCAGACTCATGGTTTAAAAGTACTTTTAATCGTGTCACTCTCTTCCTCGTGGTACCATCCCTTAGGTTAAAAGCCTTCTAGCTTGACTTGGGCTAGGTTCCGGGCCAGGGCAACCCTTTCCTAGCCGTAGCCTGGTCTATTGCCACACTAGCACTCATATACAACATCTAGGTCTCTCATCAGGTGGAGCCCACCACGTCAGTGCCTTGTCTAAAATACCATCAATTTATTTTGTCCACTTGTGGCCTGCTTCATGATCAGAGCCACTTGATTCTCCAGAAGTGACATCTATCCCATGGTGCCCGTGTAGTGAGCGGCTTAGATCTTGCACACGTGTCACACTAACACATGCAAGAAGCGCTGAACAGCTGTACCATCATGGTCCTCATTCAACTAACATTTCCATTCTACTAGTTTTTTTTTTTAATAAATTTTTTTTTTATTATTATTTAATACCACCGCCCATCTACCAAGGTTCGCACGAACTGGACATCGTACCATCATAAAGTTCATCCATGTGGGCCCCATTCAGCCACATACGCATTTTTAGCTGCTCACGGGAGAGTAGGTAAGCATGACGTACATGTGACGTAGTGTTGAATGAAGGAAAATGCAATTAAGAACAATCCCTCCTCTACAATCCCCTCACACCCACATTTCATGTTGATAGGTACAGTTGCTTAGGAATCTTTAGAAAATCTAACACTCCAAGCACTAGATTTTAACGTAACCCAGACTTTACATAAGATATTTCTACATCCTTGGCCCATCTTGACATAACACACTCCCCTTGATTGTGATCACAACAAAAATCCATCACCGATTATGATTGATCTCCCTTATCATGTAGAACCACGTGTCCCAGCATGGACAGTTACTGTATTCTGGTGGACCACCATCTCACATTTGTCAAAAATCAAAACTAAATAAAACTTTTCTTTGATGATGATAGGGGGACCCTGGCCCACCAAACATGGTCACCCTACTGACTGTGACCTGAGGTTACGTAAAGGGCCCGTTTGGGGGTAAGAAACTCACGAATTCATATTTTGTTGCTAGTGAAATGCACGTGGGCCATATGCAATACGAACCCATACGAAAGGATTGAATTTTAGAAATATCACTTGTTTGGATTACATGTTTCCTAGACATAAGGAATTTTATTTGAAATTGGATTCCAAGGTTATCATGTCCTTTAGATGTGTTTGTGTGGAATCCAAACCGTGTATCAGGTGAGATACGTTGTGTTCACCGTACATCAAAATTCAGGACGGTCCAAATCTCAGATGGCCACAACACGAGTACAAAACCATGTGTAAATCCAGTGGTGTGGCCCAGTGGAGTTATGGAATGGCCTCTTTTTTTTTTTTTTTTTTCTTTTCTAATGTCCCTTTATCCTGCTGGTTTACAATCCCATGGATGGATTGGATGGCATAGGCACAGGGCTGTTCCCATTTTGATTGTGGGGTGACACTGCTGGATGGATTGGATGCCGTTCATACGCCATGGTGGGCCGCTATCATAACCAGCAGGATGGTTGCCTTGGGTAGATTTACTCAGCATCTATTTAAGATCGTTTAACACACTTCTCTCAACAAAGGAGCCCAAATATAAAAGGGAGCCCTTGTACGTGCCACCACATCTACTAAAGTTGCAAATGTGTTTGAGATCCAAGCCATCCATCGAGTGGGCTCTGCTGTGTTGGTGCCCTTGCCCAAAAATCATGCCAATCCACTAATCAAATATGCCGTGATGTTAGAAACAAAGATATATATATATATATATATATATATATATATATATATATATATATATATATATATATATATATATATATATATATATTTGCTTTTCTTATATTTATTTTCAACCTGGACATCCATTTCTTTTTGTTTTGGACAAGGTCAGCTGACTGGTGGGATCCTCTGATGGACGGCTTGGATCTCACACGTGTGTGTTACTTTGGCATATGGGAGGCAAAATTAAAAAATAAAAAAGCTCCCTCGTACAGGTTTGTAGGCCTAGCAAAGCCTTGGAATTAAATTCTACAAATTTTCGTCCCCCTACCCTCTTAAAGTATGTTTGGTTGCACCAAATTTTATATTATAAAATTTGGCACAAGGTTAAATTGAACCATTTGTTAAAACCCTTGATAACATTGATATACCATCCCTAAAATAGTTATTTGACATGGTATTAGAGCGAAATGCCAATGTTTGAATTTTTAGCACAATAAATATGCCTCTAATATATTACCTCCGAAAAAAGAAGGAAAATTAAGCATAACTTATTTATGATGTGTCCCTCCACCCTCATTTAATATGTTTTTGCGTGGAGCTCCACACCATATATACGTGTAGGGGAGTGTTACCATCTTTTGATATACACTGATACACCATCTTTAGACAACTCAGCTTTTAGAGAATGTGGTTATTTGATACTATTATGATATTTGGTGCAATTATTCATACTCTTATATTTTTTACATCCCAAAAATATATAGTATAGGAAGTTTTTAACATTTTTATTCACAATGCAAATATAAAGCATAGAAGATTATATGAGGGTAGAAGAAAATAAGCCAAAATGCATTGGTTTTAACTTTGTGTATTCATGATAGTCTAACATATTACCTCCCTATTAAAGTGAACTTGCTAGAATTGATTCTTGATATGTAAGTCAAGTGTAAAGGGTGTAATTATAATTTTAGAGTTTTTTTTTTTAATTTTTTAATTTTTTAATTTTTTAATTTTTAATTTTTTATAATAATATAAAGTACTTGTATCATCATCACTATTTTATCACTGCTAAACTAATAGTAATGGACCTAATGGTCAATCAAAAGCAAATATATTAAGTACACAGGTAATTTATATTTATTATACTCTTTTATATAATTATTGTGAAAATTATTATCCAAACAGTAAAATCAATTATTTTAATAATAATTTTACAATAAACTAATGTAAAATTGTATCATCATTATAATTCTACAGTAAATAAATCAAATAATATAAAACTACTTTTATTACATTAAATACACCTATTTTATCAAAAGATAGCTAAACTTTTTTTTTTTTTAAACTTTTTTTTTAACACATGTACACACACTCACGCTGTAGTGGGCTTTCATCACCAATGGATACTTGAACCCTTGACTGGGTGTTGAAACTCCTGAGAGTCTACTACCCGAGCAAGAGCAATGATCCTTGCCCAAATATTTTTTTGTAGTACTGGGCATAACATGTTTCTCATCAGAAAAAAGAAAAGAAAAAAAAAAAAAGAAGAAATTTTACCACTCCAGTGAAGGATTATAATTTGCCCTGTATGCACTTAAATTTGAGATGATTTTAGTTCAGATAATTATAATTTTGTATCTATGATCTCTAATACCTTATTGCAATTGTAAAAGTGAGATGAAATTATTTTTAAGCGTCCGCCAAACATGTGCCAAATATTTATAATATAGTTTCCAACTATATAACTGACATTAGTGTGATGGTCCATCTGATCATGTAAGGACAACCATTGGTACATGATCATGACATGAAAACAATCTTCACAAACACGTGTCCACATTCCAGCATGTGTGACATCACCTATGCGATTATTTCTTTGCGTTATCGGCGTGAGGCAATGCACCACCAACGACGAATGAAATAGTATGAAATTATCAGATAAAAATAAAATTAATATAATATCAATAATCAAATAAATCAGTAACTTTCTTAATGACGACTGACGATTCCGTTTCAATGGATGGTTTTGATAGATGAAGGGCCCATGATAGCCACCATTAGGGACCTGGTTCCACGTCGGATTGCACACATATTTAAGATCCAAGCCATTCATTAGATAGGGCAAACTATGGACATACCATATAAAAAATAATCAGGGCAGTAGACATGTCAACGGAGCCATAAATATACATTTGGAGCCTTGGACTTCTTTTCTAACAGCCTGTTCTTCTCATAATTCAGTTACTGTCTGCTGATCAGTGGACCAACATCATTTCAATGTACCCTACCCGATAAATGGCCTGGATCTTCGACAGGTGTGCCATCGTACTGTGAAACCAGGCCATGCACCTATGGTAGGTGACCTGGCATTCTACCAAAACCCGACATTAGACCCGATTAGCGATCGATTGATATCTCTATTTTATTTTTGAAACAAAAAACGTTGACATATACAGCCAATCAACGAAAACAAGTTCAGGACATGGATATGTTAAAAGATGGAACATCGACGTCGACCCTATGGCCTCACCTTTAATATCAATGCTATTTGCAGCTCCACGTGTGTGAGATCCGGACGGTTGATGGGCATTATCCCATTGCAAATATTCCTTTGCCAAGCTGCTCTCCTAATAAAACTTCATCCAGAAATCAACCCGATCCAAGATTCAAGTGGGCCATGTCAAAGAGAACAATAGAAATGGACGCACACCATCTCAAGGCCCACCAAAGTTTTAGATCAGACTGAAATTTGAGTATTCTCTTCATCCTGAGTGTCCTCATTTATGAACAGGTTTGATGTTGTATATATTAGCCAAAAAATTGTAGAATAAAGAAGCATTTTATATATTAATAATGGAGAGTATTCACATTTGAATCTTCATCACTACATATAAAATGCAAAGCCATGTAATGGGGATGAAACTTGATATTTCACACCTCACACCCCTGTGGAAACCTATAATTAAAAAAAGAAGAAGAAGAAGAAGAGATTTTCGGTACATGTAGATGAAGGCACTAGATAGTTGCAATGTAAGAGTACATGTCTCTCTAAAATATCGTTCATGTGTATTATAGTTCTGTTAATGCTTGATCTGATCATGTCACATAGAGCAATACAAATGACGTCATGTGGTAGAAAAATCTCAACAAGAAATGAATGGAAGATTTTGTTGATTGTCCTGATAGCCAAATATGAAGAATATGAAAAGTGATGAGCAAACAAAAGGGATAAGTCTAACTATCTACGACACGTGACCAATGTCACATATCTCACTCACATGGTAAAATCAACTACTTTTCATTATTGCCTTATGATAGAAACTAGGTATCAATCTTCATGAAAAGTGATAGAATTGGCTAATGCACCATAATATCACATAGAAAAAGACCTTACGATCGAAATCACTTGAGGAGCTAACAACAATGCTTAGTTGGCTAAATTTCACAATAGATTACATACGTTTGTGTAGAGAAAGAGATAACAGTAACCAACATATGACAATACAAAGAGAATTCTCATGCACGTAATAAGAACTAAATCTGTATGCAACTAATGGCCAACTCACTAAAAATGACTAATACACACAATGTTATATGATAAACCACAACTATCTTAAGGTCCAAATAGTTATTTCCACATCAGTAAATGTAAAGTGTGGTTACAAAAATCTCTTTTTAACTAACATATTAGAACTCATAAATATGAGAAAGATCAAAGAATCTTATTTTTATCATAGAATATGGGTATTATAATCCAACTCATCTATATTACTATACTAGTCTAGCTCCAGCATAAGAGTATTGTAATCCTGTCCATTTATAGTGATACGTTGGACCGACTTAGCATAGTTGTATTATTCATTTTCATTTATGCCAACTGCTAGATCGTAAGGATGACATATTTCTTTTCTTTTCTTTTCAATAGTGTAATTCCATTCATCTATGCCTAAGTCGTTGGACTAAGAAATACTTACTCCAATGACTTTACTATCTACATTATAAACACCGTGACGCAGGAAAGGACGTGAGGTTGAGTTCCGTCTTCCTCAAGAGGATAACTATTCCGAATCCACGAAACTTCTCTGGACTCCTCACAGAGACTTCTTGAATCCACGAGGAAAGAAAGCAGAAAATATAAATAAATTCTAATAAATTCAAAATTGATTAATGAATCATTAATAATAGTCCAATGTGTCTCCTTACACCCTTAATAAAGAAAAAATAAATTAAAATTCGTAATTACCAGAAATAGCAAAATTTTAACTCTAATAAAAATCCTAATTCTCATAAAACTCTTCTAATGCCTAATTTCTAAAAATAAAAATTTCAAATAAAGTTTCTGTAGAAGAGTCCAAGTATAATTAAAAGTTATTTCTAAAAGGGAAGAAAATCTAAAACTCTAAAAATAGAAAAAAAATAGAAAAAAATTGAAATTACTAAAAATAGTAAAAATTTTTTAAAAATTCGTTTTGGAGCTGAAAGCGCGCTGTTTCAATGACTTTGTGGGTCGGTTCACCTTGGATGGCCCGTTTTAGTAAAGATTGATAGGTTGTGCGCCCCATAACGATATCTGGATTAAAAGTTATGGTCTATTTACGGTCCATCTTCTTTTGGCCCAACCATGATAGGAATGTATCTGTAACACATTCTACATCAGACCCCTCCGCTTGAAAAAACTCGTCCTCGAGTTACTCAAGAGACTTGACACATAAGTCTAAGATAACTTTTGACGTCGATGTTCATTAGCCATTTTTTTTGTACTTGGCATTAAGCTCTAAAGCTGACACAATATATATACTTATGCTTTCCTTGACTTGACTAATATCGATCAATTCCTTCACATTTGCCTTTAAGACCTCATATTCTTTCTGATAATGTGGGTAATTAGGCGGACTTGCTCTTGAGATGGGATCAACGTGATTTTGTATATCTCGTATGTAAGACCCTTATCCTATACCGTACCATTCCGTTGGCTTTCGCGATCCTTCCGATCGAATTCCGGCAATCCTCGACCTGTATTTAACATTTACGCTCGAATCAAAGCCGAGTCCCGCATATCAGAGACGACTCGACCCGAAACCTATACTTGAGTGACTGCGCCGTCGTCGCAGTTCTAACGCCGTGACTCGTGCACCGAACCGATACCCAGGCTGGAAGATGACGGTTTGCGTCCGTTCCAAAGAAACACCGCGCGTTGCGAATTACGAGAGAATCTCTACGAGATATCCCATCAATCAATGTTAAAGTACAACCATACCTCAAGTACAAGCCCTATCCCTCCTTTTTCCCTCAAGTCAACTCTCTTTCCACCTCACCATCTCACTTTATAAAATTTCAACCATAACCATCCCTCTTTTATCCATTTTTCAAACCAATCCATACTTCATTAATTACACTCATTACTCCAACTATATCTTTTATTATTCTCTCTTATTTCTCAAAATCTCCTAAGCAAAAAAAATTCTTCCATACGTCCAAGCCTCCCCAACTCTCTCCCAAATTACAAGGGTGGCCCACCCTCTCATCTCTCATCCTCACCATCAAAGGTCTATTATCCACCTTCCAAAGCGAAGGCAAGGAGCTAAGGAGGCTAGAGAAGCAAGAAGGAAGCCAAGAGGTGGGTGATCTACAGTTAAATTTCTTTTTAGGGACCACTTGTTGGTAGGACCCATTTTTTTATGTAGAACTTGTATCGTGTGGGGCCCATAGTGGCGGGGCCCCACCATCACCGTCTCTTGTTCTCTCTTTCTCTCTCCTTATCCTTCTCCTTAAATGAAGTGGGCCCCACCGATTCATGATAAATCTACTCCATACATCAAATGGTGTGGCCCACTACATCTTAGATAAAATGATATTTATTATATATATATATATGTATGTGTGTGTATATATATATATATGTACATGCAACATGGGCCACATGCATGTGGGGCCCACCATGATGTTCATTTTATCCATGCCGTCCAGCGTTACTGGATGCTGGTCGTGGGACGGGTGTGGCTATACTTGGAGTCTGTGGACTGACATGGGTGTGTACCTGCAAGCTAATAAAAGAAAGAAAGGGTGGGCCATTGATGCAGGCCCCACCTTGATGTATGTGCTTGATCCAAGCCGCCCATTCTCTTCCTTAGATAGATTTAGGCGTTGAGCTAAAAGACGAGGCTGATCCAATAATCAAGCGGGTCATACCATAGTAATAGTCCTGTTTACCATTGAAACCCGCTGGATACCTTTCTTTACTCGCCAAATACACTGCATATTAGACTCAAATGATTTGTCTTGAGGCATGAAATCCAATGGACGGTATGGATCCATCTGATGTGGGCCCCACCGGAAAAAAACCACAAAAACTTGTGATTTTAAAAAAAATAAAAATACCAAAGGCAGCAGCCCTGCTGCTCCTACTGACACAGCGCAGGGACCGCCTGCGGCTACAGGGCCGAACGGACGACTGGGCCTCACGGCCCCAGTTGTGGGCCTCCACGTGGTGCGTTTCAAACATCCACACCGTCCAGTAGGAAGCCCCTTAGAACAATGGGGTCCCTGCCAAAAATCAGCCGTATACGGATCTCAGGGGGGCCATACCATCTCAAATCATGTGAAGACGTGCCTTAAACATATAAAATCACTTGGTGGGGCCTACCTGAATTTTTGATACGGCTGAAACTTGGTCTGGACCCTCAGCCAGATGGGACGCACACAATGGGAGGGCTAGATTTATGAACCACATCACGGTGGACCCTGGTCCACGTGACCTCATGAATAGATTGGATGGCAATAAACATTACAGTGGGCCCACGCTACCGCTGAGGCCGTGCCAGCGCCCAGCGGGCGGTCTGGCGTGGCCGTGGGCCCCACCCAGATGTATGTATGGTGTCCACGCCGTCCATCACGTGGGCCCCTGGCCACGTGACGTTATGAACAGGTTTGGATGGCAATAAACATTACAGTGGGCCCTAGGCCATGTGGTTCTATGAACAGTTTGGATGCAAATAAATAGTACAGTGGGCCCAGGTTGGGCAGAAAATATACATTACGGTGGGCCCTGGGTCTATATGACCTTATCAACAGGTTTGAATGGAAAGTAAACATTTTGGTGGACCCCTTGCCACATGGCCTTATCAATAGGTTGGATGTATAATAAACATTATAGTGGAGCCCTTGCTCATGTGGCCTTACCAACAGGTTGGGTGGCTAATAAGCATTTTAGTGGGCCCAGGACTGGATGGAAAATAAATGTTATAGTGGGCCCACATGGGAGTTTACTATGATACATGAGTTTCATCCAAACCGTCTAACCATTTTGAGATTATTTTAAGGCCATTGTTGAGGCCCATCTTAATGTATTTGTGGCCCGCCCACTAAGGCCCACTTTGTTATTTATGGGCCCATGTGTGTAGGCCCATTTGATGTATTTGTGACCTATTGTTGAGGCCCACTTTGGTATATATAAAGCCTATGTGATTAGGCCCATTTGATGCACATAAAGCTCATGTGATTGGGCTCATTTTTAATGAATTCTAAGGCCCATGAGTTATGACCCAAAGAACCTAACGTCCATTGGTGAGGCTCATTGAGGTGATCCGCTTGATGAATGTAAGGCGCATATGATATGGCCCAATTGATGTACTTAAGGCCCAATTGAGTGCAATTAGGTCCATTGCAATGCGTGATACCTCCATGTCATATAATGACATTTATAGCAAGTAATGCCTTGGGAACAATGATGGTTAGATGCCCACATTGTAAGGATGACATCGGTTAAATGTCCGCATTGTCACTCTCCTTAAGGCCCACTAATAGGCCCACACTTGTAGTAAGTAAGCTGTCTCGGCCCATCTCAGTTATACGCAGAGCCCATCTCTATATACATGTTTAGTATAGATTCATGATTCATTATCATACGCATCATATGTATGTCTGATATGAGAAGTGACTGATCATAGAATATGCCTTCTGGCTAACTATTATTGGGCTCCCTGGTAAGCGGAGTTTCCCTATATGAGTGCATGGTACACGTAGGACTGTTGCATGACTGGTAGTGTGACTCATGCACTTAATTTGTATGATTGTGATTATTGTATGCCTTAGCGACATCAGGGCCATAGCCTCCACAAATGCATCGTGGGTGGCTGGATTGGATACTGAAAATGTTTGGTTCTAGCATACGAGCGCCATAGATGTCCCTAGGTGAAAATTTCTAAACTCGATGGTACCAGAGGATGACTCCAACGTCGAGACCTAGTAGATATATGAGCGCACGATGGCCGAATACCAGGAGGCCGCGTCTCCCACTGTGTCGTGGTCTGTTGGAAAGGGGTGTGGCCTTACTCGTCTAGGGTAGGGGGCAATACTAGGTTGAGTTTGACCAGCTCGTGAATGAGTCCGCTATTGATGTGCCGGATAGGTATTGACAGACTATTGGCTAGGCAGATAGTGAGGTTTCTTACGCTCACTTGGACTATGCGGTTAGTAGAGCGATAGTGCCATTTAGAGTGTATTGAACTCCAGTGATTATCCAGAATGAGAACTGTACTGATGTATGATGAGGATTGACATGCTTGACTTGCATTTTGCATCACATAGCCTTGGTACGGCTGATTGCATTCATGTGTTCATCAGCATGATTCCGTATTACTCTGACATTGCATTTTGAACACGCTCTTATTGCGCACATACTTACACCACCTTCTAAGCTTTCTATAAGCTTATGCACGATTGATGCATGTACGTGACGCCAGGACGCAGCCGTAGTATAGTAGCAGTTGGAGCGTGTAGTCGAGCTTCTAGGGTTTTTGTTATTGTCACTATTTTGTATTTCTCGTTCCTACGCATTGTACTTAAAGTTTTTATTCATAGTGAATTTTGTGGTGGTGTTCTTGTGGTTATTGTTCGTGGATTATGCTTATGTTATGTTCATTACGAATTAAATGGATATTAAAAATCCTCCTTGTAGCATCCCAGGATCGAAACCTGGTATATGGGTGTCGGGAGCCGAGAATGGGGTATTACGGAGGCTGTCGGCGCCGGATTCGGCAATTGAAAATTTTGTGAGCCCGTTTTTTGAGTTTGGGGCGTGGCATCGTATAAGAGGTAATTTATTAGGAAGTTCATTGAGCACAACCCCCTTGAACTCCTGCGATACTGGTTCCAAATCCACTAAGATATTCATAGGCTCCACATATTTTTTATTTTCAACTAATGGATATATATTTCTCGTTTTCCCAGATTGTTTAACAAAGGCCTATTCAGTTATGAGATATTATCCCTCCACTTTAAAAGTTTTGGGTTGGTTCTCCGTTCCTATAGTGGCCACATATTTGTCACTGATGAATCTTATGGCTTGTCATGATTCCGTTTCGATGAGGTCGTTTCTCGCTGACCAATAATATGATTTTTCTACATAACCTTTTACTGATCGACTATCCTGATAATAATTTTGATTTTGTTGGAATAATACCTAATCGCAATCTCAGGGGAGGAATCGCATACACAATAACTGCTTCATCCGCGGCCACGTGCGAATTGACGCTTTCATCTATCTCGTACGCTCGAGTTGAAGTTGTTCCTCCAAGTTGAAGCTCCGCCCTTCAATTTGTAGGCCACAAGCTTAACCTTCTTTGCTTCAGGGATTTTTATATATTCAAAGAATTGCTCAACTTTAGAAAGCCAATCAAGAAAATCATTAATGTAAAGTTAGCCATTGAAGTTAGGAAGATCGACCCTCATCTTGAATTCTTGATCCATCCGATCACTGCCTCATCCAGGATATCGTGGAGTCATATTATTGGATCCCACCTTCTCAAAAGTGATCTTGTGGTTCACTGTTTGCACCATCCTGCGATTAGAGTGATTACGAGTGCCAACAATTGTTGGTGGCGGATCACCACCAGGAACATGAAGTTGTCCTAAGGCCTCTGCTATGCAATCTGTCATGCGGTCAATGGAAGTCTGTAGTGTAAGACCCATATTCTAGACCGTACCATTTCGTAGACTTCTGCAGTCTTACCGTTGAATTCCGGCAACCTTCGACCCTTAACCGGTATTTACGTGCGACCCTGATTTGTATGCCGTCAACCCGAGCCGACTCAACCCAAGACCATTACCATAGCGACCGCGCCATCACTGCGGTTCCGATGCCGCGACTTACGTGCAAAGGCGATACCTTGGTCAAGATGTGGGCCAACGTTCGGTGCGAGAAAAACGCCGCGCGTTGTGAAACTCAAGAGAATCTCTACGATGTGTCACATCAATCAATCAATCCATCAATCCATCACATGTCAAGTACATGTCAAGTACACATCACCTTTCATCTTTTTCCTCGCAAGCCTCAAAAGTCAAAAATTCTCTTACAAACTCATGCCTTTCTTACACAAAAGGCCACAAAAGTCAAAAATTTCCTTACACACATCTATCACTCTATCCATCTATCACCCATCTCTCTCTCCCTTTACAACTCTCTCTCTCTTTCTCATTTTTAAAATCCACTCCAAGCAACCAAAAACCCTCCATACGTATGAGCCTCTCCCTCTCTTTCAAAACTCCAAGTGTGGCCCACCTCTCCATCCCAAGATCTTCAATCTTAGCCATCCATTCCTCATCTCATCGATTGAAATCAAAGCTAAGGTGCTAAGGAACCCATAGGAGCAAGAAGATCTGACGGTGGGTGCTTGATAATACTAGTTTTTCATATTTTTGAGATGGGCCAAGTGAGGCCAACCGATCAATAGTTTGGATCTCACTTGGGACCCTAAGTTGTGGCCAATGGACCACTCTGATCATCATGATCATCCATGATGGGGCCATTCTCCATGGACCCCATCATGATATTTATTTTATTACATTAAGAAGGTCATTTAAACCGTCCATATTGGTGGGGAAAGGATTTCCATCGTTGATTTTAGATTTCGTTGGTCCCACATGCTTTAGGGCCCACTTGATGTATGATTCATTGCAATGTCCCACTCTCTATCTCTCTCTCTCTCTCCTTCATTTTCATATTTTTTTTTTGCTATTATAATATGTTGTGTGGCCCACTTGAATGGACCCTATCATGAGGCATGTATTCTACCCTAACCATTTGCAAGTAGGGCCCACTTCGTATGTGTTGTACCCGTACCATCCCCCATGAGGTGGCCCACCTAATCAGGGCCCACCTCAATGCATATTTCAAGGTCTGACCGTCCAGCGTCTGGGACGCTGGACGTCCCTGCATAAAGGAAAACACAAATACAAGTTTGGTTCAAAGGATTGGGGGTGGGCCCTTGTGTAGGCCCCACCTTGACGTATGGGTACAATCTAAGCCGTCCATTCTCTTTCCCATATTATTTTAGGCGTTGAGCCAAGGAATGAAGTCCATCCGTTCATTAGGCGGGCCATACCTCTCAAATCAGTGACTCTCACCATTTATATAAATTTTAATTTTTCTACAAATCTAAACGGGTTCAATAGCAGACTCATTGAGACGGTCTTGAGCCACTGAAACCAATGGAGGGGTGGATCTGTTGGATGTGGGCCCCAAATGCGAAAAACCCCAAAAAAAGGGTTTTCTTTTTAAAACGAAAAAATTGCAAAGAGGCAGAGCCTCTCTCTGAAGCTGCAGCAGGCGGGCGGGCGGCCAGCCAGCTACCCACGGCTGCTGCCGTGGGCCCCACCATGATGTTTATGTTAAATCCACGCCGTTCATGTGGTGGGCCCCCTCGTCAGGTGGGCCCCCTCCAAGTTTCAATCGGATCCAAAACTCAAGTGGCCCACACCACACGAAACAATGGAATTGAAACTCTACCATTGAATCTCTCTTTTGGGCCCACGGAAGTGTTGGATCAAGATGAAATTTGTGTTTTCTCTTCATCCAGGTCTGAGTGACCTTATGAACGGTTTAGATGGCGTTTAAACATTGTGGTGGGCCCCACATGGGATCTACAGTGATGTATGTGTTTGTATCCACCGTCCAGTGGACGGTAGAGCCCTGTGGGTATGTGCGTGCGTGCGTGTGGGTGTGCGTGCATGTGTGTGTGCAGCATGCGTGTGTGTGTATATATATATACATATATATATATATATATATTATATTGTATTATATGTATATATATATGTATTATATTGTATGTATGTATATATATATATATATATATATATATATATATATATATATATATATATAATATTGTATATATATTATATTATTTTGTTTATATATTATACAATATATAACATTTACGACGGTGGGCCTTCGTGTGGGCCCCCACCATTGATGCAGGTGCTGCATCTAATCTGTCCATCCATTTTAAAGATCATTTTATGAAATGAGTCAAAGAATGAGCCAGATCCACAGTCCAAGTGGACCCCATCTTGGCATGATTTTAGGTTCATCTTAATGTATTTGTGACAGTTTATTGGGGCCCACTTTGATGTGGATGTAAGGCCGCCCATAGGATTAGACCATTTGATATATCCCAAGGCCCTTGGGACCAGACCCATTTAATTTATATAAGGCCTACAGGATTAGGCCCATTGATATGTATATGGCTCATGAGATTAGGCCCATTTGATGTAATCTAAGGCCAACGGGTTATTACCCATTGCTATGCACATAAGGCCCATTGGTGTGGTCCATTTATGTGGCTCATTTGATGAGTAAAAGGCCCATATGATATGGGTCATTTGATGTATTTAAGGCCCAATAGGATGTACCTAAGGTCCATTGCAATGTGTGAGACCAACACGGTTTATGTAACGATGTTTGCGACGATCGTACCTTGGGAGCAATGTTGGTTTAACGTCCACATTGCAAGTGTAATGTTGGTTGGATGTCCACATTACAACTCTCCCTAGGGCCCCTTTGATAGGCAATACTTGTTGTGTATAGGCCGTCTAGGCCCATCTGCGTTGTAAGAATGGTTCATCACTTACTTACATGTTTAGTATAGTTTCATGACTCATGATCATACGTATCATATGTATGCTTGATATGAGAATTGACTGATCATAGCATATGCCTTCGGACAGGTTGTTTATGGGCTCCCGATTAGGCGGTGTTGCCCTACATGAGCGCACGATATGCGCAGGATTTGTTGCATGACTGGATAGCGTGATTCATGCAATTCGCATTTGCGTGACATGATTATTGTACGCCCTAACGACATCGGGGCTGTAGCCTCCACAGACAGATCGTGGTTGGCAGGATTGGATACCGAAAATCTTGTTCTACATGGGGTGCTATAGATATTCCTGAGTGAAAGTTTCTAAACCCTTATGGTACCAAGAGGTTGCTCCAATGTCTAAACCGAGTGGGTAGATGAGCGTTGAGTACCGAATACCAGATGGTTGCGCTCTCCACTGTGTCGTGGTCGGTTGGAAGGGGGTGCGACCTTACCCACCCGAGTGTATGGGGCAATGCTAGGCTGAGTCTGACCAGCTCGAGGAATGGGTCCGTTATCGACGAGTCGAACCCGATATTGGCAGACGGATAGTGAGATCTCTTCCACTTACCTTATTGCGCGCGATGTAGCGGCGATCTGGTTTAGAGTGTACTAGACCCCGGTGATATCCTAGAGTTGAGCTGTATTGACATGTGGGCTTAGATGAGGATTGTATGCTTGACTTGCATCTTGCATCGCATAGCTTTGGTACGGCTCATGATATTATGAATCCATCTGCATATTCCGCATTACTCTGATATTGCATGAGCATATTACTACCTTGCGCATACACTTTCACCACCCTCTAAGCTTTCTATAAGCTTATGCACGACCGTTGCGTGCAAGTGACGTTAGGGCGCAGCAACGCTGAGACAGGAGCACTTGCAGATCATTTTGGAGTTTTTGTTCCTTACCATTGTATTTCCCTTTATGCTCATTGTACTTGTAAAGTTTTTTATCATAGTGAAAATGTAATGGAGTTCTTGGTTGTTGTTTGTGGGTTATGCCTTTGGTTATGCTTATTACGAATCAAACTGACGTTGAAAATCCTCCTCGTAGCATCCCAGGATCGAAACATGGCGAATGGGAGCTGGGAACCGAGAATGGGGTTCTATGGAGGCTGTCGGCGCCGGATTCGGCGATCGAGAATTTTGTGAGCCCGGTTTTCGAGTTTGGAGCGTGACATGTAGTCCTTGCATAGCTTGCTGATTCTCTTGTTGCGCTGCTTCGAAAGGTGTTGCCGTTAAAGGTAAATTCTCTGGAGCACCGTCCATGGGATTGTTGCTCAACCCGTCGTTAGAAGTCATCGATCCGAGGAGAAACCTCGCTTTGATACCAAACTGACGCAAATGAGGACGTGAGGTCGAGCACCATCTTCCTCAAGAGGATAACTATTCCGAATCCACGAAACTTCTCTGGACTCCTTATAGAGACTTCTCGAATCCACGAGGAAAGAAAGCATAAAATATAAATAAATTCTAATAAATTCAAAATTGATTAATGAATCATTGATAATCGTCTAATGCATCTCCTTACACCCTTAATAAAGAAAAAATAAATTAAAATTCATAATTTCCAAAAATAGTAAAATTTGAACTCTAATAAAAATCATAATTCTAATAAAACTCTTCTAATGCCTAATTTATAAAAATAAAAATTCTAAATAAACTTTCTCTAGAAGAGTCCAAGTATAATTAAAAGTTATTTCTAAAAGGGAAGAAAATCTAAAACTTCAAAAATAGAAAAAAATATTAAAATATTAAAATTACTAAAAATAGTAAAATTTTTCTAAAAATTCATTTTTGAGCTAAAAGCGTGCATTTTTTTTTTATGAAACGGATAGATGTGACCCACTTTGTGAGTTGGTTCACCTCGGATGGACCGTTTTAGTAAAGATTGATAGGTTGTACTCCCCGTAACGATACCCAAATCAAAAGTTATAGTCAATTTACGGTCCATCTTCTTTTGGCCCGACCATGCTAGGAATGTATTTGTAACACGTTCTACATCACACTGGATCGCTAAGAAATATTTTTATAAGTTTTACTTTTTATTTCATTTAAAGGAACTGAGTTTATTTTACTCTCGTATTGTGCGAGTTGGATCTTTATTATCATGGTGAGAAAAAACTCTTTAAGCTGGAACCCATTAGAAGGATGATCTCTCCCTATTTGTAATTAACCTAGTTTCGTTTACCTGTGGCTGAATACACAAATGATCTAGTTGATAATATACTATCGCTTATGGTTTCTTTACCTATCTTGGTTGTTGGAGTCACAGGTGTTCGGTTTAGATCAAGCCATAATAAGCTCTGACACTCCTAAAATAATACACAAGTATCGATAATGAATTTCAGAACCAAACAAGTTCAAGCACAACTAACACAAGTCCTCCCATATGCTCAGTTAAAATAATCTAACGATTATATCCAAATCAATCGATCATAGAGGCCCACTTAATAGAAGCCTTATAGGGTAAACATTATAGTTAGGCCAAGAAAGTTTCAGCGAAGGACGTCCATGTTCTCACTTTTCCATATCGCGTGGCCCACAGGAGCTTTATTACAAACTGATTTTTGTACTCATATCCTAGTATGATGGCTAACTTATGAACGGAGTAGATTTTACACAAACATCATTGTGGGCCACACAGATGTTTTTGTTGCACGCACTTTCCCCTCTGATTAAACGTGTGTGCTGCACGTGTCGCTAGTATAGGGCAATCTCCATAGCATTATTTGTTATAAAAGGGACAGCAGCTGGTCCAGATTCAAATTTCGTGCATGGCCCAGGTAACACGTGGGCCAGACACCTTTTGGTCATGGCCAAGACCTGTGGGCTCCACTTGATAACCAGGATCGATGATAAAGATAATGTAACCTTCAAAAGTTTTGAGCGGTGGCCCATCCAAAGTTGTACACAAGTCCAGTAAGCTCGGTCAGCTCGTTCGATTTGTCTCGAAAAAGCTCAGCTCGCCTCAATTCAAAACGGGATTTGGACTGAGTCGAGTTAAATTTTGGAGCTCGAACAGATTTTGAGCCAAGATCGAGCTTGCCCGAGCTTGACTTGATATGGATCAAATCTTAACTCGAACTGACTTGGATCAAATCAACTTGGTGACTCGGTTATTTTGATATGGATGTTGCTCGCCGAATGTTTGATGAAATGACTTAACAAAGTGTTGGTAATGGATACGTCATGTGTTTGATTTTGATGCTGCCATGTAGGTGTTTTATAAAATACCCACAAAATGTTTTTATTGTTTTGTATTTCATGAGAAATTGAAACTGCATTCTACGTGTTTTAGAAAATGCTACACAGGCTCGAACTCGGCTTGAACAAGCCAAGCTGGCTAGACATGCTCGAGGACCAAGCCAAGCCAAGTTCCCATTGAGGTTAGTTACTGGCCGAGCCGAGTTGAGCCATGCCAAGCTCAACTCGGTTCAACTCGTGTACAACTCTCCTAAGAGAAGCCCAACATATCAATGGTCTAAATTGTTGAACCACATGCCATCCTCAGGAATTCTGATTTTACTTAAAAAGTGTAACGTTTCATAAGCACCATACGGTGCTTTCTAGGAGACGAATGACCTGTTTCCTTATCATTGGATAAATTACCTTTTAGAAAAGTAAGCTTGGTTTATGATTAATAATAAGTAATTTTTTTACTTAAACTACATAATCACTTTAGTTAATTCTTTTAACTTTTCTACTTTTCATAAGTTTGCATTGAGAGAGACGAGAGGAGAAGTTGATAAGTGTATTATTTACCAAACATATTTGTCTTGTAATGAGGCAAAGATAAGATAAGCTATTGGTGGTTCAAACGTTCTTTGAGATAGGATTTTTTTTCCACTTAAGTTAGTTTGGTAACCATAAATATAAAAGTAACTTGTGCATTTAAAACTATTTATCACAAGATTTTCACATCTCTCTCTATATCAAAGAGGCCCCATATGATAGACCATCTACATTGAAGGCAGGGCCCACATCATGTATCACCCATGTTAACGTGGGCCCACATAATGAATGGCCTGCATCAAAGGTCATCCCATAATAATAAATAGCTCACATCCAAAATGAAGGGTATGATGGATGACCCACTTCAAAGGTGGGGCCCACACGATGGATGTTCTACATTAATGGTGAGCTCAACATCAAGGTGGCCCCATATGATGGCGGTCCACATCAAACGTTGGCCCTTAATGATGAATGGATCACATCCAAGCGAGCCCCACATGATGGACAACCTACATTGAAGGTTGGGCTCACATGATGGACAATTAACATCCAAAGTGGGCTCCACATAATGGGCAATTAATAATAGGGGCTCCATGTGATGTGCAAATAATAATGGTGAGCTCCACATGATGGATTATCCACATAAAGGGAGCCCACATGATGGACAATCAACATCAAAGGTGGGCCCCCACATGATGGACGGTTCACATCAAAGGTCTACCCTAATGATGAGTGACCCATATCCAAGGCAAGCCCTTCATGATGGACGTCCTACATTGGAGGTGGGGTTTTATCCACACCGTCCATCTATTTTGACAAATAATTTTAGGGTGTGATCCTAAAAAGGAAGTAAATCTAAGGATCAAGTAGACCACACCATAGGAAGTAGTGGGGATTGAACTCATACCATTGAAAGCTTACTAAGGCCCACTTTGATGTTTATCTGTCATCCAACTTGTTCGTAAGGTCACATATACCTGTACGAAGGGAAACCATAAATATATGCCGGATCCAAACAAGTTTTCAAAGAGTTTTTTTCCAACAATACAACCCACTTATGGGCCATGCACCTTACTAAACCCACTTATTCTTACCTACCAAGAATAAGCCCCTGCTGTACGGATGACTTTTCATAGGTCGAAAATGCCCCTAATTTTATCAATTTCACTCCATTCTCTCCCTTACACCCAAATACATGTCCGAACTCATCTCTATCATCCCTATTCTTTCTTTTCACCCATTTTCCTCATTAAATCTCCATAAAATTTCCAACCTACTATCATATTACATCTTCCATGTTCCATTCTACTCAAAGCTATGATGAGAATGAGGTGGAATGGATTGAAAAGAGGGTTAACAATCTAGAAAATAGGTTTTCGAAGCTTGGGATGAGAATGGGGTGAGGGTTTAAGAGTGAGGGAGGTAAAGATGGGTAGAGAATGCTTTAGGGAGAAGCCCTTAGGGCTTTTCAAGGATTTAAAAGGGGTAAGAAGGGGTCCCCACATGTTCAATTCCATGCATTTCGGGGTCAATTCCCTTCACTTCATGGTTAATTTCATGCATTTTGCGGTTAATTTCGACGAATTCCATTCATATGGGTTCGAATCTAAGAGAAATTTTAGATAATGTTTGCTACCCTGAAATTTTTTTGTCTTTCCCGAATGATAAGAAGAAAAAAAAGATTCTTTACGGCCAATTCCATGCATTTTGTAGTCAATTCCCTTTACTTCACGGTCAATTCCATGCATTTCGCGGTGAATTTCGATGAATTCCCTTCACTTAATGGTCAATTCCATTCATTTTGCAGTCAATTCCCTTCACTTCATAGTCAATTCCATGCATTTCATGGTTAATTTTAGCAAATTCCCTTCACTTCAAGGTCAATTCATGCATTTTGCGGTCATTTCCTTTAACTTCATGGTCAATTTAATGCATTTCACGGTCATTTCCTTTAACTTCATGGTCAATTTCATGCATTTCGTGGTCATTTCCCTTCACTTCACGGTCAATTATATGCATTTCGCGGTCAATTCCCTTCACTTCACGGTCAATTCCATGCATTTTTCGGTCAATTCCCTTTACTTCACAATCAATTCCATCATTAAGCTTACATTTATTTTATAAAATTTTATTTCATTTGAAGTTCTATAAAAATTTAGGAAGTACTGGTTGTCCCAAACTAACAATTTTTTATATGATTTCATAATGTCTTTATTCCTTGTAGCATTTTTTATATTTTAGTTAGTAAAATATTTAAAAAATTTTATAGTAGCTTTTCATTAAGCTTAAAGTCGTCTCACAAAATTTCAATTCATTTGGAGCTCTAGAAAAATTATTAAAATTTCAGAATTAACAGTTGTCCAAAATTAATAATTTTTTGGATAGTTGTTAAAACATCCTAAAATTAACTATACTTAAATTTAAAATTTAAAATTTATTTATTTTTACATGAAACTAAACTTATTAAGCTTCAATCTATCTTTTAAATCACTCCAATCGGAGTTATATTAACAGAAATATGAATTTTTAAAGTTAGTAAAAAAAGACAGAAATTGCAGAAAATTCCGACGGTGGCTCTGCCACCCCTTGTGGCGGTCGGCGGCAGGCCCGCCGCCCACAGTGGTGTCTGGCGGTGGCTCTGCCACTCTTTGTTGGAAAATGGTGTATCTTGCAAATCGGAATGATTTATTCGACGTGCCGTATATGATTTTAGGGTAGGAGGAGCCACTTTATCCGAAAAACTAGGTTATTTTGTAAGATTTCATAATATTAGTGGTCAAAAATCCATTTTATTTATATTTTTACTATTTATAGTAAATAAGTCTCTTAAGCTCAAGGCGGAGACTAGTTGATCCGTCCAAACTGAAATGGGAGTATTTCCTACCTCTGATCAAATTAACGGATGTGCAGTGCACATGTCTGGGGCATACGTGCTACTTTAGTTGCTTGACTCCTTGACATTGGGTCGTACTGTCTCCGATCTTCGAATTTCTAATTACAAGTGATTTAAAATACTTCTTATAGGCCCCTTCTATACTTGAACCCTAGGCTAAGAGTTCAGTGTTCAGATTAGCCGGATAGCTTGGACTTAGGGTCCTTTAATGTCACTAGGTTTGATTGCTTTCTCTTAAGTCAAAATGGTGTTGTGATAGTGACGCAGGGATGAACGTGATGAGGTTGAACACCTTCTTCCTTAAGGATAACTACTTCGAATCTATGGAGCTTCTCTGGATTCCTCACAGAGACTTCTCGAATCCACGAGGAAAGAAAGCAAGAGAATAGGAATAAACTCTAATAAAATTTGAAATTAATTGCTAAATGAATAAAAATGAATTTACACCCCTTTAAATAAGGGAACCAAGCAATAGGAAAGAAATCAGACTCAAACTACAACTAAAACTTCTAGAATCTGCGACTTACTATAAATAGTAAACTTGCTATTTATAGACGGTCGTGATGTCTACTAGTGCGCAAGGTTTTCGACCAAAAATAGTAAGTGTCACGCTCCAAACCCGAAAATAGGATTCATAGGAATTCTAATCGCCGAATCCGGTGCCAACAGCCTCCGTAGTACCCCATTCTCGGCTCCTAGCATTCACATGCCAGATTCCGATCCTGGGATCGTATAAGGAGGATTTTTTTTTAATGTATTTAACTCGTAATAAGCATAACCACAAGATCACTCAATTCACAACGGCAACATCATCATCACATATCCACTAATATAATTATTTGAATACAATACTGAATGGGAAATACATAAATAGAGAATCAAGATCCAAAAGACCACCGCACGCTCCAAGCTCAAAACTGCTGCAGCCTAACATCACCTGCACGCATCTATCATGCATAAGCTTATAGAAAGCTTAGAGGGTGGTGTAAGTGTGAGCACAAGGTAAGTGCCAAGTATTCAATACAATGTCATAATCATACAATACCGAAAATACTGGTAATTCATAATTCGTACATCATCGGAATAAGCAGAAATACTGACAAGTCCATAAGTCAATTAATATCAGGATACACAATATAGAACAGATATGCAATAAAAAATCATAAAGAGCTAAATATCAAATGCCGAGGATGTAATGCAATATACAAATCCTGCTAAGTCTATCTAAGCCATATAAATGCAGAAACATAATAACTCAAAATGTCAAATGCCTGCAGATGTAATGCAATGTGCGATGCGAATGAAACGACCATGCTTCGAGTGTGAAGTCAGGATGATAATACGTAATATCGCAGGCTACGGGGTCCGTCACAATAGACTTCTATCCAAACCAATCTCATACCTAAATTTGGATAGTCAGACTCAACGTGGTAAACTCCTGATCTCAGGTTGGTGTCGCGCCCAACCAAAATTCTTGCCGTAACGAAGGTACACAATAATTAGTTGCGCACCACCAGCCCGAGTGGATAGTGAATGAATGAATGAATGAACATGCAACTCCTACTCGATAAGCCCACATATCAGTATGGTTCCTCTCTTAAAAATTACCGGGGTCTATTACACTCCAAACCAGAGGGAGGTCCAGCGTCCAGGGTCTGGATGCTGGATGGTGTTTACAAAACATATACTCATGTGGGTCCCACTGATTTGGATGGAGTACTCAGTACGTGGGTGTCCACCATCCAGGCTATGGACAGTAAGGATATAATATTTTCATCATGGGTGGGTCCGCGTGGTGGCCCACCAAAGCTTTAGATCAACTTGATATTTGTATTTTTCCTTCATCTAGGCTTGTCCAAATGGATAGGCAGAAATGGTGGATCCCGCAATCGGACGGTGTCGATCAAACTCAACATGGTGGGCCACACACCTCATTAACATCATCACCAAACAAAGAGGGAAAGAGAGAGAGAAACGGATGGTGGAGATAGGAGGGACCCCGCTACTATGGGCCTCTCTTTGATGCAAGACATACATCACGATGGGTCCCACCACAAATGTGCCCTCAAATAATCAAAATCAAATCATAAATCACCCACAAAAAAAAAAGAGAGAAAGAAAGAAAGAAAGAAGCACCCACCTCAATACCTCTTCTTCCTTCTTCCGCCAATGCGATCTAGAGCTCGAATGGATGGACTTCAACGGTTGAGATCGGACTTGGACGGTGGAAATGGAAGGTAGGAAGGTGGGCCACACTAATTTGTCTCACATAGAAGCCATGGATGGTTGCTTGGAGAGAATGAGGGAGAAGGGTGAGAGAGAGAGATTGAAAGAGGGATATGGGTGAGTGATGTAGTGGGTGTACTTTGTGTAAGAGGGAGTTTGACTTTGGGTTGCTTGGGGATGGGGTTGTACTTTGACATGAGATGTGATGTGGTACTTGATTGATGTGATGTGATACTTGATTGATGTGATGTAATATAATTGATTTAAAATATTATCTTGGGTTTGCAAATGCACGGCGTTTTCTTGAACTGAACACGAGCCCACATCTCCTGACCTGGGTATCGCCTCGGCGCGCGAGACACGGCATCGGAACCGCGGCGACAACGCGGTCACTAGGGTACAAGTCTCAGGTTGATTCGACTTGGGTTAAGGACGTGTGAATCAGGATCGCGCGTAAATGCCAGTTAAGGGTCGAAGTTGCTGGGATTCGACCGGGAAGACCGTGGAAGTCTACCGAACGATATGGTCTAGGATACGGGTCTTACAGTAAGTGTCCTATTTGGCTTCACCAAACTGTTCTCCTAATTATTTTAGCACTTTTCATGTTGGACACAACTCCTAAAGCCCAACGGATGAAGAGCTATAAGCAAACTAAAACTTACCATTTATAGTAAAAATGAAATTAAAACGGGAAAACGACCGTTGATCAGGGGGTTTCTGGAAAATTCGGTCTGCGCAACCCAGCATAGCAGGGTTGGTTGGCTAAAGTAGCTCATTCTACCCCAAAATCATATATTTTACGTCGGATAACTCATTCCGGATTGTGAGATACCCCCGATCTAAGGTCTGATGGTCTGGATCACTCTTGTCGTCGACCGTACCTTTTTTGATCTATCTTGGCTATGAATTTGTCCGCGACCCGCTCTACATCAGATAGACCCACTGCCCAAGGCCCAACTTAACCCCGAACCATTTTTAGCAATCCAAAATAGCTAAAGTTTTAAGGATTTTTGGCAATTCAAAATAGCGAAAACTGAGGGTGTTACACAATTGCATTCACTTTACGATCAATTTCAATCAGTTCATGGTGAATTTCATTAACTTCATTTACTTCACGATCAATTTCATTAACTTCGCGGTGAATTTCATTAACTTCGCGGTCAACTTCATTCAGATCGTGGTGAATTTCATTAACTTCGCGATCAATTTCATTTACTTCGTGGTGAATTTCATTCACTTCGCGGTTAATTTCACTCATTTTGTAGTCAATTCCATTCAATTCATATACTTCGCGGTGAATTTTACTCATTTCGCGATGAATTTCATTCAATCCATCTACTTCGCGGTGAATTTCCTTCACTTCGCGGTTAATTCCATTTAATTCGCGGTGAATTTTATTCATTTCACAGTTAATTCCATTCACTTCGCAGTCAATTACATTCACTTCGCGGTCAATTACATTCACTTCATTTACTTTGTGATCAATTTCCTTCATTTCGTAGTCAATTCCCATCAATTCCCGATGAATTTCCTTCATTTCGCGGTGAATTTAATTCAATTCATCTATTTTGTGATGAATTTCCTTTACTTCGTGGTCAATTCCATTCACTTCATTCATTTCACAACGAATTTCATTTATTTCGTGGTGAATTCCATTCACTTTACGGTCAATTCTATTCACTTCGCACTCAATTGCATTCACTTCGCGGTCAATTTTATTCACTTTGTGGTGAATTTTCTTCACTTTGCAGCTAATTTTATTCAGTTCATTCACTTTGTGGTGAATTTTCTTTACTTCGTGGTCAAATTTAATGGCTAAAGTTATAATCTATAGTCATAGGGAACCCTCCCGATTTTTAGAAATAACATTTTTAATAAAGCAAGGATATTTTGGTCCAGTAAATGTGAGTCCTTACAGCAGGGACTTATTCTTGAAAGGTAAGAATAAGTAGGCCTAGTAAGGTACGTGGCTCATAAACAGTCGTACAATAAGAAAAAACTCATTTCCAAACGTAAGATTTCAATCCCCATTCCTTCCTTTTGTATGGTCTTCTTAAGCCTTTAATCCGCCTCTTTATATGAATGAAATGGATAAACATATACATCATGGTGAGCCCCATAGAACCCCTGACCGTCTTTTGCCAGGTCCCGTGGGGTTGTACACAATTCATGCCCATTTTGATCATTTATACTTTCAACAAGTATAAAATATTCGAGCACTTTTCGGTAAAATTATACTCTTTGAGGAATATGAAGATAAAAAAGCAAATGTCCCTCTCCCATTGAAAAAGCACGAAGAGCTCTAATACTCTGGTGGGGACTTAAAAATTGTAAACGCGGCTAAACTGTGGGCTTTAATTTATTCAGATCTAAAGCAAAAGTTCCACTGCTTTATTATTTTAACTCCTTGATTGGAGGACATGAAATGGACGGTTCAAATGAAAAGCAGGCAAACGTATATTAATAGACCTTAGGGTGGCCTAATCTATATATTTTAGTTTTGGTGATGATCTATCCACGCTAGGTTCAAGGATTTTGGAAGTTCACTTTATGTATTCGCATGCAACGCGTAAATTTTTTGCCAGCGCCAGCGTATTAACCATCACACTCTGCCGGAGTATTAAACACCTCCCCCAAACACGTGTCCCCACCTGCCTAATCATCTAGACCATTCCTTCAGTCCGCCCCAACATGAGTACATGAAATGTCACACGGAAGAAAAACCAAAACAGCTACCAGACGGAGCACATGTCCGGTCGGTGTCACACAACCGGACAGTTATAAATCAAGGTCAGTGTTGTTCGAAGCCTAAGGTGGATATCTGGACAGTTCACACAGTTTCACCATTGTCAATCGTTGTTTAATGGGGCATCTTACGTGGGGCCCACCACGAATACGGTTTAGATTGCTTTCAGGTTTGTCCACGTGGCCTTCCGGAGACCATGTATATGTTTTAGAGGATGGATATTTTTTCGTACAAGACGTGGTAGAATCTGAAATGAACGATCCAGTCTCACCTTGGGAGCGTGGATTTGAACCCTGGATTCGGAACTCCCTGGATTTGAAATCCTTATGTTTAGCATCCTAGATTTCGAATATACTGTCATCCAAAAGTAACTATGTATGATCTATTTACAGAGATTTGAATTTAATTACTAAATCAATTTTAATATCTCTAATTAGGGTATGCTATGTAATGTTTGGCACAATAGTTATAATAAGCCCGTTAAAATATATACTTGCCTGAAAATGATGAAATTCGAAGTCTTAGATAAGTTATAAGAATAAGATCACATCCAAGTGACTAACCAATGATTTTTAACAATTGTTTTACTTGGATAATGCTTGGACAGCACAGATCACCATATTAAAGTACTTATAGTAATGTAATTGATACTCTGAGTATTCTAACATATCATTAGTGGGTCATGCGCCCAGTAAATTAATAACCTTTTTGACACACATGTTACACATGTAACTCTTTGAGGGTTTTAAATGCAATTTAAGCTTTCATCTTGAATTTCAAACCCCCTTCGAGTTGAAACCCCCAGCTCCTTTATGGTGCCAAACATGAAGGGGATTTGAAATCCCCTCAATCCCTTCTAACTCCCTCAAATCCATGGTGCCAAACTTCCCTATCCATAGTGGATTGGCAATGCTAAAGTAAACTACGAGATCAACGACTCTAAACCTTCTATTTCTAACAAATGAACGGCTAAGGAGGAACTCGACTTAGAGAAGTAGCGGCCGGCCATAGATGCGATTGATGAGATCATTCACTCTGAAAAGTTTTTTGTGGTCATGTTGGGCTCATCATATCAACTGTACGGATCACTTAAACATGGTCCCCACCTGGGTTAATGATCACGTATGTTCAAACCTACGGTAAGTACCATACGTTTGAGCTCTGTGTGGGCCCCACCTGTGATGTGTATTTAAATCCAAACCTTAGAACCTGGTGTGCCTCATGTTCAGACGTGGATTTCAAGTTCCCCGCTAAGATGTGGATTTCAAGTTCCCCTCTAAGATGTTAGGTGGGGCCCACTGAGATGTTTGTGAGAAATTGTAATACTCCGAATTTTTGCCAACCTGAGATTAGACGTCCTTAGAAAATGGGTCAACCAAAACACCTTAGTAACCGCTCAGAACCCAATTCCATAGCCAAAGAAATCACTTAGGATTAATTCCTTTAGAAACTAAGCGTAAGTTAGCTAGCACTACGCTGGAGTAGCTGCGAAATTGTCCCTAATCCCTTTAAATACGTTCTACAAGATCCAAAACTTGTATAATCAATAATGCTATAATACCCTGAAACCTAGGATCAAACTCTAAACCGGTTTATTCTCGGGAACCATTTGAAACTTTGTATTGGATCTATACCGCGCATCGAAAATTCGATATCTGCCATCTTAGACCGTTATGACCGCTTGAATGGACTTGACAATCGCTTCGAAAATCAAAGCCAACCGACGTTCAGAGGCTATTTCATTGAGCCTGAAGTGAAGAGAGTGAGAAAAGAGTTAGATTTGAAAATTTTAATTCAAATCTGGCACGTGACTTGGCGCGTTATTATTAAGCGTTCTGAGCGTCAGAATTCAGCCAAATTACACCCTCGGATCAGGAAAAATTTCTCTTTCATATCACGAGACTTGTAGACCTGATCTAGGTGCGATGACCGCTGAACTGAAACTGTACCGCCACGTGTGATTTACGAACTCTGCTGGTCTGAAAACTTCGTGTGAGCAACATCCAGTGACCATGAGCTTAAGTCCGGCCGCGTTCGGCCAAGGGACCTCCCAAAACGCTCTTTTGGACCGAAACAGCTCCGATTTGGTTATACCTCGAGTGAACTTTGTTCCCAAGCCTAATTTGGGAAGGTTTTAGCTTATATAAGGGTTTGAAACCCTCACTTTTCTCACCCATCCGAATTTGCTAGAAACCCTAGCTAGAGTGAGAGAGAAAGTGAGAGTTTGTGAGAGAGTGTGGGAGTGATCTTTCTACCACCTACACTAGCTATTGCACGTGCTTAAGCAACGTATCCCAATTACTTTGCCGGTGATTCCAACGCATTTGTAGGTAAGAAAAATCCTAAACACTTGCTGATTTAGCATTCCGTCGATTCAAATAGCAAAGTAGCTTATACAACCTGTGTATTAGGTTGCCTGTATGCCGTTGACGAAGCGTATACGATCCGTTCGAAACGATACACATCTAAAGTGAAAGGTGAGGATTTTAGACGCTTTGATTGACTGATTTCAAAGCTTTCAATGTCATTTAATAGTAGATTATCGACGGCAACGCCGTTTGACATGTACAACATGCTGTCCGTTTTTCGTTTCGTAAGCGTATGGAAATTATGAGATGTAGGGCATTTTAGTCATTTGTAGGTAATACAGTTTACACCCATATTTTGCTAAAATGTTTATCATGGCTATTTATCGTGTTAAAATATTAGGAATGGGTGCATGATTGGTTTGGCGAAGAGATTCGCCCTTAAGCGCACTTTGAGTCGACATACGCTATGTAGACTAAAGTGTGTAGTCTAAGTGTTTGTATAAATGTTTGTATTAGTATGTATTGAGTAAATGGTGTTGTGTAGGAGTTTTGAGATTGAATTCTCAAGTAATATGCTGATGTAAATGATTTCCATCATGTTGGCTATATATATCGATTTCATTATATACATGAAATGCATGTGTGGGATGATTTGCTTAAGTTGTATGTTATAACATGTGTCAACATGCTTACAATATTGTACTCTATTTCTATTACTCACCTATGCTTAATGATGTTGATACACAAATGCTTGGGGCTATGACCTAGTCCAGGTAGTCGGTAATGGATCGAATTCGTGGTTGGTTTTTATGTACCATAAAGGACGCGTCGATGAACGCGAGTCGTGTTTTGGGTTGGCGGCAGTGGTTAGGCCACACGAGGTGTTTCATGCACTTCATGTCGTTCAGCTTGAGATACGCTCATGCTAGTCGAGCCCGTCACGTAACCCGACTGACCATTGTATGTTCACCATGTATGAGTCATAACTGCTTGAACCTAGGGTACTGAACTTACCATTGAAAACCCTGTTAACCATGGTACCTTGATCCAATAAGATTCATGAGCCGGGCATGGTGGTATGGGACACCGTGGTCGAGCTGTCGGCCTACGCTGGGGCCACAAACCTCCCCGTAGTGACCAGTGAACACCCTACTCTGAGCAGATTATGGTAGTATGGGATACTATATTCTTGCTGTCGGCCTACACTGATTGGTGACGAGCCATTTGTAGTGACCTTGAGTTTATCCTGACACCGCATGGGGGCGACGAGTCCTGATGCAGTCTTAAGGATAATTAGGCCTGTATTGATAAGGTGATGGGGGAGCGGTGCAACGAGTGCGAGCAATAGCCCTGGCAGCCCTTGCAGCGACCTACAAATATAACATCGTATGAGATTACTAGGAGTGACGACCCTAGACAGGATCTGTGTTGGGATTGATATAAGCAAAGTACCTTAGTTTTCCAATACTGTTGTATGAAAATGAATAATAATAACTCGGTAATCATATCAACATCACATTGCATGTGCATGGAAGATTTGGAGTACTGAGCGGTACGCAAGCATGTCGCGGACGCAGATGGTGCCGTATGAGGAAGAATGTCGGTGAGGACATCCATCATGTCATGTCATATTGTATTAACAACAGTATCTAGGAATGTTTGATTAATTGCTTTACTATTATCGCATGATTGATTTGAGAATATGCTAATCTTTGCTTTATGATTCCACTGAGTTAATTACTCACTCCCACGTTACGGGACGGTGTTATGTACACCAAACAGTTTCTATTTTAATTGCAGATGATGGCGATGCTTGCGAAGCAGAGCTGAACTTGATGATGATGAGGAGGATCCCTCCTATATGCAGGTTCTGATTGACGGGGTTACAGGGTTACTGATTAGATGCCAATATACTTGGTATTTTGTATTTTTTTTATACACCCATGTATATTCTTTTTATCATTTTTGGAGTATACATGTATATGTTTAACCTGGTAACATGTTTACACTTTGGAGACCCACAACAGTTCATATACTTTATATATCTATTACATTCTTTCGCTTGTTAATTTAACTGTCTCTGGAGTATGATATGCTGTTTTGGTCTAATCTCACTGATGTTTTCTGCACTAATATGAACAACATTCATCCATCATTGAAAATGTTCAATAAATGATGTTCTGGAACTCGGGAGTGGAGTTTTTGCTCGACCCCCGATTTTCGAGATGTTACAGAAATCTACCTCATCCATCCATTTTTCGAGATCATTATAAGGCATGTGACCAAACATTAGCTGGATTCAAAACTCAAGTGAGCCACATAAGAGGAAACAGCGGAGATTCAATAAGGCATAGTTCAAACATTCTCATAGTTATGAAAGTTTTGTATTAGGCTAAATTTTTTATGTTTTCGCTTCATCATAATGGAAATGACCTTATAAATGACTTGGATGGCATATGAACACCAACGTGGATCCTAAGAAGGTTTCAACCATAGGAATTTCTTTCCCAAATTTCCCTCGACTCACTTTAGTTTTGGACCTACCCAAATATCCTAAGGGTCTGTTTGGCCAGTTGCATTGAAAAGGATTAGGTAAGATGGGATTCAAAAAAAATAATTATTACCCATGGCAGGGATTGTTCCCTGTTACCATGGGATAGGCTTAATTCCTTGCTTTGTTTCTAATATAGTGATACGTTGAAAGGATATACCCACCATCATTTGAAACTATTAAGAATAACACACGTGTTATATCTAAACTATTCATTTATTTTGTAACCTCATTTTATGGCATGGGCCAAAAAATGAGGCAGATTTAAAACTTATGTGTCCCCAAAGAAGTTTTCAGCGTTAAGTACTCAATCTCTATTGTTTTTTATGGCGGGGTCCACTTGAGCTTTAGATCTATCTGATTTTTTCACCCATGCTCTAAAATGATCTCAAAAAATAAGTGGATGGTATGGATATATGCCACACATCATGGTGGGACCTACGCAACTTACTAACATTGAGTGAAATGAATACGAGACTCAATATGATTCCATCTAACCTACTTCCAAGCTTTTCCACTCTTCCCAAACATAGAGTGAAATTGACATAGGACCAGGTACAATTCCATCCCACATAAGTTTATCTAATTCAGGCGGCCAAACAGGCCCTAAAATAAGCTAGAAAAATGTATGAACCAGCCCATTTTCACAAAAATTATAGTGGAGCCCAACTAACATCCTTGTAGTGCAACTTCATGCGAAAGGCTTTTGCAGGAAATCCGCGTCCCTTGTGCTCACGGCATATCCCAAGAATAACCTTCATCTAAAGTACAGATGCGACACACCACATGGAGCAATGTACAATCTCATCTGATAAGTAAATGTTCACGTGGTTTGGACCACCTGGATGCTTTAGCGCTTGAGTTTGAGTATCTCCCTTCATCCATGTGGGCCACACGTGATGGATGTGTTGGATGGAATATTACCACGCACCCTACATTCAATCTGTGAGAATCTATGGTGCGTGTCACCCTCCCATCCCATGCCCCACAATGATCCCATTGACGGGTACATTTGATCGGCTTGAGTTTGTGATCTAGGCTTAATATGAGAGTAAATATGATGGACGGCCTGGATAGCATTTGAAGATCACGGTGGTCCCCACAAATCTCAAAAGTATGGTAAATTACCATACGTGCATGCGAACGTATGTGATGATTTCCCCACCACTTTCTACGAAATTGATGTATCAGCACGCTATCGAACGTGGTCCTGCATCATGATCTTATGTTTATTCGGAGGAAGCGGATTGGCTGGTGCACCTCACACCAGCTATATAGCTACCGTAGGTACTTACCTGTCTGTCTGGCGAGCACATAGGCTCCTCGAGGTCCGAGTTGTACGAACGGTTCAAAGGAGATCAAAGTTACATGGCCCCAAAGTGGTGTATGTATTATATCTACGGGATTTATCTATTTTATGAGTTCGTTATAGGGCATTATTGAAAAAATGAATTATATCTAATGATCATCTAAACCACGCCATAGATAGCAGTGGAGATAATGATTTTCACTTATAAAGCCCATTGTAGCATTTATTTTACATTCAATATATTTATAAGGTTACAATTATTTGAATAAAGAAGAAAAACAAATTTCATTTTAATCTAAAACTTTTGTAACTTCGAAAAGAATTTTAATAATAGACATTTAATCCTTCGCTAGTTTTACAGTGTGGTCTACTTGATAAATATTATTTTCCATCAAACAAGCTAGCGTGACTTAAGCCTAATTCTCTCTCTCTCTCTCTCTTTCCGATGGGGTTAGCTTGTTAGTAGACACCCATGTTAGTACAGTCACCCCATGTTAGCCGCCACCACTGGGGATCGATGCCAAAACCTCAAATATTGAAGCGTAAAGAGGGAGGGTGTAAGCTTGTTAGTAGACACACATACTAGTACACTTACTCTATGTTAGCCACCGCCACTAGGATCGGTACCAAGACCTCAAGTGTTGAAGTGAGGTATCTCCGTTGAGTATGCCAATTGAGCTATAGATCTGGGTGTGACTCAAGCTGATCAGTTCATTGGGCCAATACATCCACCCGCACAAACGATCAAAGGTTCCGATTCAATATCATCGTCCCAATTTTGGATGGAGCATATCCGAAAATCTTGCTGACCTTGCTGTCTCAACCATCTGATGTTGCTTGTTCAAAATGGACAGGTCATCATCACCATCTACATCGAGCCCATAATAATAACGGTCACAATTATCACGGAAGCTCACCACGTGTACGATGGAAGAGTTGCCCAATTTTGTGCTCTTTACAAATAGGAAATGAGGGGTTATCTGAAATCATAGCGGTTGGACGATCACAGCCTCTCAATACTGGATATTTGTTTTTTAATTTACGATTTTAACAATTACTCATTTTATCCATCAGATCATGACCATCAGTCATCTGTGTGAAAGATCATCTGCCGTTAATTTTTGGTGATAGTAGATCTGTAGTGGGGCCCATCACTCAGACGGCTAAATTTGAGTTGCTTTTATGCAATGTGCATAGTATCTAAATGCATGCTATGCAGCCAGAGTGTCGGGGTTTTCTGCAGTAATCCTTACGGAAAAAAGCTTTGATGATCTGGCGGTGTGATTGATGACACGTAGGCGCTTAGAGATTTAAATTAGAGTATGAAATTTATTTGTGCCGGTTTAGATGTTTCATTAAGTGCCAATTCTTATTTGATTATCTTACCATATTATTAGTGGACATTTATACGACGGTGAAGAACGAAAAATATCCATCCCATTTCGATAAATCACTGTCCACTGCTCAGAGGTTAGGATTGCTCAACCTATTTGATTTTGGGATTATAATTTAATGACAGTGATTTTTTACAATTTAGGCGGTTAAATTTTAGATACTTCGTTCCACGTGTACAACATATAAATGCCTGCATATTAAGATTCATACGCAGTCGGAGTATCAAATAACTCCCCGATCTTTATCGAGTTTGTCGTGTCTTTAGGAGGACAAAGGACGTCCTTACGGTTCAAAGCCTTCTGGCCTAACGGCCAACCGTATCTCACGAGTCCTGCACCGCAAGGCACGTTGCGGCACCCGTCCACGCGTCCATTTTCACACGTGGCTACTGCCCAGCGGTCGATATGGCGTCCCATCAGAAAGCTCGGTTTTGGCGCCGTCCTCACTGATGAAATCTCCCATAATTCCATGACGTCGTATTAGGATTGAGCCCTTGATCGCGACACTTGGACGGTGGAGGATCGATGGACGGTGATATTCTCAAGTCACGCATGTGCGACGCTATCTTTACCGATTGCATCGTATCCCTGGACCGCATTTTCGATTGAGTAAAACTGACACTTTGGCAGACTGGGACAATTCGTAGGCAAGCTCTTCGGATCTGCACACGTGGACTGCCCACCTTATAAGATTATAAGCAACAATTTGATGAAATAATTTTGAAAATTAAAAATAAATTTTAAAATTTACGTATACTTCCAGCACGTAAATGATACGATGTTTTTAAAGCTTAATTAACTTTCTCTCATTGAGTGCTCGAACTCAATGACCCAAAGTTCGAATAACCCTACTTACATTTTAGTTATCTTAAAAAGAATAACGGTTTTAGTGGGATTTAAATTTATTTTGTTTGACTTAGATAATTTTGCACGTGGAGGATCCTGTTTATATAATATTTTGGGTATATACTATTGTTTGGTAGTCATTAATGATTCATAACATTTATAAAATATTTCTAACCATTAAAGGTAATATATTCTAAATGTTTTAGACCATTAAATTAATGATTTGACCATTAGATCATTACTAGCTCTCCATTTTCAGATCATTTTGATTATTAAGGCTACTAGCCATTCTAAAAAAATGGTTGGCAAATTGTTTTATCATTGATATAATTACTTCCAATAATATATAAAGTTAAGCTAACATTCACTATTTGTATCGTTCTTGTATTGGGTCCTTATGAATTATAAAGTGCACCTACTGGTGCCACCATAGTCACATTGCCTTACTGCCTGCACTCCTGTCTCTGATCTTGAGCGTCCACGCATATGTTGCAATAACATACAACCCGAGCATCTCTCTCCATTTTTGAAATAATTAATGATACTCAACACTCAATAATTTATAAACCGAAAGTTTTCTCCTGCTCAATCTGATGTAATGTTTAAGAAAATTCAATTTTTTTAATGATTTTTTAAAAAGCATTTTAGAAGAAAAAAATAAAAATAAAAATATTTTTTGATTACATACACACGTATAACAAAAAATATCAACACAAATTAAAGTAGACCGAAATCCTTGGTACATATATAATGGATGAGTTAGATGAAACATTATTAAATGTCAGCACAGGATGTACAAATCTCGGTTTCAATTTAACTTTAGTCTCGTGTCCTATTTACTTTGGGCCCCACGATTTGAACGGTCTGATATGAGTTAAGTTTGTACGTTTTAAAATTGTAGATTGCTTGCTGATGCACTACTACACCCAGCGGGAACTGAATGGACATCATCTCTTTCCCGCTGAGAAAGGCAGGTCACAACATTATGATCACCTGATGTGGAAATAGCCTATCCATTCATCCGGTGGGCCACACCATTTCCCCAAGTTATACCATCAGCTGTCCAATGAATTTGACACCCCCGCTTTATTTGTTGATTGGCATGGCTTTTTACATACCGACCATATCATCCTGTGGCCCACCTTTTCACCCCATTAGATAAGTTGAACATGTGATACATGGATAGAAAAAAAATGGCTTCACTAATGGGATGCCGCTTGAGGGATGAACTCTTCAATGATGAACTGACGCAGCACCCTCTTAGGATGAGCTGAGTAAATATTTTATAAGTAGGTTTGAATTGGTGGTATAATACGGTATGTAATGTAAAAGTGTCATCTTTTTAATTTTTAATTTTACTATATTATAACTCAACTTATAAATTAAATAAAATATAAAAAAACAATTTTTACAATTTTACAGTATGTTATGATAAAAGTTTTTTATTCATATCATACATTTAATACAGTAATTTAATATTTTTTTTATTTATTTGATATATATTATATTAATGTAAAAGCATTTTAAAATTTAATAGAGTTTCAAACACAAAAACTTTTACTTAAAATATCTTATTTGAAATCATCAAATATTATAATTTATAATCATTATATTTTACATTATTATGTAATAATATACCATCAATCTAAACGTACTCCAAAATAACTAATGTTTATCCTTTGAATCTCACCGTGTCATTTCATCCCATGAGGTGAGGGGGTGAGCTCCTCACCAACGATTCGGCAGCCATATATATGGCCGTAGAAGGGTGACTTGCATTGATTGTTGGATTGACTATTCCTTGCATGCAATGCTGCGCATTGTAGGAAAAAGACGACTATGGTTGTAAAGGATCTGGCATTTAAGCATATCCAAGTCAGCTCAGAATTCGAGCATGGGCTACACTTTCTTAAGCCCATAAAAAATATCATATCTAAATTTTATTTTTGTATCTACTGTTAGACCAATAAGACAACCTTCTGGCCGGAGCATTTATGAAATATTCCTTCACATCTGGATCCTAGCTGCCTGTTTGATGGCTACGAGTTGGATGGTTAGAAGCGTTCTATCAATGTGATTTCATGACTCCGTACGGGGCTAAGAACATGAACGGTCTGGATTGGTTCGCGAGATTGCCTCATTAAGCTGTTCTCCCTTGGTCCTAGGAAACGGATTCGCTACTGACCCTGCCACTAGCCAATGGCTAGTGGTCGGTGCTCTCTAGTCCCCACCATGATCTATATGTTTCATCCATGCCGTCCACCCATTCTTTTAGATCATTTTATGGTATGAGTCCAAAAATGAGGCTGATCCAATTCTCAAGTGGACCGTGCAGTGTTGATGTTGATTGAATGCACACCATTACAAACTTCTTGGGAGCCTCAAATTTTTTTGATCAAGCTGATATATTTTTTTAAACTTCATTCAAGTCTGTATGACCTAATCAACATGTTAAATGTCAAATAACCCTTACAGTGGACCTTAGGAGAGTTTTAATGGTGGACATTCAATCACTACGGTTTTCCCATGTTAAGATTTAGATCTACCTCATATTTGGAATCAAGCCCTAAAATTATCTTTCAAAATGGATAGACAGCGTGGATAAAACGCATACATCAGGGTGGGGTCCATGTAGCACCGACCACTAGCCACTTGGCCGATGGCAGCGTCATAGACTCATAGCCAAACCGCGTCCGTGGTCCTGGTGGTATCCACTGCTTTGGACCACTAAACTATGGGGCCCCACTTGTACAGACTGAAAGATACCTCGCATCGTGTGTCGTATGATATACAACGGGAAAAGGACGATGACTTGCCACGTGTATGGCTAGAATAGCCTCTCTTAGAAATATCAGCGGTACATGTGGATTTAGACAGTCACCTGACCCAATTGTCTAAATTATCTAAATCAGTAGAAACAGGGGCTGAGATTCGTCCGTGGTCATTTAGTATTTTACGTAAGAAAACGATTCAATATTATACAATTGAGAAATGTTAACACAAGGTTGCTTTCACATACGAAGCTCTTATGGGCCACAAATTAGCATACATTGCATCGGATTGAAACAATACACTCATTGGGTGGGCCACGCGCATACATTGCATCGGACCATCGGCTGTCCAATCACTTCGGGGGTGTATCTGGCCCAGTGGATGGATTGTCATTTTTTACCTCCCCGGTGATCTTTGTGATTAGTCCCACCATTTTCGTGGAACAGATTTTGTATAAAGTGACACGTTGGCAGAAAAAAGAATGTTGTATGTTAAGGTTCTTATACAAGATTGTACGTGTACATTTATCCACGAGAAGGTCGGAGGCGGATTGCCTGGACCCGGGCATGGAGATATTCCTGTGCCCGGGGCTGTGTGGGACCCACATAGATGTCCGACAAATCCACTCCGTCCATCTGTTTTGCAAGATCATAATAGGATAGGAATATAAAAATTAGGTAGATCCAAAACTGATGTGGGCCATAACACATAAAACAGTGGGAATTGAACACCTGGGCGTGACATAAACTTTGTACCAGGATGATATTTTTTCCTGTAATTTATCTGAGTGGTAATAGACTTATGAACGGTTTGGATGACCTTTAAACATCATGATCATCTCCAGTATGGTTCCAATGGTGGACCTTTCCACACCACTTTTTCCTTTGGTGTGCTCTACCTGAGTCTTAGATACCTAAATTTCAAAATAATATCCCATTGTAGTCTTTCAAAACATATGGACGGAGTGGATTTGTCACTGGAATATCTGTGGGCCCCACACAGCCTGGCTCACTGGCAATTGGCTTCTAAGTCTCAAGTCCAAACGACTGGACGGTACCGTCCACGCAGCAGGTTGCTTAAAATCTTCATACGCGTACATATTCCAACTTATCCAATAGGTGAGCTCCGTCATAGGTACCACCCTGTACAAATTCACCCCTATCTGCTCATCATATGGGCCACACCATAGAAAACAATTTATAGCCGTTGATGAGTAGCAGAATATAAGTTTGGTCCATCTAATGAGTTGATGTAGCTGATTTTTGCGTAATGTGATTCTTTAATTTATTAGAGCAAACCTTCTGGACCGATTGGATGTCACACACAAATGACAGATTAGAAGTTATCCTCTGTGTTGACCGTCCAGATTATGCAGATTGCAGGCCACTGGATTTCGGTCAGCAAAATATGGGATAAGTAATCCAGACCGCTGATGCATTGGGCCTTGCTAATGATGGATCATGCCCCAAAAATTGCCTCGATCGGACAATCCTAACCTTTCAATCTGTAATGGTCACAGAGAAAATCACAGGGATGGTCGGATCTTTCAATCTGAGAGATGACTGGAGCATGAAGGTCTATGGTTGAAGAGAAAGAAATGGTCTGGATCACCTATCCACGGGCCTACCATGTTGGTCGTTTGAATCCAACTTGCCCATCGGCTCCCCACCCTGAATGTTGGAAATCCCATATATCAGTTTGATCCAACGATCATCGGGGCCACAGACACCCTCAAAAATCAATTTGATCCAAGCAACAAGTGGTCCATCACGTTAGTTAGGAGGTTTTTCAAGGGATCCTCCTTGTTTTTCTATCACGTGGCACACCTGAATAGGTCTGTTTTACTAAGCTTCCCATCCTTGTGGTGCAGCCTCCTAGCCCCACCGTACTGTAATATAAAAGTTTTCTTGTAATAATTTTAAAGCCTTTATTTAAACACGTAATCCAATTAATATATCATTTAATAGCCAAATTCCGATGTAATAGAAGATGGATAATGATATTTATAATAATTACAAATAAAAATTATTAATCCAAACCTCACAAATTAATTTTGTTCATGATTTGATATTTCAATAATGTAAAAGTATCATTGTTGAGCTTTTACTATGCTTTTTTTACACACTTACACGTTACATGCTCACGCCAAAGGTGCACTCAATCCCGTAATCTCATTGTTGAAATAGAGCTTATCTATCACACTTATTTAAACATGAAAAATTGTAAATCCTACTTCAATATATAATTATTATACTGTTACAATTCATTATAACTATAATTGATAATTCAAACAGTCCTTATAAATAAATTAGGCTATATATGCATGACACAGTAAACCACATTTCAGGTGATTGCCCTTATCAATAACATAGCATACAAAGTTGAATAGGATATCATACGCAGATGAATAACTTATAAAGTAACCAAGTAGTCAACCTCACTACCGTGGACTAGTTGAAACAGGGACCGACACAGCCTATTTCCTTTAATAAAAAACAGGCTTTTATAAAGAGTTGGGTTGTTATGATCTATATTTAAGTGAAAGTAATCTGTTTATATAATGATAAGTCACTGTTGTTTTACTTTTATTTTTTGGGAGACGATGGTGAGTTATTTTGACTCTTTTAGTGTGTGATGGTTCATGTCCATGCATTCAAAAATTTACACGTGGCACACTTATGATTCAAATTTAGCCATCAAATCGCAACACGAAACCGATATTAAACCTTTGAAACCCATGATTAATGTTTTTTTTTTTTTGCTTATATATATATATATTCAAAATCTCAATGTTTTTATAAATAACTTTTTCTTTTAATTTCAAAATTTTAACATTTTTAATTATTTTTTAAAATCACAAATATTTTTAACTTCTTTATTTTTTGTTTCAAAATATTTATTTTTTGTTAAAGTATCGATTCTTTAATATTGTTTACTTTTAAAATTTTCGATTCTTTTTAACTTCTCCATTTTTCAAAAAAAGTATTTTTCTCGAATTTGTCAATTTTTTTTTCGTACTTTACAAAATACAAACCTCCCCCCCCCCCTCCCCCCCCCAAAACAATAAAAATCATGAATTTTATTTTTTCAAAATCTCATCTTTTCTCAAACATTGTTAATTTTTTTTTTAACTTCTCAATATTTTTTTTTCATGTCATATTACAAATCATTTAAATATTAGTTTTAAACTTTTTTAAAATAATAATTTCTACTCATTTGATATAAAAACAAAATATAATTTTATTTTTTTTTTGCATTCAATCAATTGTTAAAAAATAATATTAGATACAAATACATACAATTAAACCACTGAATTTGTATTAAAAAACAATTCTTAGACTAGAAAAATACATAATTTTCCGCCATGTTTTTAAAAAAATAAAATAAAATAAATGTTTGAGGGCAAAAGTCCTTTTAAGATGGACCATGATCCGTTCGATAAGTAATTGAAAAACGTTGGGCACTGCTATTTTCGGTGGGGAGTTGCAATTGGTCGCCAAATTAAAATTTGTGACGGATTTAATCCGTCGCCAGTTTACGACGGACCACTTTACGCAAATCCAATTTTAGCAAATCGCAAAATTCCACGACATTTAGACCGGATTTTCAAGAAGGATGGGATTGGCGACGGACTTTTTCTTTAGTAACGGTTTAAATCCGTCGTTAAATCTAGTGATTTTTCAATCGTAGATCCACTATTTTGGGTAGTGTTAATACATCAAGTGATCATGTAGGACACGTATATTTAAACTGGACCTTTGGCAAGTTTGCTGAGACCATTTATTATTTTCCTAGTGGATGGCCGGCCTGTGAGTGGACCGCTGCGATATTCTGCGAAGACATCTGTACAGTGGGACCCATCTTATGCACAGCTATATTTCCCGGACATGTGCTACGATTGGCACGTGACCTGTGTGGAGAAGGTCTCAAGTCAAACCGCTTAGACTATAGCTTACAGTCCAGCTAGTGGATAACTTCCAACATTTCATATTTGTGTCGCATCAAACCGGTCTAATAGGTTTTGCCTATGATGAGATTCACCTTGTGCAAAGATAAGCTATATCCAATCATTGAGTGGACTAAAATTTTTTTATTTTTTTTTATCAATGGCCTATAAATTGTTTTCTATGGTGTGGTCCGTATTTGAAGTATATAGGTCTCATTTTTTTCATAATAAAATTATCATGATGGGCCCAACCTACTGGAATGTTTGGATTTTGTATGAATTTGATATATTGAAAATTTTATGCTTGGCGGACCATACCTTTTGGTCCAACCGTTTGGACTGGAGACTTTCTCCTCCTCTGAGATAAAGACATCGGACGCAGAGATTACCCATTTTTTAAAGTATTGTGGCCGTCTAACGTAAAAAATTACTTTAAATAATGGGAAAAGCGGGAGTTGTTTGATACTCTGGCAGTGTATGATGCTTGATACACATGCACTTGAAAATTAAACACGTGGCATGCACTAACTCATAACAACCGCCTAAAATACGGAATAAAAGGATGGTCATAATTGATATCGACTGTACATTAGGTCTTTCCTTCACTTTCCAGGCCATAAGCTCATGCTGATCGGATGATCCTGTCCATCCAAAAGTTGGCCTTCTTTTTCTTTTTTCTTTTTCTCTCATTTCCAAGCTGTGGATGCAATGGATAAGATCATTGAATCATACCGTCCATTTTATTGCCTATTGACTGGATGAATCATGGAATGGACCGAATGGACCGCCCAGATCAATCAACTGAACTATCCACGTACCACTGTGCAGTTTGGAGCACCATACCTGACATTGTTTTGAGAGCATTGAATCATTTCCCATTTTTTTTTTCAAAAAAAATCAAGCATGCACTAGCGTAATTCCACTGATCGAATGGCCAGGTTATTACTTGATGTAGACTTCTGCTACATTTTCCATCTGCAGTGTTACATCCGATGAATCTTGATTGTTTAAAGTTGGTCCTTATTGCTTGATACAGACCGTTGATTTGACATTCACCAACATGGATGGACGATCTGCCAAAAAAATCCCAGATGGAACAATCCTAGCTTTTAGATTCCTAGCCAGCCACCAGACGGTAAAAAACACAATAGAAGTCCATATTCGGTGAAAAATTCCAAGATTGGATGGGTAAGATCCGCTAATCTGCAGATTTTTAGGTGAATCCCAAATCAACAATGGACCCCATTCGATAACTAGTTTGGATAAACAATCACTTAAACAAATTCAAAGTTGGATTAGCGTACATAACATATACTCGAACGTCATGTCATTATCTGGTCACAATATCTCCTTTCAAATGTCAACGTTTGAATGCGCTGCGCTGGCGAGAATTTCCATTACTCCCATTCGATCAGATCAAAATATTTTATAATTGGAGTTGCAATCCATTTTCATGTGGGGACCACCACTACTAACTGTGGGCCACACATGTGATCCTTTAAACTGGGATAAGATCTATATCATTAAAAACAGTGCAGACAACGTATCAGGCTCCAGTGGAGCTAGTCGAGCCAAATTTCGACGGATCCACCACTTTCATGCAGTTTCCACGTGGCAGCTTTGCTGGTGGACGTTGACGGAAGCGGATTAGCTGGTGTATCACACACCAGCTATATAACTGACGTATTCACGTCGGTAAGTTATATGGTCCATCATGAGGTATGTGTTATATCCAAACCGTTCATCCATTTGGGGAGCTCGTGTCAAGGCTTGGGCCGATAAATAAGACAGTTCTAAGGATCAATTGGACCAGAATGCAAAAAGAAGTGAACGCCTACCATTAAAACCCTTTTGGTGGTCAAAGAAGTTGGGGATCAATATGAAATTTGTTTTTTCTCTCCGTCCGTGTATTTGTAACTTTATTAACAGATTTGATAAGAAGTTGTATTTGTAACTTTATTAACAGATTTGATAAGAAGTAAACGCTATGGTATAGGCCGTACGAATTTTTCGACGGTAAAAATTATTATCCTCGCTGCTATGTTTGGTGTGTTCCATTTGAGCTTTAGATATGATTCATTGTCTACTACTGTAAAATAATCTCGAAAAATGGATGAACAGTGTGGATATAATAAATACATCATTGTGTGCCTAATGTAACTTTGATCTCCTTTGAACCGTTCGTACAGCTCAGAGCTGAGGAGCGTCGGCGCTCGTCTTCGCACGACACGTATCTACACCAGCTATATAGCTGGTGTGTGGTACACCAGCCAATCCGCTTCTGGCGTTGATTGCTAGGAAGTTCCTGTATCGGAAGCTGCGTGGACCCACAGAGATTCCCGTGATAAATCCACACCGTCCATCACTTTTGAAAGACCAGAATAGGACATTATTTAAAATTCAGGCAGATCCGAAACTCATGTGGGCCGCACAACACGAAACAGTGGGAACAGAAATGTCCACCGTTGAAACCTTCTATAGCAGACCATGATATTCATACGATATTCAAACTGGTCATTACCACTCAGATAAACTGTAATCACGAATACCGTCCTGATAAAAAGCTTTTTTGTCCCCGCAGGAATTTTGGATCTGCCCGGTGTCTAGATTCCTGTTATACTGTAGTCTTACAAAACTGATTGAGAGAATGGATTTGTCACGGGCATCTCTATGGGCCCACACAGCTTCCAACCACACACAGACAGTCCGCGTCCTTTGCTGGAATGAGCTAAAAGGAAAAACTTTCATAATGGGAACTTTGATACTCCGCCAAAGTGTGATGGATGCTGCTGCTGGAATGAGCTAAAAGGAAGACTTTGATACTCTGCCGACGTGTAATGGATGGTACGCAGGGACTGAAACTGTACACGTGGCGTAGAAATAATGCAAATTTAACCGGCCAAATTATGGGTCCCACTTAAGATGTATCTTAGATTTAAGATCAAATTTATTCGATCATCTAAGTATCAGATCGTTGGATTTTTAGTGGACGGTTCAAATGGAAACTAAACAACGGTCCTATGACGGCAAACCTGTGTTCAAGAATCAGAAGTTAGAATTGCTCCGAGACCGTTAGTTACAACTTTGCGTTAACGCTACTTGTATACTTTCTCAGTGCCTCGGTATCAAGCATCATACACTGCCAGAGCATCAAATAACTCCCAGTAGCTAATGTTCCAGGAATCAAGGGAGGCATTTTCCAGGCGCGGATTGCTTGGGAAAGGCTCTGGCTGGAAGTTCCTATGCTAAGAAGCTAGGTGGGGCCAACCGTAATGTTTTTGATAAATCTATTCGGTCCATCCGTTTTTTCATCTCATTTTACCGCATGATACTAAAAATGAGGCAGAATAAGATCTTAAAGAGGCCACATGATAGGGAAAAGTATGAAAAGAAATGCTTACTGTTGAATCTTCCTGGGGTCCACCTTAATGCTTATATGCCATCCAAACTGTATATAAGGCGATCAATTGAAGACCCAAAAAAAAAAATCATGATACTAAACTTCTGTTGCTTTATGAATGTTTCATCGTTGGTCCTTCAATGCCCACTTTTTCCTCTTGTATGGCCCACTTGAGTTTTCGATCCCCACATTTTTTTTTCCCTCCAATGACCTGTAATGAGCAGTCAAAACGGATAGACAGAGTGGATTTATCACAAACATCACAGTAGACCCCAACTACCTTCCCAGTGTGAAAGCCTTTTGCAGGCAATGGAGTCCCATTTACTTGGTCTCTATGGCTTGGCTTTCTAAACGCGTGGCAGACACGGATGAGACCTATTCAACCAATTGACATTTCCGTATTAAGTGAAACAACGGTCCAGAAAAATCATAATGTTTGGTTGATTTTAGCCTCTAATTGGTGGAATTAATGCAAATGAATATTAAAATACAAAAACCAAAAATATTGACTTCAATCACATAACAAGAAGCCCATTCATTAGATTGTTAAAAAGGTGCCAATCAACAGCTGATAATTGCACAATGCCAGGTGTGTGGTGGGCCATCTAGAGGCACGCTTAGATGGAGCTGAAAGCTACAACCCACCCTTTTGATAAACGTGTCTATCAAGTGGGTCTTAGTTTTTGGGGCCAATTTTGTTTACAAGTCTAGGAAGAATGATCTTATTTTGTCAAGGCCTGCATGGCACACCTTAGTGGGTATGGCATCCGACCCCCTCCAGCAACTCATCCACAAAAAGTTGCATGTTCCAAAAACCTACCATGTGAGAGCATCACATCACCTTGGGAGTTTTTAAGGTGGTTGTCTATTACTTTCTATAATGCGGCATGCTTAATTATTAATTATTATAGTAGTGCTTCTATCCTTATTGCTTCTTGTGTAGCCCACTCAAGTTATGCAACTTCCTCATTATTTGTTCATGCGGCATCGGCAAAAGTGATGAGCGAAGTGGATATAAGACTCTTATTAGGTGAGGCATACATGATTATCGGTTTAGATACTATCATTAAATTATTTAGATTAAGTGATTTAGTGGGCTTCACAACAATTGTGATAATTATAGATGGGTATGAGGCATGTCGTTTCAACCGCAATTCATATACGCAATTATTAAGAAGGGATATATGAAAATCGACTGTATAGAGACTTTAGAGAGAAGACATGATGGGTGAGTTTCTTTAGCTCTCTTTTATACACACACACACATACATGTCTTGATCGCTTTACTCACCTAAACAGAAATCCTTAGTCTTATTTAGATGTTTTTCTAAAGGTGTAAAATACAAAAGATCAAATGCTACCTCTTAACAACATTGCTGCATTGAGAATGTCTTCTCATATAAGTATGTTCATAGGATTTTAGCTTAGAAGTTCAATTATTAATGCATAGATAATTTGCTTATTCCAATATATTTAATTTATAGTAGATGTCACACAAACATTACCGTGAACTCTTAAGTAGCATAGTTTCCACCTCCCGGAGCTTCTTGTTGGCAGCCCATGGGCAATTCTTGTCCCTTTGTTTTCTTCAATATCACAGGAAGCAGACTCATGCATTCTTCATTGACAAGGTCGTGGGAATGAATGTCATTGAATTATCAGACTGCCACTGAAAATAACCACGGATTAATATTTACATGAAAGCCGTAAACTGGTCTTCTAGGGGGATTTATGTGTAAATTTTCAGACTCTAAGGTCATGTTGTGAAAGTTGCCGGGTTGACTCGGAACTGCTGGGTCGATAAAGGTTACGATACACAGCATAAGGACTTTGGACCGTCCATTGGGACCAGTCTACTCTGCTTCTGGTATCGAGAAAATCACAACGATCCGTTTCTCCTAAGCATCTATGACTGGACCTATCTTCTACTGACCATAATGTCCATCCGTTTTCGCATCCCACTGACAGGACATTTTCAATGGTCTAATCAGGAACAGATGCTAGCTAATATGCGCCTAAGATCAGAGCTGTCCATCTCATTGGAAATAATATCAAGATCTTCCTCCTCATGAATGGACAGTTTTACTCAGGTGGCCGTCAATGTACATAGTAAACTAACGGGTAATATTTTTTTCCAAGTGTTCACCTGTTTTGGGGTAATGGTATCGATTTGCCGTGCTCGAGAGGCACAATGCCCTCTACTCCTAGTACGGACATCTCATTTTACGAGGTAAGCCAAAAATATTATACCGATGCAAAATTCAAATGAGCTGCACCATGGGCGAGGGATAGAAACATTCACCGTCGAATTCTTTGAGCCCGAGTCCTTCGTAAGGTGAGCGCACAGAGGATGAAAGGAGAAACCAAATACCTGCATTATCCAAGACCGGTGGGTCCGAAGAAAGTTTTAATGTTGTGCGTCCAATCCAGCTCAAATAGGCTATTATTATTTCTAATAGTAAAATTTTATGTTTCTATATATATATATATATATATATATATATATATATATATATATATATATATATATATATATATATATATATATGCAAAAATTGTGGGGCCCACTGTGATGAATATGTTATATCCATGCCATCCATTCATTGCATAAGCTCATTTGAGAGCATGATTCCAAAAATTAGCTAAGTTCTAAGCTCAAATGGACCACACTACCAAATAAAATAGTGGTCTTGATGAACCTTAATCGTTAGAGGCTAAAACCTTCACAGGGTATACACTGTTTTTTTTTTTTTTTTCCGTCATCTAACTTGTTTGCAAGGTCATACAAACATCGATAAAGGGAAAATATAAAAATCAGTTCAATCTAATACTTATGTGGCCCACAAGAACTTAATAACGGTAAGGGTTTAATTGGCTTAAAATGAACTGGTTGCAGCCTAGCTGCAAGTTGTGGACGCTGGTGGGAAGTTGTTTACCAAGCTTCCCACTTGGCATCCAGGTAAAACCATCTAATGATTACATAAGTGGAACAGTGTGTGTGTGTGTGTATATATATATATATATATATATATATATATATAGAGAGAGAGAGAGAGAGAGAGAGAGAGAGAGAGAGAGAGAGAGAGAGAGAGCATGCTCACTTGCGCACCTTTGCACGTGCTATGGGCATCTAATCCGAAAAGTCCATGTGATGCAGCATCCCATGAAACCCCAATTAACCAATTTTCACCCTGATCTAAATTTTTGGTGGGCTATAGTAAAGAGAGATGCAAATTAAGGAAAGAAATTGTTTTCATTTTTCATGTCCCACCAAGTTTTAGCTCAAAGTAGAAATTGGTCTCTAGGGGTTTCATGGGGGTGTTGCTTCACGTGGAACATTCAGATTTTGAATGCACATCAAGTATGATACGTTCTCAAAAAGTTCGCACGAGTTTTCGTACAAATTAGTGTGCAACTGAGCATTTAACTATATATATAAGTAGTAATTGATATAGAGTTAAAGTTTACTTAGATTTCTGATGTGTCGTGATTCGGATATTTTAAACCTACTTAATATTGTATGCTTAGTTGGTACGAGCAATAGCATGTGATAGCCCATATTCGAAGACTATTCAGATTGAGTAAAATTCATATTTAAGACCTATACACATGAATCTTGCAGAAGGGTTGAGAAAAAAAGGTTAATGATTTTTAAGTGTTTGGTTGACATAGGCAATAACACATTATGACCCAAACTCGAAGTCTATTTAGATTCAGTGAAACCCATAACCAAAACCTTCATACTCGAACTTCATAAATGGGTCAAGAAGAAAAGCTAATAATTATACTTATACTTTTTATAATACCCTATGCAACTTACTTGTATCCTTGGACGTTGATTCCCAAGAGGGTATGCATAATTTGTGAACTTAGTTTGATTTTGCTCTACCTTTTACAATGTTGATAGACTACCTCCACGGGACACTATTTTAAAGTCACCACTAGTATATATGAAAAAGCTTTAGAATTCACGGTTGGCTAATATTCATGAAATTACTCTGAGATTGAGAAAACAAAATAATTCCCGACTCGGATGAGTCTTGGATAGGTTTGCGTTGTGGATTTTGGATAATAGTCATGATTACGAAAAAGTAAGAGATTAGGCACACCTTTCCGCTCGTGTGGAATATAATCTTTAATTTGCCAAATTGTACTCTTTCAAAAGGGATTTAAGGAACTTTTAATAAAATACTAAGATTTATACGTCTGAATTAAAAATAATTAAAAAAAAAAAAAAAAAACTGAAAACTAAATGAAAATGGCAGGAAAAAAAAAAAAGATTTTCAATATATGTATAGAAAAAAAAAAAAAAAAAAAAAAAAAGAAAGAATTTTCATTTACTCTTTTGAGTCGCATGTTTTTTATACAAAAGATTCTTAAGAGAGATGATGTCGAAGCATAGTTTACTATTTTATGTATTCAAATTATGGACGTTGAAAGATACATGCTAAAAAATGATGATTGAGAATATGGTATTAACTTTAAAGTTGAAATTAACTAGAAAAAATAGATAGAAAAGAAATGACCGAGAGAACAGATATTTGCCGTCTCCCTGAGTCTCTGTCTCATAAGTGCGCACACACACTTTCTCTCCTATCAATCTTGTCAGATCCCACTCTCATTGTAAATGCAAGAGCTTCCTTTTGCAGGCGTTTAGAGGGACAAGTTCGACTATCACTTTCCTCAAGTTTGGTTTCAAAAATTAATTTCATGTTAACCATATCACTACATGGGTCATGAATGGGTACGAGTCTTTATCTATATGACCATGCAAGTACACGAAACAACGAGATTCTTCTAATGCTAACGTGTAGTCACTGGATTAGTCTAGATTGCCAAGAAGGTTGAGTGTTCACAGCATTAACTCCGTGAAGGGGGCGCTATCACTGACTTGGCTCCAAGACGGTGGAGCTACCACCCCATTCGCCGTCTACACAAGCAATCTTCGTATATTACCAACCACCCCATTAATACGGACGGTGTCCGCCATATGGACGCGAAAATAGAATAACAATTGAGGGCCGGAATCCTGTGTCCGTGTAATTCCCATCCTTCGCCTGTACAATGACGGGCCTACTATACGGAGGGTCCGGATCGGATGCCGATTGAGTCTTACCCCCGCCTGTCTCTAGCCACCAACGGGCAGTTCTGTGAGTGGCCCACCTTGATGTCCTGATCGGACACCTTCTCTCATATCATTCTAAGGTATGTGAATAAAAATAAGGTAGGTCCAACGCCCAGTTGGAATACACCAAAGATGACTCTTGCATTTAATGCTTGGTGTTTTTTTTTTTTGTTTTTATTTAAGGACTCTGCATCATTGATATTAAAAACAGATCATTTAATGCTTGGTTAATTTAAGGCAGCCCAAGCTTTTTTCGTGGTGTAGTCTACTTGAGCGTCGGACCTCAAGCTATTTTTATGCACATTCCTTGAAATGATCTAAGAGAAGGGATGGACGGCGTGGATAAACAGATATATCACGGTGGACCCATCCATATAACTGCCCGTTCGTGGCTAGAGACGGACGGGGGAAGGGCGCCATCCCGTCTGTCCGGATCAGCTTAAAAACCTTCCACGTGTAAGATAAGAGGACACTAATACTCGTTTCTCATCCAACGCGCCGGATCATAATCAGACTCTTTAATACCGACACCGTTTTTCATCCACGTGACTGTAGTAGTCAGCGAATAATGACACTCGCGAGGAAAACAGGGAAAGAGGCGAACGCACCCGGCGCACGGACACCGCACCTCCCAACTCGTGTTCGGATTTTCTATTTTTCTGACGAACCGTACAAAAATACGCGTGGGTGACGGAGTTCCCACTCCATCCCGTTAACAAGCAATTATTCCCACGGCTCCTCCATTTCTTCATGGAAGAAGCTTTCTTGGGGAACTCAAGCTTTCCTTCCAAAACTATTTTGATACTCGCAGGCTCCAGCCACACGGAACCGTACATCCACTGTACACGTGTGGAACAGGACGTCAATCCAAACCGTCCAATTTTGGGAACACTCGCGTGAATGGCGTGCGGGAATGATTTTAGCCTCTGATTAATGTGTGCATTAAGGATTGAGGATTGATTGTTTTATCCGTTCATCTTATTTCCATGGAGGCCGATTTCCAGCGAAAGCCTTTGGCAGGAAGTTCCTGCGCTGGCAGCTTAGGTGGGGCTCACAGTGATTTTTTGATAAATCCACCCCATTCATACGTTTTTCTAGATTATTTCAGTAATTTTGACCAAACAAGAGCTTGATCGAAGACTCTAGTAGGTCACACGAGAGAAAAAAGCCGGGAAAGGAATGCCTACCGTGGGCTCCACCTTGATGTTTATATGACATCCAAACTGTTTATAAGGTCATTACCACCGGGATGAACTGAAAACACACAAAAAAAAATAATGCTGATACACAAATTCTATGTCCATACGAATGTTTCAACCGTGGATGTTAAATCCCCACTCTTTCCTATTGTGTGGAACACTTGAGTCTTTGATCCGGATAATTTCTGGTCACGTATATTAAAATGATCTCTTAGAATGAATGGATGAGGATGGATTTCTCATAAACATCACGGTGGGCTCCAAATAGGTTCCCAGCGCAGGACGTAAAGGCTTTGGAGGAAATATGCGTTCCTATTTGCACGTTTCCACTAGAAAAGGGAAACGGATTGGCTACTCCCCTGCCACCAGCCACTGGTCAGTGCTATGCAGGACCTATCATGATATATGAGTTTTATTCATGCCGTCCATATATTTTTCTAGGTCATTTTAGGTATGTTAAAAAAAAATTGAGATATATCCAAATCTTTATTAGACCACATTACAACAAACAGTATTAAATGAAAGTTGACCATTAAAAATTTTTTCGGAGCCATAAAAGTTTTGGATCAAGATGATCTTTATTTTTTCCCTTCATCTCGATATTTATAACCTAATCAAAAGATACTTTAGGAGGATTTAAATGGTGGATATCCAATCACTATTATTTTCCTTTGGTGTGGTTCACCTGATATTTATATCCTTATAATTTTTTATCTCAAGCCCTACAATGATCCGTAAAATCTAGATGAATAGAATGGATAAAACACATACATCATGATGGGTGCCACCGGGCTGGTGGCGGGCTGTTTCCCTTGAAAAGATAATATCTTTATTTCAGGGTGATTTTTTCAATTTGCTACCTATTGAGTTGGGACCACGATTCGGAAGGTTGGATTGATTTACATTGGTGCCACGTATACAGAAGTCATGTGCATGCGTATAGACCATTTCCATCTTCCAGAGTATCGATGGTTTTCACTTCTTCTTGTGACCCTTTAAATACCCCTCGATTCGGACGCCATTTAGAAGCTAGCAATCTAACTCGAACGACGATTCTCTCTTTATCTCGCTCGGGAATTACAGCGTAAAACCCTCTTTCTAGGGTTTTTGCAATCGTCTCTGCAGTCGAATTCTCCCGCAACTGAATTCTCCCTTTCGAGCGTTTAAAGCAACTGTCATTTCGACTCTTGTAACAAAAGAACTGTTTTTGAAGGAAGATTAATATGGAATTCTTCCATTCAAGGGTTTCAGATAAGGTATAGTTCGGCTTCGATGTGGAATTCCGAACCATCCGAATGATTTTTTGATGAAATATGCAAGAAACGCGAGCCAACAGACGCTCCTCTTCGATTTTCCTGTTTGGATAGCCGTCTGAGCTCCTCAATTCCGCGAATTTCTCGTTGTTCACTTTCCGATGCCTTTTATCCTCTTTGAATTTCTCAATTCAACGATCGATTGGCTTTTAAACAAACTTGTTCAGTGCGATTGATTATAGTTCTTTGAAGGGTTTTGGTTTTCTATTTGAATCTGTGGTTTTCAAGGCATGAACTCTTGTTTTAGCTGAATTTCATGAACTCTTGATGCATTTCTTACCTTCAATCTCTTCAACTCACTCCGGATTTGGAGAATCGTTTGCATTTTCTTCTTAATCTAAGTTTCAGCTATCATCTTCTCATTCACATTTTCAAGCTTGCAGTTTTCCTACTTGGATTTGATGAATAATCCATTGGATCTGTGATGTTGAAATGCTCATATATTTCTATTTCCTCAACTCTTCTTTTACTTGTTTGGATTAACTTGGCGGTTTTATGTGGATATTTTTCACAACGAATCCGTATGATCTGCTCAATTTTATCTATTTTTCTTTAATTTGAGCAGCCTTTTAGTTTCGCCTTCCGTTTGAACTTTCTTAGCTTCTAAGCTGGAATTTGAGACTTTCGGTCATGTACGTTGGGATCTGTTCACCTTTGAATTTAGGTTAATTAGTAGGGCTTTCTTTTATCCTTTTGATTGCCACAAGTCAAAGGAAGCTGACTTTGTGGTTTAAAATAGTAAAAACCTGTCTTACTTCATGAGTTTGGTGTGATTTGGTCCTTCCTTTTTTTGCCTTTCTCATGTTCTGATTCATGAAGCATTTGTACAGAGATTGGAGGAAGGTTTCGCGGATCGGTTGAGCGTCTGATTCGTGACAAAAGGTGAGTGCAATTGCTTTGCTGTCAATACATGTCTTTTTCTATAAAAAGGAGAATTTGTATTGTGAAAAAAGAAAAGCGAAGCAGGAAAAAAGTGGGGGGGAAAAGATTGAATACACGTGAATTTTGACTGTGTTTCCTTATCGTTTCTGAAATTTTGCTGGTGTTTCACCTACTGCACTTTTTTTCTCCTCACGTGGTTGATAATCTTCATGATTTTGTTTGACTGTAATGTTTTCGGTCTGATGTGTAATCTCTGTTTGATATCTTTTTTTCTTTAGAAGGCGGATTTTGGTTTGATTTTTTGAATAAAAGGAAGAAGAAGAAGAAGAACTGATTTGGTTTCTTAAAATCCTCTGAAGTATTTCTTGAATGCCCGTTGCTCTGTTTCCTGTCATATGATCGATCCATTTTGTGATTTTGTTGGCTGTTGAAGTTTTCCAATCTCATTTTTTTTCTCTCTGATTGATGTGTTGTTTCTTTAGAATTCGAGAATTTTGATTTCTGAAAACAAGTTGAGGAAGGGTAGAAAAGAAAAGAAAGGTAAGGGGGAAAGTAGATTGGTTGTTTCTTTTTTGACCAGTTGTACTAACAATCTGTGAAAGTCTCGTGAGTCGCTCTCTGTTGGTTGGCTTTTAATTAAAGGAGTCACTGTTACACACCCTAATTAACAGATACACCACACTTGTACTTTAATGCAAACGTTATAGTATTGTATTTCCAAAAGTAGAAATAAAGGGTGTATCCATCCTACCAGGGTGGCTGTAGATATCTGCTCCCTTTTAATTAATATTCTTTATGATTTGTTGATGGTAAAGCTTCATCATGTCTCATGTGTTCTCTTCTACCGATAAACATCACCCATAAGTGCAGTTCAATTTTCTCAAACACTTGAATTCTGGATGTCTGCATTTGGTGATCGGCTTATCTTCTAAGTATTTCTGTTTCCAATTACTTGCAGTTCGAGTGCGAAAGGTGCTAATGTTGCTAATTTTGGAGCAACTTAATGCATTTGGGCTTACTTAAATCTTGATTACATGGCATTTTATTTTGTTTTCTTATTGTGTGGCAGAAATAAGTCCCAGGATATGGGATGTTTTGTATCAACACCAAAAGATGGTGGTGGAAACAGAAGAAAACCTGGAAATGTGGGAGAGGTCGTTGTGTTTGTGCCTGGACTACGCATCCCTAAAGCTGTGGATTTTTCTCAGCCACTAGCTTCTCACTTGTCTAAAAATTTAGTGGAGCGTCTTTCTGCTCTTAGAGCACGAATAGTTGTCATTGCTGGCCAAGAAGTACTGGCAACTACAAAGCCCAGGAGAAAAACTGCTACACAGCAAGGTTAGTTGAATACTAAAGAAGGCCAAGGTCATCTAATTAGTTTACACTTGAGATTGATAAACTTACGTGAGATCTTCCTGCAGGAGGTTCAACATTATATGATCTTCAGCAAGCGCTTGAAGATTACTTGCCACTTCTATTGGGATTAGTGAAAGATGGTAGCTCAACCTCTGTACTTTCTATGTTATGTAGATATAGGATGTGTACATTAATTTTATTGTGTTGTATGATAGTATTTTTCCACTAAGTTTAATCCTTGACAGTTTTATAATTACATTGTACAGGAAGTCAGGTAAACGACATGGTGCAATTTGTGTGGGTTAATCAGGAGGATGATGCAGAGGTGGGAAGCAGTATGGCTATTTTTATTCCCTGATAACCATGCGACTTTGTAACTTATTCTTCTTACTTGAATGCCCCCTGCAGGAAACAGCCATTTCGAATGCATGGTATGAGGTATTGTCAGTTTTACACTTGATGGCTATGCTATCATTATCACAGGCCAATCTGTTGCTTCTACCTAGAACATCTACAGATGGTTGTCAGCCAAAAGTATCAGAAGGTAGGTGCTTAGGGTGTACTCACTGCTATGGATGTTATTATTCTTCTTCTTTATTTTTCCTTCTGTGCAAGTATATTTAATCAAGGTAATTATCTGAAACTTGTCCTGTTTAGTAGCTGATGGGACCCGCTGAATTTGTCGTCTGCCCTGTTCTCCACTGCACGTGACCATGCTTTATGGGACAAAATGTTGGGTAGTTAAAGAATAACGTGTTCATAGGATGATTGTAGCTGAAATGAGGATGTTGAGATGGATAAGTAGCAAGATGAGGAAGGATGTGATTAGAAATTAATGTGTTTGAGGGAACTTCGGAGTAGCACCGATAGGTGATAAGATGAGGGAAAGTTGATAAATGGAATGGCCATGCGCAACAGAGACCAAGAACCGCGCTGGTTAGAAGAGTGAGTTAGTCCAAGTTGAAGGCTCTAAAAGGTAAAAGGGAATGCCCAAAAGGACGTTGATGGAGGTAGTAAGAGAAGACTTGATGACCTATGCTCTAACTGAAGGTCTGGCCCTTGATAGAGTGGATTAGCAGAACAAGATTCTTGTAGTCAACGCCAATTAATTTGGATAAGGCTTAGATCATGATGATGATACATCTGATGGTCCTGACCATGTATTGGCCACAGCCCAACATTGTATCTAGCTGGCAATCTTAGCCATTATATTGATAGCTGACAAACAGGTGCTCAAGATAAATAAATGGTCAACAGTTAACATTCAACAGGCAAAAGTCCATTTATGGGACAGTTAGATTCATCTGATTAGTGTGATTTTGGTAGGTCGTCCCAGACACAGTCCAGTTCAGGTTGTCTCTTGAGCTACCGGTCCTTTTCCATTATTAGGTCTAATGAATTTAGGAAGTTGATTTATTTATTTTTTAACGTTGAACAGATTGACACCTGACATCAGATACCATCCATATGAATTCCAGCTAGCGATCTTCTAGAGCAAAAGCTAATACTAATTATTCTACAATCTTCAACTAATGCAGCACATAAAATAATTTATTGAATTTGGCACATATGTTTGTGTTGTTTCATTTCTTATGTTCACCTTACAATGATTTCATTTTTCTTTACTTTTCCTGGTGGGATTTTAGTTGGCAATTAAGATTGATGATCATTTGGTGGATATTGATGTTATTGCAATTCAGTGCATGTGATCACTGTCATGCATGTCTCAGTGCAACTGCAAGCTACCTTTCGAGAAATATCTGACAAATGATAGCCTGATTTACATATTCATAAAATCTACTCACAAGTTAGTCTGCAAATTGTTGAACATTGAGTCGGTTCAACTTGTACCTAACATGTCAGATTTTTAATTTCCATAACCATTATGGTGGTATTTGAAACCATATTGTTATCTGAATCATCAGTCTGGAATAGTGTCTTCTCACCTGTATATTTAATGTTCATGAGCATTTACTGACAGCTGCAGTCTAGCTCTATAGAGCTTATAATCTTCTTTTACCATCCCTTATTTCAGTTGCTACTTTTGCACCTGATGTGGTTTAACCTTCTTTTACCCTCCTTTATTCCAACATCTACATCCACACCTACTATGGTGTGGGAGTGAGTTATTTATGCTTTCTTTTCCTTTCTCTAATGAGTCGTTTTTCCTCTTTGATTGCTTCTGCTACATGTCATTTTCTTTCTTGTCTCTTTGTAGTAGAAGGCAGGCGAGCTTCTGTTGACGTTTTCCTGAAGTCATCAGGATATTTGGACTGTGCCATCAGACATGTTCTCCCGCAGATACCCCTTGACTTGAGGTTTGTTGATTAGATTATTACTATTGTTGTCTTCTTAACTGACTGAATACTTGCTTTGAAATAACCAGTAGGATTTATGTTGATTCTAAAGGATGTTTCAAGTGTTAGCACAATTGTTTCCATCATGTTGATTAATCAATTACTGAAATCTTGCAAATATCTTGACTTCTGCCACCAATGTTTCTCTGTAGGAAGGATCTTCCAGTAGACATGTCGGAAGGAGTGCTGCGAGCTCTTTCTCTGCAAGCATTAGGCCTGGTACTTGCCAATTCTGTAACATCGTTCAATACCTCGCTTTACAATTTTATATAGCCTTCATCTTACATCACAATTTAATCTTCTCACTAGAGTTTATGGATATTTAGTGCTGGCCCACTGTTCCTGCTTGTAGATATTGTCCAAGTATAAATACTCTTAGTTGATGTACTCTGATTTTTCACTTCTGTGTTAGAATTCATATTGAGTGGACTGTTCATGCAAATTTTTGGCATGTTAAGACAAGTATGCTGGACTAAATGCTGATTTAACCATTTATGACTTGATTAGAAAAGAAAAGGAAAAAAATCAGTTTGAGAATGGCCAGATCCTTAGTAACTTGAACGCAGTCACATGCATCACAAAGGCAACGTGAGATATTCTCTTTTTTAATTAATCTATTACCTCAACTCATTTTCCCATAAAATTTGAGTAGGGTCACAAATGAGTTGGTTTTGGTTACTTATTTCAAAATGTAGGACTACATGGAGAAGGAATTGGTCCAAACATGAAGTACCTCTGTATGAAATCAGAGAATTAAGAGACTTGAACACAATGGAAGTGAAGTCAGTACAATGAAATAACTACAAAAAGATGAAAGTGGCCATCAGTCAGGGGTTGAAAACTAAATTATGATGGTTCTCATTGGAGCCCGGTCCTCGTGGAATTAGGTGGTTATAAGAAATGACATGGGTGAATTCTGGTCTGTGCAAGTGCTCGAAAGCCATGCCAATCCAACCATCAAGTGAGCTTCCACTTGATTTGGAGGTTTTCGGATGGTTGTCCATTGTTTTCTTTTGTGTGGCACACATGATGATTGTATGGCCATGATCTTTGGGCCATTTTATTTCATGGTGGTACAATCCTTTTGGATGAATTGGATTGGATAACCGACATACACCAAGGTGGGTCCCAGCACAGCTAGTTTACATTTTTCCATCTAGAACTAGTAGTGTGGGAGTTGTTGTTTTCTATTGCGTGGTCCACATGATGATTGGATCGGCATTATTTTTGGGCCATCCCATTTCATGGTGGGATGACCCTTGGAAACTTGGGAGCTAATTTCAGTATAGAGTCTCGACAATCAACATTATCCTTTGCTTCAATTTGATCTTTTGAGGAAAATAAACTGTGATGATCGTGCGTGCCATTTTCAATAATTCATCTATAGCTTTGATGAGAAGAAATATGGTTAGTTGCATGTTGGATTGATGCATGTGGTTTGATTGACTATATTTTTCAGCCAAGGACAAGATATATGCTTGTCTTTGTCGAAAGTCAGTGACTTGAGAAATTTGGGTGCATTTAATTTCCATAATACTGTTTCTTTCCTGATGATTTCTGCTACCATCTTATTGATCTCTTCATGGTGATTTTTGTGAGGGAATTTTTTTTAAAATTTTTTTTTTATAAATTCATTGGGGTTTTCCTAGGTTTTCATCAATTGCCAATATGGGCCACATTTAAATTATAAAAATACAATGACGACCATGACTTCTTGCCAATGGATGCAAGTTTTTCTAATTGATGGATCTACATCATTTTTGTAGCCAATTTTTGACCTTAGGGGGCGCATATGTATATTTGTGTAACATTTTGTAAACAGGATAAAGTACTACCTTTTGTTGTGTATATAGACAAGTCACTCATGGCACTCTTTCACTATTTATTTTTTCTTGTTGGCTGAAATAGGGTGTTGATATTCAACTTGGGATGGCAATCGATAGTACAAAGGCTACACTAGCAGTGAAACGAAGGCTTGCCTGTGAGATGGTGAAGTACTGGCATCAGGTATTGTTACATTCTTGATGTATCATTGTCAGCAACATGATGCTGATCTTATGTGGCTTTTGTAGCCATTGATCATTCTTTTCTCTACTAACAAAATTGGCTTGAACTTCTTCACTGTTCTTAGTTATGTGATGATCAAATTTGCGTGATCACCCTCAGCTTTATCTTCTTTCATGCTCACTGTCTCGTATGTAACTCTTTTATTCAACTTGTTAATATTACCTTCTTGTTATCCTGCCACCTTCTTTTTTGTTTAACTTTTTCCACTCTTTCATGTTTTTGTGATGCTAGGTTTCACTAAATTAATTTTCCTTGTTCTCCATGGAACAAGACCAAGATGCCTCATCTTAGTTTTTGAGTTGGTAATTCTCTGCATGGAGTGTTTTTGTTATCCACGTATTTTACTTGCTTTTGGAAACTCGCTTACCAATCTTTTCTGGCACTGGTTCTTGCTACTGGTCGCTTAGAGTAACCTGAATTTTCTGGAATCCACTGCTTGAGTTCTCATCTATCCTTTACCTTGCCACGTGATGCTCTGCATCCCGTGACAACCAACCATTTGTCAGCATTGTCTTCAACATTCATAATCAAGTTTCTCCTTTTGCAATCTCTTTGTTCTAAGTTCCAACATGATTACAAATCCTATGGAACACCAATATTGATACAGGACATGAAAATTAAATATGATATGCAAGATTTCAGGCTTTAGATCACACTAATTTTAAAACAATCACAAAAAATTCCACATCCCACATAAAAGTCAAGCATTCAACAAGGGGAATCTATACGGGTCCAAGCCTACACATGTTAGGGCTGGATCAATTAAAAATTATAGACTAAATAATGCTCAAAGGAGAGTAAATTCATTCACACATGCAAAGAATTACTTCCCAATCCAAGAGATTCACATGTTTCAAATCGAGAAACCCTAGGGTTTGCAGAAGTGGAATAGGACTTGGGATTTAAGATTATCTAGGGTCAGGGTTAGAGAAATAAAGTGAGAGGAGTGAAATAGAAGAGAAACGAACCCAAGATGATCTATACGTGTGCGGGGCCCACGAATCTAAAATCATCCAGCTAGGTATTGGTCGGCCAAGGGAAGTCCACCTTCATGCCAAGTTTCACACCGATCGGATGTCTGGTTTGTGCACGGCGCTCCGCAGAAGTTTCAGCTCTCCCGTAGGGCCAAATTATGAAAATCTACTATAAGGAAAATATTAGCTGCAAACGTAAGTGGATTTGATGAGGGGATGGCTGTAAGAGATGAAGAATATGGATGGTAGGAGATGGGGACGAATCAGGATGGGTGTGGCTTCGTACCATGGTAATTAGCCCTTCAAAGAAGGGAGGATTTCGCACCCAATTGGATTTCCACAACTCAGAGAATTAGAGAAGCAGGAAAACGCTGAATTTTATTCATAATATTCAATGAGGAAAAAAAATACAAGGGGTGCCTATTTATAATAAAATCTTATACCCTAAAACTCGCGCCATGTGCGCAACCTATTACTTAAGGACGAAGTAATAAAAAATAACAACTAATCAATGCAATCTAAACCGTTCATGATGTTCCTAATAACGGTAATAAGCAGAACTAAAAGTCTTAGGTCACCTAGGGTAGTGGGCCACGATCATGAGATCTAATGATGAGATCCACATTCTCTGTTTGTTTCTTTTATTGCTTTATTTTAACTGTTATAAATTGGTATTGTCCTGGTTTTCCTCTACACAGATAAATCTGGATAATTTATACTTTCATGATGAGAGTTTACACTTGGTGTAGTGTCTGCTACTGCATGCAATTCAGCCACCCATTATTTTCTCTCGACTTCCCTTCAGCCCTGTAGAGTGAGATGAAGGGGATTCACCCTATTAGCAAGGGCCTCCATACTTGTAGTTATTCACAATAATTTGCATTACTGCGAATAATTCATATCATAATTTCTTTTCGATATCATGTGTGTAAATAAGAAGGCACACATGGGATCTAGACACGGATTTTTACTGCTGTGTTCGTCATGCTATTTGATGCAGGCACAAGAAAACATTGTTCACCTTCCATTAACAAATGGTTGGGGGAAAAAGCATCAGCTCTTTGTTAAGTGGAAATATGTTGAAGCGAAGGTACCTCTACAGTTATTTTCTTTCATTTTCCCACCAGTACATTCTAGTTATCTCATACTTGTTTATCACTCATCTTTGCTCGATTCCCAACTCCGCATTTTGTGCTTGGTTAGATAATTTGTTGTCTCTCAGTTTCATGGGGTGGTTTGAATATTTTATGCCACTTATGTCCAATTTGGAGGTCAAAGCAGTGCTAAATGGTGGTTCCTGCGGCCATTTTGATGTTTCATAAATTCCTTTTCAAGTCCCTTGATCAAGCAATGCAAGCGAATTGGAAGTTTAACATTCAATGGATGACATATGAAGGAAGATATGATAAGCATGATTGCAAATCTGAAGGTTCTTTAAGAAGGACAAAATTGATCATTGAGAATGGGAGAAATATTGGGTGAGAAGTTCAAAAGGCCATGCTCCCATGTTCAATCCTTGAAAAAAAAAATGCTACCTAGTCAATGTTTTATAAATTCCTTTTCAAGTCCCTAGATCAAGCAACACAAGTGAATTGAAACTTTTACATTCAATGGGCGACATGCGAGGGAAGATGTGATATAAGTATGATTGGAACTTTCTGAAGGATTTTTAGAAGGGGGGGAAAACAATTATCGAGGATGGGAGGAATATTGGGCAAAGTTCAAAAGGCCATCTTCCCATGTTCAATCCTTCAAAAAATAAATAAATTGCTACCTAGTCAACTTAGAACTTCATGCTTCTTTGCAACACAGATTTTGTTCTTAAGATTTGGCCCCACCTTTATTAACTGTAGTGAAGTCTCCAAATGCCTTGTATTTATGGCTTTCAAGGGATTGTCGAATTGTACCAATTGTGCCTTTTCACATTCGGTTCTAGTGTTTGCAAGATGTCCTGAACATGCTCTTAGTAATTTTCAGCTTTATGTTTTGTTCCAATTACTTTATTCTTTCCTTAATTGTGTAATAATGCCGAAAAGGATTTAATACCTAATTTTATTTTATTTTTTCAAAAAACAAATCTATTCATTTCTTTGGGAAGTATGTTGTACAACCGATTTAATACCTAATTTGATTTTTGAGACAGCTGAAATTTGTTGTCATCCACTGGAAGTGCTCAACAAACAACTCTAGATGTAGTAATTCTGCAGAGTATAATATCTTTTGCTGCATATCTCACATAATACTTCCAAACCAATTGCAACTCTCTCTGACCCGTGGCTATGCAATGTGATGCAACCTTGAACATCTGGAAATCAATCTACTAATGTGAATCAGTCAAGTATGATCAGGGAATATCACATAAACAACTTTCGAAGAAAACCACTTAATTAATAATGTCTAATTGAAACCACAAATCACAAGTATGAAAAATTAATCCCACAATTTAGGAGTATCAAGTACAAAGTACAAAACTGCAATACAAAATACAATTATCACACACACACACACACACACACACACACACACACATATATAGTGTTCGAAGTATTGGTGTCACTACCAGTTTCGCTGGTCAGAGATACAAAAACAATATTGATATCGTCGATAATATCGCTAATAGCCGGAAATGCAGGGAAACATTGGGAAAATGGTGGAATTTTCAGTGAAACTTTTGGAGATGTTAAAATGTACATATTTGCATATTTTTTAAAAAAAAAAATGCAAAAAGAATACATGCATAACAAGTTTCCATTTAATGGGGCCTTAAAAGCATGTGTTGTTGTAAGAAATCAGTCCAACCATCCCATCCGCCCTATTTAACCATCCGACCTTTCATCCAAACATCCATCGATATTGCAAAATATCAAAAACATATGATATTTCACCAAGAAATCATCAATAATTGGAAAGGAAACAAAAGATTGTGGTCTCAATATCGCGCATGTTGTGATATCGATAATGTCAAGATATTATTAATATTATCAATGGTAAATTGAACACTACATATAACCATGTCTCAATATCGCGCATGTTTCATTCAAACATCCATCGATATTGCAAAATATAAAAAACACATGATATTTCACCAAGAAATCATCAATAATTGGAAAGGAAACAAAAGATTGTGGTCTCAATATCGCGCATGTTGCAATATCAATAATGTCAAGATATTATTAATATTATCAATGGTAAATTGAACACTACATAGAACCATGTGCCCATGAAAAAAAAAAAATTTTGAAATAATTTTTTTGAACAAACAAATTTATAATGATATCAATACATTATTGAAATATCATCGATACACTTATGATACAGGTATTACCTAGAATTTACATAGTCGAAAATATTGGCGATGCATTGCCGATATTGATGCATTGGCAATACAAGCGACACCTAGAATTTACATAGGTGAAAATATTGATGATTACATTAGCGATATTGATGCGTTGGTGATACTTAGCAATACATTGCTAATACCTGAAATTTCTGATACTACAAGCGATACCTAGAATTTACATAGTTGAAAATATTGATGATTACATTAGCGATATTGATACGTTGGCAATACTTAGCAATACATTGCTAATACCTGAAATTTCTGATACTACCAGCGTTATCGGTATTGCTGAGCTGGAGAAAAAGATAATATCGGATATATATATATATATATATATATATATATATATATATATATATATATATATATATATATATATATAGCGTATGCTACTAGGGATTTACATTGTTTGCTAACGCTACAGACACTATTCGAAACACTACTGATGAGTAAGAGCAGTTTGATGGGCAAATAAACAAATCTGCTCAGAAACCATACTAAAAGACAACATGGTAATGACGCTTTTGTAAGCCCACGGTATGGTTAACTTGTTACTGTAGTTACCGTAGAGAAGATTAGGACTGGATTATTCTTCAAAACAAGAAAGGAAGAAAGAAAGAAAGAAAGAAAGAAAAGATTGTGACTGTGGGCTAGTTCATTGTGTTTGGGGACCGATCCTAGTTACACAGCAATAAATTGACAATTTGGTGACCTCATGCATGATGGGTCATTGCTGTCAAAGCCACTACCAAATTCAGCATGATCGTTTTCATGGGAGTATTGGATTGTTGTTGCTGATGGACAGTGATACTTGAGTATCAAGCTAGCAACATGCAATGTCGGATACTTGATTTTATGGTACCAAGGAAAGAGGAGAAATAGGGAAAATGAGTGGAGAGCTCGCTTTCTCTCTCCCAAACTTCTACTTATAAACTAATTTGTTACAAGAGATAAGAGAATACTAGTTAATAAGGAGAGATAAATTGCATGAGTTGGGATTATTATCATGTCATGGAAATGCGCATCACATGGTTTTCCACAGGAGCACCAAATTAAGATAACATTAGCTTATGGTGTTCTGTAGGAGTATGGCACTTTTAGCAGACAGTTGGTGGCATGCTTCTACATATTTCTTGCATGTTTATATGTTAAAGGATAACAGCTTTTGCCTTGCATATTGCTTGCAGTTTTTTTATGTTAAAGAGTAACAGCTTTTTCTGTACAACTTGATTCAGCTGTTCTTGTTTCTTATTTATGGTTTAAGATTCCAAAAAATTCAGATTCATCTTGTAAATTGCTATTTTGATTTCTGAATTCTCTGTTAACCTGGTTAATGCAAAACTGGCTGATTTCATAAACAGTCAGTCATGTTTATCATCACCTGGCTGTTTTTTTAATCAAATTGAAGTTTGGACTCTACTGAACCATAGCAAAATGGTCTGGGTGGGTCAAGTTCTGAGCCGAACATGGCTTCCTTTTCTTTTTATTTATTTTTTTCTTATTGTTCATTTTGCCCATCTGAATAACGTCTGATATATTTATTTGTATACTTTTACCAGGCTGCAGCATACTATTATCATGGGTTAATCCTTGATGAGGGGAATACAGAGAAATCCCACAGCATGGCTGTAGCTGCCCTGCAAGCAGCAGAGGAGTTCCTAAAAGAAAGTAAAAAGGCCTCTGAAGCCTTCAACATGGCACCTCCTACATCAAGGTCAATGAGACTTAATATTGTGGGTGAACATGTGTATGCATGCCTGTGTAGATTCATGCACTGATTCCAACAAGATACTCGCTTCTTTGAGTGGAGATTCTTTTTTTCTCGAAGATTCTTTGGGTGGAGATTCAATGATCATGAAGACATGAATTGCCATATTTTGGACATTATCACAATGCAGAATACAGATCTGGCCATTACACTCTATGTAATAAAAGGGGTAGCCATGCTGGCATATTGCTCGTTTTTTGGGTTCAAGCAGTGACTTGAGTAATAGAGAAACTCACTGCATCAACTCTAACCAACCTTTACCCAGTTGAATTAAGAAAGGCCAAAAATCATACCATCTCAGGAGCTTTTGAGCACGAAAGACCATATTAGTTGTCTGAGCACCTTAGTTTTGAATTTTCCACCCAATTCTATTCCCTTATACCTAACTCTTTGCTTACCAATGGCCCTGCAGGAGTCCACCTCTATGGGGAACAATGAAATATCTGTCAGAGAAGATACCAAAAGACACCTCCAGCAAGGTTCGCGTAAACCGGGATCTATACAGTCATGAAAGGTAAGATAGTTGTGATCCAAAATCTGGGTTTAAGCCTTTTGACATGTGTTCTTTTAAGTGAATCTTTTCGGCGGTAAACTTTCTTTTTGAGGATTAACAACAACTGCTCTAGAAGGCTAGAAACAAGAACTTCATCAAGAGAAACAGGAATAATTCCCAATACAAGGGAAAGATCAAAGAGCACCTTCTTTGGTTAACATATCAAAACATTGTCACCTCGCTCTTTATAGAATGTTTAGCCTTGAAACAAAGTGGCACCGCAGATCTCTCTCTTTAAAGATAAAATAATAAAAATATAGCTCTGGTCAATCATGGAAAGTACAGGAAACACATCCTAGGATCCCCTTCAACAAGAAGTTTCCCCGAGAACTTGCTTGAAAAAAATCCTTATGTAAGCCTTCTCTGAGTTCACTTTGCTTCCGAAGAATCCCCAAACATGCAGGACTGGAAAATTACTTGGATGTTTCCCTTTCGCTGCTGAGAACTTGCATACCACAGGGCCTCAGGTTTTCCCAGGACGACCCTCAAACTTCCACTGCTCACCAGTCGGGGGTTTCCAACTAGGGGTCACCTTCTCTCTTCTCCTGCGAGAGTTAGCCACGAAGTCAATTGTACAAATCAGGTGGTGGGACCCCATGGAATTTGGGCCTATTCATAATCTTCTTTTAATAAAAGCAGACTATTGGTTCTTCACCTCACCTTACAAATCAGCTTAACATTGGTTCTTCACCTCACCTTTCAAATCAGCTCAATCACATTATCAAAAGTTCACTTATTTTTCTTCTTTCCAAATTCCACAACAAATAGAAAACGATAACATACAGTATATTACTTCTCCAGTGGCAAATTGTAGTCTGTCCTGTAATATCATTTCTTCTCTTTTATGCAGAAACTGTTCTCTAATAGTATCATTTCTGGAAAAAAAAAAAAAAACAGAGAGAGAGAAGACGATACAGATATTTTTATTTTGGTGCGAAACCTCTCAAATCTGAGTTCTTAAAACAGATATTCTTTATGAAAATTAATTTTTTTTTCACCTAATTTATTATCTCTAATTTTCTTTTCAATTAATATAATTGTCATTTTAAAAGTTCCTATTTTCCAACTAGTTCCAAACTAGTCAGAAGCAGATTTGCGTGAATGAAGTTTACAACCATGCACGAGAAATTGCACATTATGGATCCAAGTAGCTTGTTTCTTGACAAGATTTTAACGGCAGCCACCGCATGTAGATACAAGCACATCATGCATGCATGCAAGAATATTAGGAGAAATTGTTGCTAGTTCTGCAGATTGCTGATGTAGAGATCTCCACATCATTTCCAGGATCCTCGAGACAGCACCTGCGTTGCCGGATTTTGCTCTGGCTCTAACACCAGATGATTATCAGCTTCCCCAGGTGGATCCCTCGTGGAACAATGAGACAGCCAATTGAGGCATCAATCCAACCAGACCAAACCTGAGTGGACGCCCCAAGTCTGTGTTTCTTGGATTGGAGTATCCCCCATTGAGTGGAGGCAGAATCCAATCGGAAACAGTGTAAATCTTCTTTTGCTATGTGTGCGGCAGATTGATATCAGCAGCTATTTTTCCTTTTCCTCCATTTTAATTTTAATTTTTTCTCTAGTACAGATATGGCTTGCGTGGACGCAGGGGCACCTTGTGTGATTGTTCCTGTTGTTGTGTGGAAATGTAGATTAAAAGGAATAACGTACACATTTTCTCAACCAATTGATGAATAAACCTGTTGCCCTCTTCACAAAAAAGAAGAATATTTGCTGTGAAAGTCTTCTTCTCTACCTCTTTTCTAAGGTTTCCTTTGCAACAAAGCTTCTTTATAATGCTTTCATATAAATTATTTATTTATTTATTTATTTTTTTGCTGTTTAGATAGAGAAGTGAAATGTTATGTTGGTGCTCAGTTAGGTATTGGCTGTGCTATTACTGAATGGAAAGTCCAAATGTATTTTCCTTTTTCAGCTTCTCTTTTTTTTACACCCCCTCACACTCACAAGTCCCACCCACACCCCATGGGCACTTGATCCCCGGGATCAATGTTGAAAGAGAGTTTGTCTACCACTGAGCCATGGTGCCGGACCCTTAAACCTAGCCGATACTGGTTAGAAACAAAGATAAATAGAGTCGTAATAGTGACCACCCCCACAACCAACCAACCCCCCCCCCCCCCCCCCCCCCCCCCAATTTAGGCTGAATTTGAATGCAGGGATGAGTTGAATTGTGAGCCTCTTTAATCATGAGGAAACAACATAAACTGGTGATGTTGCTTATATATCATTCCCGACAAGTCTCAGGGCCAGCTTGAAAGGAACATGCAATTTGGTGTCCAGTCCCTCCATTTGAATGCTAAAGACCCTGTTAGTGGGCCCTTTCTACTTTTTTAGATTAATAATTACTAGAATTCAACAAAATTGTGCATCCAAACACTGACAATCTATTTTATTTCTCTATTCTTTCTCATTAGCTGCATCAAGGCAACTCGAATGGCCCCATATGTGTTTTCTTGTGTAACACCTCCAGTGTCTAGCATTTTCCAGAGTTACTTTCGGAAATGTCATCCCAGAAAATTTGTCATGGACGATGCACAGGCATGGTTTTTTGTTTTGTTTTGTTTTGTTTTTCCTTCTTTTTTTCTTGTTCCCTTTCTCATTGTTGGAACACCCATCATATCTATTCTCATTGTGTAAATGACCATAACACCTTGAAAATTATATTGGGGGAAAGCTAGAACCAAGTATAAACTAAGCTATTTTAAGATGTCGATCTTGTCACAGTATTCTGGAGCTGGATAAATAGACAAATATTAATATGTGGTTGAACCCCTTGAATCAATTTGACACTTCTCCAAGATAACAACAGTGGGGCTGTATTTTCAATTTTGGTCCATCTGCCAAAGAAGGTTTTTTTTTTTTTTTTTCAAGTATTCTTGTCTAACACCAATGGTGAAGACACAGAGTCAGCTGTCAGGTTGTTGCATCGACCCACATTCTGGGAGGACTACTTAGGCTGCGATCCTATTACTCAGAGCCAGCAGCCTGGGACCATGTCCAATGCCTTCAGCACAAATGCATATGTGAAGGCATCTTCCTGTAGCTTCTCAAATCTGCATCAAACCCAATATGGCATCAAATACAGAAGAAAGGAAGAGTTGTGCCACATAAACATAATGGCAAAACATTAGTCATTAAAATCCTCTTAAATTAGAATGACGGTCTCCATCGCACAGCACCTCTGGATGCAGTCTCTGTGTAAATACCGGACTGCCAGAAAAATAGCTTGTGGATTTCCTAATGGTCTGAAAGTTAAGTTTCAACAGCAACAGCCTCAATTTGTATTCAAGGAGCCTCTCCCACCTCATCCTGTCTTGAAATCCTATGAACTTCTGTTTAAAAAGCTCAGGCTAGAATGTAAGTCATGGAGTTGATTTCTGAAATTGAATACGCTGGTGGGGTATTGTTTTGAAATGGATGGATTGTTTTCCACATTTTGACTTTTAGTACTGCTTAAAAAATCAAATCATTTGGGTAGAAAAAGCATTCCACGCACCCGATTTCTAGGGAGTACTTCCAAACCCGCCCATAGTTTCTACAAATGTCCAAATTTTCATAAGCACTCTAAAACTGAGCTTATTGAAAGAAGGTTTGGTTGTTCATTTTGTGAGAGTTTGGTGAAACCTCGGTCTATGAAAATTAGCTGATTTTACACACAAAGGGATGAGCCAATGACCGACTCAGCTGGTTTTTTTTTTTTTTTTTCCTTACTGGAGTTTGGATTGGCATTCCAAGCTTAGTCAAATAAAGTCAACTTGCCAACATTCCAATCTAATCAACAAGTTTTTGAAGAGTGGATTTAACTTTGAGTCAAATCAAATCCTCATTTGGGTTTCCCTAGGTAATGTGGAGAAAATCCGATTAAGGATGTGTGGTTGGGCAAAACTCGCCTTCGGAATGTGTTTCGAAGATTGGCTCATCTAGCGCCAGATACCAAAATACCAGTATTGAGATGCTATTTGATGAGCAGTAGTGTGGCTGCGTGGTTGCCCCCTCGCTGAGGGAACCTATCCGACATGGAAGTCCAAGACCTTACCGTGCTCCTAGCAAGTATTCAGTTCTATGTCCCATTAGAGGAGACAGACTGCATGGTGTGGTGCAAGGAAAAGTCAAGAAGTTTTGTGGTTCACTCTTTTTACAAGAGGCTTTGCTATCCTCAAGCGGACAGTGAGCACTTGCAAACCTCTTTCGTGTGGAAATATGGGCCTCCTCCAAAAGCGGTTAGTACGGAGGAAGTGGGTACTGGTGCCCAACTACCTCCAAAAAACGGTAATGATAATTTTGAATATTTGTATTATGTGCATGGGGGATTTGGAGTCTAAATCATTTGTTCATTCATTGTTCGTTTGCTCAAGCAGTTTGGTCTACATTTTTTCAAAGCCTTTAGTATTTCATGGGCGATGCCGGACACCACGGAGGAGTTATTTTTATCTTGGCATGGGCTGAGCCTTAGGAAGCAAGAGCAGGTGGCGTGGAGGTTATCATTGTTGATTGGCCTATGGACAATTTGGCGAGAAAGGAATGGGAGATGTTTCAACAAACTGAGCTCCTCTATCTCAAGTGGTTCATAGGGCGAAGCTTTGTTTGGCGGGTTGGTCTCTCGTATAGATGCCTTGAAATATTTTAATTTTTCTTTTTTATGAATCTATTGTTAGCTTTTGGGTGCCATCATTACCTTCCTGACTTCGAGGAGTGCCCAGCACCAAATTCGCACTTAAACAATAACATGTTGTCATCAGTCTTCATCTCCCTCAATTTCGCCACGAACTTTGCAGGTTCAGAATATAAAACACGGGGGTCTGTTGCAAGACGAGCAAAGTTCAACTGAAATGTTTGAGAAAAAAAGGAACTCTTGCTGCTGACATAAATATGCTACATACTATTTAAACCAGCTGTAACAAGAATATTTGGATAATTTTGTGGTTTAATCTGTAAAACAACCAAATCGAACATTAATCCATTAATTATAATTGGAAGATAATGGCTACAGGGTGCATTTGTATGTTCCTTCTTTCGAAAGATGAACTGAGTTTGGCTGGATGACCCCTACTCGATACTACAAGAAGAGATGATATTACAGACTATAGCATCTCTCTTCTATCATTTTTGTTGATAATCATGTATACAACAGGCCACTGACAATTGTCTGACATGACTCAATATCTAATGGAATCAAACAAGTCATCTGATAAGAATCTGTAACGGTCCAGAAAGCCAACAAAACTCAGCCATACTGAAAGAGCAGAAACCAAGTTTTCAAATTTCAGTACCATGTCATCATCAATGGAGCTGATATCATACTGTTACAGCAGCCAAAACCCAAGCCTGATAGAACATGCACCAGTTTGCATTTCAAACTTTGTAACTTAATAACATTGCGAGCCAAGACCAGGGAGCATAGTTTGTGGGAGATTGAATAAGGACAAAAAAAAAAAAACGTGTAAATAATAAGCATAAAATTTTATTTTATTTAAAAAAAAAAAAAAACACCGCTTAGTCACAGGCAGAAAGTATGGTAAGTTTTAGCATTGACATTTACACTTCTCAAGCTAACTAAAAGATTTTTTTTTTTTTTTAAATGGATTTTTGCACTCACATTATCAACCGGAGAATAGGATTTCATATAGAAATAGAACTCCTCCTTTCGAGGATCGCCCCATTCCTACACAACACCACACAGAAATTAGCCAAAATCCAACACATCAAGTAATACAAACTTGAACCTCTAATAATCTCATTCCATATCATAATATCACAGAAAGCTTTCATTTAGAATAAAGCGACATCAGACCTATCCATTATTAGCAAGGGTCTAAAAGCGTGACTGAGTAGCTTAGCAAGTTGCAACTTGACTTGACCAAGACTGAGGTTAAGTGGTATCTCAGTTCTTAAATTCCAAAAGATGATCAATTACTTGAACGTTGAAATAATCAGATGATGGCATAAGCTTTTAGAATTTTGACCACCCCCCCCCCCCAAAAAAAAAAAAAAGAAAAGAAAGAAAGAAAAGAAAAAGAAAGACTTGATTGGGTTTTGACTCGCAACCAAGCCTGCTTTGAAATCAAGCCAAATTTTGAGTTGAGTTATTCCTTAACAGAATATACATATAAGGGGCACACTCATGATCTCACCTCTCCTCTCCTCTCCCTCTACTTATGTTGTAAGTAGCTTATCCTGGTTTCTACTTATTCAGTAGATAAGTATGTCCAATAAACAACATATTTCTCAGCAAAAAAAATACAAAAGCATGTTTGGTTCCCAACATCATAAGTATTTATCCTTCAAGTTTGTTTGGTCCCCCTCACATCCACCGTCCGTCATGTGGGGCCGACCTTTGATGTAGACTGTTCATTGTGTGGGCCCCACTTTTGATGTGGGTTGTCCATCATGTAGGGCCCACCTTGGATGTGGGTCATTCATCATTAGGGGTCAACCTTTAATGTGCACCGTTCATTATGTAGGTCCCACCTTTGATGTTGGTGGTCCATCATGTGGGGCCCACCATCAATGCTATTGTCCATCATGTGGGGGCCACCTTCAAAATCCACCACCCATCATGTGGAGCCCAACTTTGATGTGGACTGTCCATCATGTTGGGCTCGCCTTAGATATGGGTCACTCATCATTAGGGCCAACCTTTGATTTGGATCATCCATACTTGCAGCCCACCATTATTAATTGTCCATCATGTGGGCGCCACCTTATGGGGCTCACCTTGAATGTGGGCCATTCATCATTAGGAGCTAATCTTTGATGCAGATCATTCATCATGTGGTGCCACCTCAATATGGGCCCTCCATCATGTGGGGCATAACTTCAATGTCCACTGCCCATCATGTGGAGCTCACCGTTGATGTGGACCATCCATCGTGTAGGCCCCACCTTTGAAGTGAGTCATCCATCAAACCAGCCTGTTGTGGATGTGGGCTATTTATCATTATGGGTTGACCTTTGATATGAAACATCCATTATGTGGGCCCACGTGAATATGGGGTCATCCATCATGTGGGGCCCACCTTTGATGTGGAGCATCCATTGTGTGAGCCCCACCTACAATGTGGACAGTACATTATGTGGGGCCTCCTTCGATATGGACCATGAGAGAGAGCCCCCTTTGACATGGACCGTGTGTGTGTGTGTGTGTGAGAGAGAGAGAGAGAGAGAGGTAGAAAAGTAAAAGGTTCAAAAAGTTATTAAAAAAATTTAAAAAATAAAAAATAAAATAAAAAACCTATTGAGATAAGTAGTTTTTGGTACATAAGTTACTTTTACAATGATGGTTACCAAACTCAAGTGAAAAAAGTATCTTGACCACTTAACATAAGTTAAAAGGTAACTCATTTGGTGGTATCCAAACAGGCCCTTCAGTAGTTGTTAACTGAATTCGTATGAGTATATGCAATTATGCATTTATTTTCTCACATCATTTTCATTTGAATATTCTAATGGATGTAATAAATACAATAAAACTTCAATGGAGTTGGTAATAAAACTATCAAAAAACAATTCCCTACACTCAGAGGACATTTTCATATTTTATTTTATTTTTTTTCCATTTTCCTTGAATTTTCTGATATTATTATTATTTTTTTGGGGGGGTTGTGAGATCACATATGAGCACAGCCCCCTGTTGTTGCACACAATCACATAAGTGATTCGACAACATTGGACGTGTAACCTCAAGTTAACCCTTGGCACCCAAAAATCAGCTTGATCCAAAAATCAGATGGGCCACACCACAGGGAACAAGTTGAGGGTGGAGGCCTACCATTGATTTTAATATGGGGTCCACCCTGTAGTGTATATGCAATCCAGGCCATTCAAATGCAAAATCTGGCCTGGATAAAGGTGACATCAGGCCACAACTCAGGCAGTTTTGCAACTCATGTGAGCTCTGGTGCAAATCAAGGATGGGAGTTCCTCTCCCATCTTGTTCCCTGTGCTATGGCTCACTTAAGTGTTGGATTGGCTGATTTTTTAATGTGTGTGGGTAACATGAGCTCACGCATCGGATGGACAGGTTATGTGTCCTGCATCCATCATGTGGGCCCCACATTTATACCATACCACTGAAGCACGCCTCTACAAATCTACAGGTAATTTAGGAAGAGACAGACCTCCCATTCTGATGTTGTCAACGGGATACTTGGATCAAGCATTGTAGTGACTACATCTACAAATGGAACTCCAGCCACTGCTGCCTTGAACAAATCTGGCCGCATGTTAAGAACAGCACCAATAAGCAGACCACCTGCACTCCTTCCCTCAATGCATAGCTTTTCTTTTGAACAATACTTGTTCTCTATTAAATACTCCGCACAAGCAATAAAATCTGTAAAGGTGTTCCTTTTCTTTAACAACTTCCCATTTTCATACCACTTCCTCCCCATTTCACCTCCTCCACGAACATGAGCGATTGCATAAATAAAGCCACGGTCTATTAAAGACAACCTTGTTGCTCTGAAACTGGGATCTATGCATATCTGTCAGCAGAACAAATTACGTAGCACAAACCAAGTAACAAGCACAGGTAAAACACAAACAGGAGATAATTTTGAGGAAATCTGATTGACCATGAAACAAACTAAACAACAAGAAAATGAGATTGATCATCTGCCAAGTTAAGAGGCCAATTAATATTTATTCTAATTTGAATTCACAAATAGAGGATAACACATAAAGAAGATGTTGCAGTACTTCACCGAGAAAACATTCGCATAGATTTCAGGCATACCTCCATAGAAAGTTTCATTATAACATCTGCAAAGGAATCTGGTTTAGGAAGGCAGCCTGGCAAATTTCCACAAAATGCATATGCAAGAGATTCTTTTTAAGGGGTTCTACATGTTTAGCAAAACATTTAGGGCCTGGTTGGGAGGATCTTGCAGAATCAGGATTAAGCCTTAATCATGATTTTAGCATGCGCGATGCCCCCATCCGATTCTTGCATGCAGACCGGCACTTTCTCCACTTGGTTGCAAGTTTTTTTTAATCTTTTTATTATTATTATTTTATTTTATTTTATTTAAACTTCACATAATTCTGGTAACATGGGGAAAGCGCCACTTTTGTGGGAAGGAATCCAACATGCAGGGTAGGATCATGTGGGTCACTCTAATGCATAGTACTAGTGTACTACTACTACTTTATGTGGCATACTATTTCATATATGGTATGATAGTCGTAGGATCATGTGGGTCACTCCAATACATAGTACTACTACTACTACTAAGTATACATACATGATATTGGAATTTATATATGAAATGATGAATTGTATCATTATAAATCTTGCATGCTTGGTGTTTTATTATATATATGCCTAAAATTAAATGAATCCAAGAATAAATCTCTACAAAATAGCAATCCAGATCATAAATGGCCCATAATCTGGATCGTGGGGTTCGAAATGGGAAACTTAGGTGGGTTGGAGACTTAGGTAACATTGGCCCTTTTTTGCCAAAATTGGGATTACGGCATAATCTTGACTTTGCAGGATCCCCGTCACAAATGGATCCTTGGAACTTAACATTGAACTATTAACTTTCTTTACAAAAAGGTTAGCATCTAAGGTAGCAATTTGGTGTATACAAAGCAAACCTAGCATGCCTAGTGTTTCAAGCAGCACAAAACACGCAACCAATGAAGCAAGCATGAGTTTTCCTGCTTTTATCACCAAAAAATGCTTGAGATAAGAATGGGAAGTTCTCACTTTTATCTCAACTGAGTTTTAAGGTAAGCATATTAACTGGGCCCCACACATGGGTCAGGCTTAGGTCCCCACAGTTGCACCATCAGGCACAACTAATGCAGGACCAATACATGAACTCGAATAATGTGAGAGATCAATCAACAAATTTAAATTAATTAATGAAAACTACAAATCTTGCTAACATCATCACAAATATCAAGATTCTAAGAGGAAAACATGCATATTTTAAGCCTAAGTTGCCAAGCATCATCCTACAAGACCATTAAACATGAGAAACTAGGATTTAATGGATGTAGAAACATCGAAATAGCATAGGGTTGAGTCTATTGTAAAGGGGAATGTCTAATACTACCTACGGTTTACTAAATATGGGGTGTGGGTGACGCTAGAGTTAGGAAAGTTTGGGGAAAATTGAGAGATTAAGGTTAAAGTGGGGATTTGAATAAAGGGATTAAAGGATTTAGGTATTAGGGTATGGGAATTGGGGTTTTGGATGTAAGAAAATTAGGAATTTTAGGTTAATTGAAGGATTTGAAGATTTAGGGTTTGGGAACTTGGGAGATTTGGGATTTTAGGGTTAGGGTTTTAGACAAGGGAAGATAGGGTTTTGGAGGGAAGGTTCAAATATGCAATGGGGAATAGAGATGTGGCCGTACGGACCAGCCCGTGGGCTCGCACGTGTGGCCATATGGTCACACGTGTGAGGTCCGGTCAACTAGGCTTTGGTCTATAGCTATGGGGTTTTGATGGAAATGATCAGAAAGAGGAAATGATCAGGAAGAAGAAAGGGAAGACGTTGGGATAGGTTTTGGATGGTTTCAGATGAAAAACTAAAGAGATTTCAACAAAATACCTTGCAAAGAAGAACTCAAGGGGATAGATGAGAACCTCGCGCTCTCTTTGATGAAAGATCGGCCTCGCACCAATCTCTGTTCTAGATCACATGGAAGACTTCTTCACATCTCATCTCATGAAGAAAAGAAAAGAACCATGTACAGTAGGACGCCCAAGCCTCTCAATTAGGCAGCATCATCCAATTAGCAAAGCATGCAAAACCCGTGGACTCCTTTGGAATCTCATTGGATATTTTTACTTATTTAGCATCTTTCGTTTGATTAGTCCTTCTATTTTTGTAATAAATCCTTAGTTGTCAATGACACTAAGAAAGGAAGGAGATTTCATGCCAATAAAGTGAGACTTTCCTTCCTTGCACACCCAAGAAGTCTCGCATAAGTATTCTACTTTTGAATTCAATAGAATTCTAGATTTATTCTATACTTTTAGTTGTGATTCTTGTTTTAAGCTTTTAGCTTGGAGGTGCCCACATTCAGTGGATACTTCCCATCAACTGGCTACGTCATATTGGGTATTAGAGCAAGTTCCAACGGTTAGATTGAAGTTTTGAATCAATAACAACTAGATGTCAAACTGACAATGGGAGACTGCCAATATTTTGACAGACATCTACCCTCTGAAACCAATCCTAGTCCTTTTCCCATCCAGCCCCAATCAAACTCTCTACTTTTGCATTAGTCAAACCTCATATACAACCCCAAAACTCCTAATTTCATCACCCCTATGAACCCTCCAATCTAGCCCCTGTTCCAACCCATTAAGGGTCCAAATCCAACCCCCGTCCTCAACCCAATCCTTGAACTAGTCCAAGACACACCTTTCGAATAGCCATCATTCTCCATATCAAGCCCAAATAGTCCTCTATTCTAAGTTAGAAACCGCCCTATATTATGTCCATTAACAACCAATAATTAGTCTAGATATTTAATCCACTACTTTGCCGATGTTGCTTCCCTGATACGATATCTCCCATAGTGGTCAAAACTATCAAGGGAGGTTTATCGATCATCAACGAGACACCTGCATCACCGAGCAATTTGCAAAGGTAGCTAGTTTGGAAGTCATTGTTGACCAACTATGAGGAGAACAACATGGAGAGCAACATGACCCCATCGAAAATCCTAGGGGCCCATTTGGAATGCATGATTAAATGGAATTGAATTGCATTAGTTGGAATTAACAACATTAATACATAATAATTATATGTTTGGAAATACCATGGTATTTTAACAGTCCAATCCCACATCTAGGATCAAATTCTTCATTTGGGAAAAACAATGTATTAAGTAAAACATACGTTTGGTGGATCATGGAATTGTAATCAACGGACTAGATTTCACAACTGATGTTGGATACATGTATACATATGCAACTCAATTGTCACAGCATGGATAAAACACATGCATCAATGCGGGGCCCATAAAAGTAGTGGATTTCGAAATCCACTAGAAATCTCGTCGTATCTCCAGCTAGAATTAGATGATATGATACCTGGATTAATCCAATTCTTCCCATTGTTTCCAAACGTCGGATGAAATTTACATTGGACCAAATGCAATTCTATACCACCTAATCCCATGTTCCAAACTAGAAATGAGAACCCAAATCCGCAACTAGATTTCCAACCAAAACCTTCAGTAAATCAAAATGGTATTGGTACTTAGGAGTCTGTTTATGACTTCATGCAAAGGCTCCTTGTAGAGAGCCCATGACAACTCTATAGAAACGTCCAAGAAAAGCAATATCACTAAGAAAGTACGGGTTAAAGTGTTGGACTTCATGGGTCATCTCGATGCAGAGGTTTTTGTTGATTGGATTAAAATGTTTAAAGACTATTTTAAATGGTACATGGACGATGTTTAGCGAGTAGATTTTGTAGCTGAAGGGCCTTGTTATTATTAGGTGGGCTAACATGAAAGAAAAGCTAGAAAGTAAGTATTTGCCTTCATATTACAGGGATATGGTTCTCCAAGAGCTCATCTTGTTCAAACAGGGAACTTTATAGGTGAACGACTACACCGAGAAATTCAATGAGCTTACCGTTCGTTGTAAGCTAGAAGAGACAAACCACGTGATGAGTAATCGCAACAAGCAAAATTGCATTACGAGATCCACCGCTAGGTGGTCATATATGATTTCGAGTCAACAGACGATGTTCATCGAAATGGTCGCCAATTTGAGCAGTAGCTACAACAACAGACTCTCTGACATCTTGGCTCTCTGGCCAAGGAGCCTTCTATGAGGAAAGGTCCGGATCCAGATCCTAACCGAACTCCACTACAAGGCTACTGACAACCTCCACACCATTATTAGCCATGCCTACAGATGCAAACTCTGCTTGTAAGGCAACCACAACCTTGGTAGCATTCTACAAAATTCATACCAGAAGCAACTAGTGTTGTAGGGGCATGACACCAAAGGGTGAGGTCCTAATTATAATCCTCCCCTTAAGCAAAATTGGTAGGATGTTGATTGTTACCTTTGTGGACATAAAGAACACTGTAATAAAGAGTGTCTGCAAGTCAGAGACCTCCATCACTGTGGAAATAAGGACCTATACTACCAAGACGGCCCTGAGTATTACATCGAGCACATTGAGATGGAATAGCCTATGTAGAGCCTACATAATAGCCAAAGGAACCCCCTGCTGAAACTGCAGTCAAAGCTGAAGTTAAAGGTCCTACTCTTATCATATTTCACCTCCTTAACACCGCTAAGGAGGAAGCGAATGATTAGCGATGGACTGCTATTTTCCGTGTGTAGGTAAAGTGATAAGATAGGTTGTGTTACATGATCGCCAATAACAACAGTGCGAAGAACATCTCGCAGAAGGTGATTGATAAGCTCAAATTGGCAACTGAAAAGCATTTAAAACCATACAAGGTTGTGTAGGTCAATGACACTACTATCCCCGTAACTCGAAGGTGTTTGGTGTATTTATTTATTTATTTTATTTTTTTGAGAAGCCATATTTTAAATTTGACATCTATGAAGATGACGTTTGTGAGATAATTCCAATGAATATCATCCACATCCCTCTTGGTCAACGTTGGCTCTTTGACCAAAAGTTATAAAGGGATGGTAAAGCTAACACACATACTTTCTTATGGTGAGATCATTGAATTCACCTTTTGCCTATTGCAACCTACGTCACCTTCTTCATCTACATCGTCAACATCAGTTATTCTTGGTAAGAGTTTATATATTTGAGTGCTTTATAGTCAAAGTGTAAGATGAACTCCTAGCCAACTGAATAGTGAGACTAAAATCATGAGCTATTTTTGGAAGACTTTTTGGATAGCAGTGAAGTGGAAGCTTAAGTTCCCAAATGCTTACCACCCTCAGATTGACGATTAGACGGAAGCAATTAATCACAACTTAGGCAAGTTATTATGGTGTCTTGTCCGCTAGTTAGTGTTCAAAGTATCCCCGATATTATTGAAATATCCCTAATATTAACTGTATCACCAACTCGGTGATACCGATAACATTGGTAGCATTACAAAAAACACTGGTAGTATTAGAAATTCCAAGTATCGGCAATACATCGCAAAGTGTCGGTAATGTATCGATATCGCCAATATTTTTAACTACATAAATTCTAGGTGTTGCTTGTAACGCCAATGTATCGGCAATCTTTTGATAATATCGCCAATGTATTGATATTGCCAAAAAATTATTTTCAAAAAATCATTTCAATTTTTTTATGGGTGCATGGTTATATGCAGTGTTTAAATTGTTGACGATAATATCGCAATATTATTGTTATCGCAACATTGGCAATATTGAGACCACCGTCTTTCATTTCCTTTCTAATTGTCGACAATTTCTTGACGAAATATTACGTGTTGTCGATATTTTGAAATATCAGTAGATGTTCATATGGAAGGTTGGATGGTTGGGTGGATGGTTTGATGGATAGATGAGAATGATTGGATGGTTGGATAGCTGAGATGGTTGGACTGATTTCTTATTACAACATATGCTTTTAGGCCCTCATTAATTAGAACTTATTATGTATGCATTCTTTTTGTAATTTTTTAATTCTTAAATATGCAAATATCTGTATTTTAGCATCTCCTGAAGTTTCGCTGAAAAATTCCACTGTTTTCCCCATGTTTCCCCCCATTTCCGATTATCGATGATATCAATATTGTTTCTGTATTCCTAACCAGCAAAACTTGTAACGACACCAATACTACATATACGTGGGAGCTTTTAATACCCATGGCTAAGTTTGCTTATAATAACTCAGTCAACAAGTCCACGGGGATGTCGCGTGATTGGTATAAGTAGACGTCTTCCAGTCGATTTGGTTCTACCCATAGATTTAAGATGGTGCAAAAGTTGATGATTTCATCTGCCATATGCAATAGGTGTATGACAAAGTTCAGCGTAATATCATTACAAGTAATGAGAATTATAAGCAGCATGCAAATACTTCTTTTTTTAAGGCGAAATACAAGACGTTGTTTTGTCGAATTTGCAGAAGGCAACATGGTTAAGGCTGGTATTCATCCCAAACGGTTGCCCTCTAGTTCCTCGCAGAAGCTCCATCCTCATAGTGCGAACCGTTCAAAATTAAAAAAGAAGGTTAGAATCAATGTTTTTGTTCTAGATATCCCATCAGATATACCTACCAGTCCTACATTCAATGTGGAAGATCTCTCCATCGATTACGAGCACCATACTGATGATGGTACCGAAGAGCAAGCAATCACATTCTTGGCCATTTTGCCAGCTAGAGGCACGATCATCGATTTTCTTGACGACTATAAAGATAACAGCTGTTCGATGCTACATGGATTACAGCTATAGACTTCCAATGTCTGAATCTTGGCCTTTATGGGCAATATCAGGCCATTAACTCACCAGAGTCAAGTCCCTTTCAAGATGGGGAGAATTGATGCAAACCAAGCCACATCAACTAGGCCCAAGACCTATGAGCCAGGCCTAAATCCATTGGGCCTAAGCCCATGCCTCACAGTTGACCCATAAGACACAATCGTGTACAGCACAAGGCCCAAGCCTCCCAATTAGGCAGCAAAATCCAATCAGCCAACCATGCAAAACTAGCAGGCTCCTTTAGAATCCCATTAGAGCTTTTTATTTATTTAGCATCTTTCTTTGATTATTCTATCTTTGCAACAATCCTTTGTTGTCAATGACACTACGAAATGAAGGCAATTTCATACCAAAAAAGGAGAGTTACCTTCCTTTTACACCCAAGAAATCTATTTAAGGGCTCACATGAGTGTTCTCAAGATACTTTTGAATTCAATAAAATTCCGAATTTATTTTCAACTTTAGTTGTGATTCTCGTACTAAGCTTTAGCTTGGTGGTGCCAGCGTCGGGCGGATCATTCCCATTAACCAGCTGTGCCATAATACTTACCAGTTCCTACTAAGCTAAAAATCAGAAATTACCTCGTATGAACCATAGCTATGAAGTAGTAATGGGCCAGATCCATCAAGTTTCACAAGATCCTTTCGATAAACGATCGAAATAGGTACTCGAGTGCCATCTGCAGCAACAGCCCATTGCCTTTCAGTCGCATATCTTGATGCATTAAAACCACCCAATACCTGAGTAAATATGAAGGGAAGATCAGATAAACCACCAAAACATGTTAAAATAAATTTGTGAAATGGGAGTTGCTCAAATTAAACAAAACAAGGGAAAATGGCCCACTAAGATAACAACACAGATACATGAATTCACATTCAGCAATTAATTATACTGTTCCAACATAGAAGTGTAGGATCAAATGGAAGTGGCAAATGGATGTTGACAGTGATGTGTGATTTATTCTTGTACATCCAAGGGTTCTATAACTGCTCCAAAGATTTGTGGAACCACTTCGGTCAACATAACAACATTTACATAGATTGACTTTATGCAACACAAGTTTCTTTTATTTTTTATTTTTCTAGTTATCCTAGATTAAAGACCAAAAAATCGAAATTCTCCAATCAGTGCCTATTGATGAAGAGCTAACTTTAGTTATTATTATTTTATTTTTTTTGTAATTCTACTGCTTGGTGAAAAGCTTAAGGATACGGAGATAGACGAGGACATTTCCAATAGAATTGGGTGTATGAAGTAGAGATGTCCTTTGGAGAGCTATGTGATAGCTGCACGACCATGAAACTCGAGGAAATTTTTATAAGACAACTATTCTACCACCAATGCTATATGGGGCAGTATGAGAAAAGAGGTGTTGCAGAGATGAGGATATTGAGATGGATATGTGGACCCCCAATCTTCTCCCTTGCACTATGTGAGTTGCAATAAAGGCCTTTGTACTCCAATCTTCTTCTGCTGAAGATTTTGGAGAGAACAGAACCTGTTGTACAAAGGAGATTTGGCACCCCATCTCCATGTACAGATCTTCCATAACTGTTGCGCGACGGCTACCTCCATCTAGCTTTCCTTCATCAAATTCATCATCATTGTTATTTTCTGATAAAAACATTAAAAAATATTGGCAAGGAAACAGGATCAGCATATGAATCCCAGATTAATCCTAAAACAAGAATTTGCAACATCAGCGTCCAGATCATGAAACAAGGGTCATTATGAACTTGGAGATTAATCATAAGTAACCTTGATGTTTTCAAAACATGCATCTTGAAGAACATAAAAACTACGCGACGATTGAAGGTTCTAACCGGTAAGAATCTGCACATTGGATGTATCGCCACAAAAGTCAACTCAGACTGAAAGAAAAAGTCTGTTGAACGCATTTTAGGCACCTAACTCCAGATTCTTTATTTATTTTTTATGAAAACCTGATTCTCCAGATTTGGAGTTCAGGTAGCAGCCCATAATAACTCAAGTAAACTTCAATGTAATAACGAAAATGATAGAGGAAAAGTCGAAATTTTCGAATTGAAAAGTAACTTTCAAAACTATTGGAACTTGTAAAATAACCCTAACAAACAAAAAAAAATGCATAATGCCAAAACTCTATTGATCCAAGAAATCATTGATTTCTAAAGTTGAAAGAATAAATATCAAACACCGTTTCACTGTGAGAAGGGCGGATCCTTCTGAAGAGGAAGCAATCACCATACAAGAGAAAATAAAGCTAGAATAGAGATCATTCAACTTCAATCAATACTGTGTTATCGAGGAGAACTGATGGATATCATTGAATAGACTTGAAAACAACTACTCAAAACAACAGTAGACAATGAAATGATATAAGGACATTTTTTATTTAGGGCCTGTTTGTTTCACCAACTACCAAAGTAATGTAAAGGAAATGTGCAATGACTGCAAACTACTTGACTCCTGACAACATCTGCATTTGACAGCCAATTCCTGTGTTTGGTTTATCAGCAGTAAAACCGTAATGATAGAATTTGTACATTACTTTAATGTCAAATCATCACAAAAAATTCCTTCAAAAAAATTCATCACCAAAATATACTGATGTCGCTATTTGAATTCAAGATTTTCACTGTAACTCCACGAAAAAGTGCAATGTTTACAAATTCCTTGACCTATGTCTTGAATACATTTGCATTTAACCGAAGATTCCCGTGTTTTGTTTGGCAGTGGTAAAATTGTAATGATGACACACTTACTTTACATTACCATGGTAATTGCCGAAATAAACAGGCCTAGATCAAATAACTATCAACCATAATTTGCATGCAAAAAGGTAAGTACCAGATGCAATTTTCAAGCACAAATAAACAAGTCTAGCAGGTGACCTACTGCCTTAATCTTCTTCAAAACAGAAATGCCCATGTTCATGTCATAGTCATAAACAGAATGGGGAGGAGCTATAAGAAAAACGCAAAACGCTTGATGAAAATTCTGCTTCTTCAGGGTCCACTGAGTATATAGGATCAATAAAATCAATGGCCCGACCACCCTGAAGGCTTTCAATCACTTCCCCAACGGGTGGGAGGCTGTAGATAGTTACTTTAGGTAGACCATCTTCACGCTCGTATACAACAAGATGATCACTAAAAAGTAGCATGTCCTGTATTTTCACACTGGAAAAAGTCCCAATGTTAATAAGCTGTCAATCATTAAAGTACATGCTCTCAGCATAGAATTCTGTACCACAAAATAAAAGTCTAACTACAACTAGAACCTTATTTCTCAATAGCGAAGCTAAGAAAGACTTACAACCACCAAAAGAAGATGTTTGAGAAGAAAACTCATCGCATTAATGGGATGTACAAAAGGGCAACTTTCACATCTTCGGTCACCACATATCCAAGCATATATTTCACATCCAAATCAAAGACATAACTCATGTCATGAATATGTCATCATTCAGCTTATGTCTAATGGCAACCTTGCCTGGCACAATTTGGTGGTCTACCATGAACTTGGGAGGACCATGATTCTGTTGTGGTCATTCCAACTAAAACACTAAATCCGAAGCAACCAAGACATCAAGGTTGGGGATTAGAAGAAAACAGTGAGGCTATGACAATATTGCGGAGTAAATTATTGATGGGCTATTCAATGGGATAACTATAGAGATGAGATTCTGTGGAGGATCATCAAGTTGTATCTAAGGACCTGAATTTGTTAGTGACACTGGTTGAGGTTCAGATACTTCATCGGATGCCAACACACAGGTACTTGACTAATAAAAACACCAGATAGTCCCACTGTTATACCGGATTAGTACTGCCTAAAGAGAAGGAAAATCTTCTTAGTACGTGAAATTGGGAGAAATTACCCGATAGCAATAGATGAAATATCAATACTACCTTTCCCTGTGAGGAAGCAGAACTTTTGTGGCAGATAGGTTGTCCAGTGGACAAGCAAGTAATTGTGAGTTAAAGAACTCATCGCTTCTTTTCTTTATAAAGAAATGGTTTCCGCGGTGACTAACTGATGTGTCAATGCCATAGACACGAGGAGTCAACACCATAAGCCCATCTTCTGGCTTAGAAACGTCTAAGTAAAATACAAACCGAGTATTTTTACTTTCAGATCCAACAAACAAATATTTCTTGCTTTCGGACGCTTGAAGATCAAGAGAGAACATGTCATCTTTCTCATGATAGAGGCAATGATCACTTGATTGATCAGATCCCAACTTGTGCAACCACGCCTACAAAAAATAATTAAAGCTTAAGAATGCAATATGCCAACTTGTATAAAGCCATTAAGCAGAATGTAAATAAATTTTATATCTCAGCATCCCTTTGTAGAGGGTTTTTCAAGCATAAATTAAACAAGAGAATGAAGAAAATGTGGGGCTGCTTGGGATATCTTGTAGAGCTCTGATGGAGAGAACAAGGTCTATTTGACAAGATGGGAGTTCACCCAAATAGATGCAAGGGGCTCCTACTCATGGTCTCTGAGTCTACAAGGCTGCTGCTTGCTGGCTGGGGAGGCCTGCAGAACGTCATTCGGTGGTAGGACTTATTCATCAGTTTTTTTTTATCCTCGAGGCACTGGGGATGTTTGATAAGATTATGGGCAAGGTATTTGTATCGGTAATGGCGGTTGTATCGGTCACCATCATTACTGATATAGGTATTGGCATATACGTATCGGTTTTTTTTTCTCTTTTTTTTTTTGCACCAAAAAAAAAAAAAATTTCTGGAAAATGTCCAAAAAATCCCAAATAATCTAAATATTCCAAATATGTATTCATTTTTTGTTTTAAACATGTTTATGGAGGCTTAATGTTCCACTCTTTGGTAAGAGTGTTGTTTGGGCTGTCTGATGAATTTATGAACCAAACAACCTGACTGCATAACTCCTATATTTAATTTTCTAACTATCTAACATAAATGATAAATATATTAGAATGACTGTAATACCAAAATATCTCATATTTATTTATTTTTTAATATAAATTAAATTCGGATGAATAATGCTGCCGATTTAATGGGCCATTCGAATGGCCTCAAATAGTCCCAAAATTCATGTAATATATGGCATTCATCCCACTAATGCATATCCCTAAGCATTTGACATCACTCCTCCCAAGTAATTATAAGAAAAATAAAATTAAAATCGGATGAATAGTGTCGCTGAGTTGGAGGGCCACTCAAATCCCCCAAACTCAGCCATAAATTCATGCAAGTTATGGCACCCATTCCACTAATGCATATCCCTAACCATTTGACATAATTTCCCCCAATAAATTTTAAGAAAAATTATACTTAAATCTGGATCAATAGTGTTGCCGATTTAAGGCTGATTTGGGGGACTCCTCAATGCCCCAAATTAGCATCAAATTCATGCAATCTATTAGCACTCATCCCACTAATGTAATTGGCCCCAGATTGATGGACATTTATTGGACGGTGAAGAATGAAAAATATTCAATAGTCCACTTTCAAAAAACCAGTGTCCGCAAATCAACCATTAAAATCGTTCAAGCAATTTGATTTTGGGATTGTGACTTAGCAACGAGTCCCATAATTTAATTGATTAATTTTGAGTAAATATATGTCTAATTGATTAATTTTGAGTAAATATATGTCATATGTACAATTTTTTAGGGCACAGATTAGGTGAGGTAGGGGTAATAGCTTAGTGGGCGAGACCTTGACCATGGGCCCCACCTCGATGTATGTGTTGTATATCCATGTCGTCCATCCATTTTGCTAGCTCATTTTAGGGCATGGTCCAAAAAATGAAGCACATGCAAATCTCAAGTGGACCACACCACAGGAAAAAGTGGTCATTGAACGCCCGCCATTAAGAGCTTCCTAGGGTCCAACGTAATGTTTATTTGCCATCCAACCTGTTGATAAGACCGCCCAAACCTGGATGAAAGGAAAAACACCAATTGCAGCTTGATCCAAAACTATGGACCTCAAGAAGTTTTTAATGGTGGAAATTCAATCCCTATTGTGCAGTCCACTCGATATTTGGATCTGCTTCATTTTAGGAACCATACCCTAAAATGAGCTTGAAAATTGATGGATGGTGTGGATATACATAAAATACATCAAGATGGGACCCACGGTCAGGGAAACAATGCAAGTGCACTAAGTGTCATATGTCAGCAGAGTATTTAAAATAATACTTTTAAAGCGTGGCTAAGAAATGGCCACGTCTAGGCTCTTGTTTAAAGAGAAGAGAGGGAGGGAGGAGGGAAAATTAAAAATCGAGAGAGGGGGGTGGGGGATGGGGGAGCACCAACACAGTAGAAGGAAGTAGTAGTTACCACAGCAGCGGCAAAAGAAGAAAAGAGGTATGTGTGTGTGTCCTCCTTGTATTTCCTTTTCGGTCTTCTTCCTATGATAGGTGTTGCTCAGGTCCTTTTTTCCTGAGGAAGCCCGAATGTCCAGAGCCATGTAAATCTCCTTTTGTTAAGTGAAAGCAGTAGTGCACACCCCCACCCCCCCCCCCCCCCACCCCCCCCCCCCCCCAAAAAAAAAAAAAAAAAAAGGGGTGTGTGTGTGTATTCATTTTGCTTCAAGGGTTACTGTGCGTAACAACCCTGGGTGACTGTTACAGGAACCGTAACGGCCGTTACACTTTGGAAATTCCAACCACCACGTTTCATACCCGTATCACATAGCGGTCACAGCCGTTACCGTTACATATCATTCGTTACGGCCGAAACGTAACCATTTTTATATGCCTTGATTTTGGGTAATCATTTCCAATTGACTCTTATTCAAGGGATGAAAAGACAGCTCAAGTTAAAAAAAGAAGGGAGTTTGTAACTTGATAAGGCAAAGCAATCCATAAGGTAATATAAATCCTAACGGCTACACATCCTTCCATTTTTCCAGATTGACATGAAACAAGTCAATATGTAGAGCAGAGACCATCCATAATAAGTACAAGGGAACAGAAACTATTTAGGAAATTGTAACAGGATGTCTGGATCATTCTTATCTAAAGCAGCATGGCATAAATGCACGAAACAAGTTTACACATAAATCATTTTACAAGAGCATAGGCAGACAACAAAATGCCATGCATTAGGCCAAAGTGACAAACCTTGTCTGGCCGGAGTATCTCGTCCATTGTAATGTAAACAAGAGTCTCATCACCGGCCCACTCGAGGTATGACGTTACACTCTTTAGAGGATTCCCAACAGGAGTTTGAGTCTCAGCATCAATGACATGAACAGTATAAATCTCGTCTCCTTTAGTGTCTTCTGCGTATGCAACCAGCTTATTATTTGGACTCACCTGAAAGAAACATAATAGCAGGAAGAAATCACAGGAGGGGGGGAAAAAGAGTGCTTTAAGGAAAGAGAGGAAGCATGGAAGGATGAATACTTCAAAAGCCCCAATACTATAATACCCATGCTCTTGAGCCTTAACATTCTCATCCAAGATAATATGCTCTTCCGGTGCACCAGGTCCCATTGGCATAACATCATGAACAGAAGGGGGAGCACTGCCATTGGGGATAAGGCGCCTACAGCGTCGAACATACTCCTTCCCCTCCAAAGTCCTTTCATAGTAGTAATAAGACCCTTTGCGGACAGGCGCAGAAATATCGTCTTCCTTGATTCTTCCTCTTAGCTCCGCATAAAGCTCATTTGCAAATGTTTTGGTTCCTAAATGCAACTTCTTGTAATTAGCAAGTCTCTAAGAGACTATAAATACCATGTTAAGAGAAAAAAGGCAATCATGAAAAGTGTGTCCATGGAAATAAAGTTTCGAAATGCGATCCTGTAAACAAACGTCTTCACAAGGTATAGAAACGAATTAATAAAACAACTTCCATTTAACTGATTAACCTCAATCATATCTTACAATGAACAAGACCTTAGTTCCAACATGAAATCTACCAAATCATGGCAAAAGATGCCCTTTTAGGGAGATGAACCAGCAAAAGGAAAGTGTGTGTATATATATATATATATATATATATATATATATATATATATATATATATAAATTAAAAAAAAAACACTAAGAAACAGTAAAACTAAGGGTGTGTTTGGATACACTATCAAATAGAATTAAACCATTTTTGAAGTTTTTTTTTCTGGAAGCAACAAAGAGATTTACTAAAAACAGAAAGTGGGTGCAAGAACCCAATTACAAGGCAAGCAGCTAACCACAGCTGGAACTAAGCTAGAACAAAATACAATGGAAACAAAAGCCGCCACCTCGCAAGATTAAACAAAATATTTTTAAGCTAAATATGATAGGCCAAAACCTTTTTTTTTAATTAACGGAATTTTATTTAAAAAAGAACAAACAGAAACAAAACAAAGGCAAAGGGTGCCGAGATGGCGACCCGGCTAAGACTCAAGAAAATCAAGATTATAGTCCTTGAGCATAGGAACTATAGAGGCCCATTCGACGACAAAGTAGAGAATGATTTGATGAGGATAATGTGAAGAAGAGATGAGAATATTGAGAGAGAAGGAGGAGGAGAGTTTGGGAGAGATGATGTGTTAGGCTTGCTTGCCCTAACACATAAATATTATATTATGATAAAGCATATAGTACACCACAGGAGAATAGGAAAGTGTGCACATGCACTTACACTAAAAGGGCCCACTAACCACACACAATACACAATACAATACACTAGCATTCTCTATACTCCTCAAGTTGGAGCATAGATGTTGATCATGCCCAACTTGTCACAAACACGATGAAGAGCATCTCGACTCAAGGACTTTGTAAGAACATCAGTAAGTTGATCCCCAGATCGAACAAAAGAAGTGACGATTTCCTTAGAAGCGACTTTCTCCCGAATAAAGTGACAGTCGACCTGAATATGCTTGGTTAGCTCGTGAAAAACTAGGTTACGAGCAATATAGATGGCCGCTTGATTATCACAGTGAAGAGGAATAGGATCCGAAGGAGGATAGTCAAGTTCTTCAAGAAGATTGCGAAGCCACACGAGTTCACACGTCGCATGAGCCATAGCACGATATTCTGCTTTAGCAGAGGACCGGGCAACAACTGGTTGTTTTTTGCTCTTCCAGGTTATAAGATTGTCACCTAGGAAGGTACAAAAGCCGGATGTAGAGCAATGATCAAAAGTACTACCTGCACAATCAGCATCGGAATAGCCAGAAAGATGAAGATGACCATGCAACTGAAAGCGGAGGCCAAGACCCGGGGCTGATTTTAAATTACGAAGTATGGGGTAGACAGCCGTCAGATGAGAAGTACGGGGAGCTTGCATGAATTAGCTAACAACCCCTACCGCAAATAAGAGATCTGGGCGAGTAATAGTCAGGTAAATAAGCCGACCTACAAGTTGTCAATACATCTCGAAATCAGTAAGGAGAGCACCATCATCTGGTCGAAGCTTCCGTGAAATATCCATGGGAGTGGTAGCAGGCTTGCACCCTAACATGCCAGTCTCCATGAGAAGATCGAATATATATTTTCATTGTGACAAGACCAATTTGAATGATGAGCGAGCAACTTCAATTCCGAGGAAGTAGCGAAGAGGATCAAGATCCTTGATCTCAAACTTAGTCTTCAAAAAATCTTTGACCTCCCTCATTCCAACAGAATCATTACCGGACAAAGCAATATCATCCACATAGACAATAAGAACCATGATGCCTGTCGATCGACGACATATAAAGAGAATGATCGGTAAGACTACGAACAAAGCCAAACTCCAAGAGAGCCTGACTAAATTTTTCGAACCATGCACGTGGAGATTATTTGAGTCCATAAAGAGCCTTCTTCAACCGACATACAAGTGCAGGGTTGTGAGAAGCAACAAAGCCAGGAGGTTGATGCATGTAAACTTCCTCTGCAAGATCCCCATGGAGAAATGCATTTTTAATATCAAGCCGAAACAAGGGCCATGATAAATTAACGGCCAAGGAGAGCACAACGCGAATTGAATTAAGCTTAGCCACCTAAGAGAATGTCTCGAAGTAATCCACACCATGAGTTTGTGTGTAACCTTTAGCAACAAGACGGGCTTTATAGTGATCAATTGAGCCATCTGGAAGACACTTGATTGTATAAACTCATCGACAACCAACAGATTTATGGCCTACAGGAAGTGGAACAAGATCCCAAGTATGATTCTTCTCAAGAGCAGACATTTCTTCCATCATCGCCTTTGTCTAATCAAGACTCTGAAGAGCATGTGAGAGAGATCTAGGAATAGTCTGTGATAAAAAGGAAGCTGCAAACAACTGAAAAGACGATGAAAGATGATCATATGAAACGAAATTATTAATGGGGTGTTGAGTACAAGATCATGACCCTTTGCGCAAGGCAATGGGAAGATCTAAACTCGAGTTAGGAGAGTCACCTGAACCAACATCCAAAGTAAGCGGAATGGTGAATGACTGAGCTTGTGAAGATTTATCTCGATGATGATACACCCGCAGAGGCTTAGGCTCACCCATATCACCAACAAGATGCTGAATGGAGGGGAGAGGAGTTTTTCCATGATCACTAGTGGAAAGAGGATAAGAGTCATACTCCCCTTGACTCGCAAGAGGATCACAGAGGGATCGGCCTGGAGAGGAGAAAAAAGAATGATCATCAAAGAAGGTGACATCGGCAGAGGTATATTTCTTGCGAGTCAATGGGTCAAAGCATTTATACTCTTTCTGACTCCGAGTATACCCTATGAAGACACATTTAATCGCCCTGGGGCTAAATTTATCATTACTCCCATCCAAAATTTGAAGAAAGCATGTAGAACCAAAAACTTTAGGTGGTAGAGGAAATGGATCATCATGAGGATACAATATAGTAAATGAAGACTTATAAGAAAGAATACGTGAGGGTATACGATTAATAAGAAAAGTAGCAGTTAAAAGAGCATCACCCTCAAAATGTTTGGGTAGATGCATACCAAGCAGAAGGGTGCGAGCAACTTCAACAAGATGACGATTCTTTCGTTTTACAATACCATTTTGTTGAGGAGTGCGAGCACATGACATCCTAGACAAAATACCACGTTCCTGCAAGAAGGATAGAAAGGCAGTAGACATGTATTTTCCCCCATTATCAAAATAGATGGATTTGATGGAACAATGAAATTGAGTGCGCACTTCATGATAAAACACTTTAAACACATCAAACACTTCACTTTTAGATTTCAAAAGATAAATCCAAGTCATGCGGGAATAATCATCAATAAATGTAACAAAATATCTAAATCCAAAAGTCGAGGTAACCGGAGCTAGTCCCCAGACATCTGAGTGAACTAGAAGAAAAGGTTGAGATTTCCTCCTAGAAGAGCTAGGAGGAAACGTAGCACGATGATATATAAACAATTCACAAATATCACAGCATAATGGTTTAGTGACAAATAAGGACGAAAACAAAAGTCTCAATCTAGCAATGGATGGATGGCCTAAGCGGCAATGCCACCAAGTCACGGACTCTCGATCTAAAGAAAGGGTACTAGAAGCGGCAACAGGTGTATCATCGAGAAGATAAACGCCTCCTCACTCATGCCCCCACCAATCTCTCTTCGTATGTAGGTCCTGAAACAAACAATAAGAAGGAAAGAAGGTGATGGAACAATTGAGTGATTTAGTAAGAGAGCTAACAGATAATAAGTTTAATGGAAAACGAGGCACATGCAATACAGAGGACAAAGACAAGGAAGAAGAGAGAGATGGAACCAATCCCAGAGATGGGAGATTGGGTTCCATCTGCGACTGTGACATACTGAGTGGGAGAAAGAGAATAAGAAAAAAAGAATTGCAACTTACCAGTCATATGGGAGGAAGCTCCAGAGTCGATGACCCAAGAAGTAGGAGAGGATGACGCAAGAAGGGCAGTACTTGACTGGGCCAAAGCTGCATGAGAAGGCTTACGAATATCCCAAATGTGAAGCCGCATAAGGGCATTATATGCCGCCTGAGAAATGATAAAAGACTCCCCTGAAGTAGATTGCTCAGCTATCGGGGTGGAAGACTATCTCAGAAGCAACAGAAACAGCGGCATACGTAGGACGACCATGAAGCTACCAGCAATAATCAACAGTGTGATTAGTTCCACTGCAATGTGAACAAATGCGGAAACCATCACGTCCTCGTCCACATCCCCCACGACCACGAAGACTATGGCCGCCACGACTGCGATATCCCTCGCGACCTCTACCACGACCACCAAAACCAAAAATGCGCCCTGAGCTCAAGGATGGTACCCGAAGACCAAAGGAGAACTGATCGCCAGCAAGATGTGCCGAACGCTCGGGTGGCATAAATGAATGAGAAGGAAGAGTAGAAACCATAGCACGTTGACACATGACACAGACTGTGATCAATAGAGGAAGAGGATCCTGCATAACAACCTGATCGCAAACGTGAAGATAATTAGAACTCAACCCAGCGAGGAACTACATGATACGAGTATCATCTCATTGCTTATGAGCATGTTCATGATCTTCTTTACATTTGGAAGGAAGAAGCTGATACATATCCAACTCATCCCACATACCCCGAAGCGTCGAATAGTAGTCTTTTAAGGATCTGGAGTTTTGTTGAAACCAATCAATTTCTTGAATAAGCTGGAATACCCATGAAAAATTCTGAGATTCCGAGAATATATCATGTATCCCAAATGCCTTTAGCCGAGGATAAAAACATCACTGAGTAGCTAATCGAGGAATCCATGCTATTCAACAACCATGCAATAACTTGATAATTCTCCTTTGTCCAAGACTTGTAGGTAACATCTGTAGAGCTTGAGGGATCATCCAAAATATGCATCAACTTGTCACAGGCTCCTAAAAATACTCACAGATTGTGCCCATTGAAGATAGTTGTCACTATTCAACTTAATGGAAGTAATCTGCAAGGGGTTGGATTCAGGAGACCCAATGCCAAGAGATGAGGGCCCTTTGTCAGCCATAGTAGAGTCCAAGAGAAATAAACCTATGCCAAGAGACCCCCTATGCCAAGAAAGAGTGATTCAAACAACTTTATCTCACTCAATCCTTCAAGATAACAAGAGATAAACCTCAAACAAATATCAATCATCCAAAATACCATGAAACTCAAACAAAAAGGGCCTGACCGAGTGAAAAACGGCCCAGCCGCATGCCCGTTTGAGGTTAAAAACCTCTCAAACATTAATCTTAAGTAAAAAAATCCACCGTAGATAGCTTGGGAGGAAGATTTTGGTCCATCTTGAGCAAAGAAACCAAAGAAAAGCTTACCGATTTGAGGTAGATCGAAGAAAAATGGAATCTGGGACCGATTTTTGAATTTCTCTATTTCGCCCAAAATACCATGAAATGAGGTCCAATAAATTCTGAAAAAATCATGACAAATCTTCTAAAATCAAGATCTATCAAACCCCTAAACTTTTAGCTCAAACAGAATCCATGCGTCCGTACAACGCTGACATCAGTCGTACGGCTACTGACGCCAGCAAGGTGACGTGTCGCCTCTCAACCTGTTAGATGCGAAATGCCTGGATCTTTTCTCTGATACCAAGTGGAGAATAATTTGATGAGGATAATGTGAAGAAGAAATGAGAATATTAAGAGAGAAGGAGGAGAGTTTGGGAGAGATGATGTGTTAGGCTTGCTTGCCCTAACACATAATATTATATTATGACAAAGCATATATTACACTGCAGGAGAATAGGGAAGTGTGCACATGCACTTACACTAAAAAGGCCTACAAACCACACATAATACACAATACAATACACTAGCATTCTCTATAGACAAGCAATTGGGCCCTTTGAGAAATAGCTTCCACCAAATTGTTTTCATTCCTAAAGCATCTTGCATTTCTTTCCTCCCAAATGGCCCACCAAATAGCAAGCAGTGACATACGTCATGGCTCCTTAATCTTCCCTAAACCAACTCCATGCCATGCCAACAAAATATCTCCAGTCTCGAAGGGAAGGCACTAGGAGATATTGAACCCAGTGTTTTAAATATCGACAACATCGGCCGATATATCCCACGATATATCTTATATCCCACCTACGCGATACGAAATGCGTAGGTAGTGTTGATATATCCCACCTATTCGATTCGATGAACATATTCAATTTTTTATCCTTTTTTTTTGTCGTAAATCACGCTAAATTAATATCAAATAGTTACAAATTTATTATTCTTCATGTTTTCCATGAATAATCATGAATTTGGAGCTTCGATTTCGAGATTTGTGGGAGATGGGGCAAGTTGCGGAAAATTGGAAAAAAGAAAATCTCAATTTCTCGCAAATCAGTTGCAATATTTGTATCCAAACACAAAATCAAACATCTAACCCGATCTAGTGATACTTCTTTTGCTTTTGAATGTATTACTTATGTTTCCATCAGCGTTCGAAATATCGGTATCGCGCTATGTATCACACCCTTGGGATACAGATACGTATTGGTTATCACAGGGGATATATCGTTTGAATCGCATGATTTATTGCGCTTTTTGGGAAACATGGGGAAACATTGGGAAAATGGTTGAATTTTTTAATGAAACTTCAGGGATTGTTAAAAAAGCCCTTAATGCACACTTTTAAATCATAACATCTCAAAAAAAGGATGCGCATAATAAATTTCCTTTGTATAGGGTCCAAGTTATGCGATGTTTAACTAAACTAATGCATGACATTTATAAATGTATCAAAGACATGTATAAAAACACAGCCAATTCATTGAAAAGCAAAAGAAGAAGTAAAAATTGAGTGGGTACGTGTTGTAGGGAGTGGACTACCTTGCCTAGACTAGGATCTACCAAGCCGAGCTCTGTGGGGGGCCACCGTGATGTAAAGGTCTTATCCATGTTGTCCATCCCTATTTATAGATCATTTTAGGGTATGAAATAAAAATGAGGCATAACCAAGGCTTAAGTGGGCCACAAAGTGGAATTTGAAAGGCCACCATTAAAAACTTCTCGAGAGCTACAGAAGTTTCGGATCAAGTTGTTATTTGTGTTTTCACTTCATCTAGGTCTACATGACCTTATGAATGGGTTGGAAGGTAAGAAAAACATCACAATGGCCCCTAGAAAGGTTTCAATAGTGGGTATCATTATCACCGCTGCTTCCTTTGGTGTGGTCCACTAGATCTCTGGACCTACTTCATTTTTTAGATCACGTGGCAAAATTATTTGAGAAAAGAGATGAACGGCGTGGATAAATCCTTTACGTCATGGTGGACCCCACAGATGCCTGCCGAATGAAGGAGTATGGTGCAAGCAGGGTAGGACAGAACCCTTCTTGCCAAGAGGAGCGATGACGCTCCTCAAGCTTGAGTTGTACCATAGTTCAAAGAAGATCAAAGTTAAATGGGCCCCATAATGAAGATTTTAGTATATCCACACCGTTCATCCATTTGGCGAGACCATTTTAGATGTTGATCCTAAAAATGATTCATATCCAAAGCTCAAGTGTACCACACCACAGATAGCAGTGATTCTTACCGCTAAAACATTCATAGGGCCCACCAAAACATTTAATTTTCATCCAATCTGTTCATAAGGTTACACGGACTTGGATCAAGAGGAAAAACAAATATCATATTGATCCAAAATTTCCATGACCCCTAAAAGGGTTTCAATGGTAGACGTTCAATCCCCCACTGCTTTTTTCAGTATGGTCCACTTGATTTTTGGATGTCTTATTTTTCAGTTCAAGCCTTACCATGAGCTCGTGAAGTGGACGGACGGTTTGGATGTAACTCATACCTCATGCTAGGACCCACAGAGCTAGGTGGTGTAAATAGAGGTGCTATGTGGAACGGAAGTGGATTGTTGTATTGTGTACCGAGTAATTCGGACTTGATACGCTTACTCAGTACAAAGCGTATGGAGTAAACTCTGTGGGACCCACCTTGATTTATGTATTTTATCCACTCCCTCCATCCATTTTAATAAATAATTGTAGTTCTTTATCCCATAAATGAAGCACATCCAAAGTTTAAGTGGACCACACCACAAGAAGCAGTATTAATTGAACCTCTACCATCGAAAATTTCTTGGGGTGCACAGAAGTTTTGGATCAAGCTGATACTTGTTTTTCCCTTCATCCATGTATTTTTGATCTTATGAACAGGTTGGATGACAAATAAACATCACTGTGGGCCCTAGGAAGGTTTCAACGGTGGAAATCATTATTCCCACTCTTTCCTATGGTATGGTACACTTGAGCTTTGGATATGCTTCAATTTTGGGCTCAACCCCTCAAATGAGCTGGAAAAATGGATGGATGGCATGGATAAGCCACATACATTCAAGATGGCCCTACAAAGATTACTCTATACCAAAGCTCGTGTGGTACACGCTACACCAGCTAATTGGCTTTCGTGAGAAACGCACGCGGAATGCGTGTAGCACAAAGTTCATGCGCAATGTGGTTGGTGGGGTCCACCTTGATTTTTTGAGTCATCCACTCCATCCATTCATTTTCTGATATCATTTTAGGACATGAATCAAAAAATGAGGTGGATCCAAAAATCAAGTGGACCATATGAGAGGGAAAACTAGGGAAAGAGTTTTCTACCGTTGAAATCTTCGTGGGCTCCACCTTGATGTTTATATCCAACCCGTGTACAAGGTCATTCCCATGGGGATAAGTGAAAAAATAAAACATTTACGCCTGATACAAAATTTCTATGGCCTTCAAAATGTTTCAACGGTGGTGATTGAATCCCCATTGTTTCCTCTAGTGCGGCCCACGTGAGTTTTCAATCCCCTTCATTTTCTGTCGTATGTCCTAAAATGATCTTGCAAAATGGATGGACGGAATGGATATCTCACAAACATCAAGGTGGACCCCACCTATCATCCCAGCGGCGCCGGACGTGTCTGCATCCATCCATCTGTATTGCGAAGGGTCGAATGCTCGAAGCGCATTTTTTTTTTGGGAAAGTAGCAGCCCAGCAGGGAGAGGGTTCGAAACCCTAAATTTCCATAAATCCTGCAAAGAAAATTGGCATTTGAATGCGGAAAGCTTGAGATTCCATTTTCCAGAAGGAGATTCAAACGACGTGAAGCTCTAATTCGAATGGCCCACCAAGTAAGCTTCTGATCAGATCCAACCCCTTTTCAGGTACAATGAAAAATTGTTACTCCTTTTTTCTCTGATTTTGTCGAATTTTTACTATGGTAGGTGGCTACCGTAGCTATCAGTGAAAAAACCAAGATAAAAGTTATAATATCACATGATTTTTAGCGATATCATGCGATATGTAGGAATATCGGCCGATATTTAGCGATATATTGATCGATAACAGCTATTTCTTGATTTTTGTCCCTAAATATCTTTCAGATGGTTTCGTATCGCAAGAGTGCGATACCGATAATATCAGCCGATATATCGGTCGATAGTATCGATATTACGAACACTGGTTTCCATACATGTCTTCTTACGTTTATAAATTATATGAATAGACTTTAAATATACTTGCATCAATTCAGTTGGACAATACATGTATTAGGACCATACAAAGGAAACCCCTATTATGTGCACTTTTTTTGTAATGTTTTGATTTAGTGTGTATTGAAGTCTTTTTCAACAATCCTTGAAGTTTCCTTGAAAAATTCGACCAATTTCCCAATGTTCCCATGTTTCCCAACAACGATACATTACGCGATACAACCGATATGTATCTGTATCCCAAGGGTGTAATACATTATGCGATAAAGATATTTAAAACATTGATTGAACCAACAAAGAAAGCCCATCCAAATGCGTCTAACAAAGGGACAATGCACAAAGAGGCGATTAACCATCTCCTCGTGACGCTTGCAACAAAAGCACATGTTAGGAATAACCATCCCTCTCTCACGAAGATTATCAATAGTAAGGACCTTATTTTTACCCACCAACCACCCAAAAACTGAAATCTTTGGAGGGACTAATAGAAGAGTGGAGATTTGAGGAAGAAGATAAAAGGAATAGAAGAGAGAGAAGAGATGGAGAGATAGAAAGAGAGAACAAGTTTGGAGAATACGTGGTTGTGTTAGGGCTCCCAACCCCACACACTCTTTTATTATAATACTAGAGTTACAATAAGGTGCTCCTGTTATAATACTAGAGTTACAATAAGGTACTCCACAGGAGCACCAAACACTGTGACAAACACACACAAAAAGACATAAAAGTACATATAAAAGTACATCATCCCCCTGGACCATAGCATAAATTGTTGTTAAAGGAGGAAGATGATCCATCACAACAATCTGCTCACGAACACCTTTATATTCAGAGTTAAGGCCGAAAAGGAACTACATGCTTCGAGTTTCTGCCTGTCGTTTACAAACAAGATCATAATCTATCTTGCTCTCGGACGGAAGAGGATGATAGAGATCCAACTCATCCCACATGCCTTGAAGGGCAGAGAAGTACTCCTTTAGAGACCAGAAATCAAAAATCCTATTGGAACCTGCCGATATCTGAAATCAACTTGAAAACTCTTGATAAATTCATTGCTTCCGAATACATGCCATGCAAGGTATCCCATACCTTTTTTGCAGAAGATAAAAATAGAACAGAATTATTGACAGACGAATCCATACTGTTAAGTAACCAAGCCATGACTTGGTAGTTCTCCTTGGTCTAGGTTTTGTAATGTCCATCTATAGGGTTTGGAGCAAGGTATTCTGTAACGATAATGGTGGTTGTAACTGTCACCATTGTTATCTTTACAATACAAGATCTGTTACAGGCGCTATAGCTGCCGTTATGGTCTTTTTTTATAGAAAAAAAAATCCAAAAAACCTATATCGGCCTTGTAATGGTCCATTACGGGGCCGTTACAGCCTTTACAGGAGGCATAGGGAGGGGGGGAGGGGGTGTAGTGGCCTCTTAAGTGTCTGGAAAACACCAGAACGCCTCTATCAGATCATGTTCTTCCCGATGCAAAATTATCCATACAGTACATACAGTTGCTGACATCATCCGTAAATTGTTGACATCAGCAGATCCCTGTAACTCCAATCAACGTGAGATCCATGGGCTTTGATACCAAGTAGAGGAGTGGAGATTTGAGGAAGAAGATAAAAGGAATGGAGAAGAGAGAAGAAATGGAGAAGGAGAGAGAGAAGAAGAAGTTTGAAGAATACGTGGTTGTGTTAGGGCTCCCAACCCCACACTCTTTTATTATAATACTAGAGTTACAATAAGGTACTCCACAGGAGCACCAAACACTATGACATACATACACAAAAAGACACATAAAAGTATATATAAAAGTACATCTTCTCCCGTAACTCTCTATAGGACTTTATAGTGCCAAAAAAATTTGGTGTGAGCCACCTCCCCATGCCAAAACTGATTTAATCTTATGAAAAAAAGACCATACTGAAAACCTCCCAAAAGCATTCCACTTCCATCTTTTCAAGTAGGCACCAAGACTGCCAAATCAAAACCCAAAAAAGATTGAAAGTCATCAATTTCTTCCCCTTTCAAGTTCCTTCTAATTGCAATCCTCCTTAGAAATATTTTTTTTGAAAGATAACGATTACTTTATTATAAGCAATCCTCCATAGAAATTTAACCCCAATCTACTTGGCAAAACCAATAACCATGGAATTCAGCTTCAACAAAATCTAGAACAATCACGGGAATTTTTTAGTTGGTGGTCTGTCTTCAACCGAAGCATCTTTCCCAAAGCAAACTTTATCGCAATAGTTTAACTCAAAACTGATCCTTCAATCAGCACCGCAACACCTTGCACCGAGGCTTTGTTGAGTCAGCCTCCCCACACTCTAGAGCCAAGAGTTCCAGTCAGAGGGTCTGGATCCCAATCCTTGTTTGAAGATCCATGCTTCTTGCTCGCCACTTTTCTTCAATGGGCTGTAGCCAAATCTCCACCACCATTTGCATAACAGGTTCAATTCCACTCTCTAATCCAGCCGATGCCTAGGCCCCTTCATTTTAGTCTAAGAAAGTGGAAATAACCATATTGTGAATTAGCATTCACATAGAGGCATAGCGCTTTAAATTGTAATTGTATTACTTTCAAGTTGGACAGAATGAGCAACAAGGAAGGCAACTCCATTTGAGGGTACTGCTTGGTATGAATGCTTCAAAACATTATTCCTTGTCATTTCTTCTTTGATTATAACTGAGTACATTTCTTCTTTGATTATAACTGAGTAACCAAAATTCAATTCGCTTGAGCATCCAAATTTCAAACAGAGCCTAATGCTTTTAGCTGAAAACTAATTTACCCAACATTGGGAAATTCCTCACATGAGTTTGCCAAAAAATCATTTATACCCTCAATGATTGCAAGTTTTATTTAAATAAACCACGAAATTGCATGAGCAGTAACAAATCTATCAATAAGAAAACAGTATTCGGACAATCCTATAATGCCATAAAAATGTTCAGGATGTCATCCAACACATTAGGCCAAGTTTGTATTTACAATCAAATTGAATTGCAAACATCTATTCAGCCTCATAAAGAGGAAATGACAAAAAAAATAAGCGATGCTTGTTCCTAGTATTCCTAGAGAGGAAATAATCCTCAAATTGCGTAAATGAGAGAACAAATGAACTGCGTCATTGACTTTTATCTCATTTGCAATTAAAACATGCTGCACAATATTTAATGCGGGGGCATTTTCACACCGGGCTTGAGTGGGGTGGCCTGTGGGATGCGGGGGCACACTCGGGGTGGACGGCCCGTGGAACCCATGTGATTTGGGGCCCATGTGAGGCGGAACCCATGGATTTGGGGCCCACGAGGAGTGTTCAACCAAGGACCTAACCCATGGATGTGGGGCCTGGGCTATAAGATAAAGGGATTAATTTGTCATGTTTTATCAGTTTAAGCTTTTAGTACAAGTGGTTTAATTGTCCTACATCAAATTGGTATCAGAGCGGGATGTCTCGTGTTCGAAACTCCTCACTGGAGGTGATTAATGGGGAGGCATTTTCACACTGGGCTTGAGTAGGGTGGCCTGTGGGATGCGGGGGCACACTCGGGGTGGGCGGCCCGCGGAACCCATGTGATTTGGGGCCCATGTAAGGCGGGTTTCAGAACAAGCATTATGACCTAGTATCACATTTGTTCCCACCATTACCGTGACACATCTACGGCCGTTGCATAACCATTTTTGAATACCATGGCCTAGGCAGTCAAATTCTTAGGGTCTGTCTTCAACAACCAACGGGCCCCCTTAGACTCTATTAGCACTCTATTAGACTATTAATTGCAATTCAATTCTATAGTGCATCCAAACGCCACTCTAGTTCTTAGTTCTGAAAAGGAAATTCCCAAACTATGAAAACAAACAAGGACTAAAAAATAAAGAAAAGAATAGTCAATCATAAACCTAAAATATCTAACTGTACCACAAAACTTGACTAGATGCCCCAATTTTTATTTTGGTCAAATTTCCACCATGAACATGCTCCACCATGCACTACAATAACTGTGCATGGGACACTGTGGAGGACACAGCCCATCCTGGGCTCCTATAGTCATACGTGGGACACTGCAAAGGACACTGCCCATTGGGTCCCATGCAAGGTTTAAAGTATCATCCAAAACCAATACATATCATATTAGGCAACTGCATATTTTCCGGCTAACTGATTATCAATCAAGACCCCAAATCTAGGGATTCCATCTTTGAACAGTGTTCATGATCATTGTATCTTGTACACCTTTATTGTATTTATACACACCGTTGATATAGAGAGAATATACAAGAAAATTATTCAAAATCATTTTTGTCGCTTACTATTTGTCATGGAATCAGAGCCGATCTTTGATCTGATCCATTGATCCAGCAATTTTTGACAGTCAGATCTTTCTCCGCTCTCCAGGACATACACTGAATCCCAGTGTAACATCCCTCTGCAAATCTCTCACCACCTACACCAACTCCCAGTGTATTTTCTTCCCACCATCACCATCATCATCAGTGGCGTTCTGTCTCTGTTTCCATCGCTGCTCAGACAACCGTGCAACCATCACCACCAATCAAGTGTCGACCTCATCTCCGCCAACGCCTCCGCAGACCATTGGCACTCCTGTCGCATCACCCCAATGCTGCCAATCCATCTCTCCTCAGACAACCACGAGCACCATCAATGCACCCTCATCCGCCATTACTGATCAACATCCCTCTTTTCACCACCCACCACCATATATGTCCGTGGTCCGAACCCCCTTTCTAGCAAAACCTATTGCAGCACCACTCCGTCATCCTCAGTTCCAGTGACATTACCACCAGTCAAACCCATCAGCAACGGCACCCTCGTCATCGCCGGCCCCGTTTACAACTTTCAGAACACGCAGAATGCCTCACTGTCATCAGCAATTTTTTTACCGCAGATCCAGATCTGTCAATCAGGGTGTACTGCACGCTGCCCACTGTCATCAGATCTGAACAGATCCGGATCATTCTTGCCGGTGTTCCACAGGTCCCACCTCCTCCGCAAATACTGCATCGACCATGAACAACACGGCTGTATCGGCCCGGAACAGCCTGATACAGGGCCGTATCGGTGGCAAACGATGCAATACCCAATACAGCAATTTAAAACCTTGGTCCCATGTCATTATTCTGTCAGTTTGCATGTCATCAATCAGACTGTTTGAGGCCCGGCCCAGTGCTATTTCTACTCTGTCACAATCCACGGCAAATGCTACAGAACGAACGACGCCCGAGCATCTATCGAAGTGGAAACTTCCGTGAGCACAACTTCAATGCGCACTGTCAGCACCAAGAGTCTCGGCACACATTACCCCCACCAGAAGAAGACGGTCAGCGGGTGCCTCCCATGCAGTTCAAAATGCAGATTTTCAAGCGCCCTTTCTGCAATGCGCGTTGAGATCCCCGCCACCGTTATTGGACGCTGGGAGATGTGCGCGCCGAGACTCTGTACACACTACGCGCACACAGTATTGCCCGTATTTCTATCATCAACTTAAAAAGAAAAGATATTCATGATATAATAAAATCATAGCCATTAAAAAAGAAACCATACAACCGCATGGATGAGAAAAGAAAGAAGAGAAAAAGAAAACCCTAGCTTTTTTACAAACCTGCCATAACGAAATCTGTATACGCATTCTCCTCTTTCAAGTAGGAAAGGACTTCCGGATCGGAGCGTGAATCGTCTCGAAGCCAGTAATAATCGTCGTTCCTAACGTCACCGAACATCTCCATCAAGTGCTTCACCTTCTTCGCTACTGGAGCTTTCATGGCTTCTGCTGTTGTTGCTTCTGCAGAGAAGGAGAGCGGGCAGAATCCGTTCCTGGTGTTGTTGTTGTTGTGTGCGTTTGCAGCAGACACGAGAGGGAGAGTAGGATATGGGAAGAGGAGAAGACGACTGGACAACAGAGGGAAACAAGAAAGTCCGATGAGGCGTACCATTTACGAAACTCTTCTCTTCTTCTTTTTTCTTGATTCTGATTCTATGAGCGGGATTTTCGAAGCCGTTGTCGGAGGGTCGAGCGTCACCGCCAAATGGAGGCGTTTGAGAGATGATGGGTATGTGTTCGTTTTTCCTCAGTCGCGACGCAGAATTCAGGGTGTGTCGCCGCTACCGGGATCCACCTATTGAGCGGTCCGATCATCAGAACCGTTCCATATTGTGTGAGCTATTCTGCACGGGCTAATGTAAGAAACTTGCACTGATTGTATTTTTATGAACATCACAATCTGTAGGTGAATTTTAAAAAAATGAAAGGAAATTTTTCAATGGATCCAGTTCGGCTCTAAAAATCAACGGTCAGGATCATCAATGGAGCAAGACAATAGCTTATTTATGGTCGTCAAGAGAATATGGACGGTTCAATCATTGGATCATCTCAGAAAATGCTTCTCTACGGGTAGCAGCGATAGACGATGGATGCTGAGTCACGACGGAAGCAAAACAGAGGTCTGATATTTTTCATTATCCGTTGGCGATGGATATGGGTTTTGATGCATGGGTTTTATTCATGTCATTTATTCATTTCTTTTTTCTTCTTTTTTTTTTTACGCGTACTGTAGCTAACTTACTGGGGCCACAATCACATGAGCACCTGAAAAAAGCTAATTTTTATTTTCTTTGAATTATTGATGTTTGTGTAACCTTACGAAGAGGTTTGATGATAAATAAATGATACATAAATAAACGTATCATTGGACCCTGAAAAGGTTTCAACGGCGGGCATCATCATCAACATCGCTGCTTCTTGTGGTGTGGTCCACTTGAGCCGTGGAACTACCTCATTTTTTACATCCCAGCCGAAAATGATATGAAAAAATGGATAAACAGTGCAGAGAAAAACCACACATCATAGTGGGTCCAAAAAATGCATAAACGGTGCGGAGAAAAACTACACATCATAGGGGGTCCCACGTAACCCTGGCTGGACAGATTTCTATCCAGCGGGGCAGTGGGCAATGCACATGAATCCGGATCATGATGGGTAATGTGGCCATTCTAATTGAAATAAATAGGAATTTTCTACTCGTGACAAGCAAGTTTCCTATTTACATAGCATATATGCCGATCCATTCTGCCGGTGAACTTTATTTTGTTTGTTATGCCACGTTACTTTTAATGACTTTTTTCCACACGCACACACCCATGCACACCCCTATAGAGCTGTCCTTGCTGAACTGGGTTCCCTGCTAGCGAGAGTGGCATAGAAAGATAAAGGAGCTCTTTGCAACCGTCTTGTAAAATTCGCAACAGGGTGTATTGGGATTTCACCGCTTAGTACTCAAACCTTTGGTGTTGAAACTCTTAGGAGTCTACTGCTGGGGCAAGAGTAATGACTCATTTTTCAATTCCTTAACATCCTCTAATAAAAAATTGTCACTAAGTGAGACTATATATTTGGCACACATGTAAGACATGCTTACACCCGAAGAGATCTTTATTGGATTTTCTTTCAGCATTATACATTCTGTTATTAATGTGATTGCATAGAACCGTTAGTATGCATTTAGTGGATGAATTGTTACATGTCATGTGGCCATGATCAACGTGCCTATTTACGAGGCAACGTTCCTCGCACGTGTATAGAAAACCCATTGAGAGAAGGGATCTATCATAAATATGGTGATAATAGTCTCAATGACGCCGTCTCCCACAATCCTTTCAAAATGAGAGATCTTCTCAGAGATGTTTGGAGAGACAGTAATGATCGAGAAGGTTCTGAGCATTAAGAGATCAAACTTGACCTATGTCCTAGACAATTTGGATGCAGTTTGAACCTAAATTGAGACAATATATATATATATATATATATATATATATATATATATATATATATATATATATATATATATATATTCATCGGCTAATCGCAAACCATCGGTTGATTGGAAGTCCAATGATAAAATATCAAACAAATCCAATTCGCCCAATGATACGGAAATTGAAAGACAGAGAAATCACCCTGATACCTCAAGGGTTGAACTTCGATTGGGATCAAGAGTTTGGGAGATCAGGATTGTGATGGATCTTTTCCATCTATCTTTTCCAATATTCTAAACCATCCCACATTTAATGGTTGAGCGTCTAGGATTGATTCAGATCCAACCCTTGATCCAGTTGTCTTGATTAGAGAAATCTTAATAAATCCGGTCCTGGTATCTAATAAACCACGATAGATCAACTACAAGAAAGAAGATATAAGAAGCTCATGAGTCTTAATCCGATTGGAGTCCTTTTCCAAATTTAAGTCACTAGTTCCGGAGCAATTAAGTGAATTCTCATATCTAGAACTACAATGTGAGTGTGAAGGATTCAGAATCAACAAGAATGCCCAACGAGGGGTATTGACATCCATACACTCACTTATGAACTATACAACCTGTCACCATCCTAGTCATTCTCAAAATGAGGTATCAACATCAATTGCCAAAGTGCCCGAAATCATTCAACGACCGCTAGTGCATCCTCGTGATAGTCGATTACTTTCACTAAATGGGTGAGAGCAACTTCTCCAAAAAGCAATGTCACCAGCTGTCATGGAATCCTACAAGTCATCACCACGAAATAATAGAACACCCTTCGTACACCAAAAGTCAAAGGACTTCTTCAAAGAAATGTGGCCACGACCTTGTTACAATCGACTAGATGAAATAGACAAAAGTGCATACAAGTGACATTTCACTCTTTAAGTTGACAAAGGAGAATCGTGAGAAGCTCCGGAATAGGAGGGCATGATAGCAAAAAAGAGTCCAACCCCCTCACCTGCCCAATCTTGAGGGCAAGTTCAAACACATTTGGGATAATGTGCAAATTGTCAAAGAATTTCTTTCAAGAGTTACTTCTTGCCTTACCAATTTGAAGGGTAAAGACTTCCCTAAGGTAGACAATACCAACCACATCAAAATTCATCACGAGTGGCAAATACAATCGCGAAAGCAGCATGAGGTTAGTGTTCAAAATGAGAAATTTCATAATCCCCTAAACATCCTTGGGATACAAAAAGCAAAATAATAATAATAATAATAATAAATTAAAGACAAAAATATAGCCCAAGCTAATGATTTTTATTTTCTAGAAATTAATAAAGATTTAACAAATCAATAAATCAACCCTCATATATGCTTGATTTCATATCTAGAGTGCAATGTTTGGGAGAATTGGAAAAATTTTATTTCCTCAAATCAGACTACCGACATTCAAATTTTGAAATTAAAGTGTACGTGATGATTGTTTAAATACTCATAAATACTATGAAATTAGTCTCAATTGACAACTAGTTAAAGAAAGTTTTCGAGAAAAAAAAAAAAAACTTGAAAAACATGAAAAACTGGTGGATATCGAAATTAAAACTCTAACTCCATGATTTTTCATACAAAACATGAAGAACCAATGGCTTTATAACTATTTAACACTGATTTAACATATTTTCAAAAAAAAAAAAACATCAAAAATTGAAAATGCCTACCAAATTGAACATATGAGATATATCAGCACTACATTTGCGTTTCGTATCACACACATGGGATATATCAGCCGATAATGTTGATATTTAAAACACTAGCTATAGTACAACCTACCATCCTCAGTTAGATGAGCATACCGAAGTACCGAATAGATCTGTTTAACAATATGTTCAATGTTTTGCCGGTCATCTCCCACACCATTTGGTCCGATAGCTTACTTGGGCAGAGTACTAATACAACACATTCTTCCACAACTCTATTAAAATGTCACCATTTAGGTAGTATACGGACGCCCTCCTCCACGCATTGAAACTTATGCATCCGGCTTCACAAATGTGCATGCCGTAGGCTCTGGCTTATGTGATCGCAATCATATACTACGAGTACTCAAAGATAATCTATTGTTAGCTCAAAATTGCATGAAGATCTATGCAGATCACCCGCGCACAAAGCGTAGTTTTGATATTAGTGATTAGGTATTTCTCGCTCTCCAACACTATCGACAACGCTCCGTGGAAGATTGCGGACCACATAAATTATCTCATTGGTTCCATGGCCCTTTTAAGATTGTAGCATGTGTAGAATCGGTTGTTTATAAACTCACAGTGTTACCACGCTCCAAGATTCATCTAGTGTTCATGTGTTGGTCCTAAAAAAGAAATTGGAAACTAACGTTCCTTCTCTAACTATACTCCCTCCAATTTTATTTATTTATTTATTTATTTATTTATCTTGGTGCTATTACGTGGACCCCTTATAAGTCACTTGATCAAGGAATCTTCAAGTATAAGAATCAAGCCATTACCAAGTTCCTTGTGCAATGGGAATGTTTACGAGAGAAGATGCCGCGTGAGAGATGTACAACGGCTTTGTTGCTCATCTTTAAACTTCTGCAACTAGTACAAGTTGCCCTTCAGGGGCGTGTATTGTTAGGATGCCCAGTGCCAAGGGTTAAGATTTTCTTAGTTATTAATAATTATCGCTACATATGGAGAGATTCCTTAAATAGAGACCAAGCTATATTAAAATAGTTGTTGGATAAAAGTTATATATAAATCAGTATTGCTTTAAATAGAGTCCAAGCTATTAAAATTATTAGAGAAGAAATCTATTTATATTTGCATTTGTTTGATTGGGAAGTAAGAAGGACAATCACTTTTGTTTATTGCGAACATAGTTAGATAGTTAGTAGATAATACGTACGCATAATTAGCTAGTAGATAAAAATTAACTTCGGTACTGTACAAACTTTGGGCCGGAGTGTTGTATAATGCCTCATTGCATTTTGCAGCCTATTCTCTCAACATGAATACTAAGGTAATTGCTATTGGTCATTTCCACTCCATTGAACTAGCTATCATAGGGGGAATTCAATTGTGCATCCAAACGCTACCTAGTGCACTATTGAAATGGATTTCAATAATTTGTTCAATGGAATGGAAATGACCAAACTGTAGTTACGTTCCCTTCAAATCAACTTGAAAAAGCTGTGTAATTGCAGTTTGGAGCGGAGTCTCTCAGTGTGCAGGGTAAGGTAATCACGAATTGGTTGTTTTCACCTTATCAAATAATTATTGCAATTTGATTCAATGCTCAGTATGCTTCAAAACAAGGCCTGAAATCATTTGCAACACTTGAAAAGTGTTTGGATGCACTCCGAATCAACATCTAAACTTGGGGTCCTTGCTCTTACTCCAGTGGTAGATTCCCAGGAGTTTCAACACCTGGTTGAGGGCTTGAGCACCCATTGGTGGTGAAATCCCACTACAGTGTAAGTGTGTGGCGGTGTGTGTGCGTGTGTAAAAAAAAAAAAAAAACATCTAAACTTATATTTGGTGGGAACAGAAGCATGTCCTAGCTGTGCACCTGTGGTGGAACAGAACTGCCATTAAGTAGGATACCGTGTCGCCCCAAATCAACATCTGTTATTTTTAGAAACATCTGCTATTGTAGATTGGCCTAGAATAAAATGTATTTGCCACGGTTGACAAAATTGCGTCAGCACATCCACCATATGCGTGGTGTACCAATAAAGATATTCCAAATTGTAAGCACATTGTCTATGGAGTAGAGTTCAGAAAATTACACTTATTGGACAATCACAACCATCTGTTTTTCTCTCAAATACTGACCGCTGGACATTTCCTTTTTGGCAGTCCATCTTTCAAAAAAAAAAGAGGAAGAAAAAAAATAAAATCAGCAGTTCATCTTTCAAAAGAAAAAGAAAAAGAAAAAAAATCAGCAGTCCATTTGACCGCCACCAACATGACAGTTGGAATTGTCCAATCAGGGTAGTTTTCCTGCTACTCTCCATCACGACGTGTGGGTTCCTATTGTTGTGTGAAAACGTAGATTAAAAGGAATAACATGCACATTTTCTCAACCCCTCTGTTCACGAAAAAGGAGAAAAAGAAGAAGAATACTGTGGAAAGTCTTCTCTTACCTCTTTTCTAAGACTGCCTTTGCAACAAAGCTTCTATATCGTGCTTTCATTTAATTATGTTTTCTTTGTTTCTCTGTTTGGATAGAGAATTGAAATGTTAGGTTGATGTGCAGTTGGGGCCGACTGTGCCATTACTGAATGGAATGTCTAAATGAATTTTCCTTTTTCAGCTCACTCCTGGCCAATACTAGTTAGAAACAAAATATGAAAAGAAATATATTCGGAATAATACCCCAACCTTTCAATTTAGGCTGAATTTGAATGCAGGGATGAGTTGAATTGTGAACCTCTCTTTTTAATCAAGAGGAAACGACATAAAGTGATAATGTTGCTTGTATACCATTCTGTCACAAGTCTCAACGCCAGCTTGAAATGAGCCTGCAATTTGGAGTCAGTTCCTCAATTTGAATGCTAAAGAAGGTACATGCAAATGGGCCCTTTCTACTTTTTTAGATTAATATTTACTGGAATTCAATCAAATTGCGCATCCAAACACAACATGCCAGTCTATTTTCTTCCTATATTCTTCTTCTTAGCTGCATCAAGGTAACTCAAATGGCCATAGGCGTGTTCTCTTGTGTAACACCTCCATAGAGTCTAGCATTTTCACGAGTTATTTTTGGAAATGTCAACTCAGCCACTGAAAATTTGCCATGGACGATGCACAGGCATGGATTTTGTTTGTTATTACTATTTTTTTTCCCTTTCTCATTTTAGAACACCCATCATAGATATTCTCATTGTGTAAATGACCATAACACTTTAAAAATTATATTGGGGGAAGCAAGAACCAAGTACAAACTGAGCTATTTTAAGATGTAGATCTTGTCACAGTATTCTGGAACTGGATAAATAGATAAATATTATTATGGGCTTGAACCCCTTGAATCAATTTGACACTTATCCAAGACAACAAGGAGGTCCTGCTTTCAATTTTGGTCTATCTGCCAAAGAAGGATAAAACAAACAAACAGTATTCTTGTCTAATATCAATTGAGAAGACATGAGTCAGCTGCCAGGTAGCTGCATCGAACCACATTCTGAGAGGACTCCTTAGCTGCTGGTCCTACTCAGAGCCGCCCGGCAGCCGGGACCATGTCCAACGCCTTCAGCACAAAAGCATATGTGAAGGCATCTTCCTGTAGCTTCTCAAATCTGCATCAAACCTAATTCAGAATCAAATAAAGAAGAAAGGAAGAGTTCATGCCACATAAACATAATGGCAAAACATTAGTCATGAGATCTCCCACTCAAGAAAAGCCTAAAGATAAATCCTCTTAAATTAAAAAGACAGTCTCCATTGCAACTCTGGATGCAGTCTCTGTATAAATACTGGGCTGACAGAAAAATAGCTTGTGGATTTCCCAATGGTCTGAAAGTTTAGTTTCAACAGCAATAGCCTCTAAATTGTATTCGGGGAGCCTCTCCTGCCTCGTCATCTTGTGATGTAATTCTATGAACTTAGTTCAAAAAGCTCTGGTGGCATTTAGGAACCTGGAATGTAACACATGGAGTTGATTTCTGAAACTAAATATGCTGGAAGGGTGAAGTTGTTTTGAAATATATGGATTATTTTTATTTTCCATTTTTCTAACCTCACAATAATAGTTCGTCCTCACTTTTAGTACTCTGCTTGAAACAATCAAATCATTTGGGCAGAAAAAGCATTCCACCTACCCAATTTCAAGGCGTACTTCCAAACCCGACGGTAGTTTCTACAAATGCCCAAAATTTCCTAAGCACTCTGAAACTGAGCTTATTGAAAGAAGGATCGGTTGTTAGTTTTGCGAGTTTGGTGCAACCTGAGTCTATGAAAACTAGCTGATTTCACACAGAAAGGGATAAGCAAAGCACTGGCTTGACTGTTTTGTTTTTCATTTTTTTTTTCCCCTTCACTGGAGTATGGAATGGCATCCCAAGCTCAGTCAAATAAAGTAACATTGCCTAGTTCCAATCTAATCAACAAGTTTTTGAAGAGTGGATTTGACTTTACGAATCGAATCAACGCTCATTCTGGTTTTCCCTAGGTGACGTGGAGAAAATCCGATTTAGGAAGGATATGTGGTTGGGCAAAACTCCCCTTTAGAATGTATTTACAAGACTGGTTCATCTAGCAGCAAATATTGAAATCCCAGTATCAAGATGCTATTTGGTGAGCAGTAGTGTAGCTGCGCGGTTGCCCCCTTGCGGAAGGAACCTATCTGATGAGGAAATCCAAGACCTTGCCATGCTCCTAGAAAATATTCAGTTTGAGGTCCCATCAGAAGAGAGAGGCTGGGTTGTGTGGTGCAAGGAGAAGTCAAGAAGTTTTTTGCAGTTAACTCTTTTTACAAGTTGCTTTTCCATCCTCAAGAGGGTAGTGAGCACGTGGAAACCTCTTTCGTGTGTAAATATAGGGCACCTCATGGCAACTTTCGCGTGGTTAGCACGGAAGATGCGGGTGCTGGCAGCTGACTACCTCCAAAAAAGGGCAAAGATAATTCTGGATGTATGTATTATATGCACGGGGGATTCGGTGGATCATTTGTTCATTCATCATCTGTTTGCTCAAGCATTGGTCAAGTTTTCTCAAAGCCTTTAGTATTTCGTAGGTGATGTCAGATGCTATGGAGGTGTTGTTTTTATCTTTGCACAGGGTGAGACTTGGGAAGCAAGAGCAGGCGGCGTGGAGGTTATCAGTCTTGGTTGGCCTATATGGATGATTTGTGGGGAAAGGAAAGGGTGATGTCTCAAAAATCTGAGTTCCTGTCTCAAGTAGTTTGTAGGCCAAAGCTTTGTTTGGCAGGTTGGGTCTCTTGTATAGATGCCTTAAAAGATTGTAATTTTTCTTTTCTTTGAATGGGTTGTTAGCTTTTGCGCCATCTCGCTTTGAATAATATATTACCTCCCTGACTTTGAGAAGTGCCCAGCACCAAGTTCGCACTTAAACAACAAGATGTTGTCATCAGTCTTCATCTCCCTCAACTTCGCCACGAACTTTGCAGGTTCAGAATATAAAACACGGGGGTCTGTTGCAAGACAAGCAAGTTCAAATGAAATGTTTGAGAAATAAGGGAACTCTTGCCACTGACAGAAATACACGACATACCATTTAAACCAGCTGTAACCAGAATATTCTGATAATTTTGCGGTTTAATCTGTAAAACAACAAAAATGGAACCATAATCCATTAATCATAATTGGAAGAAAATGGCTAAAGGTTGCACTTTTTGTTTGATAAGAATCTGCAACGGTCAAGAAAGCTAGCAAAACTTGGCCATTACTGAAAGAGCAGAAACCAAGTTTTCAAATTTTCAGTATCACGTCATCATCAATGGAGCTGATATCATATTGTTATGCCAGCCAAAATCCTGAGGCTGATAGAGCTTGCACCAGTTTGCATTTTAAACTTTGTAACTTATTGTGAGCCAAGACATAGGGAGCATAATTGTGGGAGGTTGAATAAGGAAAAGTAAAAAAAATAAAAAAATCAGAGAAATTGCAGACAGTGCCAAGATGCTGTGTGTGTAAATAATAAGCAAAAAAAAAAGAAGAAAAGAAGGTGTCCTCACAGGCAGAAAGCACGATAAGTTTTAGCATTGACATTTACACCTCTCAAGCTAAGTAAAAGAAACAATATAGATTCTTGCACTCACATTATCGACAGGAGAATAGGATTTCATATAGAAATAGAACTCCTCCTTTCGAGGATCGCCCCATTCCTGCACAAAACACCACATAGAAATTAGCCAAAAATCCAACACATCAAGTGATACACTGAGTAGGTTAGTAAGTTGCAACTTGACTTGACCAAGACTGAGGTAAAGTGGTATCTCAGTTCTTAAATCCCAAATGACGATCAATTACTTGAACATCAAAATAATCAGGCGATGGCATAAGCTTTTAGAATTTTGACAAGCCGCGCCCATCCCCCCCCTCTCTCTCTGTCTCTCTCTCTCTCTCTCTCTCTCAAGCTTTTAGAATTTTGACAAGCCCCCCTCTGTGTGTGTGTGTGTGTGTGTGTGTGTGTGTGATTTTCACATCATTTTCATTTGGATAGTTTCATGGATGTAATAAATATCATAAAACTTCAGTGAAGTTAGTGATAAAACTATTAGAAAACAATTCCCTACACTCATAGCATTTTTTCATAAATTTTCAGGTTTTTTTTTTTTTTTTTCATTTTTCCTTGAATTTTCTGATTATTTTTTTTCAAAAACAATTTGGGGGATGAGCAATCGCATATGCAATTATGCAGTTGCATATGAGCACAGCCCCCTGTTGTCACACGCAATTGCTTATGCGATTCGACAACATCAGACATGTAACCTCAAGTTAACCCCCAGCACCCAAAAATCAGGTGGGCCACACCACAGGGAACAAGTTGAGGGTGGAGGCCTACCATTGATTTTAATATGGGGCCCGCCCTGTAGTGTATATGCAATCCAGGCCATTCAGAGTCTCAGACACAACATCTGGCCTGGATAAAGGGTCAGGCCACAACTCAGGCTGTTTTGCAACTCATGCGGGCTCTGGTTCAAATCAAGGATGGGCGTTCCCCTCCCATCTTGTTCCCTGTGCTGTGGCTCACTGAAGTGCTGGATTGGCTGCTTTTATATGTAACATGAACCCACACATCGGATGGACATGTTAGATGTCCTGCATCCATCACGTGGGCCGCACATTTACCCTGTACCACTGAAGCACACCTCTAAATATCTACAGGTAATTTAGGAAGAGACAGACCTCCCATTCTGAAGTTGTCAACGGGATACTTGGATCAAGCATCGTAGTGACTACATCTACAAATGGAACTCCAGCCACTGCTGCCTTGAACAAATCTGGCCGCATGTTAAGAACAGCACCAATAAGCAGACCACCCGCACTCCTTCCCTCAATGCATAGCTTTTCTTTCGAACAATACTTGTTCTCTATTAAATACTCTGCACACGCAATAAAATCTGAAAAGGTGTTCCTTTTCTTTAACAACTTCCCATTTTCATACCACTTCCTCCCCATTTCACCTCCTCCACGAACATGAGCAATTGCATAAATAAAGCCACGGTCTATTAAAGACAACGCTGTTTTGCTGAAACTGGGATCTATGCATACCTGTCAGCAGAAGAAATCACATAGCATAAACAAAGTAACAAGCACAGGTAAAACACAAGCAGGAGTAATTTTGAGGAAATCTGATTGACCATGAAACAAACTAAGCAACAAGAAAAATGAGATTGATCATCTGCCAAGTTAAGAGGCCAATTAATAGTTATTCTAATTTTAATTCACAAATAAAGGAAAACACATAAAAGAAGATGTTGCAGTACTTCATCGAGAAAACATTCGCATAGATTTCGGGCATGCCTCCATAGAAAGTTTTATTATAGATCTGCAAAGGAATCTGGTTTAGGCAGGCAGCCTGGCAAATTTCCACAAAAATAATATCTGCAAAAGATTCTTATACTAAAGTTTTGAACTCAGGGACCCTACATCTTTTTAAAGGCTTCTTAAGTGTTTAGCAAAACATTCAGGGCCTGGTTGGGAGGATCTCGCAGAATTGGGATTAAGCCTTAAACATGATTTTAGCAGGCCTGATGCCCCCATCAGATTCTTACCTGCAGACAGGTGCTTTTATCCACTTAGTTGCAAGGTTTTTTTTTAAAAAAAAATCTTTATTATTATTATTTTTACTTCACATAATTCTGTTCCTGACCCCAATTAGTTGGGAGAAGATTTAGACGATGATGAACTTAGCATAATTCTGGTAACATGGGGAAAGCGCCATTTTTGTGGGAAGGAATCCAACATACAAGTTATGGAGCCCGTGCATGGTTACCTTGAGTGTGAGTCATGCCAGAACATGGAGGGGGAACAAGTTATGTGGCACACAACTTCATATACGGTATGCTAGTCGTAGGATCATGTGGGTCACTCCAATACATAGTACTACTACTACCACTACGTATACATAATATGGTTATGTATCCAAAAATGATATTGGAATTTACATATGAAACGATGAATTGTATCATTATAACTCTTGCATGCCTGGTGTTTTATTATATATGCCTGAAATTAAATGAATCCAAGAATAAATCTCTACAAAATAGCAATGCAGATCATAAATGGCCCATAATCTGGATCGTGAGGTCCAAAATGGGAAACTTAGGTGGGTTGGAGACTTAGGTAATATTGGCCCTTTTTTGCTAAAAAAAGAAGTGGTGATTATGGCCTAATCCTAACGTTGCAAGGTCCCCTGCCCAAACGGATCCTTGGAACAAATATTAATTTTCTTTACAAAATGGTTAGCATCTAAGGTAGCAATTTGGTGTACACAAAGCAAAACTAGTATGCTTGGTGTTTCAAGCAGCGCACAACACACAACCAATGAAGCAAGCAGGAGTTTTCCTGCCTTTTTGACCCAAAAAAAATGAAGAAGAAGAAGAAAAAAAATTGCTTGAGATAAGAATGGGAAGGTCTCACTTTTATCTAAACTAAGTTTTGACGTGAGCATATCAACTAGGCCCAACACCCATGGGCCAGGGCCAGGCCCAGGCCCCACAGTTCCCCCATCAAGCACAACTGTGTACAGTAGGAAATCCAAGCCTCCCAATTAAGCAGCATAATCCAATCAGCCAGGCATGCAAAACCCGTGGACTCCTTTAGAATCCCATTAGATCTTTTTATTTATTATCTTTCTTTATTTTCGTAATAAATCCTTAGTTGTCAATGATACTAAGAAAGGAGATTTTATGCAAATAAATGGAGACTTGTACACCCAAGCAGTCTATTTAAGAGCCTCACATAAGTATTCTCAAGACACTTTCTCATTCAATAAAAGTCTAGATTTATTCTAGACTTTGGTTACGATTCTCATGCTAAGCTTAGCTTGGACGTGCCCACATTCAGTGGATATTTCCCATTAACCAGCTGCATCAGATTGGGTATCAGAACAAGTTCAAACGGTTGGATTGAAGTTCTGGATCAACAACCGCCAAATGTCAAACTAACAAGGGGAGAGATTCTGCTGATATTTCGACAGACATCTACCCTCTGAAACCAATCCTAGTCCTTTCCCCATCCAGCCCTAATCAAACCCTCTACTTCTGCACTAGTTAAACCTCATATACAACCCCCTGAACTCCTAATTTCATCACCCCTATAACCCTTCAGATCTAGCCCCTGTTCCAGCCCATTAACAATCCAAATCCAACCCATGTAGCCAACCCAGTCCTTGAACTAGTCCAAGACACACCATTTGAATAGCCATCATTCCCCAACTTTGTTCCAGTTGATAGCTCCATAGCAGGCATGTATCAAGCCCAAACAGTCCTCTATTCTAAGTTAGAAACTACCCTATATTTTGTCCATTGACAGCCAATAATCGGCCTAGATATTGTGTCCATTACTTTGCCGATGTTGCTTCCCTGATACAATGTGTACCCATAGTGGTCAAATCTATCGAGGGAGGTTTACCGATCATCAACGAGACAACTGCATCAGCGAGCAATTTGCAAAGGTAGCCAGTTTGGAAGTCACTATTAACCAGCTATGGGGAGGAATAATATGGAGAGTAACCTGACCCCACTGAAGATCCTAAGGGACAGTTAGGAATGCAAGATTAGATGGAATTGAATTGCATTAGGTGAAATTAACACCATTTTTACACAATGATTATGTCTGGAAATACCACGGTATTTTGACCGTCCAATCCCACGTTTGGGATCAAATTCTTCATTTGGGAAAAAAACATTGTATTAAGTGAAACCTACATTTGGTGGACAATGGAATTGTAATCAATGAACCAAATTTCACAATTGATGTTGGTCGCCTGTTTGAAACTCAATTATCACGGCATGGATATAACACATGCATCAACATGGGGGTTCACAGATGTAGTGGATTTCGAAATCCACTAGAAATCTCGTCGTATCTCCTGTTGAAACTAGATGAAATGATACCTGGATTAATCCAATTATTCCCATGTTTCCAAACGTCAGATGGAATTTACATTGGACCAAATGCAATTCTATACCAAATGCAATTCTATACCACCTAATCCTTCCCACTCCCATGTTCCAAACAAGCCCTAACCATCACCTGAATCTGCAACCAAGTTTCCAACCAGAACCTTTGGTAAATCAAAACGATATTGGTGCTCAGCAATTTATTTATGTCTTCATACAAGGTGCAAAGGCTTCTATCGATTGGATTACAATGCTCGAAGACTATTTTAAATGGTACAACATGGACGATGTTTATCGAGTGGATTTTGTTAAGGTTAAGTTGAAAGGCCCAGTTATTACCAGGTGGATTAACATGAAAGAAAAGCTGGAGAGTAAGTATTTGCCTTTAGATGACAAGGGTACCACTCTCCAAAAGCTCATCGCATTCAAACAAGGAATTTTACCGGTGAATGACTACAGCGAGAAATTCAATGAGCTTACTATCCGTCGTAAGCTAGCAAAGACCGACCGAGTAATGACTAATCTAACAAGCAGAGTTACATCATGTGATCCAACGCAAGATGGTCATGTATGATTTCAAGTCAATCGATGATGTTCATCGAACGAGTCAACAATTTGAGCAGTAGCTACGACAACACTCTCTGACGTCTTCGCTCTTCAACCAGGGAGCCTTCTGTAAGGAAAGGTCCGGATCCAAATTCGGATCCGCATCCTAACCGAACTCCACTAAAAGGCTACCAACAACCTCCATATCCTTATTAGCCATGCCTGCATATGCAAACTCTTTGTAAGGCAACCACAACCTTAGTAGCGTCCCACAGAATTCATACCAAAAGCAGCTAGCGTTGTAGGGGCAAGACGCAAGAGGATGAGGTCTTAATCCTCCCCTAAAGCGAAATCGACATGATGTTGACTGTTACTTTTGTGGATACAGAGGACACTTTTAAAGAGTGTCTGCAAGTCAGGGACCTCCATTACTGTAGAAATAAGGACCCATACTACAAGGACGCCCTGAGTATTACGTCGAATACATAGAGATAGAATAGATATATGTAGAGGCTGCATCATAGCTAGAGGAACCCCCAACCGAAATCGTAGTCGAAGTTGAAGGACCCACTCTTATCATATGCAACCTCCCTACCACCACTAAGGAGAAAGCGGACAATTGGCGATGGACCCCTATTTTCCATACACAGGTTAAGTGCCAGGATAAGTTGTGTAACATGATTGTCAATGAAGGCAATGCAAGGAACATCATCTCACAGAAGGTGATTGATAAGCTCAAATCGACAACTGAAAAGCATTTAAAACCATACAAGGTTTTATGGGTTGATGACACTACCATCCCCATAACTCGAAGGTGTTTGGTGTCATTGACGTCTATGAAGACAATGTTTAGTGTGACATAATTCCGATGAATGTCATCTGCATCCCTCTCAGTCAACTTTGGCTCTTTGACCGATAGGTGTAAAGCAACAATGAGGCTAACCCATACTTTCTTATGGCGAGGTCATTGGATTCACCTTCACCCATTGCAACCTACGTCACTTCCTTCATCTACATCATCAATATTGGCTATTCTTCCTAACTCCTGTGTTCTCACCATGCCGAAGTTCAAGAAAGAGAAGGGAGAAAGGCGTAATGTTTGCTCTAGTCACAAAACAAGTGTAGGAACCTATTATTGATCAGGATGAATCTCTTCTTGGTGAAGTCGAATCCATATTCCATGACTTCTAAAATTTAGTCCCTGATGATTTTCCCAAGGCGTTGCCTCCGCTATGGGATATTGAGCATGCCATAGATTTGGTTCCCAAAGCATCTTTTCCTAACTAACCAAGATACCGAATGAGTGCAACCAAGCATGCCGAGTTGAAGTGTCTAATTGATGAGTTGCTAAAAGAGGATATATCCCCATATGTTGTGCCATACCTCATTACTTTTAAGAAGGATGGGAGTTTATATATGTGTGGACAACCACGCTATTAATAAAATCATAGTGAAGTACTCCTACCCCATTCATTGGCTTAATGATATGTTGGATTTGATGTCAGACAATGTTTGAAGTATCGGTATTGCTACAAGTTTCGCCGGTCGAGGATACGGAAACAATATCGATATCGCCAATAATCGGAAATGCATGGACACATTGGAAAAATATGGGAAAAATGTGATTTTTTTTAAGTGAAACTTCAAGAGATGCTAAAATACACGTATTTGCATATTTATGAATAAAAAAATTGTAAAAAGAATGCATACATAATAAGTTTCCATTTAATGGGGGACTAAAAGCATGTGTTGTCCTAATGAATCAGTCCAACCATCCCATCTATCCATCCAACCATCCATTGATATTTCAGAATATCGACAACACATGATATTTCGCCGAGAAATCGTCAACAACTAAAAAGGAAATGAAAGATGGTGGTCTCGATATCGCCCATATTGCGATTACGATAATATTGCAATATTATTGTTGACAAAATTGAACATCGCATACACAACCATGCGCCCATTTAAAAAAAAAAAATTTTTGAAAAGGATTTTTTAAAAAATAAATAAAAGTTTGGCAATATTATCGAAATATTGCAAATACACTGGCGATACAAACGATGTCTAAAATTTACACAGTCGAAAATATTAGCGATACGGTGACACCTGGAATTTACATAGTTGAAAATGTTGGCAATATCTATACATTGGCGATACTTAGCGATACATCACTAATGCTAGGAATTTCCGATACTACCAATATTATCGGTATCACCGAGCTAGAGATACGGATAATATCAAGGATATTGTGATAATATCGAGGATACATCAAACAATGATGCCAGGTGCTAGTGCCTTATCCAAGATTGATCTTTGCAGCGGATACCGCTAGATCTGCATCCGACCTAGCAACGAATAGAAGACAGCATTTAAGGCGAAGGATGTAATCTAGGAGTGGTTGATTATGTCATTCAGGTTCACAAACGCACCTAGCACTTTCATCATGACCCAGTTGTTGCTCCCCTTTATTGAAAAATTTGTCATTGTCTACTTCGACGACATTCTTGTCTACAGTAAGTCGAGGTGCACATCAATCACCTAGGTCTTGTATTCGAAGTGCTTTTGTTGTGAGCGCTTCTACATCAACCTTAAAAAGTGCACCTTCATAAGTACATATGTGATCTTTGTACGGTACATTGTCTCATCGTGATGTGTAGAAGTGGACCGCATCAAGGTAAAAGTCATTATTGATTAGCTAACGCCTACCACTATATTTGAAATTCGTAGTATCCATGGCCTCACCACATTTTACAGGCGTTGTGTGCAGAACTTCAGCAGCATTATGGCTTTGATCACCAATTGCATGGAACAAAGAGAGTTTCTATGGTCAAATGCAGCAACAAGAACATTTGAGAGGATCAATCGTTAAATGACGAAAGCACTAGTTTTGCGCTTTCCGAACTTTGAGAAGGTGTTTGAGGTGAATTGCGACACTTCCAACATCGGTATTGGGTTAGGAGAGTCATCTGATAGCACTCTTCAACAAGAAGCTCTTCGATGCAAAACAATGGTACTCCACTTATGACTTGGAATTATATCATTGTTTAAACTCCATGACACTAGTGTCACTATTTAATTGGCGAGTTCATCTTACACTCTAATCATAAAGCACTCAAATATTTAAACTCTCAACAGAAGATAGGTGCTCGTTGTGTCAAGTGGAGCACTAATTTATAGTCAAGTGGAGCGCTTATTTATAGGCATTCTCCTTTGTCATCCATCACAAAGCCATAAGGACAAGGATGTCAAACGTATTTAAGACATTCTTAATAGAGAGCATGCGAGACATCCACATTTTAGCATACACTTGTTCTAAGAGATGCAACTTTACCTACCAGCCACATCCATCTAAGACCATGTTATGAGAGAAACATGCAAGTGGATATAATGGTCACTTAGGTCATGATGAGATCCTAGCTCTTGTTAGAGATAGAGACATTTTGCCTCTTTTAAAATTAGATATCGCGAAGATATGCCAGTTATGCAAGGTTTCCCAACTCATTACAATTCAAAAGAAAAACACTGGATTATATCAACCAATATCGATCCCACATGCCCTATGAGAAGATCTCAGCATGGACTTTGTAAGGTTTGCCAAAGACCACATAGAAAATTGACTTAATATTTGTGATGATTGATTGATTTTCAAAGATGGCTAATTTCATACCATGTTTGACCACAACAAACACACTCAAAATTGCTCAATTATTTTTACGGGAGGTTGTTTGTCTTAATGAGCTTCCAAAGATAATTGTGTCAAATCATGTTTTGATGACTTTTTTGTGAGCAACGAAGAGCATGCTTTAGTTCTCAAGTGCTCACCACCCTCAGAATAATGGTTAAACAAAAGTAATCAACCATAGCTTGGGCAAGTTATTACGGTGTCTTGTTCGTGATCATATAGTTACGTGGGATCTTTTAATACCCATGGCTAAGTTTGCTTATAATAACTCGGTCGACAGGTCCATCGGGATGTCGCCTTTTGAAGTGGTGATTGGTATACATCAGCATCTTCTAGTCGATTTGGTTCCTCTACCCATAGATTTGAGACTTAAGTGCAGAAGTTGATATTTCATCCACCATATGCAGCAGGTGCATGATGAAGTTCAACGTAATATTGTTACAAGTAATGAAAGTTATAAGCAGCATTTAGATACAAAACGTCATTTTGTTGAATTTGTAGAAAGCAACATGGTTATAGCCTGTATTTGTCTTAAATGGTTGCCCTCCGGTTCCTCGAAGAAGCTCCATCCTCGTAAAGTAGGACCATTCAAAATAAAAAAGAAGATTAGTGTCAATGCTTATGTTCTCGATCTCCCACCAGATTTACCAACCAATCTTACTTTTAATGTGGAAGATCTCTTCATCTATCACAAGCACCATATTGATAATGGTACAGAGGAGCAAACTATCAAACTCCTGGCCATTTTACCACCTACTAGCATGATCATCAATTTTCTTGACGAATAGATCATTTCCACTTGCCAAGTGGTTACTAGAAGTTTCTCGTCCATTAACAAGGGCAACATCTCTCCGATGTTACATTGATTACAGCTATAGACTTCCAATGTCTGAATCCTGGTCTTTATGGGCAAATATCAGGCCATTAACTCACCAGAGTCAAGTCCCTTTCAAGCTGGGGAGAACTGATGCAACCCGTCTCATCAACTGGGCCTAAGACCTATGAGCCGAGCCCATATCCATTGGGCCCATGCCTCATAGTTGGCCCATAAGGCACAATCATGTACAGCAGAAGGCCCAAGCCTCCCAATTAGGCAGTAAAATCCAATCAGCTAGCCATGAAAAACTAGAAGGCTCATTTAGAATCTCATTAGATCTTTTTATTTATTTAACATCTTTCTTTGATTAGTCTTCTATTTTTATAACAATCCTTAGTTGTCAATGACATTAAGAAATGAAGGAGATTTCATACCAATAAAAGGAGACTTACCTTCCTTGTACACCCAAGAAGTCTATTTAAGGGCCCACATGAGTGTTCTCAAGATACTTTCGAATTCGATAAAATTCCAAATTTATTTTCAACTTTAGTTGTGATTCTCATACTAAGCTTAGCTTGGTGGTGCCTACGTCGGGCGGATCATTCCCATTAACCAGCGTTGCCATAATACTTACTAGTTCCTACTAAGCTAAAAATCAGAAATTACCTCATATGAACCATAGCCATAAAGTAGTAAAGGGTCAGATCCATCCAGTTTCACAAGATCCTTTCGATAAACGATCGAAATAGGTACTCGAGTGCCATCGGAAGCAACAGCCCATTGCCTTTCAGTCGCATATCTCGATGCATCAAAACCACCCAATACCTGAGTAAAATGAAGGAAAGTTCAGATAAACCAACAAAACATGTTAAAACAAAATTTTGAAATGAGAGTTGATAAAATTAAACAAAACAAGGGGAAGTGGCCCACTAAGATAACAACACAGATATATTAGAATTCACATTCAGCAATTACAATTATGCTGTTCCAACATAAAAGTGTAAGATCAAATGGAAGTGGCAAATGGATGTTGACACTGATGTGTGATTTATTCTTGTACATCCAAGGGTTCTATATCTGCTCCCAAGATTCATGAAACAACTTCAGTTAACATAACAACATTTACATAGATTGACTTCATGCAACACAAGTTTTTTATTTTTATTTTTTCTAGTTATCCTAGATTACAGACACGAAAAAAATCGAAATTCTCCAATCAGCGCCTATTGATGAAGAGCTAAGTTGTGATTCTACTGCTTGGTGAAAAGTGTGAGCATACGGAGATAGATGAGGACATTTCCAATAGAATTGGCCGTATGAAGTAGATATGCCATTGGAGAGTTACGTGATTAGCCGCATGCCCACGAAACTCCATGGAAATTTTTATAAGATAACTATTTGACCACCTATGCTCTATGGGGGCAGTATGAGAAAAGAAGTGTCACAGAGATGAGGATATTGAGATGGATATGTGGACTCCAATATTCTCCCTTGCATTATGCAAGTTGTAATGAAGGCCATCGTACTCCATTCTTCTTTTGCTGAAGATTTTGGAGAGAACAGAACCTGCCGTACAAGGAGATTTGGCACTCCATCTTTGTGTACAGATCTTCCATAACTGTTTCATCACCGCTACCTCCATCCAGCTTTCCTTCATCAAATTCATCATCATTGTTATTTTCTGATAAAAATTTCAAAAATATTGGCAAGGAAACAGGATCAGCATATGCATCCTGGATTAATCTTAAAACCAGAATTGCAACATCAATGTCCAGATCATGAAACAAAGGGCCATTACGAACTTGGAGATTAATCATAACCTTAATGTTTTCAAAACATGCATCTTGAATAACATAAAAAACTATGCAATGATTGAAAGTTCTAACTGGGAAGAATCTGCACATTGGATTGGTCGCCACAAAAGTCAACTCAGACTGAAGACATTGTCTTTGTTGAACACATTTCAGGCACCTAACTACAGATTCTTTATTTATTTTTTTATAAAAACCTGATTCCCCAGATTTGGAGTTCAGGTGGTAGCCCATAATAACTCAATTAAACATCAATGTAATAACAAAAATGAAAGAGGAAAAGTCAAAATTTTCGAATTGAGAAGTAACTTTCAAAACTACTGGAACTTGTAAACCCTTAAAAAAAATGCAAAATGCTAAAATCTATTGATCCAAGAAAATCAACGATTTCTAAAGTTGGAAGAATAAATGTCAAACACAGTTTCACTGTGAGAAGGGTGGATCGTTCTGAAGAGGAAGCAATCACCATACAAAAGAAAACGAAGAAAAAATAGAGTTCATTCAACTTTGATCAATATTGCAATATCGAGGAGAACTAATAGATATCATTGAACAAACTTGAAAACAACTACTCATAACAATAGTAGACAATGAAATAGAACAATGGCATTTTCATTTAGGGCATGTTTGTTTCACCAACTACCACGGTAATGTAGAGGAAATGTGCAATGATTGCAAACTACTTGTCTCTTGACAACATCTGCATTTGACCGCGGATTCCCGTGTTTGGTTTATTGGCAATAAAATTGTAATGATGGAATTTTTACATTAATGTCAAATCATCACCAAAAAAAATAAAAAATCATTTAATTGAAGATTCCCCTTGTTTGGTTTGGCGGTGGTCAAATCGTAATTATGACACATTTCCTTTACATTACCAGGATAATTGGCAAAACAAACAGGCCTACATCAAATAACTATCAACCAAAATTTGCATGCAAAAAAGTATCAGATGCAATTTTCAAGCACAAATAAACAAGTCTAAGAGATGACCTACCGCCTCAATTTTCTTTAAAACAGAAATGCCTGTGTTCATGTCATAGTCATATACAGAACGAGGAGTCTTCAGTGAGCTATAAGAAAAACGCAAAACACTTGATGAAAATTCTGCTTCTCCAAGGTTCACTGAGTATATAGGATCGATAAAATCAACAGCTCGACCACCCTGAAGGCTTTCAATCACTTCCCCAACGGGTGGAAGGCTATAAATAGTTACTTTAGGTAGACCATCTTCACGCTCGTATACAACAAGATGATCACTAAAAAGTTGCATGTCCTGTATTTTCACACTGGAAAAAGTCCCAATGTTAATAAGTTGTCAATCCTTGAAGTACGTGCTCTCAGCAAAGAATTGTGTACCACAAAATAAAAGTCTAACCACAACAAGAACATTATTTCTCAATAGCAAAGCTCACAAAGACCTACAACCACCAAAAGAAGACGTTTGAGAAGAAAACTTATCACATTGACGGGATGTACAAAAAGGGCAACTTTCACATCTTAGGCCACCGTATATTTCGCGTCCAAATCAAAAAAATAACTCATGTCATGAATATGTCATCATTCAGCTTATGTCTAATGGCAACCTTGCCTGGCACGATCTGGTGGTGTACAATGAACTTGGGAGGACCATGATTCTGTTGTGGTCATTCCTACTAGAACCCTAAACCCTAAGCAACCAAGACATAAAGGTTGGGAATTAGAGAAAACAGTGAGTTTATGACAACATTGCGGAGTGAATTATTGAGGGGCTATTCAATGGGATAACAAGAGAAGAGATTGTGTGGAGGATCATCAAGTTGTCTCAAGGACCTGAATTTCTTAGAGACGCTGGTTGAGGTTCAGATACTTCATTGGATGCCAACGCACAGGTACTTGACTAATAAAAATGCCACATAGCCCCACTTTCATATCAGATTAGTACCACCCCTAGGGACTACAATGCTCAACTTGACAACTATTTCCTTTTATGTATAAATCTAAACTATTGAAAAGAGAAAAGGAAAATCTTCCGAGTACGTGAAACTGGGAGAAATTACCCAATAGCAATAGATGAAATAGCAATACTACCTTTCCCTGTGAGGAAGCAGAACTGTTGTGGCAGATAGGTTGTCCAGTGGACAAGCAAGTACTTCTGAGTTAAAGAACTCATCGCTTCTTTTCTTTATAAAGAAATGGTTTCCGCGGTGACTAACTGATGTGTCAATGCCATAGACACGAGGAGTCAACACCATAAGCCCATCTTCTGGCTTAGAAACGTCTAAGTAAAATACAAACCGAGTATTTTTACTTTCAGATCCAACAAACAAATATTTCTTGCTTTCGGACGCTTGAAGATCAAGAGAGAACATGTCATCTTTCTCATGATAGAGGCAATGATCACTTGATTGATCAGATCCCAACTTGTGCAACCACACCTACAAAAAATAATTAAAGCTTAAGAATGTAACACGCCAACTTGCATAAGCCATTAGGCAGAATGTAAATGAATTTGATGTCTCAGCATCCCTTCATAGAGGGTTTTTCAAGCATAAATTAAACAAGAGAAATTAAGAAAATATGGGGCTGCTTGGGATATCTTGCGGAGTTCCAATGAAGAGAACAAGGTCTATTTGACAAAATAGGAATTCACCCAAATGGATGTTAGGGCTCCAACTCATTGTCTCTGATGTCTGGATTTTGAGTCTACAAGGCTGCTGCCTGCTGGCTGTGGAGGCCAGCAAAACATCAATCAGAGGGAGGACTTGTTCATAAGTTTTTTTTTTTTTTTCCTCAAGGCATTGGGGATGTTTGATAAGATTACGGATATTCTTTAGGATTTTGGGCAAGGTATTTGTATTGGTAACGGTGGCCATATTGGTCAGCACCATTACTGATACGGGGCCATTACGGTAGATACGGGCAGTGTTCTAAATATCAGTATCGCGCAATGTATCGCACCCTTGGGATACAGATACGTATCGGTTATCGCACGGATATATCGTTTGTATCACGTAATTTATCGCACTTTTTGGGAAACATGGGGATACATTGGGAAAATGGTTGAATTTTTCAATGAAACATCGGGGATTATTAAATAAGACCTTAATACACACTTTTTAAATTAAAAAAAAAAAAGTGCACATAATAGGTTTCCTTTGTATAGGGTCGAAGCTATGCGCTGTCGCATTGAACTAAGACAACTATATTCAGCTTCCACCCCGTCCATCCGTTTTTCCATATCATTTTAGGACATTATCCAAAAAAATGAAGCAGATCCAATAATAGGGTAGACCATACCATATGAAACAATGGTGATTGACCATTAGTGGACCACAAAAGTTTTGGATCAATCTGATGATTGTTTTTTCTCTTCATTCAAACGTATGTGAAGTTATTAGCAGATTGGATGCCTAATAAAATATAGGGAAAATTAAGGTGCACCCTAAGAAGTTTTTAATAGTACCACTGTTTTCTTGAGTATAGTCCACCTGATAATTGGATTTTCTTAATTATTGGGATCATGTTGTAAAATGATCTGAAAAAACGGATGGATGGAGTGGATACAAAATACACACGTCAAGTTGGGCTCCACGATAGGGTTTTACGGTCTTGGGTGAGGCCGAGGTCTCACCTAAAACCATAAAATTATATGGTAAAATGGATGGACAGAGTAGACACATAATACACATGGATGGATGAAGTGGTCATTAATCACTGTTTCATGTACTCTGGTTAGTCCACCTTAAACTTTTTATCTTATTCATTTCTGGTACCATGGCATAAAATAAGCTAAAAAAACATATGAACAACGTGGATATATAATTCATACATCGAGGTGGGCCCTATGGTCAGCGGTCCCACACACATTGCTGGTTTTGGGGACTCACCCAAGTTGCAATCGGACGCGGATTAGGTGTTATCTGGGTAACAATTCTTTGGGTGTTACCCTTGCCATAGGGCCCACCTTGATGACATTTAGTATATCCACTCTATCCATTCATTTTTCCATAATATTTTAGGACAAGTGGCTAAAAATTAAGCATGTCCAAATCTTAGGTGGACCGCACCATAAGAAACGGTGATGATAGAATATTCACCATTAAAAACTTCCCAAGGCCCACTTCAAGCAAATGCGTAATGTTTATTTTCCATCCAACTCGTTGATAAGTTTAAGCAAAAATGAATGAAGGAAGAATACAAATATTAGCTTCATCCAAAACTTGTGGCCTACAAAAAGCTTGTAATAGTTATTTACCACTTTTTCTAGTGGTGTGGTCCACTAGAGACTTGGATCTGCATAAATTTTGTGAAAACGTCCTTAAATGAGCTAATCAAACAGAAGGACGTCGTGGATATGGATAAAAATAAAAGGTGGGCCCCACACAGTAAGGTTAACACCCATGAAGCTCTTATCCATTAACAGCTGATCCGCTCCCTCTGCCCGTAAGAGACGAATGGACCTATCAAGAACTGTATGGGGCCCGTCATATTAAGTATGTTTTATCCATGCCGTCCATCCATTTCGATAGATCATTTTAGTGCATGATCTGAAAAAAGAGGCAGATTGAAGGCTCCAGTAGACCACACCACATTAAACAGTGGTAATTAAGTTATTTGCCATCCAACCTGTTCAAAACGTGGTACGGCGCATCGTAATGGTTATTTGGCCATCCAAGCTGTTCATAAGGTCACATGGACTAGAATGAAGGTAAAAATTGAATATCAGCTTGATCCAAAACTTCTATCCCTATCAAAAAGTTAGCAATGGTCAGAGTTCATCTCCATTGCTTCTTGTAGTGTGATCCATTTTAGCCTTAAAAATTCCTTCTTTTTGGACTCATGCCCTAAAATGATCTTCCATAATGAATAGACGGATTGGATAAAACATATACATCAAGATGGACCCCACAGAGCCCATGATACAATTGTCCGTCTTCAGCTAGCGCAACGCACCCGCATTGGTAAAACGATTTTAAAGCCAATTTTTGAAAACCTGTAAACAGAGAGCGTTTCGGAAGATCTCTCGAAAAAAATCCCTAAAATCAAGGGAAATCTCTCGATTAAACCTAAATCTCAAGGGCTTTCGCAGATTTCTTGTCGAAATCTCCTATACAATGTAAATGGAGCATCTATTCGAAGAAAATCAAGGGAAATCGAGATTTCGTGGAGCTTACGATGCACCGCTATGGATTGATCGAGTGGCCCACCAAATTCCGCTTCCGATCATGCAATGTTCTTCCATAGGTACCGAAATCCTCTGGATTGAATGATTTTCCCTATTTTTTTCAATTTTTTGGGTGATATCGTAAATAATTGTGCAATATGGTGCCATATATCGCACAATACATAGAAATCTATATATTTTTTTTAAATTTCCGAGGGGTTTCGACGGGTTTCATTTCACTGGCCAACGATAACGATAATATCGGCCGATAGTATCGATATTACGAACACTGGATACGGGAGCGTAAAGGCCATTACGGCCCCCATATCAGTCCATGGTGTACCATAAAGGCCGTTACATAAAGGTAATAGTTGCAACTGTTAAACGTTACGGGGTCGTAATGGTCGTAACCGTCCTTATTGAAAAAAAATGACCTATAACTGTCGTTAACAGCTTGTTATGCCCCTGTAAAGGCCATAACAACCATGTAATGGTCTGCTATGGTGCAAATATAGGTTTTTCGGATTTTGTTTCAACGTTACATGGCATATACAATTTTTTTTTAGTTTTTCCTTTCAATTAAAAAAGAAACCATAACCGTCGTTATGGGAGCCGTAATAGCTGTTACAACCCGTATCATAAAGATAACGGTGGTGGCTGTTATGGCCACTGTTACCGTTATAGAATACCTTGTATCAGCCCTTTATTTTTATTTTTTCTGCCCAAAAAATCTAGAAAATATTCAGAAAATCCCAAATAATCTAAATATTCCAAATATGTATTCATTTTTTTTTTGGAACATGTTTATGGTGGCGTAGCGCTCCACTCTTTGGTTAGAGTGTTGTATCGAGCTGTCTAATGAATTTATGAACCTGACAATCTGAAATTGACTGCAAAAATCCTATATTTAATTTTTTAACTATTTAATATAAATGATAAATATATTAGAAGGAATGTAATACCAAAATATATCATATTGAAATTTAAAAATTAAAAAAAAAAATCAAATGAATAATGTCACCAATTTAGAGGGTCATTCGAATGCCCCCAAATAGTCCCAAAATTCATGTAATATATGGCATTCATCCCGTTGATGCATATCCTTAAGCATTGGACATCACTCCTCCCAAGTAATTATCAGAAAAAATAAATTAAAATCGGATGAATAGTGTCACCAATTTGGGGGGCCACTGAAATGCCCCCAAATCGGCCATAAATTCATGCAAGTTGTGGCACCCATTCCACTAATGCATATGCCTAACCATTTGACATCATTTCCCCCAATAAATTTTAAGAAAATTTTGAAATTAAATTTGGATGAATAGTGTTGTCAATTTAGGGCTGATTTGGGGGACCACTTAATGCCCCAAATCAGTCTCAAATTCATGCGATCTATTGGCACTAATCCCACTAATGTAATTGGCCCCAGATTAAAGGACATTTATCGGACAGTGAAAAATGAAAAGTACTCGATGGATATATTTCAAAAAACAAGTGTCCACAAATCAACGGTTAAAATCGTTCAAGTAATTTGATTTTGGGATTGTGACCTAGCAACAACGGGTCCCATAATTTAATGGGTTAATTTTGAGTTAATATATGCCACATGTACAACTTTTTAGGTCATGGATTAGGTGAAGTAGGGGTAACAACTTAGTGGGCGAGGCCTTGACCATGGGCCCCACCTCGATGTATGTGTTGTATATCCATGTCATCCATCTGTTTTGCCGTCTCATTTAAGGGCATGGTCCCGAAAATGAAGCACATGCAAATCTCAAGTGGACCACACCACAAGAAAAAGTGGTCATTGAACACCTACCATTAAGAACCTCCTAGGGTCAAATGTAATATCTATTTGCCATCCAACCTGTTGATAAGATCACACAGACCTGGATGAAAGGGAAAACACAAATGGCAGCTCAATCCAAAACTTTGTGGCCCCCTAGAAGTTTTTAATGGTAGAAATTCAATCCCTATTGTGTGGTCCAATCAAGATTTGGATCTGCTTAAATGAGCTGGAAAAATTGATGGACAGCATTGATAAACAACGAATACATCAACGTGGGCCCCATAGTTAGGGAATCAATGCAAGTGCACACCAAGCGTCATACACTACCAGAGTATTTATAAAAATACTCTTCATATTTGGCTGTGAAAGTGTAAAATGGCCAAGTCTTAGCTCTCGTTTAAAGAGGAGAGGGAGAGGGAAAACTAAAAAGAGGGGGGGTGTAATATTCATTTTTCTTCAAGGGTCACTATTCGTAACGGCCCTGGGCGACTGTTACAGGAACCGTAACGGCCGTTACACTTCGGATATTCCAACCCCACCACTTCATACCCGTATTGCGTAACAGTCACGGCCATTACCATTACTTACTGATCGTTATGCCAGAAACATAACCGCTTTGGTAACCTTGATTTTGGGTAATCATTTTCAATTGACACTTATTCAAGGGATGAAAAGACAGCTCAAGTTATTTATTATTTTTAAAAAAATTAATTTAAAAAAAAAACAGAGTTTGTAACTTGACAAGGCAGAGCAATCCATAGGGTAATATAGATCCTTAAAGCTACACATCCTTCCATTTTTTCCAGATTGACATAAAACACATCAACATGTAGAGACCATCCAAAACAAGTACGACAGAACTGAAACTATTTAGGTAACTGGACATCTGAATCATTCTTATCTAAAGCAGCATGCCATAAATGCACGAAACAAGTGTACACATAAAACATTTAACTACATAGGCAGACAACAAAATGCCATGCAGTAGGCCAAAGTGACCAACCTTGTCTGGCCGAAGTGTCTCATCCATTGTAATGTAAACTAGAGTCTCATCACCGGCCCACTCGAGGTATGACGTTACACTCTTTAGAGGTGTCCCAACAGGAGTTCGAGTCTCAGCATCAATGACATGAACAGTATAAATCTCATCTCCTTTAATGTCTTCTGCGTATGTGACCAGCTTATTATTTGGACTCACCTGAAAGAACATAATAGCAGGAAGAAATCAGAGGGGGAAAAAAAAAGTGTGATTGAAGGAAAGATAGGAAGCATGGAAAGGTGAATACTTCGAAAGCCCCAATACTATAATACTCATGCTCTTGAGCCTTAATATTCTCATCCAAGATAACATGCTCTTGGGGTGCACCAGGTCCCATTGGCATAACGTCATGAACAGAAAGGGGAGCACTGCCATTGGGGATAAGGCGCCTACAGTGTTGAACATACTCCTTCCCCTCCAAAGTCCTTTCATAGTAGTAATACGACCCTTTGCGGACAGGCGCAGAAATATCATCTTCCTTGATTCTTCCTCTTAGCTCCACATAAAGCTCATTCTCAAATGTTTTGGTCCCTAAAAGCAATTTCTTGCAATTAGCAAGTATCTAAGAGACTATAAATACCACGTTAAGAGAAAAAATGTAATCATGAAAGGGTGTCCATAGAAATAAAGTTTTGAAATGCGATCCTATAAACAAACATGCCTTCACAAGGTATAGAAACGAATTAATAAAACAACTTCCATTTAACTGATTAACCTCAATAATATCTTACAATGAACAAGACCTTGGTTCCAACACAAAATCTACCAAATCATAGCAAAAGATGCCCTTTTTCGGATGCACTATCAAATAGAATTAAACCTAAGGGTGTGTTTGGATGCATTATCAAATAGAAAGAAAGAAACAGTAAAACTAAGGAAAGAAAGTTAAGAAACAGTAAAACTAAGGGTGTGTTTGGATGCACTATCAAGTAGAATTAAACCTTTTTTGAAGTTTTTTTTTTGTTTTGGAAGCAACAAAGAGATTTACTAAAAACAGAAAGCGGGTGCAAGAACTCAATTACAAGGCAAGCAGCTAACCACAGCGGAACTAAGCTAGAGAAAAATACAGTGGAAACAAAAGCCTCCCACCTCGCAAGATTAAACAAGATATTTTAACCTAAATACGATAAGCCAAAACCAATTTTATCTTATGAAAAATAGACCTCACAGAAAACCTCCCAAAAGCATTCCATTTCCATCTTTTCAAGTAGGCACCAAGACTGCCAAATCAAAACCCAACAAAAGTCGAAAGTCATCAATTTCTTCCCTTTTTAGGTTGCTTCTAGTTGCAATCCTCCATAGCAATCTGCTCCCGATATGTTTGGCAAAACCAATAACCATGGAATTCCGCTTTGACAGAATCCAGAACAATCACGGGAATTTTTTGCTAGTGGTTCATGTTAGTGCATTGATTTGTGCATCTTGATTGTCAATCATGTGAGTCCTTGTGTCATGTCACATAGTTGGTTGAGCCTTTGGAAGCTGAAGACCAAAGACACAAGAGGACAAGAGCATCAAGAAGCAAAGAACGGGTAAATAAGGTGCTATGGTGACCCTAACCTTGATCCAAAATAACCCCTTGAACCTCTAGATGATCTTGACTTAATAGGTAAACCTTGTTTATAATCTCTTAGCCTTAGGAGCCTAATTGGAACATGCTAAGGATATAAGAGATGTAAAGCTGCCATGAAATCGTATGCCTAAAATAACAGTTTTTGTGTAAAGTTTGATCGCATCAAGCGATCTTCGATTGGTCTCGATCAATCAAAGATGCCTAGAAATGTCCAGCAACAAATCACTTATTTTCTAGAATTTCTCGATGCCATCGAACCAACCTTCGATCCTATCGAATGGGAGTTCGATCGATTGAAGGCATCGCTCGATTGATCGAACCGGCCGTTTTCTGCCCTTTTTTTACCGTTAGAACTTGGTTCTTATATATAGGGCATACAAGCCTTGGGCATTTTGATTATTTTTTGTGCAATAGAAGTTTAGGTAATTCCATGATCATATCCCTCATCCCAAGCCTCTTAGTACATGAGATCTAAGTTATCTTCCTTATGATTTATCACTTGAAAGAGGATTCCATCCTCAATGATGAAGATGAACTTGATCTCAACTAGTTTTTTAAATATCGATGATATCAACCGATATATCCCACCAGTGTGATACGAAAGGCACAGGTAGTGCCGATATATCCCACTTATTCAATCCAGTGAGCATTTTCAATTTTCGTATTTTTGTTGTAAATCATGTTAAACAAGTGTCAAATAGCTACAAATCTATGATTCGTCATGTTTTCCGTGAAAAATCATGGATTTAGAACCTCGACTTCGAGATTTTGGGGAGATGGGTCTAGTTGCGAAAAATTGAGAAAAATCAAAATTTCTCAATTTCTCACAAATCAGTTGCAATCTTTGTATCCAACACAAAATCAAACATGTAACTTGATCGAGTGATTCTTCTTTTGCTTTTGAATGTATTTCTTGTGTTTCCATATATGTCTTCTTACGTTTATAAATTATATGAATAGACTTTGAATATATTTGCATCAATTCAGTTGGAAAGCACATATATTAGTGTCAATCAGGGCAACATATATTTAGCAGGGACAGCATATATTTAGCTATAATCAAGACAGCAGCATATATTTAGCAGGGACAGCATAACCAGGACAGCATTAGCATATATATTTAACTATAATTAGGTGCTCTAATTATGGCATGATTGTGTCAATCTTATACAGTTACTGATTGTATATATCTTGTACAGTTATTATTTCCTTGTTTGTTAGCCTAGATTAATGTTAATGGCTGCAATTCAGCCTTATAATTAGACTAAAGTTTCTATATAAATAGAGGAACCTCACAATGAGGACATGAAATCCAAAATACTTACATGGTATCAGAGCCTTCTATTACCTATTCTGAGATTTCTGGGTTGGGTTGGGACTAATTTGTTGGTCTCCTTGGCTGTCAATACCTTCAAAGGAAGGTGTAGATAATTCTGGTGGGTTATAAACTGCAATTCGGCAGTTTCTGTTGAGGGTAGAAAGTTTCTTTCTTGCTGGAAATTGTCATTTTGTGGTGATTAGTGGCTGTAGGCGTGTCCAGTTCTTGCTAGAAACTCTCATTTTGGTCTCTTTTTTATTTTGGACTTGCTGGTTGTATGCTTGTTTTTGGACTAGAGGTGAGGTGAATTTAGTATTATCAGTCTTTATTACTGAGTTCCGGGCACCATGTCTACTAGCAACTAGGATTCTTTTAGTGTGCGCTTCACGGGTAAGAATCATTTTGCCTGGGAATTTCAATTTTGCCTATTTGTCCTGGGGAAAGAGTTATGGGGTCACATAGATGGAAGTGATCCAGCTCCTACTGAACTGTGTAAATTGGGTCAGTGGAAAGTAAAAGATGCTAGAGTCATGACATGGATTTTAGGATCTGTTGATCCTCCCTCTGATTATCCTAAATCTGAGGCCATACAAGACTGCATGAGATATGTGTGAGTATTTAAAGAAGGTTTACAATCAGGACCACACAGCCAAACGCTTTCAGTTAGAATATGAGATCACCAATTACACTCAGGGCGATCTCTCCATACAAGATTATTTTTCTGGGTTTCAGAACTTGTAGGGTGAATTTGCTGACATTATTTATGCTAAGATACCAGCTGCATCTCTCGCTGCTGTTTAGGAGGTTCATGAACAGAGAAAGAGAGATCAGTTTCTAATGAAGCTACCGGTGGAATTTGAGGCAACTCGCTCCAATTTGATGAATCGTGATCCTCCTCCCTCTTTGGATGTGTGCTTTGGGGAATTACTTCGTGAAAAGCAGCGTCTTGCAACACAAGCTACTTTTCAGCAGAACCGCATGACCTCTAATGACGTCGCTTATGCAGCCCACGGGAAAGGCAAGGGTCGGGATATGCGGAAGGTCCAATGCTTCAGCTGCAAGGAATATGGGCATATTACTGCTCACTGTGCCAGGAAATCTTGCAATTATTGCAAGAAGTCAGGACATATTATCAAAGACTGTCCGACTCGTCCCCAGAATCGCCAAACTAATGCCCATCAAGCTGCGGTGGTACTTCTGCTTCTGCTAATTCCTCTACAGCTGGTGATCCCTTTATTCTTACTCCTGAAACAGTTCAACAGATGATTATTTCAGCCTTTTTAGCCTTAAGGCTTCAAGGTAGCAGTACATTACCATCTTTACCTTGGCTTGTTGATTCTGCTGCATCTAATCATATGACTAGTTCCTCCAACACTCTTACCAATGTTCAGCATTATCATGGCTCATCATACATTCAGATTGCTGATGGTAGTCAATTACCTATTCATGCTGTTGGGGATATTAATTCATTAGTTAAAGAAGTTTTTGTATCTCCTGAGCTTTCTACTAGTCTCATTTCTATCAGACAATTGGTTGATAACAACTGTAATGTTGGGTTTTCTCGTGATGGTTGTATTGTGCCGGATTAGGTATCGGGAAAGATACTCGCGAAGGGGCCTAAAGTTGGACGATTGTTTCCTCTACATTTTTCCATTCCTTCTTGCATTTCTTTGGCTTGTACTACTGTAAACAATAAGGGTGAAGTATGGCACAAACGTTTGGGTCATCCTAACTCTATTGTTCTATCTCATTTAGTAAACTCTAGTTTGTTGGGTAATAAAGATCAATTTTCCTCTCATCTCTCTTTTGATTGCTCAACATGTAAATTAGGTAAGAGTAAATCTCTTTCCTTTCCTGCTCATGGTAGTCGTGCTGAAAGCTGTTTTGATTTGATCCATAGTGATGTGTGGGGTATTACTCCTATTATATCTCATGCAAATTATAAATATTTTGTCATGTTCATTGATGATTATAGTAGGTATACCTGGATTTATTTTCTTCGTTCTAAATCTGAGGTATTTTCTGTGTTTCAACAATTTGTGGCTTATATTGAAAGCCTAGATTGATATTACTGGCTACAATTCAGCCTTGTAATTAGACTAGAGTTTCTATATAAACAGAGGAACCTCATAATGAGGACATAAAATCCAAAATACTTACAATTAGGACCCCATACAAAGGAAACCCCTATTATGTGTACTTTCTTTTGTAATGATTTAATTTCTAAGTGTGTATTGATATCTTTTTCAACAATCCATGAAGTTTCATTGAAAAATTCGACCAATTTTCCAATGTTCCCATGTTTCCCAACAACAACGATACATTACACGATACAACCGATACATCCCATGCAATAACTGAATTTTATCCGTATCCCAAGGGTGCAATACTTTACGCAATGACGATATTTAAAACATTGATCTCAACCTTGTTCTAGATATTAAACTTGAACCAATAGTTAAATCATTATTTAAACCCTCTAAAACACCAATCTGGGAGAATCCCCTAGGATTACAACTTCCCATTAGTTGGAGATTCTACCCAACCTCCTATCACCTTGGGCATCACATCAAAGCTAGAGTTGGGCATCGAGTCGAGTCGGACTGAGTTAGGGTTGACCCGAGTACCCAATCCGGTATTGAAATATACTTGACTCAACTTAACCCAACTCGTTACCGAGTCCAACCCGGTCACAATGACCGAATCGGGTCAAGTTGAGCTTTTTTCCCTGTCTTTTTTGTCTACTTGAGTTGAGTTGTTCAAAATAAATATTGTCAAAGAATCAAAAGTAATTTGTTAAGAAAACGAACAAAGTAAATAAACATTATCCAAAATCAAAAGTATGTTCAGAATCTCAAATGGGATTCCACGTAAAAACCAATAAACCATTCATTCATTCAATATCCTCTATATAATGAATGTCTTTGTGGTGTGTAACCCGAGTAACATTGTCCATAATAGTAACCCCCTCCACCTTCGTCGCTAGAATCATCATTTGGTTTTCTTTTTACGACTTGAACTACGGGAGAACTCTAAGCTGAGTCAGAGCTGGAGGTGTCTAAAAGATGGTTATTTACCTCTTCTGAATCAGATGATAGAGATGCCTTTCCATCGTTCTCATTCATAGATTTAATAAGTTTTTTCAGCCTCTTTTTATTATCCGATTTGTATGGGATTCCTAACCGCCTATAGAATGTTGCGAGACTTCTAAGAAACTTTGATGATTTATAGCTCGACTTATGTCCTATACTCGAGCCTGCTTCGGCATCATATTGTCTCAAAGGGAGTTGATGTTGTCTAGTCCCGGATGTCAATTTCAAGCTTTTTTTTATGGCTTGTTTATTATCTCATTTTTCTTGTTCCCTTAATAGTTTGTCTTCTTCTTCTCTACTAATTGTGAGGGCAGTTTCTTTGCTTGATCCTTTTTCAATTATAATAGGCCTACTATTATATTTTTTGTGGTTGGTTGTATTGACTTTAGAGGAATGGGTGGTGGAAGCCTTTGTATTTGAGTCGAGAATGGCTCGAAATAAATCCCAGACTTCTAGAGAAGCTTTGCTACATGGGGCAGTGTCTCCTCCCTGACAAGCCAAATGTAAGTTTAACTGATTTGTTTTGTTTTCAAATTGTTTTCCACACAACTTACATTGCAACTTTATATGTCCGTCCTGAGAGTAAACTTAAGCTCAATAATCTCAAATATCTATCGATGGATCATCTTTCGATGACATATCTGTAAGTGTGAATTTTGAAAGAAATAATATTTGATTAGGTTGAGGCAACATAAATAATTAAGGAATGAAGATAAATGAACGCAACCAGCCGACCATATGAGATTTAAGCAACATTAAGTCATTTAAAAGCATAATCAAAAAGGAAAAAAATATAAAAATGAAACATTAAAACACATAAGCTGTTAAGTGAAAACCATACAAAATATCCATCCACCCATCAAATATTACAATTTAAGTCCATAAATAATAACTGTCAAATTGTCGTAAGCAAATGCAAGGGAAATAGAACGTAGTGTCTCATCCTGCTTCATGCAATTGTTGTAGGTACAATCGTACAATCTCATCTTGCCTCTCACTCTCCTCTTCCTCGAACTCTTCATCAACAAAGTTTCATTTTCCCCAAATTGGACACAACCAATCCTGTGTACAAATGAGCGCTTCAACTAATTCCGGTGTAAATAAGCTTCGATACTTGTTCACAACCCTACTCTCCGTGCTAAAAGCAGATTCTGATGCCACAATTGAAATTAAAATTAATAATGTCTCATGCCATTAATGAGAGCATAGGGTATTGTGATTCACGAGCTTTCGACGTCCACCAGTCTAAAACATCAAATTCTTCGCATTTATACTTTACCAGTGGCTCCTTGAGATAGTGGTCAAGTTATGTTTGGGTTATCTGCATTTGAGTCTCAACTTGTGCCATGAAAGACATGAAATCGTCGATCTTGTTTCGTTGTGCAGCAATACTAGAATTAGAACCCACTCAAGTGCAGCAACACTTGAGTGGTCTGACCTGCAGTATTGTCTTTTGCGGCCCCCAAAGTTTCTACATAGAAATTGTACGAATCTTCAACTGCATCATGAATCTTATCGACGTTAACAGTACTCTTCTCACCATACAACTTTTTTAAAACGAATATAACCATGAACATTTTATATCGAGGATCAAGAATGACTGTAACAGCCATTACCAGACTGCACGCGGATCAATACTTATCAAACTTTAACTGCATACCCATAGTCATGAATTGTAGAAAGTCCGGTCCACTACAGCTTCTATACAAAACATCTTTTACTCTCCAAAGTTCTGGCAAAAATATATTTGTTGATGGATACTTACTTCCTAACAAGATCTTCATTGTATCATAAAAAACTGAAAGGAACTTATGAACTGCTTCAACTCTTGTCCAATCATCATCAAAAGGCAACCATTGATATGCACTATCACATTCCGCATAGTAAGAAAATGCATCTTTGAAAGCTATCGCTGAATCCAACATTTTGTAAGTTGAATTCCAATGTGTCATGACTTCCAACTTCATCGTTCTCAGAGATGACAAATCCAACCGTTTCACGTTCTCATTTTACGCATTTAATCGTGAAGGTGACCCCGTATGTACTTCACACTCTCTTATGTTCTCGATGTTGGCTCAAGTTTAGGATGTGGACACAATACCTAACATGAAATATTTTTTTCACCGAAATACAAATCACTGGTGGCCCTAAACTAGTTCCACAAATTCATTATCACACCATCGTTTGCAGAGATATTGTCTAAAGTTATCGAGGAGATTTTCTTCTCAATGCCCCATTCCATAAGGCATTCATAGATGCAGTATGAAATCTATCAAACTAATGTGAGAAGGCGCAAGATAACGGAAGTTTATAACTCTTTTGCAGATCCTCCATTCGGCATCAACGTAGTGGGCAGTTAATGACATATAACCCTTTCGTTGATTGGATGTTGTCCATAAATTTGATGTCAGGCTTATTCAAGAAACCAATGCCAACTGTCCTTTCAACTTAACCTTCCCGCTTGCATACATCTTCATGCACACTCTCTTTATTGTTGTACCGGAGACATCCTCGTACATTGGGTTAAGGCCTCTGGCTAATTCGACAAAAGATGGACCCTCTACCATATGAAATGATTTTTCATTTGCAATAATAAATATGGCCGTCAACTCATTCACATGGTCCATGTCATACTTATATGTAGACAAGGTACCTTACGACAGATCCACTAAAGATTGGGTAAATGAATGTGTCTATTGGCCTGAGGGCTGGCTTCTCACCTTTTTATGACACTTCAATAGGTGTTTCTTCAGAGTTGTGGTCGACCCATCTATTTATTTTGCATATTAAGCCTTGCAATACTTGCATTGTCTCTTCACCATGCTATTCTTTAAGGTTACTTCTTCAAAATCTTCCCACACTACCGATCTTTTTTTTCTTTTTTTTTACTTTTATTGAACTCCGTGACTGTGGGGTACTAATCTCAATGGGCACCTCTTCATCTTGTTGACCAAATCCTTCGTCTAAGATCATCGGCGAAGTGACTGACAAACCATTGAGGGTATTAGGAATTTGCTCACTACTCATCTACTAATCAAAATATACTAAATCAGATTAGCACTATAATGCCTTAAAAGTTTATTCTAAACCCTAAATTAGTCATTCATCCAAGGTTGGATAGTTTGTAATACTTTCATATTCTCATTTAAACGGCCACGTCGAAATTCCGGCAGCATCTTTTCATGTCTCTCCAGATAAGTTGATATTCCATTTCATTCCAATGTCAAATATCTAAGCAATGTGAATATATTTGACATGAGCAATAAAAAGGAAGAAACATATCTCGAGGGAAATGGGGAGATAGAGCGCAGAACATGCATGAGCATTTAAATAGGTTATATGAAGGCATACTATCTAACCTTGAACTCTCCAAAATGGGACAATTTGAGCGATTTCTATGCTACCAAAAACACGCTATATCTATGTCTATCCATATCGAAATCCTTAAATGGGCAACTAATTGTCTAATTCATAAAAATAAACCACATGAGGCTAACTGTCTAATGCACAATAATAAACTAAGCAATAAGCAATGTAATCCATAATTCACAAAAATAAACCAGTAATTGTTTAATTCAACAAAATAAAACACGTTAGCCATTTAGGATTTAGGGTTTAGGTTTTAGATTTAGGGATTAAGGATTAGGTTTAGGGTTTAGGGATTAGGTACAGGGTTTAGGGTTTAGGGATTAGGTTTAGGGTTTAGGGATTAGGGTTTAGGTTTTAAGCTTTAGTGATTAGGTTTAGGGTTTGGGTTTAGGCTTTAGGCTTTAGGGTTTAGGGTTTAGGTTTAGTGTTTGGGTTTAGGTTTAGGTTTAGGTTTAAGGTTTAGAAATGGCTCAACCCGAGCCAACCCGAATGCACCACAGCCAGCCTAACCGCACTCGAGCCAGCTCGAATGCACCACACGGTCTAGACCCAGCCCGATCGCACCACATTGTCCATGGCCAACCCAGACACACCACAACCAGCCCAATTGCACCCGAGCCAGCCCTGATGCAACATACGATCCACAGCCAGCCCGAACGCACCACAGCCAGCTGGGACACACACCACAGCCAGCCCGAAGTCCCGGATGCACACGATTTCAACAATATCCAAGTAGAGCTGTACACGAACCGAGTTACCTCAGTTAGCTCGCTCGACTTGACTCAAAAAAGCTCAATTCGACTCGGTTCGAAACCGAGTTCAAGTCGAGTTGAGCTGATTTTTTGAGCTTGAAAAAGTTTCGAGCCAAGTTCGAGCTTGCCTGAGCTCGACTCGGTATTGGCTCGAACCTGACTTGGATCGACTCAGCTTGAAATCCGAGTATATTATATATAATATAATATATTATATATAAAAATATAATCTTAAATCCCTAAATCATATTCCAGCCGTCCAGTTGGAAGATTGATCGAGCTTTTCTTTCTATTAAGCTCTCATTCGTAGGCAACAATTTTTCCCCCGTACGCCAACACCTTCTGTTACCCCCTCTCCATTTCCTCTGTCACTTGCTACTGAAGTAGTAGTATATTTTTACTCAAAGCGACCTATCGAAAGCTTAAAAAAGAATAAGGAACTCCATTTTGATACCCTTTTCCTTCCACTTTCGGTTTCTGAAATTTCTATTTGCACCCGCCCTAATTGAGAGATACAGTCTTCTTCCTCACTCTGCGTAAATGCAGAAAGAAGAAAGAGGGCATATTTGTCAATCGGAGTTGGGTGTAAATGAATTGTGGGGGCACTTTGTTCTCTAAAAAGGGGATGATGGAAAATGATTTATTTTATTTTTTTTTTTTTTTTTTTTTTGGGAGGGGGGGGATCAAGCTTAATCTCTATTGATGGGTCGTTTTCATTTTTACCCTTTTTCCTTCATTAATGTGGGATGGGTATGTGTCTGTGTGTGGTAAGAAATAGAGAATAGGGCTGTGTAGCATGAGTGAGTTGATCTTGTACATAGCTAACAGCAAGAGAGAGAGAGAGAGAGAGGGGGGCGGGGATATATGTGTGTGTGTGTGTGTGTGTGTGGTATATACATACAGAATAGGAGGAATAATATATCATATGCAATCTTTTTGGTAATTGTGGGTTGATGAGTTTTTATTGCCAGTGCTCTTCTTTGGCATGCTTGTTTATTTTATTACTTTTTTTGTTTCTTTGCTCGTTTTTGTTTTTCACGAACCGAGTTAGCATTTTCGTGAACTTGAGTCGACATCGAACTTGGCTTGAAAACTCGAACTCGAACTCAGCTCAAACTGGCTTGAGTTGCTTACCGAGCCGAGTCGAGCTTCCAATCCAGGCTCGAGGACCGAGCCGAGCCGAGTTTAAGTTGGGGTATCTTGCTGGCCGAGTCGAGCCAAGCTGAGCAAAGCTCGCTCGAATCGACTCTTGTACACCTCTATACTTGACCCCAATTTCACAAACCCCGCCAAATTATAAATTAATAAAATAAAACTATACGATTTAGTAAATTACCGTGATTAGGTAGAACTGGGTGGGTGCAAATCGTCCGGACGAGATGATGTGGCGTTGCCTAAGTCAAGTCGAGCGGTTACAAGGCGAGAGAGATAAGGGAGGGAGTGGAGAGGAGAGAAAGAGAGGAGGGTGGCCTGGTGGATGGTGGTGGTGGGTGGCTGTCGAGCTCAGGAGAGGAGGAAGAAAGATTGGGATCAGGTTGGGTGCGGTAGTGTGGCGGGTAGGGTTTAGAATTTAGAAAATTTTGTTTTTTTATATATATGCTACTCGAACCCGAGTCGAGTCAAGTTTCAAATCGAGTCAAGTCTAAACGAGTCGGGTTTCGGGTCAAGTCGAGTTACTATGTAACTCAGACTCGACTCAGTTTGAGTTCGAATTGGGCGAAGACTACTCGATTCAGATCGACTTACCCACTCCGTTCAGGTCGAATCGGGTCAGAAAAAGTCGAACAAGTCGAGTTAGCCGAGTCGAGTCGTCCCATGCCCAGCTCTAATTGGAGCAATGCATAGCTAAAGCATTGGCAATGCAGCAGCATCAATAATCGAGTGAGCAAAGGGGGGATGATTAAAGCACGGGAGAGTATCGATCAAGCAACCTAAGAAGGCGCTACAAAATGGGCTCAATCCGACAAATAAGTTATCATTGGTAAAAGTTCATGTACACTCCTCGTGTAGGATTGAGTATAGAGTTTGAATTGCCAAACTCAATTAAGTTCTTGTGTAGGACCTAAATCCAAGTCATTGTGTAGGCCATCAGACACGGGTGTGTGCGTGTAAGTCTCCGAGGGAAACATGAGTCCTTGGATTAGGATTGAGGTTCGTAGCGAGCCTATAGAAAACCACGTAAGTCTTTGAGGGAACAGGTCCTTATGTAGGATTGTAAAGGTTGAAGGTGAACCTGATTTAAAACTTCCAATAGTGAAATCCGGTGCACTCATGGATTGAGTGCATTCGCTAGGAGTGGAGTAGGGAAACCGAACCACCATACATGCTTGTGTTTGGGATTGTCATTTGAGCACTTGTTTAATTATGCTTATGTGATGAATGTTTAATTATATGCATGCTTGATTAAATGAATACTAGGAGTTAATAGGTAGCACATCCCACACACACATGTACACTATCATCTATAGACTAGTTGCTTAAATGGCAAATCATTTGTAGTCTATGTGATTAGACCCACTATTGGCTTGCAAACCGTAGTATTACATTGCCTTACCTAGTTTAATTGCATATTAGTTCAAGTAAGCAATTGTGTGTTTAAAAGGCAATAATTTTATTTGCACCCCCCCCCCCCCCCCCCCCCCCCCGGGGGACATAGCCTTCATTTCGTAACTCTGCCAAGCTTCCGCGTATAGCCCGTGGCCCACCACCTCATGCAATTTTAGTTTATCTTCAACCCAAGCGTCTTTCCCAAAGCAAACTTTATCGCAACAGTTAAACTCAAAACTGATTCCTTCAATCAGCACCTCAGCACCTTGCACCAAGGCTTTGTTGAGTCAGCCTCCCCACACTCTAGAGCTCGAAGCTCTAGTCAGAGGGCCTGGATGCCAATCCCTATTTGAAGATCCATGCTTCTTGCTCACCACTTTTCTCCAATGGGTTGTAGCCAAATTTCCACCACCATTTGCATAAGAGGTTTGGTTCCACTCTCTAATCTAGATGATGCCTAGGCCCCTTCTTTTTAGTCTAATAAAGTGGAAATAACCATATTGTGACTTCCTTACCATTCACATAGAGGCATAGAGCTCCAAATTGCAATTGTATTACTTTCTAGTTGGACTGAAAGAGACACAAGGAAGGCAACTCCATTGGAGGGTATTGTTTGGTACGGACATTATTCCTTGACATTTCCTCTTTGATTATAACTAAGTAACCCAAATTCTATTTGCATGTGCATCCAAATTCCAAACAAAGCCTAATGCTTTTAGCTGAAAACTAATTTACCCAACATTAGGAAATTCCTAACACAAGTTTGCCAAACATTCATTTATACCTCAATGATTGCAAGATTTATTTAAATAAACCATAAAATTGCATGAGCAGTAACAAATCTATCAATAAGAAAACAATATTCAGAAAATCCTATAATGCCACAAAAATGTTTAGGATGTCATCTAAAACACTAGGGCAAGTTTTTATCTACAATCAATTTGAAATGCAAACATCTGTTCCGCATTATAAAGAGGAAATGACCGGAAAAAAAAACGATGCTTGTTCTTAGCATTCCTAGAGAGGAAATAACCCCTCAAACTGCATAAAGGAGAGAATAAATGAACTGCATCATTGACTTTTATCTCATTTGCAATTAAAACATGCTGCCACTATATTTGTCCTAGCCGGAGGCCCAGGCCAAGGTATTCCATAACGGTAACAGTGGCCATAATGGCCAGTCATATGGCCTTTACAGTACAAGCCATCCATTACGGCCCTGTAACAGTTATCTTTTTGTTTGAAGGAAGAAAGGCCATATTTTGCATAACAAGCATTATAGACCAGTATTGCATTTGTTCCCACCATTACAGTGACACAATGGTCACTACGGCCGTTGCATTACCGTTTTTGAATACCATGGCTCAGGCAATCGAATTCTTAGAGTTGTCTTCAACAACCAACGGGTCTCCTTACACTCTATTAGCACTCTATCAGACTATTAATTACAATTTGATTCTATAGTGCATCCAAACGCCACTCTAATACTTGGTTCTGAAATGGAAATTCCCAAACTATGAAAAAAAAAAAAAAAAACAATGACTAACGAATAAAGAAAAGAATAATCAATCATAAACCTAAAATATCTAACTGTAAATTACCAAACAACTTGACAAAATGCCCCATTGGTGATTTCACTCCAATTTTCATCGTGCACATGTTCCACCCTAGACTACAATAACTGTACAAGGGACTGTTGAGGACACAGCCCACCTTGGACTACTATAACCATATGTGGGATAATTTAAAGGACATCGCCCATTAGGTCCCACGCAAGGTTTAAAGTATCATCCAAAATCAGTACATCGTATTAGGCAACTGCATCTTTTCCAGCTAACTGATTATAACATCCTGGATGTTACCGTTTTAGCTTAAGTTCAACATGTTGCTTGTTATGTGTATTTTCCCTTAGTTAACGAGAATTTTAACTTGTTTTATGAATAACTCTTTATCCGTATTGATTTAGATGAGGATACTTCTATAAAAATTTGCTTAGAAACATGTCTACAACCATGTAGAACCATTTGATTTTCCAAAACTCTCAACTCAAAAATAATTACGAAAATGTCATTAACTTAGACCCTTGATTTCTAAATCACATGTTTCCCATTATCCGTTCAACCTGAGATTTTATCCTATACCTGCCTATAATAAATGAACTGTACATGTCAATTTTCATCCCTTTGATTATATTAGAAGTGACCCAATTTCCAAATCAGCCCCTTAACCCTTGATTTTAGTGTCCATTGAGTGAGGAAAGTTAATGGGCAGTCGTAGTCAAATATTTTCCTTCATGCAAGTGACTTGGATCGCCCATCACATGTACCGAATGTGAGATATGAGTGCCTCACCTTGATAAGCCTTTTTCTTAAGCTCCAAGTTACCCTGTTTTTGGAAATAACCAAGTTTTCCAACTCTTCCCAAAGGTGGACATTCTAATTGACCCACTTCCCACAGTCAATCGCAACCCAAATTTTGACCACAACTTGGTGTTATATGACTACGAGATTATACAAAATTCAGACCCCGGTCTATGATTCTATACCATCGAATGATGATCACCCTAAAGCCAGTCTTTGCCTTTTGACACAATAGGTGGAATTTCATATTTAGGCCTCTCCCGCTATCGATCTACCACCAAATTTTGCCCAATCATTTGCCTATCATGACTACGCATTTCCTCCCATTCTGGACCCCGATCATCAAGCGTGGACCCTTAATAAAGATCAAGTCCATTTTAGCCCACCTGGGTGTCCTATGATCAAACCGAGACATACACTTCAAAGACCTCTTAAATCTCATCGTTTCTATGGTTGTATATCCTCGATCAAGAACTCCCAGAGGGCCCAAAAGTAGGAATACGTATTTCAGCCCGATCAACCATTAATCAAGAATTTGATCCACGGGCCAATGATGGCATCCAATCAAGAAACCAATCCATACACTCATGAGGGAAAACTCAACTACTATCCATAGTCAATTATTCTCGGACCAAGTGAGAGATCTCATCATCCAAGTTATAACATGCACAAAAGAGGTAACTAGTTTCCTTATCAAAGCTAAAGAGAGAGAAACTTAATATTAAGCTTGATTTCAATGGAGTGGGCTCCAAGTTAACTATGTTCCCACCATCCATCATGGCTGTAATTTTGAGTGACGACTTAGCTAGCGAGACTACAAGTTTTGGTGGGAATAGTGGACCCAATCAAATGCACCATGACCGCCCATTAAGCCTTCTTCAAGATCACCCACTGTAAGTGGTGGACCACCTAGTAAATCACATATCCCGACTCTATTTTTCATCCCAAATTTGATGAGCAGAGTGATTTTTAAACACAAGCCCTTTACTCAAAAAGTGGACCACCCCCAATCCTTTCTAAAGTGTGGACGTCCAACCCTTATACCAATGTGCGCACGCCCCTCTCTTTCGCCTATATCTTGTTACACTCCACGTTTCAACCCTATTTCTAACCCCCAACACCTATCTTAGAGAAAGGGGGAGGGGGAGAGTGTGTGCGTGACGCCACCCTAGACGTCCATTCCCTTAGGCGTCATCCACCTCCTCAAGCTTTGCATGTGTGACCCCTCTACCAGCCCTTGATCATGTACACGCAACCTCCATCCTTCTATTTCAATTTAGGGTTTCAATTAAGCAAATATGAGGAATCCATTCATGTTTCTTTTCAATAATAACATGTTTTTCATATAAACTAAGATTTCTTGTGTTTGTTGAATTGTTTGATTAGATCTGTAATCTCTCTCTATGATTAATTTCTGATTTATGATGATTATATGCTGTAAAATTCCATGATGGATGATTTATTTCATGAATATTGTGGTTTGAGATGGAATAGGTCTAAAGATCAACTATAACTAGATGGGTTCATGTTTCATGATCATGGGACGTTGAGAACCACCTTGGATGTGCACGTGTGATGCTATTGTGTTGTGGATGATGTGCAACGGTGGTTAATGATGTGGGAACATGTAGATCAACGAGCTAACTCGTTGTGACAAGTTAACCCGCCAAGTCTAGCACATATGAACCCTATATGTTGTTGTTTGGTTTAGCCTACTTGATGGGATGTTTGTATATTGTTTGATGGTGTTTAACATGATGTTTATGCAATGTATTATCGCTGGAATTTTTGAATATTATGAGAATTATGTGTGTGGACGTATGATTATGGAATTGAGAGTAGTTCCATGTAGAAGATGGAATTATATAGAAACTATGGATGGTTCATGATGGGAACACATGAAAATGGACTTGTATGTTCACATGATTATGTTGTGATGGAACACATACGTTATTGGGACATGGTTATAGTTTTGGAGAATCCCGTGAGAGAGGTAGGATCACTGTCTCACTAATTGCTATTGGCTGTAAGAGTGGTGGGATCACCATCTCATTAATCATGCTTTGACAGTTATGGTTGGAGAATTCAAGTGAGAGTGATGGGATCATTGTCTTAATAATCATGTTTAGTTATGGACCCGTGCGAAGATGACTATTGGTTTTGAGTCATGTGTAGCATCATAACTAGGATGTAACCGTCCCTCCATGAATGGTGTCATGTGAAGGGTAGCAGGCTAGCAGCTATCTTAGGGCATGGTGGACCCTGAGGGTTTGGAATGTGGTAGGTGTGGTGGTAACTTAGAGAGTGTGCATATTATTAAACCAGTTGGATGTTAAATCAGATTAATTAAAGGATTGGAGTAATCTCATGCATTTAATGGGATCCAAGAGTTGGATCAACCCCTCTAGGTGTTACGATAGAGAAAGTGACAGGCTACTCCCGTTTCTCTGGTTGTAACTAGCTAATGGAAGTGGTGGGATCACTGTTTCACTAGTTGGGTTTCTTTTAAAGCATATGAGAGTGGCGAGCTCATCGTCTCATAGGTGGCTCGGTAAACTCTGATGACTACTGGCTAATGAAAGCAGTGGGCTCACCATTTCATTTAGTTAGGGTGCCTTCATCAGAGCAAGCATATCATGCATCGCATTAATTAAGATTTCTTATGGATGTTTTGTGTTATTTATAACATGAATTGATTATGTTGTTACTGAGTTGAACCTGGGCAATCCATTCCTCGTGTGGAAAAATAATCGTTGATTGTGCAGTTGTTGATCCAATGAATGAGCCAGAGCTTCAAGGCGAGAACTATGATGGTGCGTGGTGACAGAAGATGGATGATGAAGCAGGGACGGCTTGACATAGATCGAGTTATCGGTTACCTATCGGCTGATACGAGTGTATCGTATCCGTATTAGCTCAATACGATACGCGATACGGCCTTTTATCTACCACATTGGTAACATGTGGATCGTATCGGGGTCGTATCGGCCGATACGGGTGTATCGGGTCTAATACCCTGCACGCATATCGGTTAGACCCAATACGCGTATAAAAGGCCCAAACCAGCCCTTTCTTTCCCCTTTTTCGATCTCTCTCCCTCATTTCTGCTCCAATCTCTGCAATACCTCGATTAAATCTTTCCTATGTGATTTTCGACGCCATTAACAGTAGCTTGGAGGATCAAAACATCATATTTAAGCCGATTTGAAGGATCGAAACATTTTGGGGCCGGTTTTGAAAAAATCAGAAAATAGGTTTTAAAAAACTCCATTTTTTGTTGTCGATCCTTCTTTTAATCCATTATTATGTTTATTAGACCACTAGATCTACCAAAAAAATCAGTTTTGAAGATCGATTTGAGCTTTTTTTGGGTTTTTTTATTTTTTGGGCATTTACGCCCGAATTTTTTTATATTTTTCGAAAATCGTTTTTTGAATCTAATCTCAAATTTGTACTCTCTTGCCATTTTCGATCAAATCTATGTAGATCTAATCGATTTTTTTTATTAAATCTATTGAAAATTATATAAATTTCAGAATTTCTTTTTAATCTGATGTTTCTGATCATAGATCTGGAGAGGCCATGCATTTTTTTAACAGACCTACACATCGGATCTGATAAAAGATGTAGTTCTTTTTTTAGGAATTTTGAGATTTATGGAAATTTCAAAAACTGTGTTTTTTTTCAAATGTATTTCTTTGGGGGGGTGGGTAAGTTTATTATTTTGGATTTTTTAAGTTATTTTTTTTTAAAATCATATATGAGTAGTTTGGTCACAATTTTTCAAATATTATGTCCAGATTTTATTTTTTTTTTCATTATTTTTTTAAAATAATGTTGATGTCTTAATGATGCAAATTGATAATACATTGTTTTATTGTTTCTGGTGTTTGTTTGTGGCTTTTTGGCTTGTGTAGATTGTAAAGTACTACAGTGGCCATTGTTGTATAATTGTATTTGTTGGGATGACTAGAAATGGAAATGAGAATGAAGATGTAGGGTGGAAGTATCGTTTAAGGATAGGTGAGAGTAGACAGCAAATAATGTGCAAGTTTTGCATTAGGAGTGTGAGCAAGGGCATAACCTGATTAAAACAACACTTAACCCATCAAAAGGGTCAAGTTTTAGGGTGTCTAAGTGTCCCTTAGGCAGTAAGGGAGGAGATGAAGAAGAACTTAGAAGAAATTAAAGGTAAAAAGGCGATAAGGGAGAAAGAGAAGAAGGCTACGCTTGACCAATGTAGAGCAGAGGTGTTTGGGGATCCTACATCATTGCCTGATGAGAACATTGAGTCAAGGGAGAATTCAGATAGGGAGATGATGATTGCGAGGAGGGAAAGTTTACGAGCTCACCGTGAGAATGAGGAGCAATGTCGAATGTTTGGGAGGATTGGTTTGGTTCGTGATGTGGGTGGAGAGAGTGGTGTTGGTAGTGGGCATGATAGCATATGATTATTTGGGGGTGTTAGGGCGAGGTTACGTCATGCCTTTAGCACGCGATCACAAGAGTCACACCCTTCTCAACCTAACCCCTCCCCTCATATTCACAATCTTGATAACGAGAGGGAGCCACAAGCACCTCCTGGTGACGAAAAAGTGTTTAGAAAGGCCACTAGCACGCAGAAGAAATTGAAACATGTGGTCAAAGCAAATAGTAGATAATCTTGGAAAGGCAGCTGCAAAGTTGTTCTTAGACAATAGTATTCCTCCATATATTGTCGATTGCCCATACTTTCAGGTGTTTGTGGATGCAATGGCTGATGCGAGACCTAGGATTAAAGCCCTTAGTTCTTATGACCTAGATTCAAAGTATTCAAATCAAGTGTACCAGGAAATGTGGCTTGTGTACAATCAGTTACAAGCATATGGGCAAGTAGAGGATGTACAATCATGTGTAATGGTTGGACTAGCCCAACCAGATTGAGTATGATAAATTTCATGGCCTAATCCCACCTAGGTACAGTCTTTATTAGAGACATCTATTGATTAGATGAAGTGAAGGATGCAAAGCATATAGTTGGTCTAATGGATAGAATTGTGGAAGAAATTGGGGAAAGTAATGTGGTGCAAATTGTCACTAATAATGAGGCAGCATATAAACTAGCAAGAACACATCCTATGGCAAAGAGGCATCATCTATTTTGGTCACCTTGTGCAGCACATTGCATTGATCTCATCCTTGAGGATATTGGGAAGAAGCCTAATGTAACAATACCGGTTGAAAAGGCAAAATTGATCACAACATATATTTACAATCACAATTGGATAATTTCTCTTATGAAAAAATTCACAGGTGGGTGGGAGTTGTTGAGGCCTGGGGCAACTAGATTCGCCACAAATTTCATGGCCATGGAGAGTTTGTACAATCATAGAGGGGCACTTAGCGAGATGGTTGCATCTCGACAATGGCTCAACTCGAAGTATGGACAAAAGACGAGTGGCACGCCTGTGTAGATGTGTGCCATTATAAGAGACCACGTATTGGAAAAAAGTCCCAAAAATTATGAAAGCAATGAAAAATTTTATTAAGGTTCTTCAACTGGTGGAAAGTGATGATAGACCGACGATGGGCTTTCTTTATGAAGCAAAGGACAAAGCAAAGTTGTCAATTCAACATGATTGTAAACACTACAAGGAATATTGGAAGCTCATAGATAGGCCATGGAATAGACAGCTTCATCATGATCTCCACGCGGCAGGTAAACATAAGTTACATACAGTGATTAAATTTAGTTATTATTTTTCCTTTGGTTGTTTATGTAATGTTGAACATTTGATATGTTTTACTGTTCTCTCTTTTAATCAACTTCCAGGCTTCTTTTTAAACCCACAATTACGATATGCGACTACATATAAAGATGTTGATGAGATTACTATCAGTTATGTAGATTGTATTGTGTAGAGTCTGAGACTTGTGGCACTTATTATTAGCTACTATTTCACAGGTAGAAGTGTCTAAACTGACAATGGGCAGCTTTGGAGACCAACTTGTACGAGCTGCAATACAAAGAACCAATCCAGGTAGGTGTATTAAGTTATAAACTATAAAGTATGTTTTTACAAATTTAAGAAACTAAATAACTAATATATGATATTAAGATATATTTCTTTGTTATTTATGCAGCTCAATGGTGGGTCAATTATTGAGAAAGTGCACCTACGCTGCGGAATATTGCAATAAGAATCTTGAGTCAATGTACATCTTCTGCTAGTTGTGAAAGAAATTGGAGCACTTTTGCTCGCATCGACACCAAGCAACAGAATCGATTGAAGTAGATCAAGGAGCAAAGAAATATATTTATCCACTATAATGTGAGGCTACGTTTGAAAAACATGAAGAAAGCAAGAGGGCAAGCTAACAACCAAGCGCAATATTGTCCAATAAATTTGGACTATATTTTTGTTGAAGATGGCCCTCTTCTTCCATGGCTTGAACAAAGGAAGAAAGGCAAAGAAGCAACTGAAAGTGAGAAACTTGAATACCCAGAACTCGTTGCAAAAACCGCTCAGAGATGTCCTCCAGAGCCTATTATTGAAGAAGCTGACGAAGGTGAACGTAGTAGTAGTGCGACTCAAATTGATAGCCATAGCGATGACAGTGATGGTGATGGTGGTAGTAATGCACATATTGCTTGTGTTGCTCGGCACACCATACAGCCATCTATGAATCGGGAGACTGATGAGCACCAACGTGGTACACAAGGCCAGACTTATGAGTGTATTGAGTCACGATACAGCCAACCGAGGGGGGGGAGAATCCTGGAGAGGTTGGCACCAGTGACACTCATGGAGCACCGAGACATCAGGAGGCTTACGGACATTATGGAACAATCCTTATGGATACACAGAGCATGTTGCGCCACTTTCATGTTAAAGTAGTCCTCCCGATCATCAATATGGATATGGATATCCGGATCCAAATCCAAGTTATTCGTCATCAGTATCACAATCTCAACAATACGAGCAGTAGTATGGCTATTCGTCTAGTGCTGGTGGATATCCTTACTTAGGATTAGGGTCGGTTCCTAGTCAGGATCACTCTTCCTCAGGTTTCGTTAACCTACTCTTTCCATTTGGCCCTGGTCATTATGGATATGCAATAGCAGCACCTGTTGCACAGCCACAGGCACAGTCGGATGATGACGAGGATGTGGAAGTCGACCAACCACAAGCAGCTAGATTTTTTTATTAAGAATTAAGAGTAATGTTTTTTTAGATATTATTCACATTTAAGGAAATTGGTAAGTACTAAGTATTTCTACACTTACATCTTTTGTTGTTACAGACACCTCACCTATCACACACATTCTCCAAGCAAACACGTACGACATACATACTACTAAACAGGCTAGTGAGTACTAAGTAGTGATACTTCTTGAGTTCTTGGACATGTTAGACCATTAGCAATACATGATATCAATTTATGACATATATCAACAGTTTGTGTAAAGAAAAAATCAACACCAGAACTTACATTACGTCAACCCATTAGGACAGCATTCTTGTCAAAGAATGGTTCGATACACCATCGAATACATGGTCAAAATACCCAAAAATAAATAAAATGATAGATTCATGAATATCTCATTTTTATCCTGTTTTTCTAATAATATTTCATATTTTTTTGCTTAAAAAAATTCTGACCAATATGGGGCCCAATTCTGATACGCGATGCCGTATCGTATCATTTTTCCGTGGGGCCGATACCATCATTTAAAACCATGCAGCTTGGATAAGATTTTTCTTCTTTTATTTATTTTGCTTTCTTAGTAATAGTTACTTGAATTTTGAATTTGTAATAAGTCTCATGGAACGACCGAGCATGTACTATATTTTTATGGTTGACATAACAGTGGTGAATGGAACTTAGAATAGTTATTTTTATGGAATGAGATTTAATTTTCCCATCATTTATGTTGTGATGCATGAAAATGTGAATTTATATGATTGTAAAGAATATGTGGAGTATGTATACTCTGACATACTCAAATTAATATCCTGGAATTCGACTTATCGGGTTGTCCGCGAGAGTCGAAATCTCGGGGCGTTACACTAATTATTAATCAAGACCCCAAAATCTGGGAATTCCATCTTTAAACAGTGTCCCTTTTTTAAACACACACCCTCACACCCACCCACACCACATGAGTACTCGAACCCATAACCTCAGTGTTGAAACCCACAGGGTCAATGTGCATGCTCATTGTATCTTGTACACCTTTATTGTATTTATACAACATTAATGTAGAAAGAAAATATACAAGAAAATTATTCAAAATCATTCTTGTTACTTATTATTTGTCATGGTATCAAAGCCGATCTTTGATCTGGGCCACTGATCCTGAAAATTTTGACGGTCAGATCTTCCTCCACTCTCCAGGGCATACACTAAATCCCAACGTAACATCCATCTGCAAATCTCTCACCACCAACTTCATACACCAACTCCCGGTATATTTTTGTCCCACCAGCACCATCATCATCAATGACGTTCTGTCTCTGTATCCATCATTGCTCAAATAACCACACAATTATCACTGCCAATCAAGTGTTGATATCATCTTCGTCGACACCTCTACAGACCATTGGCACCCCTGTCAAATCAACCCAACATTATCGATCTGTCTTTCCTCAGACAACTGCAACCATCATCACCAAACCCTCATCCACCATTATCGATCGACAACCCTCTTCTCACCACCCACTACCATATATTTCCATGGTTGGAAGCCCCTTTCTGTTAAAACCCATTGCAACGCCACTCAGACATCCTACGTTCCACCAACATCACTGCCAATTAAACCGATCAGCAGCAGCACCCTCGTCATTGTCGGCCCCTTTTACAAGTTCGAGACCACAGCACACCTCACCGTCATCAACATTCTTTTACGGCCAGATCCGGATCCCTCAATCAAGGTGTACCATGTGCACGCTGCCCACTGTCATTAGAATCAAACAGATCTTGTAACAACCCGTTTTTCATTTCAAGGGTGGGTACCAAATCCCATTGTTTCCTACGGTGTGGCCCACTTAAGTTTTAGATCTGCCTCATTTCTTGGCCCATGTCCTAACATAATCCGGCAAGGCAGTGGACTACACAGATTTCTCACAAATATATTGGTGGGGCCCAATGCCACACCAGTTTTTTTTCTATTTTTTAAAAAGAATCTTCCAATGTGCGTTGCCATGCAATGCATGCCATTCCCAACGAATCGGAAAGCCCCGACTCCCCCTAATGAATTCTCCTCCTTCATGAGGTGGACGATGGGTCTTGTACTTACCGCCGTCTCCAAACCATCACAATGGGACCCACCTTGATGATCCAGATCATCCATCATGCTACCATAGGAGTTTCAACAGCCAGCATTCAACTCCTTCTAGTTTCCTGTCATGCAGCCACCCTGAAGTTTAGCTCTACATGATTTTTGAGCTTATGCCCTATCAGGACCATCACACTCAATGGACGGTTTGGATCTCTCTTAATCACCACGATGGACCCCACCTAGCTTCCACTATGGACCCAATTTCCGCAAGCAAATCCATGTTCCGCATGCCACCCTGTTACTTCCTCCAATTTCTTTCCGTTTTCTCCGACATTGAGGGTGAGAATCACCACAAGACTTGGATTCATTCAATCCTAGCCTAGTCTCTAAGCATCATTGAACAACATCAAATCCAACAGTAGCACGCTGTCAAGGATGCAAACCCGGACTCATCACCAAAACCTTCTTCCTTCCGTTTCTTCACGATTCCTTCCTTGCGATCAAAATTGTTCAAAATTAGTAAACCATCCATCTGATCTTCCATTCATAACCTTTCAATCTCTAGACTAATTGCCAGCAGTAACCAAGAATCAAAAACCATGCTCGAAGATCCCGTTTTCATCATCAATAGCATGTGGCGGCTGAAATCACTCAACCTTCGAACCCACTTGGAAATTTTGAATCAAGCTTCAATTTTATTATACCCCAAGTTTCCCATGGCTAATCTAGACCATCCAAACAACCAGAATGAAGAAGCATCCACCGTACAAGAATATGTCATTATCACGACCCTTCTCCATCGATGGCTGCTGGCCATGAGAGCATGCAACAAGAGGATTTGAAATCCATTTTGAGCAATGTGCGGCCCACATGATCGATGTTAGATCACCGGACTTTAATTGAGATCAGCAACGGCGTGTAAAATCTAAAGCCCGCTCGTAACCAGCCATCCAACCACACACACCGACACAACATCCTCTTGTGCAATTCGTTTTTCCAAAAATATAAAGCTTTTTGTCAGAAAGAGATCAAAATGGGGGGAAAGAAAAGACAGAAATAGAGAGAAGAAAAGAAAGAAGAAGTAAAAGGAAGAAAACAAAAACAAAAGAGAGAGAGAAGAACAAGCGAGTGACCCGCTCCGAGTTGCCATTTCCTACACCTCTTTGCTGACATGATCTAGAGAAAGAAACAGAAGAAAACCAGGGAGAATGGAAGAAGAAAACAAGAAAAGGGAAGAAAAACAGATGAGAGAAAGGGAAGAAATTCGTCGACTGAGTCGACTTGGCGAGTCAACTTGCTGAGTTGCGAATTTGAGTGTGTTTTCAAGGCTAAGTCAGGTTCCGCATATTCCATCCAGAAGGTAAGCCTCCTTCTAGTTCTTTTAATGCGAAACAGTTCATAGTCAGCATAAATTGTAGTGAGTCACTGAGTCAACTCAGCGAGTCGATGTGTTGTTTTTTTAGATCACGTTCCAGGAAGACCAAAAACCTCTGTTGAATAGATGTATGACCAGCATGTGTGTTTTCATGTAGAGAACTCCGTTGATTCACATCAGAAACGCACCGATTCACACCAAGTCACACAAGTATAACCACGTAGAATTGCATGTGAGTGGAAATCGAACTTAAATCGTGTACACATGATGTCCAGCAACACATCAGATTTTCTCGCTCAGATCAGGTGGATGATCCTTGCCTTTTTTTTAATTCCATGTTTATATGTATATTGATGCATAGATTCTGATTTTGATAGCTTGTGTCATCATGTTTCACTTGACACTCGTATATGTTTTAATCCTAGTCATGTAGCACGTTGATTTTATTTTCGTCTTGAATGTATCTTTATGTGGAATAGATTTTTATTTTGTGTTGTACTTGTGAATTTAACATTTATTGAATATTCGATTATTGGCCTGTGTTACATGAAATGCGTCGTATTCTAATGTAAGGCTAAGTGAATCAAGTATGGGTGCTCTGCCCGAGGTCATTTCTGAAAGGATCAACACATTATCACGAGTGCTCTACTTAAGGTCATTCCTAAAAGGATCAGCACAGGACGGGTGCTTTGCCAAGGATCATTCCTGAAAGGATCGGCACGGGTGCTCTACCCTGGGTCATCCCCTAAAAGGATCAACACTGATGCTCTACCAAGGGTCATCCCCTAAAAGGATCAACACAGGTGATCTGCCTTGGGTCATCTCATAAAAGAATTAGTACACAAGGACACAGGTGCTCTATCCTAGATTACTCCAAAAAGGATCAGATCAGACGTTAACATTGAATTGATTCGTCATTCCAGTGTATTAGTATATGTTAAAGTATCTATGCGATTTAATGTTTCCTTCATATGTTTGATTTCCGCTTATTAATTTTACTTGCTGAATTTTGAATGTACAAACTTGGAAGTTTCAAATTTTGGGTATGATATGATGCCACAAGCTGTTATGCTCGCCCCCACTCAGAGAGTTTTTAACGTAAGGAAGTGAGGTCGAGCACCGTCTTCCTCAAGGAGATAACTGTTCCGAATCTACGAAAATTCTCGGGACTCCTCATTGAGACTTCTTGTTGAGGGTCAAATATTGCATATCAGACCCCATTTATTGTCTGAATTTACGAGCATGATACTGTTTAATGGCCCGATTCAATCGTGTTTGTGATGCAGAGTGTATTCACGAGCTTGGATCGAAATAAGGTGCTAAAAGCTGAGATTCAACTCTCAAAATTCACCAGAGAAAGGAACGGACTCCGTGCCACCAAGATCGATGAATTTACACGCCAGAGATCCACGAAAATCGAGAAATTGAAGCTCGAGTGGCCTGAAAGTCAACCAGAATGCAAGATCACAGGGTTTCCACCATTCATTCGGCTCGAAACTTCATACATGGCCTTAGGACTAGAAATTAACCGTACACGTCGAATTTCAGCTGTTAGATCCCTGTGGAAGTGGCCTAACGGACAGATCAGCCCATAAACCACAGATTTTGGGCCCACTTGCTATCTGGATATGCTTAAAAATTGGTCTCGACGGCTTAAATGAGATGGAAAAATGGATGGACGGATCAGATTTCTCACATGCATCACAGTGGACCCCACATGAGGGTGGGCGTGCATATAACGCACGTACAAGCGAACCGCACCGGACCGGAGAGTCCGGTCAATAAAGCTGACCCGAACCAAAATAGAAATTTTGTTTTTCTTTCCGCCAGCGTCCCACAGACGATTGAGTTTGGATTTTGGTGGGCCACCATCATTATGAATTAATATGATCCACACCGTTCATTGAATTCAGGAGATCAAACCGACCGTACCCTAATTTGAAGTCTGATTTTCTCGAACACTGCACGTACATGAAGTCTCAGATGCAGAACGGCCGGTAAAATGAAAGATCTGGTGGACCACACCTAAATCATTCCAATCTCACTATTTTCGACCGGTTTTCTGTGAGAAATCCAATGAACGGAATGGATTTCATTGTTAACATCAATCATGGCCCCCACCAACGTAACAGCGTAAGAGGACGCGCGGGCTCTGCTTCACGATCAGACGCGTATACGATATTTGTGGCCCACTGTCTCAGATCGTTTCGACGATCCAGACCGTCCATGTTGTAAACCATCCAAAACCGTCCAAAGGGACGTGTTTTTAATGCTTTTGGTGAACCCTAGGAGAAACAGCAGGGGCAACATTCTTGAGTCTTCTTCACTACGCACGGCACTGCATAAAGGAAACTTGTGACTGAAGTTTTGAATAGAGTGCGGAAACCTCCACCGACTTTGCGCCGATTCCTCTGTCTATAAAAGGAGAAGAAAGGGAGAGAGAGGGGGAGGATTCATCACATGAAGCTTGGCTTGGGCGTGGACGTGAAGCACAGGCAGTCGTGGAGGCCTTGGACGTGCCTATACAAGAGAGAGTAGTTAGAGTTAGTTTATTTTATTTTTTGATTTGTTTAAGAGTTAGCCGCATCATGGCGGGCTAAACCTCTTAGCTAGGGCTAAGAGGTGAAGCTTGTAGCGTGATGAGAGACATTTTGATTATGCCTTTTGTTTAAATTGAACTGACATTGATTATAGTTTGATTAATGGTAATGTTTTTAGTTTTTAATGGTCTGTTGTGACTAAAATTACAATGGATCTGCGATAGCTTTGAGCATGTTCCTATTCCTTTTATATTATGACGTCAGGAAGCCCTGTTGTTCACCATCGTCTCCTGGGCATAGTCGGATGACGGTACCCTTCCTAACCTCCATACATATGATTGGTTGGTAATTAGTATAATTCTGTTGTTTACTTTGTCTCCTGGGCATGGTTTGGTGATGGAATCCATTCTAATTCATATACCTTTCATCTCTTTGAAACTATATCAAGTAAGTTCATTTTGATTTCTATGGTTACATTCTTCAACTGGATGAAGATGAGACTCTAGGTCCAGTTGAGTTTTTGATGCAGGCATAAGATTTCCCTGATCTCTACAAGTGGATCCTCTGAATCCCTAGTTTCCTTTTCTTGAATTCCTTAAGTTTTAGATAATTATTCCACCATTATTCTTTAAATTTCATTCAGTTTAGATTTCGTCTTAGTCTAGTTCTAGTTCTACTTAGTTTCAGATAACGTACAAGTATCAGTCCCTTTGGATTCAACCTCGGTCTTACCGAGTTTATTACTAGATCACAACCCTGCGCTTGGGGAGTGAACACTTCTCGAATCCACGAGAAAGAAAGCAAGCAAAATAGAAATAAATTTTAGAAAATTCTTAATTTGATTGATGAATGAAATAAACGAGTCCACAACCCTTTAAATAGGGATACCAAGCAATGGGAGAGAATTCAAAATCAAACTACAACTAAAACTCCTAGAATTCGCAACTTACTATAAATAGTAAACTTACTATTTATAGACAATCATGATGTCTACTAGAGCGCAAGGTTTTTGGCCAAAAATAGTAAGAGTCCTATTTGGCATCACCAAGTTGTTCTCCTAATTATTCTAAGCACTTTTCACGTTGAGCACAACTCCTAAAGCCCAACAGATAAAGAGTTATAATCAAATTAAAACTTACTATTTATAGTAAAGACGGAATTAAAATAGGGAAACAACCATCGATATGGTGGTATTTCGCAAATCCGGCTTACACAACCCACCATAGCCGGGTTGGGTGGCTAAAGTAGCTCGTTCTACCCAAAAATCATATATTTTACGTTCGATAACTCATTCCGAATTGCAAGATGCACCCAATTTAAGGTCCGACGGTCCGGATCACTTTTGTCGTCGACCGGACCTTTTCTGATCCATCTTGGCCATGAAACTGTCCGCGACTCTCTCTACATCAGCTTTGCAGGTTCAAAGTTGGAGTATTACGAGCATGCAGGACTTCTCTTTTAGTTTTCATATGTATTAGGCTTGGTTAACTTTTCATGTAATGAGAAATTGTATTGTTTCACCCTTTTTAACAAAATAGTTGATAGCATTATATTTAGAAACCCGTGGACATTGAATGACATATTGGTTTGAATTTATAAAATTTCCATTGAATTTAAAGGTTGGTTGTATTTGGAAGTGAATAGTGATGCATGTTGTGTTAAATTTTAAATTAAATTAATCTCACCGGCTTGGAATTTGGAATTTCAAGTAGCCTACTCGGGCTCCCGAATTCCGGGGCGTGACAAATCAGGATCATTCTTGCCAGTGATCCGCAGGTCCCACCACCACCACCCGACATATACCACATCGACCAAGAACAACATGGCTGTATCGGCCGTGAACAGCCTGATACAGGGCCGTATCAGTGCCAAATGATATGATACCCAATACAGCAATTTAAAACCTTGGTCCCATGTCATTATTCTGTCAGTTTGCATGTCATCAATCAGACTGTTTGAGGCCCTGGCCAGTGCAATTTCTGTTCTGTCAACAATCCACGGCAAATGCTACAGAACGAACGAGGCCCAAGCATCGATCGAAGTGGAAATTTCCGTGAGCACAACTTCAATACGCACTGTGAGCGCCAAGAGTCTCGGCACACATTACCCCCCGCCAGTAGAAGACGGTCAGCGGGTGTCTCCCAAGCACTTCAAAATGCAGATTTTCGAGCGCCCTTTCTGCAATGCGCACTGAGATCCGCGCCACCGTTATTGGACTCTGGGAGATGTGCGCACCGAGACTCTGTGCACGCTACGCGCACACAGTATTATCCGTATTTCTATCATCAAATTAAAAGAAACGAAAAAAAAAATATCATGATATAATAAAATCACAGCCATTAAAAAAGAAACCATACAGCCGCATGGATGATAAAAGAAAGAAGAGAAAAAGAAAACCCTAGCTTTTTTACAAACCTGCCATAACGAAATCTGTATACGCATTCTCCTCTTTCAAGTAGGAAAGGACTTCCGGATCGGAGCGTGAATCGTCTCGAAGCCAGTAATAATCGTCGCTCCTAACGTCACCGAACATCTCCATCACGTGCTTCACCTTCTTCGCTACTGGAGCTTTCATGGCTTCTGCTGTTGTTGCTTTTGCAGAGAAGGAGAGAGGAAAAGGAGGGAATGGGAAGAGGAGAATGGTTAGAAAGAGAGGGAAAAAACAAAGTTCGCCGAGACGTACCATTTACGGTACTCTCTCTTTCTCCTTTTTCTTTTTTTTTTTCTTTTTTTTTTTGTTTTTTGTTTTTTTTAACTATTGTTCTGATTCTGTGAGCGGGATTTTCGAAGCCATGGTCGGAGGGTCGAGGGTCAAGCGTCAGACGGCCGGGTAGAGGTGTTTGAGAGACGAATGGTTTGCGTTCGTTTAGCCTCCGACACGACTAAAAATTCAGGTTTCAGGTTGGGTCGTCGCCACTGGTGCCCACCTGTTGGGTCGTCCAATCATCAGAACCGTTCCATGTGGGCGCGGGTTCCGTAGATCAGGTGGTGGGATCCCTGACTGTGGGGCCCAACGTGATTGATCGGTGGATCGGTGGATTTGGGGATCCATGGAACCCGAGAGGGCTGCGGAAAAGTTATTACTTGGCGAGTGTTACTCGCGTCTGCGGCATATCGTTGACCTGCGTATACTTGTCAGCAAAGGGCGAGTATCTGTGAAAGGGGAGAGACTTGCGTGTGACCGGGCACAGATATCTCGTGTCAGGGACTGTGGGGTAGACAGATTTGCCGTGATAAATCCACTCGATCCATATGTTTTCAAAGATCAAAATAGGGTAGGATTATAAAAATCAGTCGGATCGAAAACTCAAGTGGGCCTCGAGTGGGCCATACCACATGAAACAGTGGGAATTGAATTCCGGGAAGTTCTTTTCCAAGATGATATTTGTTCCTGCAGTTTATCTACGTGGTAATAATTGCATGAACCGTTTGGATGGCGTATAAACATCGTATTCAGCTCCAGGAAGGTTTCAACGGTCGATATTGTTGTTCACAATGTTTTATTGGCATTGTGTTTGGGATCAGCCTGATTTTTAGCATTGTGTCCCATTTCAGTGTTTCAAAACATATGGACGGAGCAGATTTGTCAGGGACATCTCTGTAGACCCACACAGCGGCAGGCACAAAGATATCTCTTGGCCGGGTCACAGGTGTTATTTGCCCTTACTGTAGGGCTCACCTTGATGACTTTTTTTTCTATATCCACGCCGTCCATACATTTACACAGCCTAATTTAGTTTGGGGCCCCAAGAATTATGAAGATATAAATATCAGGCGGACCACACCACAAGAAACAGTGGTGATTGAGTGACTTACCATTAAAAATTCCAAAAGGCCGATCATAAGTTTTTCTTAATGTTTATTTGCAATCAAACCTGTAGATAATGTCGAGAATATTTGGATGAAGGGAAAATACAAATATCAATTTGATCGAAACCTTTTGTGGCCCACAAAAAATTTTAATGGTCATTCATCACTATTTCTAATCGTATGGTCCACCTGAGATTTGAATCTTGTTAAGGTTTAGGATTGTGTCCTAAAATGAGATGGAAAATCCGTTGGATGGGGTGGATATACAACAAATAAATAAAGGTGGGCTCCACATGGTTAGGGTAACACCTGCTATGTCTTAGTGGTACGGACGCGGATTAGCTACTCACAGGTTGAGCAGCGAGACTCGCTACTGAAGTCACGTCATTAACTTCTGTGGGCCCCACCATGATATATGTTTTGTATCCGCACCGTTCATCCATTTGGAGAGATCAAATTAGAGCATAATACATAGAATGAGGCAGATCAAAGGCAGGAGTGGACGCCACAATAAAAAAAAATAAAAGGGTGTAGAGAGTAATGCACACCATTGAAACCTTTCAAAGGTCTACCATGATGTTTATTTGAAATCCAACCTGTTCACGTGTTAAAACATACAGGAAAGAAGGAAAAACACAGATATCAAATTGATTGAAAACTTTTATGACCCTTAAAACTTTTTAATAGTGAACGCCACTCTCTCTACTGTTTTGTGTGATGGTTCCAATCGAGCTTTGTATCTGACTCATTCTTTGGATTATGTTAAGAAATCATCTCTCTAAATGGATGAACAATATAAGAACAAAACATACATCAGGGTGTGGCAATGGAAGTTGGTGACGTCACTTCATTAGCCGGTCTCGCAGCTCAGCCTGTCTGTATCTAATCCTCGTCGCAGTGTTACCCGGGTAACAGCTAATCCAGACCCTACGAAAGTTGCGGATGGCTGGCGTACACGCTATCGACCAAGCTGCGGTAAAAGTTGCGGATGGCTGGCGACCTGGCGTACACGCTATCGACCAGGCTGGGGTGTTGGATCCCCGCTGGGAACGGTCAGTGGCTCCTAGTGCCTACCATGATGTATGGGCGTTATCCACACTGTTCATCCATTTCTACGTGGAATTTTATCGAATATAATTAAACTTTCGGTATATGTAAGGCTCGAGTAGACCACACCACAGTAAGCAGCAGTGATAATGTTGTTTACCGTTGAAACTTTCCTAACGCCCACTGTGATATTTATTTTCCATCCAATCTATTCGTAAAGTAATATAGAATTGGATGAAGGTAAAAAACAAATATAAGTTCAATCTAAGACTTATGTAATCCTTAAGAAGTTTCAACCATAAGAGTTTAATCCTCATTGTGTGGCCCATACATGTCTTTTCATCTGCCTAAATTTTGGTCATCTTCCATAAAACTCCATGTAAAAATGGATGGACGGTGTGGATAAAACTCTAATATCATGGTCGGCATTCGGAGCCCCCTGCCCGAGACCAGGAAGCAATCGGCCTTGTGCGTTGACGTCACCTAGTTATGTGGGTCCCACCATGAAAGATGTCTTATATCCATTTGGCAAGATAGTCACAAGAATTGATCAGAAAATAAGACAGATCCAAAGATCAAGTGTACCACACTTCAAACAGCAGTGTGAGGGATTGGACTTGCCATTGAAACCTTTCTAAGGGTCACACAAGGTTTGAATCAATGAGATATTTGTTTTTCTTCTCCTACCTCATGAGCCGATTGGATGAGCCCTAAGAATGTTTTGATGGTGAGAATCATTCTCCACGTCTATTTTTGGTGTAGTACACTTAAACTTTTGATATTATTCATTTTTTAGAAGCAGCTTTAAAGTGATTTCTCGAAATGGATGCACGGTTTTAATATAATAAATACATCAATATGAGAGCAATGTAACTTTGACATCCTTTGAACCGTCCGTACAACTCGGCGAACATCTTAGCACGACACGTACTAGGCAGGTGGGTGGTATGTGGTACGCCAGCAAATCCGCTTCCAAAAGTCGCTGGCCCCGCTCTTACCCTTACGCAGGCCAATGATACGCTCCTTCGCTAGAGACCATAACACCTTTAGTCGTTGCCACCGGGGTAATACCTAACCCACTCCCTGTCAAGAGAATACGGACGTACTCAGATACCGGAAGGAGGATTAGCGGTTACCGGAGTAACAACTCAGTGAGTGTTCCCTAACCATGTGGGGCCTACCTTGATGTATCTTTCGTATATCCACACCGTACATCTGTTTTTACATTTCACCCTAGGTTGAAATCCTAAATAATAAGAAGATCCAAATCTAAGGTGGACCATACTAATAGAAACAGTGACGAATAATCATTAAAAACTTTGTGTGGGCCATAAAGTTTTGGATCAATCTGATATTTTTATTTTCCCTTCATCCATATATTCTTGACATTATCACCAGGTTGGATTACAAATAAACATTAAGAGAACCTTACAATGGGCCCCTTGGAAATTTTAATAGTGATGCACTCAGTTACCACTGTATCCTATGGTGTGGTGCACCTGAGATTTTGGTCTTCATAATTTTTGGTGTTATCTCCTAAAAATGGATATAGAAACTAATGGACGGAATGGATATACAGCGCATCATCGAGGTGGGCCCTACTGTAAGGGTAACGCCCACTAAGCTGCTTTACCGGTTAACACTTAATCCGCTCTCTCGGATAACACCCAATCCACTCCCTGTCAAGAGAATATGGACGAACTCAGGTAACATCTAATACACTATCCGTCAAGAGAGTATGGACGGTTCAATCATTGTATCATATCAGAAAATGGCTACGGGTTAGAAGTTATAGACGCTGGTTACTGCGCCTCGACATAAGCAAATCAAAGTTTGTTGTTTTTCAATGTCCAGATTGCAAGCAATGGATCTGAGGGTAATGTTGCAGTGACCTGGACCGTTTATACGGTAGGCCTCACTAGGAATGACTATAAGGGCCTGTTTGGCAGCAGATTGGATGGGATAGGAAGGGATTAGAAGATAGATCCTCAGATTGGACAGGCGTGCTTAGAGCTGGGCATCAGTCCTGATCGGATCAGATTAGGTTCAACTCGACCTGATCTAAAATTCTACATGCTTGACTCGAATCCGATCAGATCCGTGCCCGGATCTGGGTCACATGATTTGGACAGATCCGATGCATAGTTTCTGTGACTCGAACTGTGTCCGACTCGGTTAGAAAAACAGAATCGGATCGGATTAGGTAGAATTCGGATATATAAATTTAATTAAATTGTTTCATGTGGTATGGTCTACTTTAACCTTTAATATACCTACTTTTTGTACTCAATGGCTAAAATAATATATAAAAATTGATGAACGGCTTAGATAAAACATATACATCAAGGTGGGATCCACATGGGTATGAAAAAAACTTTCAATCTAATGTATACAGCGTTTTTATTAAATCTTTGACGTGCAGTGCACGAAAATCAAACTACTTGCCTTTCACGACAAGCAGAGCTGCACAGGGTGATTTATTAATCCAAGTGAGCAAGGTCTGTAGATCTAATCATAGGGTATGCGTTATATCAAAACTGTTCATCCATTTTCCAAACTCGTCTTAAGGCTTGAGACAAAAAATAAGATGGATCTAACTATCGAGTGGACCACACGAATGGTTTAACAGTGAAAATCATTCTCTGCTACTATTTGTGGTGTGGGCCACATGATATTTGGATATATATTTTTTTTTTTCATAATACTCTATAATTATCTCTAAAAGTATATGAACGGTGTAGATATGATAAATACATCACTGTGGGGCCCATAACTTTAATCTCCTTTGAACCGTCCGTACAACACGGAGCTCGAGGAGGCCAGACGTATTACAGTTGTACGCTATACTAGAAATGGACTGGCTACTCCCCTGGCCATCGAACGTCCGTGCTCTGTGGGCCCCACCATGATTATGTGTTTCATTCATGCCCTCCATCTATTTTTATAGATCATTTTAAGTCATTAGAAAAAAAATGAGGTATATTTAAATCTCAAGTGGACTACATTATAGAAAACAGTGTTGAATGAATTTTGACCATTAAAAACGTTATGTAAGCCATAAAAGTTTTCGATCAAGCTAATATTTATTTTTTTACTTCATCTGGGTCCTCATGACTTGATCAACATATTTTATGCAATATATGTGTTTTATCCACATCATCCATTCATTTTTAGGAAAATTATGGTAAAAAATAAAAAAATATATATTTTATACTACCCACTCGCCTATCGGTTCGGCCCCCATCGATACGGGTATCCGGGTCGAGTCGTTTCAGACAGAGGTCTATCCGGACCTGACCCGAAAAAAAATCGAATCTGAAAATTGCAACCCGATCAGGCCCGATTTTGGTCGTCGGTTCTGTTCGGAACGGGCCGGATCCGCCGAATCGGGTCACAAATGGACACCTCTCGGCGTGCCAAATAGACATGGGATCCTAATCCCAGCATATAGCAATCTCATGGATCTTAAGGCAATCCATTGACATCACCATCATTACCTTTAAATCCCATCCAATCCGCCCTAATCCCTTCAAAATTGCCTGGGACGTGTTTGGTTCGAGGGATTGGAAGGGATTGGAAGGTTTAATCCCGGGTTGGCCGGGCGTGCCAAACAGACCTGATATCGCAATCCTGGGATATAACAATCCTATAAATCTTGGACCAATCCACTGACGTAGCTATTATTACCTTGAAATCCGTGTAATCCACTCTAATATCATCCAATCCCATCCAATCTGCCCAGCCAAACAGGCATGAATTCAAAGGAAAATATTTAACTCATTAGGTATCTTAAATATTTCAATATGTTAATAACGTAAATTAAATCAACCAAGGCCACACGTGTGAATGAGGGGGCTTTCATGGGTGGGTATGATGCACGGGCACACCAAAGTCTAATCAACTAAAAGTTTAACTTAATCATTAGGGCCTATTTAGCCAATTGCATTGGAAAGGATCAGGTGGGATGGGATTCAAAAAACATAATTATTACCCATGGTAGGGATTGTTCCCTGTTACCATGGGATAAGCTTAATTCCATGTGTTGTTTGTAATACAGTGGTACATTGAAAGGGTATACCCACCATCATTTGAAACTATTGAGTATAACACATATGTATTATATCTAAACTGTTCATTTGTTTTGTAACCTCGTTTTATGGCATGGACCTAAAAATGAGGCAGATCCAAAACTTATGTGGCCCTAAAGAAGTTTTCAACGGTAAGTATTCAATCCCCGTTGCTTTCTATGGTGGGGTCCACTTGAACTTTAGATCTATCTGATTTTTTGGCCCATGCTCTAAAATGATCTCGAAAAATGGGTGGATGGTGTAGATATAGCCCACACATCATGGTGGGACCTACACAACTTGCTAACATTGAGTGAAATTCACATGGGACCCCATACGATTCCATCTAACCTACTTCGAAGCTTTTCCACTCTTCCCAAACATGGAGTGGAATTGGCACAGGACCAGATGCAATTCGATCCCACCTAAGCCCATCTAATCCAGCCGCCCAAACAGGCCCTTAGTGTCTCGCATGCTAAGATGGGTAGATTGGAGACTGGACATAGGATCCAATTTGCTGCACTCAATTCAAATAAATTGGGCCACTTGTGTGATCAAGGGTCTAGATTTGGTCAATGTGTGTGAGTATGATGCGCATGCGTGTCGGGGTCTACTCAACTCAATGATTGATTGAATTGTTGATGTCCCCTTTACCAAAACAGAAAGATTGGACATTGAATCAAAGATCTAGAATCCTCTCAACCATTAATATTGTGTTTTATTTTAGGCAATTAGTGAAATGAAAGGAGGTTAATCCTTCCGAATTAGTTCTTTTTGCCTTGTGACAATAAACTTTATAACGTGAATCTATGAACTTAATAAATTATTCTTTCACCAACATGTTAATTTCAAAATAATTCTCAAGTGAACAAACATGCACATTTAAATTAAAGAAGACAAAATGTTGCCAATTTCATTAATATTTTGAAATGATGTTCATTACAAAAGACAAGTTGCGAGACAGCCAAATGAATAAACAAAAGAATTTGATAAATACATAATACACCTATCGGAACATATGATCAAGGTAGGTGTAATCAACCAAATTGGAACTTAGATGATTGCAGTCTATAACTTAAAGTTACAGTAAGACTATCTCTACTCTTAAGGTACTGTAGCGGAAGCCACTCGACAGTAGCTGTAACTATGCTAAATTATGCTAAGAAAAATAAATAAAAGATAAATTGATGTGTTTATCGCAGAGCCTCGAGCTATTCTTCGATTGCTCCTTTTATATATTGTTGATACAGTGAAACCCTAACTAGGATATCCTCATTGCTTCTGGATCCTCCGTGCTTACGTCATTGGTTCCCGGATAAGAAAATCTTATCAGTAAATCAGTAACCTCTTAACCAAGAAGGTCTTCGAAAAGTTTAACACTGTTGGATCTCAAATTTCTGCGTCCTATACATATATGCTCCCATACAGGACTCGTGCTACCCAAAGGGGCATATAGCTTTGAGATCCATCACGACTATTCATCTGGGTAACTTGGTCTAGATCACTCAGTTCCTGACCATCGGAGTAAGATTTGACACCTACCACGGATATGTTAAAGGCAATGGGCCAGACTCGTCAGGTTCAGATCTCACATTTTAAAAGGATTGTGAGAGACAATATACCGAGAATGTCATCACCATATTCGTGATAGATTTGTTCTTCGACGAGTCTTTTACATGCATGCCTGGTACACTTTTTCATAAATGGGCACGTTGATCATGGCCACGTGGCATGTGACAATTCACCCTTTCAAAAGCATGTGTAAGGATATATGTCATCGCATTAATAACAGAATGTGTAACGCTGAAGGGAAGTAAACCAAAGGTCCCTACGGGTGCAAGTATGCCTCTGATGTGTGCTAAACATAAGGACACCACCATGGCAGTTTCTTATTGGGCCAAGTCATGGCACCAAAATGGGTGTATATAATACCCCGCGTGTCTCTTCATATCAAGAGATGTGATGGGAAGCATGATATTCAGGTTTCGGTTGTCGTTTCGATGTCTAGCATGCGACAAGATGGAGTTGACAGCCATTCATTGTGGTTTAATGTCTCATAATAGGCGGCGGCATAAACTTGAAAGCTTGACCACTATTTTATTATATTAAGCAATGACAAAATATTACAATTTAATTGGCTTGGACACGGAATGCCACATTCTCATGAGAGTCGATATTTACTTCTTTTGTTTTTATTCTATTCCTCACTAGGGCCCACTCGATCAATGATTGATTCTTCACCATGCATAGATTCCATAGGGTCGAATATTACCTTTTCATATACTAACCATTATTTGGGTTTTTTGTTTTCTTTCCCAATCATTTACATCTTCAAGTAGATAGGCACCATCGTGTAAGACTTTCTTTACTCTTATAAGTACTTCCCGTGTTGTAATGCTCCAAAATTTTGCACAACTTAAAAATTGGATGTCTTTGAATGTTACCTTTGATTTCTTGATTTGAGTGCATGTCCTTATGTGTATTTGTGTGTGTTTGGGACAAAAATGAGTGATTTTGGGTCCAACAAAACCGCTTGGCCAAGTGAAAGTGTGAAGTTTAGGTAACCTGGACAGAACCTGACTGTGCTACCGTGAAAAATAGAGATTTCCATACTTTTAGGAGTATTCGCCAATGTAGGTAATCCAATAAATTAGGGATAAATTTCATGACCAAAATTTTTAATTTGATATGTTTTGGAACTTGAAACGGGAACCTTAACTCCATTTCCCATGCCATGCAAATTAAAATGTCACAATTTGAGTTATAGGATTGCCTTAATCAATGTGATTGAGTTTGTAGGGTTACGATTCATTCATAATCACCCCAAAAAACCACTTCGATTGGTATATAGAATTAAGAAAAGATTAACTTTGAGAGTGTGGAGTATAAAAAATAAAAAATTCCAATAAAAATGTGAAAAAGGGTAGTCACGGTCGACCGTGAAAATCCACGGTCAACCCTGAAGTGGGCGAAGGTCCACAGTCGACCATGAAAATGAACATTCTACTGTGCCTGGCTATTTGGGGATCGTGGTTTTACTCCAGAGGGGTAACGGTCGACCATAATTATGCACGGTCGACTATGACAATGTGAATGTGTGTGCATGTGAGGGATGTTATGAAGCCCCATAGGACTTCATTCCTCACATTTCTTCACTTCTACATAGCCCTCCATCTCTCTCCAAACCCTAGCGATACCCTATGTGTGATTTGAGATCTCATTTATATAGGTTTTGCTTAAATCGACCTAATAAACTTTAGGCGAAAAAAACCTGCAAAAATTAGAGAAACATCCCTCAGGGTCGATATCCATCGGTATAGATTAACCTATACACGTTTGATAAAGCCTGAATCTGAAAGCTAAAGGCTGAATCTGAAATCTGAAGCCTGAATCTGAAATCTGAAGTCAAAAAACATGTTTGATAACTATGGCTGAAGTCTGAAAATTAAATACTGAATTTGAAACAATATGTTTGTTAACAAAAATTTGAAATGTCTGAAATATGTTAATTTGACACATTTGCCCCTATTTATCTTTTGTTTGGAAATGCTTTACATTATAAATAAATTATTTTTTATTAAATGAAAATAAAATTATTCTATTTAATTCAAATAAATTATAAAGTACTTAATAGAAAATTAAAATATCATTATTTATAAAAATAAATAATTAATTAATGATATGTATGTATGAAAATTAACCTGAGATTTATATCCCTTTTATTTTCAGGATAGGTACATAAAATGATACATAAAAATGGATGAATGGAATGGATGAAACACATACATCATAGGGCCACATAGCACTGACGACCGGGTTGGTGGCAGGGGGAGTATCCAACGTTGATACGTTCCATGGGACGAGGAGTGGATTTCCTGTGAAAGCCTTTTGTAATAAGTTCCTGTCACTGGAAACTTAGGTGGGACTCACTGTAATGTTGGTCAGAAATCCACTCCATTCATCCATTTTGTGAGTTAACTTTAGGAAATTAGACTAAAATTGAATAGGATCCAAGACTCAAGCGGGCCGTACTAAAGGAAAAGGTATTTAGGAAAATTCCTACTGTTGAAACCTCCCTGATTCGACAGTGATGTTTACATGCCATCCATATCGTTAATAACGTCATTCCTACTGGGATGAACTGAAAATACAAATATTAGCATGATTCAAAACTTCTGTGGCCTGACGAATATTTCAACTGTGAACATTTAATTATCATGTTTTTGACCCACTTGAGTCTTAGATACGGTTCATCTTTGGCCTCATGTCCTAAAATGAACTAAAAAAATGGATTGACGGTAAAGATTTCTTACTAATATCCCAATGGGCCCCACTATGATTTACATATTTTATCTACTCTGGCCATCCATTTTAATAAATAATTTTATGGCTGGAGACCAAAAATGGGATATATCCAAATCTCAAGTGGACCTCACCACGGTAAACAGTGTGAATTGAAATTTTACTGTTGAAAATTTCTTGGGGCCCATAGAAGTTTTGGATGAAGCTGTTATTTGTGTTTTCCCTTCATCCATGTCTTTTTGATCTTATGAAAAGGTTGGATGACAAATAAACATCACTTTGGGCCCTAGCAAGGTTTCAACAGTGGAAGTCATTATTCCCAATGTTTCCTTTGATGTGGTCCACGTGAGCTTTGGACATATTTATATTTTGGAATCAACAGCTAAAATGATCTTTAATAATGGATGGACACTATGGATAACCCACATACATTCATAGTAGGCCCAACTGAGTTCACTTAGTACGAAAAAAGCGTGCTGAGTAACTCAGTACGTAATCCCACTTCGTCTGTGACGAGCGCCCAGGCTCCTGGAAATGGATTGGCTACCCCCCCGACACTAGCCTTGTGGCTGGCTGTGGGTATTCTATGGGCCCCACCATGATGTATGGGTTTCATCCATTTTTAAAGATCATTTTAGGGCTTTATCCTAAAAATAAGAGGGATATAAATCTTGTGGACCACACCACAGGAAAACAATAGTGATTGGATATCCATCATTTAAATCTTCCTAAGGCCCACTGTACTGTTTATCTGACATCCAATCTTTTGACTAGGTCACGAAGACCCAGATGAAGGGAAAAAACAAATATCAGCTTGATCCAATACTTTTATGGCCCCCAAAAAGTTTTTAATGGTCGACGTTCATTCAACACCATTTCCAATAATGTGGTCCACTTGAGATTGGGATATACTTCATTTTTCGTATAATATCATAAAATGATCTATAAAAATAGATGGACGACATGGATGAAACGTATACATCATGGTGGGGCTCACAGAGCACAACCACACACTAGCTATATAACCGGTGTACGTGCGTTGCGTTGACGCTCGTTGAGCCCTGAGTTGTACGGACGGTTTAAAGATATGCGGATTGCCTACTACCCCTGCCTGTCCCTTAGCTCGGAATGGGCAGTTCTGTGGACGGGCCCACCGTGATGTATCGGCACATCTAAACCGTTTATCTCTTTTCTTAGATTATTTTAATATAATATTCAAAAGATGAAGCAGGTCCACAACTACAGTGAACCACACCAAAGGATGCTGCAGTGATAATGACATCTACCATTGAAACCTTTCTAAGGGCCACTGTGATTTTTTTTACCATCCAACCTATTCATTAAGTCATGTAGACATGGATGAAATGAAAACACAGCTTGATCCGAAACTTCTCAAGCTCCTAAGAAGTTTTTAACAGTGGATGTTCAATCCCTACTTTGTGGTCCAATTAATCATTGGACCTGCTTCTTTTATTAGCTCACACCTTAAATGATCTGAAAAAGTTGATGGATGGTGTGGATCAAGCGCATAAATCATGGTGGGGCAAAAAGAAGTTTCACAAGTTCAAGGTTAATTTTGTATTTTGTAAATAATTTAAAAGAAAAAATTGTTGTAGTTATTTGAAAAGGAGTACTTTTGGAAGTAAAAATTTTTGTTTAATGAAAAATCACGGAGCGCATTCCCTATTCACCATTAAGCCACACTCCTATCACAGAAAGAATTCAGTGAAAAACCACTTAGCGCTTTCCGTCTTCCGCGTTAATAACGCATTAACAAACAACCCTAAACACAGAAAATTTTCTCTATTCCACGTTAAGTGTAAAAATTCAGCGTTAACAAACACAATCTTAGTGTCATTTGCACAACATCTTACACTATAAATACCCATTTATTTCACTTCCCCTCTCCCCATACAAATTTACCTTAGCAAATGAGAGAAAAAGAGGGAGAGGAATAAAGGAAGATAGAAAGAGAATGAGAATGAGAGAGAGAGAGAGATGGGTTATTGGTATTGTTTTCACTGGATTCCTCTCGATGAAAATCCTTGGAGCTAATGAATCCTCCACGGAATCCGTCTCTACTTGTAATCAGAGGTAAGGCTTGCATCCAACCTTCTGATTTCACAATATAGTTATAAACTTCTACTTACTAACGAGTTTTTCCTTGATCTTGTTTAAAGATCTGGTGTTTTTCTCCAAAAGCCTAACCTTAGAGTTTGTTTGTGCTAGGATTTTGGGTATCGACAATCGATTAGGAGTGCCTCATGCTATTGTGGAAGTCATATTTGGTCGTGGCCCCATGTGGATATCGTTGTTCACTAATTATAGGCCCTGACTCGTTGAATCAAATTGGGATTTGCTCGAATTAAGTTAAGTAAAACCTTTAACCCTCGATTAAAGTTTGGTTACGTTAGAATTTAAGTTACTAAAAATAATATTGCCGATAAATTAGGATTTGTGTTTTTTTTAAATTTTCGACGCTATGGTTGTATTCGAATCAAGAATTTTCGTCTCCAGGTGAAGATCTACCCTCAAGCTTCAACTTGACATTTTAAATAATTAAATGTTTTTATTTACTTTTTGGTTAATAACATGCTCGATGAAATGCTTGAGTGATATGAAACTCCTAATATTAAAAGTCTTCAATGTTGAATGTTAGGAAATGTTGATATGGATGGAATTGTGTTAATGTATATTGAATTGCACATGTGTTCAATTGTCATGTGTTGATATAAGTCGGATCATGTTGATGTTGGTTAGATTGTACTGATTCATACATCTACTCAATCAGTATACCTTGGTGTGGTATTGAATTTTCTTATGATCATGTTTATGTGGTTGGTAAAACTGAATTATTGTTGTGGTGAATCGAGCTCTATAAATTATTTAAATAAGGGGATAGTTCGCTTTAGGGTAGGTGTCCCAAGCTTATACGGCTGACCGAAGTTGAACACGGATGATTAATAGTAGTTGGAACTACACGGGATGCCTTGCACCCAATGCCAATTTACCTAAGGTCCTCTACAGCCGATCACATCAATCTAATGCAGGGCTCAATCATTATTATGCTTGGTGATTAGATAACATTCGATAGAATATGTGATACCACTTTACCATTGATTTAAGCTAACTCATAACCTTAGTATGTTACAATTATACAAATACTCATGAGCCGAGTATAATAACATAAGACACCGTGTTCGAGCTGTTGGCCTATGCTAAGGTAACAAGCATCCCTATAGTGACTAATGAGCATTAATGGATGTGATAGATTATTGTTTGAACGACCCTCATCAAATACACGACCAATGGTTACGTGCTAGAGTACCGTTCGAACAACCCGAGCGTGAATAGAAGTCCAAATTTGATCCTGACTTAATTACATGTTAGGCATGAACTTAACTCATGGACCTCATTAACAATTTGTTTGGAACCTGGGATTAAGTGGTATGGAATTACATTTGGTCCCATAAAAATCTCATCCTATGCTTGGAAACCACAGGAAGGATTTGATTAATTTAGGTATCATATCGTCCAATCCTAATTGTAGATACTATAGGATTTCTTATTGATATTGAAATTCACTATATCTATGGGCCCCACATTATGTATGTATTTATCTACCCCGACTATCCATGTGTGCCTTTTAGATGTGACATTGGAGTTGTATATGCGTACAAGCGATCGACATTGGTTGTAAAATCTAGTTCTTTAATTACAATTTTATGATCCAACAAATATTGGTTTCACTTGTTACAATGCTTTCTTAGGGGTAAGAATTTGATATCGAAAGTGAGATTTAATGGTCAAAATACCATGGTATTTCCAGACATGTAATCATTGTGCAATAATGATGTTAATTTCACGTAATATAATTCCATACCATTTAATCCCATGCTCTAAATAAGTTGCTTGTTTGAAACATGGAATTAGATGGTACTGAATTGCATTTCATCCATGCATATGCGATCATGTGTTAGGAAATGATGGAAAAGATTAGATTAATCCAAGTATTATATCATCAAATCCTAATAGTAGATTGAGAAATTTATAATAGATTTCGAAATCCACTATATATGCGAACCCCATATCAATGCATATGTTTTATCCACGCTCTCATCTATATGTGACCTTTACATGTAACATTTGAGTGACTGACATTAGTTGTAAATTTTGTCCATTGATTACAATCCTATGGTCAACCAAATGCATGTTTCACTTAATACACAAAATGTCGTGGTAATCCAGACTTGCAATCATCGTATAATATTGTTGTTAATTCCATCTAGTGCAATTTCATACCATTTAATCACTGGATTTCAAATCTAAGCAAATTCCATTTGCCATTTTGGGACATTGCATTAGAGTGGATTAGACTTGATGTAATTAGATTTAAGCTAATGAGAGGTCTATCAGTGGTTGTCCAGGACTTCTAGTAGATTGGAAGAGCCTGGGATGATCTGGGTTTTCTGTTTGGATGGGTGATGGGATTCAGCCATCTTCCAGCTGTAAACTCGTGGGAATGTTTGGAAATGCAAACTATATTGCAATACATCATGCATTTTTCAACAATGGGCGTTCTTAGCACCACTACTTCCTACGATGTGGTTCACTGTAGCCTTGGATCTACCTTTGTTTTGGTCCAATTCTCTATACTAAATGGACCTTACGTACAGACGGTGTGGATCGAAGTTATACATCATGGTGAGCCGCTTATAAGGCTGCATGTGGTCCCATCCCGTATCCTATGCTATATCGAGGGATGAGCGAAATTTGAAGGAGAGATTTCACAGATCCTTTGGCGGCCTGTGCAATTTACAAGGCGTTCCACGTTGGAGTAACATACAACGATCCAAACAGATTGTTAGATGAAAATAGGGATCAAATCACACTTAATACCATCCAGTTCCGTCCAGTACGTCGAGCCAAACACACCCGGGTGTTTGGTGCATGGAATTAGATGGTATTAAGTGGGATGAAATTACTTTTTTGCAATAAATGCACTTGTCTGTGGATTGTCTCTTAATACTATGGAAGTGAGCTATTCACTTTGGTGTTTGGATCATATATGATGTAGGGCTTAAATACATGTTTTGATTCATGTAGTGTTTAGTTGTATATGGAAAACAACTACCAATCTCGAAAATCATGTTTGAAAAGTATAGTGAGAAGTAAGGTGAGGCCCACCTTAATGTTTACGAGCAATCCACCTAATCCATCCATTTTGTGAGATTATTTTAGGGCATGATACCAAAAGTCAAGCAGATCCAAAACTCAAGCGGGCCATATGAGAGGAAAGGGTGGGGAAAGAATTTCCTACCGTTGAAACCTTCCTGAGCTCCACCTTGATGTTTATATGTCATCCCAACCGTTTATAAGTTCATTCCTATTGAAATGAACTGAAAACATAGAAAACTTTATCGTGATACAAAACTTTTGTGGCCATATGAATGTTTCAATGGCAGTCACTCAATCCCCACTGTTTTCTCTTGTGTGGCCCACTTGAGTTTTAAATTTATGTCATTTTTGGTTGCTTACCCTAAAATGATATTGTAAAACAGATGGATGGGGTGGATTCCTCACAAATATTAAGGTGGGCCTCACCTCCCTTACCCGCGTAAGAACTTCCTAGCTCATGCTTTCAGGAGTAAATCCCATTGATTTTGTAAATCTTAGTTGAATTACGAAAAGTCCTCCCTAGCTCTGCTTACTCCATGCATAGGATCCAATGTTGGAAACCTAGACGAATCAAATAAGGATGATTTTTCAAACCAATGGATTTAAAGTTTCATCCCATTTAATACCATCTAATGCACCAAACATCCCCTTAAGGCTAGTTTGGGTAACTGGCTTAAGGGGTTTTACAGTGGATTGTATTCTCTAATCCCCGATTTTACGAAAGAGGGTGTGTTTGGATGGCTGTATACTTTCGATGTATTTGTAAGCACGTGTCACGTGGGATGAAGTTGGTGGGATTGAGATATCCCACTGAGATATGCCGTCCACTCTACTTCCAGCCTCGAGCCCAACCCCTTCTCTTTCCAAAAACGTCGTTTGGAATTTGATATGGGATTTCATCTTTTCTTCTCAACATTTCCGTATGGACTGTAGATCAACATTGCATTCTCACATCTAATCGATTGTAATGGCAAGATTCGGGACAGAAGTGGCGGGAAATCTGGCGTTATTTATTCTCCAGAGCTCGAATCGTCATGGTAGAGGGAGGAGGAATTGATCTCTATAAATAGGCACCCACTGTCACGCCCCAAACCCGAAAATCGGATTCACATGAATCCTGATTGCCGAATCCGGTGTCGACAGCCTTCGTAGTGCCCCATTCTCGGCTTCTGATAATCTAATGCCAGATTCCGATCCTGGGATCCTACAAGGAGGATTTTCAGAATGAATTTTTTTTTGTAAAGGAGCATAACCACAGACATAACCAAGTTACAAAACAACATCACCACATATCCACTATAACAACAATTTTAAGTACAATGCAGAAAGGGAAATACAAGGTGATCAAAAAGCTCCAAAAGGTCCTGATGTGCACTCCTGTCTCAGCGCTGCTGTCGTCCAATGCTACCTGCACGCAACTATCGTGCATAAGCTTACAAAAGCTTAGAGGGTGGTGTAAGTGTGTGCGTAAGGCAAACGCCAAGTGTACAGTATCAGAACAATGCGGAAGTATGCGGTAAGTCCATGAATATACCAAGGCTGTGTAATGCAAGGCATGATGCGAGATATGAATGCCATCGGCCACACCGATGCAATGCAAGGCCTACATAGCCAAATGTCATATGCGAAATGCAATCCAAGCAAGTCGGTACTCCTCAAATACGTATATCAGTACAGTTCCTCTCTGGATATCACCGGGGTCTAATACACTTCGCAGAGACTGCCACCTCCCTAGCTGCACAGTCAAGCAAGCGGATAAGACCTCACTATCCGCCTGACCAGTAGTATGTCAATACCTACCCGGCTCGTCGATAGCGGACTCATTTGCGAGCTAGTCAAACTCAGCCTAGCTTATAGCCCTCTCACTCAGGCGGATAAGGCCACACCCCCTTCCAACCGACCACGACACAGTGGGAGACGCGGCCTACTGGTATTCGGCACTCGGGCGCTCGTGTATCCACTCGGTCTAGACGTTGGAGCATCTCCTGGTACCAAAAAGGTTCTGGGACTCTCACCCAAGGACATCATAAGTGACCACAGTGCTAGAATATGCATTTTCGGTATCCAATACGGCCATCCACGATGTACCTGTGGAGCCACGGCCCTGATGTCGCTAGGGCGTGCAGTGATCAAGTCATACGTATGCGAGATGCATGAATCACGCTGTCAAAACATGCAGCAATCCAGCGCGTACTGCGCGATCATGTGGGGCGCTCAGTCACATAACGAGCCCCATAGATGGTCTGCCCAATGGCGTATACTATGATCAGTCATTACTCATATCAAGCATACATATGATGCGTATGGGCATGAGTCATGAGATTATTCTAAGCATGTTATAAGGCAATGAATAGCAACGGTTATGGATCTATCAATGGGTCCTAAAGAAAGTTACAATGCGGACATTTAACCAACATTGTACATACAATGTGGACGTCAAACCAACATTGTTTTCTAGGCACGACTTACCATAAATATCATTTCACGATCCATGATAGACGTACATTGCAATGGACCCTAAGGACATCCATTGGGCCTCGATCCCTGGGCCTTGGATATATCAAATGAGCCGAATTGCGTGGGCCTTACATTCTTCAAATGACTACGTTAATGGGCCTTGCCAAGGAGCCTTATGTACATTGCAATGGTCTATGACTTATGGGCCATGAAATACATCAAAGTGGGACTACACACATGAGTTTTAAATATGTCCAATGGGCCATTCCATTTGCGCCCCATGCACTTCAAATGGGCCTGATCCCATGGCTTTATATGTACCAAATGGGCTTAGATCCCGTGGCCTTATATAGAATAAGTGGGTCGGATCTCATGGGCATTGTATATATCAAATGGGCCGAAACCCATGGGCTTTAGATATGCCAAATGGGGTTAATCCCATGGTCTTAGATGTGCACCAAGGTGGGCCTAAATGAATGGCCAAGAATGGGTCAACACGGCCCTATACACATACCATGGTGGCCCATTTGAACCATAGATCTAGTTCATTTTGGCACAAGCCATGAAATAATTTTACAACAACCAATAAATGGATGGCTTAGATGCAACATATGCATCATGGCGGGGGTCACATGAAGGCCCACCATCACAATCATATTATGTTTAATATATAATTTATAAACAATATATGTATACATATATACAAAATTATATGTGATATAATATTATATGTACATATATATATATATATATATATATATATATATATATATATATATATTGTTATATATATCTGCACATGCACACACATATGCACTCACACATGCATACACACGCACACACACACCCACACATATATACAGTGGGCTCCACCGTCCGTACGGACGGTGGATTGCAAGCACCACATCACTGTGGGTCCCATGTGGGGCCCACCATAATATTTATTTTCCATCCAACACATTGATAAGGTCATGCAGACCTGAATGAATAGGAAAAACAGATTTCAGCTTGATCCAAAACTTGTGTGGACCCCAAAAAGGTTTCAATGGTGGAATTTAATCACCACTGTTTCTTGTGGTGTGGGCCGCCTGAGCTTTGGATGTGCCTCATTTTTGGAGAGGGCCCACCTCAGAGGGTGGGCCACCTTATGGGCAGATCGGATGATAAGTAAACATTAAGGTGGGGCCTACACCAACAGCCGTGGGACCCCCCCTTTTTGGCGTCCACTGACCGCCCGCCGCTGGGGCGTCTGACATGGGCAGAGGCAGCAAGCTCTGCTGCCTCAAAATTTTTTTTTGAAAACCCTTCCCCCTGGGGTTTTTGTTATGTGGGGCCCGCATCTGATGAATCCAGTCCATTCGTTGGATTCCATGGCTCATAACGCATCCATCAAGACCAATATCAGCCCTTATTCATCGTGTACAAAAAATCTAGAAAGGTTTTAATGGTAATAGTATTATTCTTAAAACCATGGCCCACTAGCCAGTTGGATCAGCTCCATATTTTGGCTCAACGCCTAGAATAATATGAGGAAAGGGATGAACGACACGGATTGGATATATGCATTAAGGTGGTTCCTGTACAAGTAACCCACCCCAATGACCCTCATATTTATGGTTCCAGCGTGCAACGTCCAGAGACGCTGGGCGTTTTGCATATATTTTTTTTTTTGGTTCATCATATATATATTCAAGGTGGGCCCTATTTAGGTGGGCCATCACATGATGGAAGATGCATTTAAGATGGGCCCCACCCATGGACGGCTTAAAAGGAAATATTGCATATTTCATGTGGGGCTCATTCAAGTGGGCCTCATAGCCTCCTCAACATTCAAGAAAGATAAATAAAAACGAGAGGGAGAGAAAGAGAGAAAAGTGGGACACACGTGTGATGGAGGGACCCCGATATTATGGGCCCTCCGTTCAACCATCCAATCGTACAGCAATGGGTCATTCAAACAAAAGATCGACGGTGAAGATCCCTCTCCACTAGAAATGAACGGTCTAGATGACCTCCTCAATACAAGGAAAGTAAACATCATGATGGGGTCCATGGAGAATGGCCCGATCATGGAATGATCTTGATGATCAAGATGTGCCATTGGCCACATCTTAGGGTCCCAAGTGAGATCCAAACCATTGATCGGTTGGCCTCACTTGGCCCACCTTAAAACATAAAAACCACTCTATCAAAGCACCCACCTCTTGATCTTCTTGGTCCGTTGGATAGCCGGTCACCTAGAGCTTCACTTTGATGGTGGAGATGGGAAATGGATGGCTAGGATGATGGGATTTGGAGATGGGAAGTGGGCCACTAAAATCACTTCTTTCCCATGGAAGAGAGCTTGGACGTGAGCTCTCTCTTGCTTGGAGTTGGAGTGTTGAGAAATGAGAGAGAGAGGTGTGATTAATGAGAGATGGAGTGATGTGAGGTGATGGTTGATGGATGTGAGTGATGGGTGAGGTGATGTGTTAGTTGACTTGGGTGGTTGCTTGACTTGTGGAGAAAGGAAGTATGGGTGCTTGTACTTGACATGAGAGGTGATTGATGGGATTGATTGATGTGATTGATGGGACATATTGTAGAGATTCCTTGGGATTTGCAACGCGCGGTGTTTTTACTCGAACTGAACGTGGGTCCGTATCTCATCGTCTGGGTATCGGATCGGTGCGTGAGTTGCGGCGTTGGAACCGCGGCGACGGTGCGGTCGCAATGATATAAGTCTCGGATTAAGCCGGCTCAAATGAATAGGATACGACTTACGGTCGTGCGCAACGTCAACCATAAGTCGCGGATTGCCGAAATTTGACAAGAAGGGTCGCGGAAATCAACGGAACAGTGCGAATTAGGATACGGGTCTTACACCCACTGTGTTGAAAGGTTGGTTTTGGGTATCCTAATCTCATATCTTTCTTGTTCCAGTTATTCTAATCTAATGCTCTTCTCTTCAGGAGTATTCGTAAATGCATGTGGGTTCTTTTATATATTACAAATCTTGAAGGAATAGCGCGTAGGTTGGATTGAAAGAGGTATCCTCCTCGGACTTTCGAACTTCATCTCAAAATCGAAGGTATGGATTACTGCATGCGCTCTGATGATCGTGTATTTCCCTACACATTCCCTAACATGATCTTATTTAACATTTTGTGTGAACTATTGATAAATGACCATGTGGGTTTTGGTTTTTACTTTTTGGGGCACCTGGTAATTAGGAGTTGACACCTTACTTGAATTATGTAATCTGTTATTTGATATTGACATGTATGAACACATATGACAAATGTGAAGAAAGATGTTTTGTTTTGCTTTTTTTTTTTTTTTTATCATGATTTTCAGCAGGTGGAAATGCGAAAATAGGTTTCTTTGAAGGTTTTTTTTCCTCATCTTGTTGGATGGCTGTTATGGTAAGAAATGGCTTTGGATTGTAGTTTGGCTGTTTTTTAATAGTTCTTTTGTTTCATTTGTTTTATTTTTTCTTTATATATATATATATATATATATTTTGTTCGTTTATGATTTCCAGCAAATGGAAATGGGAAAAAAGCTTTCTTTGAATGGTTTTTCCTCATTTCGATGGATGGCTGCTGTTGCAGGAAATGACAGTGGATTGTAGTTTAACTATTTTTTAATGGTTCTTTTGTTTTGTTTGGTTTTGTTTTATGCTTTTAGTTTATGTTTTGTTTTTGGCTTGTTCATTCGTGGTTCACAGTAGATGGAAAATAGTGCGTGAGAGAAGCTTTCTTTGAAGGGTTTTTTATCATCTTGTTGGCTAGACTGAAATTATACTATCAGGTATGACGGCATGGTTTATTTACATTTTGTATATATTTTATTTTTTAATTTGGGCTTTGTTTGATGTAGTTGTAACGTGGAAAATGTAGACATGCTAGTTTGGTTATTTCTGCTTTTTCTTCTTGTTTTGTTTTGTTTGCATTTCCAGCTCTTTATTGTTATTGATTTGGGGTTCTTTTCTACCTTACAGAATTATTTTTCAGTGGTCTGCTTTAAACATTATTAAAATGAAATGGTTTGTTTTACCATTTTTTTAAGGATTATTTGATATTTTACTTTGTTTTTACTTTAACTTGCTAAATATGTGGTTTTCATCTTTATGGATGCTAGAGATTTATATTGAAATGGTGTGAGTAAGAGAGTTAGATTGATTTTATTTTTTTCATTCATGGTTTGCAACAGATGGAATTGCTTATTATCATGTCTTTGGAGGGTTTTCTCCCATCTTCTTGGTTACGCTGAATTGCTACAGTCTGGTATGAAGGTGTGGTTGAGTTGCAATTTTTTCTTTTTCGTTTCATTTTTCATCTTGGGTTTGTTTAATGTTGTTGTAACATGGAGAATGTAGTAATACCAGTTTGTTTGCTTATGCTTTTTTTAGTTGTTCTATTTTGTTTACTTTTCCACTATTTTCTTGTCACTAATTTGGGATTCTTTTAGTTGGTTTAAGAGGTTTACTTTAAACATTGTTAAATTGAAATTGTCTCTTTATCTATATTTTATTTATATTATTGGATGTTTTGTAATGTGTTTTACTTTTAATTGTTAAATATGTGATTTTGATCTTTATGGATTTCAGAGTTTTATATTATAATTTCTGGGTTAGTAAACTTTCATTTTCATCGGTTTCTATTTTAATACTTTCATAAATAATATTTGTATATGAAATTTGTTAAGGTTGTATTCGGTTGCATCAGATATCATGATATTTCATGATTGATCAGTCTAATTGATGAAAATTTTATGATATCTCGAGAAATTAGCTTCAAACAAAATGCATAGAAAACCTGGTAAGTTATGTGTTAGTAACTGTTTTAATAATTCCATAAATAATATTTGTATATGAATTTTGTTAAGGTTATATTCAGTTGCATCAAATATCATGATATTTAGTGATTGACCAGTTTAATTGGTGCATTCATAATATCTCAAGAAATTTACTGCAACCAAAACACGTAGAAAACATTGTAAGTTATGTTCTTCATGCCTAGCATCTAAATAATGTTCATATCTATCATTTTCTTTTATATCATCTCATCTTGTAATCATGACTTTAGATATGAAAAATGTGGACAGATGTTATTGTTGGGATTTGAGAAGTACATTAACCTTCACGTAACATATTACTTGTGCATTTTCGTTACATGGAGTTCCCAGTCCATAGACAGATTGAGGGTCCCAATGTAGAGAGACATTCCACGGCCCTTTCCATAATTACAATTGTCTTTGTAGATGGGTAGTTAACTATGGAATGAATTATATGCATATCCTACTCTTGATATCATTGGGTGGAAAGTCCCAGCCTTTAAATTTATTGTGGTCATATTCAATAGGTATGCCTTAACTCACTTTTCATTTGTAGTGTCCTCTTGAATTTTGTCATTTATCCAACAACAACATTTTCATTGTTTGAGCATGTACAGTCGCTATATGGACTTGTGCATACATAGCTGGATTATAGTTCACTATTCTTCTTGAAACAACACTTTGAATGAGTTACAACTCTTATTTAATTGTCATGGTAAAAAAAAAACAAATGTGGTGAGTTGATCTAACACATAGTCAGTCCGCTGGTTTTTTATTTCTTACATGCTGGCAGTTGAAAGGAATGTCTCAAATTCATTGGCAAACTATGTATATGTGATATTTACTATGACAAAATGCTTAGCTTGTTTTGTGTGATTTCCCAATGCACATACTATATATGTATAACGTTTTCACTAAACTCTATGGGGACACCTAGAGATCTATGTGCTTAACTTGAAGATTCAAGTAGGGCTTTCATAGGTGATTTTATAGTATTTTGTATCCATAAGTATAAGTGAGGTTTAGGTGATGGATAACGAGGATGATGAAGAGATAGCCGAGTTCGTTGTGGTTCTTGCGATGGCCTCTTGCGTTGCCGCAGTTGGGGAATATTGTCGTCACTATATGTTGAGACAACTGGCACGTCAAGGAGATGACGAGCGGGTAAGATTTATCAACTCTATCGTTCGTGCAAGTGAAAGGGACTGTGTTACTCAGTTGAGGATGAAATGAGAAGGTTTCTTCCAATTACGTAATATATTGTGTGAGAGGACGTAACTACGCGATACTCGTTACGTTAGTCTTGAGGAACAACTAGTCAGCTTATTATATACAATTGGACATAACGTCTGTCATCGCGTGATAGGACACATGTTCATACAATCAGGTGAAACCATAAGTCGTCACTTTCACCGTGTGCTAGACGCAATAGTGTCTTTATACCCTGAATTTGTTACGCAGGCTGGTACTCACACCCCCGTCAAGATTCAATCAAATACTTACTGGGCTACTTACTTTCAGGTACCATTTTCGACGTAGGGATCTTTATTTATTATTTTGAAATAAGTTAACATTTTTCATATTATCTTATAAATGAAATTCAATAAAATACCGGATAGGATTGTGTTGGTGTAATTGATGGGATGCATATTCCCTCTCATGTGGAAGCTTCTCAACACCCAAGCTTTTGCAACAGGAAGGGTATCGTGTCTTAAAATGTACTTATTGCTTGTTCGTTTGACATGACATTAATATATATGCTAGCGGGGTGGGAGGGTTCTGCTTCGGATGTGAGGGTCCTACATAACGCGTTGACGCAAAGTGACGATCCACTAATTGTCCCACACGGTAATCAATTTTGACCAATATATGGCAATGTTTTTCCACTGTAACATCATACTTAACACATTAATATCAAAACCATAACTCTTACACAATGTAAGAAAATATTTCGTTGTCAATGCGGGATACGCTCATTCACCCGACTTCATGGCGCCTTACCACGGTGTTCGATACCACTAACAAGAGTACCGAACTAGGAGAGCACCCATGAATATGAAGGAGTTATTCAACTAATGGTATGTGCAATTATGGAATGCAACCGAGCGTTGTTTCGGTGTCATGAAAGATAGATTTTCTATTTTGAATATGACCGCACAATATCCATTTGAAACACAAGTCAAGATTGTAGTAGCTTGTTGTGTGCTACACAATTTCATTCGTTGGGAAGACGAAACTGACCAATATTTACAAGATGTTGGTATACTCATGGGGGAAGTAGAGAGTAATCCTACACCAAATGAGGTATCAACAATGGATGAGCAGCAGTGGTTAGTTCAAGTGACACAATAGAAGAAAGATGCCTGGATCAAAGCTCGTGATCAGATTGCAGAGCGCATGTGGGCACACGCCCAGATAAATAGTAGGAATAGATAGCCATATTTTAGTTTATAAATACTTTGACTAAAGATAGACAGTTAAACCACTTTACATACATGTATAAGAAATTATGGTCGAGTTGAAGACTATCATTTTGATATTACATATTCGCTTAATATAATTATTTAACCTTCATATAGATTATATTTGTTAGTAGAATTGTACATTTTACTCTATTTTTGATTTATAACTGTTTATCAATGTATAATTAGGTGGGATGTCTGACAATTGGGTAAGTAGTACACCAACACCGACGCAGTCCCCGGTGAGAACTTCGGTTCTACCGATGCATTTTTCTTCACGTGAAAAGTTTGTGAAATCGCTTGCTGAGCCTCTATCACGAGCCACAAAAATCAAGTGAACTAGAACAATGGACTAGATATTGTTCGACACCTTGCTTGAGCAAATAGCTTTAGGCCGAAAGACGGATAATGGATTTAAGAGAGAAGCATATCATGCGGTCGCTGACAAGGTGTCTAGGATGACTGAAATTTTTGTAAACCGGCAAAACGTGCAAAACCGATTGCAGTATCACAAGAGAGAGTACAACGATATAAAGGACATGCTGGCCGCAAGTGGTTTTGGGTGGGATAGCGAGCGTATAGTCGTCACGGCACCAAACGAGATTTGGGAAGAGTACCTCAGGGTAAGGATCGCTCACGACCCCTTTTAAGTATATTGAAGTTCATTTGACACAATATATCTATCTTACTTATATGTATACGAGTAGCATCTACTTTCCAAATCCCTTCCTTGTATGTACTCGCATTCGAGAGCAGAAAGATTACATGGCAAGCGGATAGAACGAATGGACGATTTAGCGGCGATCGTAGGTTCAGACCATGTAACAGGCTGCTATGCCCAAGGAAGTAGGAACATGGCCGCATCTTCATCTCGTATTCAACGAGATCTGAATGAAGCTTGGACAAACCTGGATGATGACACCGATGCACCTATCAATATATATTTCCAAGGAAAATCTTGGGGATTCAATTGAAAATTTTTATTTTTCAAATGAAAGCCATCGGGGTACAGAAACTAGTTCATTCCACAACACTCTCAACTGAGCAACTGAATCTGAGACTAGTTGTGGTGGGAGTACGACAACAAAATGGATGCAATTAACCATCTCATCCCTGTGACATCTTTGGCATGTCTCTAAATGGTGTGGCAGAGGCAATGCACAATTTTAGACTTGGTAAAGAGGTCAATCGCACAAGTAAAGTCCTGGACATCCTTGAAGAGGTTCAGGGACTGACCAACTCTGAGTTCATCGATGTTGGTCAACTTCTGAGCAGGGATGAAAAGCTAGCATCCTTTTTCCTAAGTCTTCGACCAGAGCGGAGGGTCAATTGGTTGAAAAAAACATTGTTTGATTTGAATGGTAATGTTAGTGGGGGTTCTAGTTGATGGATATAACAACCTTATTTACGCTACATTTTGGATAATTTGATTGAAGGATATGTAATAGTTATATACTCATTTGTGTTGATTTTGGTAACGTCCATATTTCATGTCTTTGGATATTCATATAGTATACCATATGCATGACAACATGTGTTGGGTCCTACTAGAATGCCATTTAAATTCCAAGTGTCATTAACTTTATATACTTTCATATATTTGATTTGTATAATATGCACTTTTTCAAATCTTTTGTCGTTTATGTGAATGCAGATGGGTTCAAGTAAATATTACATCGTACTCAATGGTTGTCGACCTGGCATATATATGTCTTGGGATGAGGCACGGTTGCATGTAAAAGGATACAACGGTACCAGACATCGATCCTTCAAATCAATCCAAGATGCGATTGCATGGTGGAATTCTAACCATGTAAGTACAAGTAGTGAGTTAATGACTCAGAACTGTAGTGAGGTTGAGTCACCTACTTCAGCCACTAATTTGATCCAACATATTCTGGGATCCATGGTGTGCAGGAGTACCCAACACAGATGATACCCCCACGTATGACGAGAAAACAGTGGCTGCATTAGTAATTGGCATCCTGGTTACATTCTTCATATTATATATAATCATTAAGCCATAGTATCAGTATTCCACCACTTATTCTCATACATATTTTGATAGACATCAGATAGTCGTGTTTGAAATCCAACGTGCTGCAATAATGCAAAATGACATGTTTGTTACCATCATTTGACACACACACACACACACACACACACACACACACACACACACACACACACACACACACACACACACACACATATATATATATATATATATATATATATATTTGATTTGATTCCCGTACCCTTTTTGAATGACATGTATAACTCAGAGATGTGAATATGTTTTAATCATCTTTAAATCTGTATGTACTTATTAGTAGCTGATCTATTTTAGGTGAATGTAACATGTGTTTTCATTTCCTGCATGCATTCCATTCTTTTAACCATCGCCCTATATTGTCCATGAATATGGAGTTCACAACATTTCAACCTGTCAACCGAAGGCAATTTTATATGGCTAGGCATGATGTGTTGAAATCCTATCGATTAATGTATAAGTCTATCTAATATGTGAAAGCCCATGTAGCTTTATGAGTCGATTGCATGGAGGATAACTATCGGATCAACGGAGGATCGTGTGTTATATTGGTATGATTATCCTTTTCCATTTTACATTACAAGTCATCACATAATGACATCTTCCGGTATGAATAGGTAGTACTCACACCTGGTAGAAGAATATGAAGCATTTTACTGAGTCGATGTACTTTGCTTTAAATTCGTCACCATTTATTATTGTTCTCGAGGTATGATATGTGTCCCACCAAATTTCTACATATTCGTAGTTTGAGCCTAATGGATTTAATAAACAGTTTAGGATTGATTGCCTTGATTCTGCCTTCTTCTACAATAAGGTTATGCACCAAACAACCACGTAGACTTGACTCCAACTCAATGACTTGATTCCCTCGGCATGTGTAAGTTATAGAGAATGGTTCGAAAGATCTCATTCAATTTTTTATATACTTTTTATAAGATGCATGAATACAAGATAGTAATTCGAATTTAATTTCGTATTGCTTTTGTAGACAATAATTCATGGCCCCAATTCACGCTCCGTGAGGTGGTTTCATCTTTCAAAATTATTGCCACAACATAAACATTGTGATCGACTTGTAAGGGAGAAAAGAGCACCATGATAGAAGTAGCGAAATTTTGTATGAATTATTTAAGAATTGATATGATTCGAGCATGTAACTTAATCCTTGAGTTTGACATATGTACCGGTGGTAGCATCAATTCCTTTTAATGTAGTATATCTTCGATGTTGGATAGATATTAGCCTCCATTTCCAAGGCAGTGATCCACCCAATGTAGAATAAAAAGCTGAATTTCTTCCGCAAAGAGGAAAATTTGCCAAACATGGGTACTTTGAAATGTTGGGCAATGTGGATGAATACCACATCATGTTTGATCACCGTATGAAGTAGTGGCAATCTCATGGAGTGGATTTGTAATGTTTAATTGTGTGTATTTGAGTCATCACGTGCCGCAAGTGGCCGGTGCCATTGAGGGGATGACGATCACTCCAAGCAGAATCTGAATGGGTGGCATTGGACTGTTTGATGTATGTGAAGTGTTGGGTACTGTGGGGTCCACCTTGACATGCCATTTTCCACGATGGTAGAAGTGTTGGCCACATCTGATTGTACCAGTACATAACGCCCAGTCCAAAATCCATTTGAATCCCCAGGAAATCCAAACAAGCCCACTCAAATATCCCATGAGATGATAACATCCCACCAAAAGCCAAACAGTTCACGACCACCGGTCGTGGGGTAGAGGCCTATACCACTATCCCCCAACAAACCACAGCAAGTCATAAACGATGGAATAGCTGTAATTCCATCATCCAATCCAATTCACCGTGAAAACACGCCCTTAACGTCTTGACCGGGTTTTTCCATAAGAACTGCCGTCCAAATCCTACGGTCAAGTCAAGTTTGCCAAAGAGCCCGTGCCCGCACGAACCACCTCATGCCTTGTCGTTATACGAGTCATGAAAATAGCAGGGTCACTGGGTCGCGGATTAGCTACTGACAGGTTGAGGAGCTGAGTAGCGTGACTAACAGCTAAAGTGATGTCACCAAGTTCCGCGGCTCCACCCTGATGTATGTTTTGTATGCACACCATTTGGAGAGATTATTATGGGCAATATCCAAAGAATGAGTTAAATCAAAAGCTCCAGGACCCAGTACAGAAAACAATGAGACAGTATCACCCACCATTAAAAACTTTTAAAGGCCACAAAAGTTATATTTCATGCTGATATTTGTGTTTTTCCTTGTTTCGTGTCATTTTTAACTTTTGAATGGAGAGGATTTCAAATAAACATTAGGCAGGCCTTAGGATAGTTTCAACGGTGGGATTCACTCTCCGCACTGGTTTCTGTGGTGGGATCCACTACAGTTTCTTATCTGCCTAATTCTCTAGCTCATTAACTAAAATCATATCTCAAAATGGATGGACGTTGTGGATACAACACATATATCATAATGGGCCCACAGAACTTGGTTACGTCACTTCCGTAGCCGACTCGCTACTCAACCTATCAGTATCTAATCCGCGTCCGGGTCAATGCGATTACTGTCTTGGATCTTGCACGCATCTGCCACATCCCACGTGTCAATTAGCGAGTCTCGGCAAGGCACGTTTGCGACGGAAACGGATTGGCTACTCCCCCTTAAGCCAGCCTTACTCCCCCTTAGGCCAGCCCCTGGGGTGGTGGTCGGTGCTTTGTGAGTCCCACGATGATGTATGTGTTTCATCCATTCTGTTCATCCATTTTTAAAGATCATTTTAGGGTTTGATCCCATAAAAATGAGAGATATATAAACCTCAGGTGGACCACACCATATGAAAATAGTAGTGATTGGATATTGACCATCAATATCCTCCTAAGGCCCACTATACTGTTTAGTTGACATACAATCTGTTGATTAGATCATACAAGCCCAGATAAAGAAGAAAAAACAAAATCAGCTTAATTAAAAACTTTTATGCCCTCAAAATGTTTTTAATGGCCTATGCTTATTAAATACTATTCCTATAAGGGGTCCAATTGGGATTGGGATATATCTCAATTTTGGTCTCGTGTCTTAAAATGACCTGTAAAATAGCTGGATGACATAAATGAAACACATACCTCATGGTATAAAACGGATTGGTTACTTCCCCAACACCGGCCAATGGCTCAAGGTGGGTGATATGTGGGCCCCACCATGATGTATGTGTTTCATTCATGCTGACTACCTATTTTTCTAGATCATCTTATAATATAAGAGTAAAATTGAGGTATATCCTAGTCTCAAGTGAACTACATTACTGAAAATAGTGTTGAATGAACTTCAATGAGTAAAAATTTGTTGAGGGCCATAAAAGTTTTGGATCAAGCTTATCTTTGTTTTTTCCAGTTCATCTGGGACTTTAGGACCTAATCAATGGATTGAATGTCAAATAAACAATACAGTGGTCCTTGGGATAATTTTAATGGGGGATATCCCATCACTATTGTTTTCATGTGGTGTGGTCCACCTTATGTTTATATTCCTATAATTTTTAATCTCAAGCCCTAAAATGATCTTAAAAAATGGACGAATCACCTGCATCATGGTTGGGCCAACAGAGAACTGACCACCAGCCACGGGGCTCGTGGCAGGGGAGTAGCCAATCCGTTCCCGTCTGTGACGTACACCCTCCTCCAGCAAACGAAAGCAGAGCAATGCTCACTCAGCGCATCCGAGAGAGAGTGCGCACTGCACATCCGCGGAGGGAAATCTTCCTTAGGAACGCGCGGGAAGATGAACGAACCCGCTCGCTCCTTGGCCGCTTCCAGTGGAAGCATCAAGGTCGAGTTCGCGAAGAACAGATGCAGATCCGTCATCGATCGTATCCAAGCCCTACCTCCATCCAAAATCACCGATTCCTGCAAACGGACCCTCATCAAATTGGCAGATTCCGAGCTTAAATTCCTTTCCCGTCTCTCCCTTCATGATTTCTCTGGTTCCATCAGGTACGTGCGTCACGATCCAAAGACAACCAGACGGTTATCATCTCTTTTCCCCTTCTTTACCCACGGCCACGTTTGGGTGCCTGCTGAATTGAATTGCAATATTTCTAGTTCCGTAGAGAGGAAATGACCAAATTGTAATTGCTTACATAGAATTGTATTTCCGTTCCTTCGAATTTCAGCTCGAAAGTAAAGTAATTGCAATCAAGGTATTATACAGTCTTCTGTGACGAGTTTTTACAGTACAATTGGGTTCTCAGTTCGTAGAAGTGTGCCCCATGGTTTGGTATTCCTCACCGTGGACGGCCCATGCCCCAAAACGCTACCTGAGTGGAGGTTCCTATCCATATGATATTTGACCATTTTTGGGTTTAATGTTAACTGGGGTTGCATTTTGCTTTTGTAACTGTCTATCTCTTAAGCCACCAATAGAGGTTTTCTGATTTTTCCATCTGGGAGATTTTTGATGCATGGACCATCCACACTGGGGCTTACAATTTCAACTGTTTGGATTACGTAACCATGGCCCCCGCTTGTACCAACTAACAGCCGGAATGTTGGTGTCCAAACTTTCGGCCGGAGTGATGTATAATGCTTCATTGCATTTTGGATCCTATTATCTCAAGGTAATTGCTATTTGGTCATTTCCACTCCATTGAGCTGGCTATCGTAGTGGAATTCAATTGTGCATCCAAATGCTACCAAATGCACTATTGAAATGGATTTCAATAATTTGTTCAATGGAGTGGAAATGACCAAACTGTAATTACATTCCCTTCAAGTCAACCTGAAAAAGCCGTCTAATTTCAATTTGGAGTGCAGGCTCTCAGTGTGCACAGTAAGGTAATTACTAATTGGTTGTTTTCACCTCACTGAATAATTATTGCAAATTGATTGAATGCTCAGTATGCTTCAAAAAACAGCCTGAAATCATTTGCAACACTTAAAAAGTGTTTGGATGTACTCCAATCAACATCTCAACTTATATTTGATAGGAACAGATACATGTCCTAGCTCTGCACCTGTGGTGTAACAGAAAATGGGAACTACCTTAGGTAGGATATCGTGTCACCCCTAATCAACATCTGTTATTGTAGATTGGCCTAGACTAAAACATGTGTTTGTCACAGTTGACTAAATTGTGTCAGCCCATCCACCATATGCATGGTGTACCAATAAAGATCTTCCAAATTGTAAGCACATTGTGGATGGAGTACAGTCCAGAAAATCACAATTATTGGAGAATCATAACCATCTGTTTTTCTCATCAAATACTGACCGTCCAGAAAATCACAATTATTGGAGAATCATAACCATCTGTTTTTCTCATCAAATACTGACCGCTGGACATTTTCTTTTCAGCAGTCCCATCTTTCAAGAAAAAAATAAAGTAGTAAAAAAAATCAGCAGTCCATCTTTCAAAAGCAAAAAAAGTCAGCAGTCCATTTGATCACCACCAATATGACAGTTGGAATTGTTCAATCAGGGTAGTTTTCCTGTATTCTCCATCACAATGGGACACATTATTTGCACAATTTGGATTGCCATGCATATATCCTGCACGTATGGTGGATGAGTTGCCACAATCAAGTGACTTGTCGCAAACAGACACTGTAGTCTAGGTTCTAGCCCAGTTTAATCAGAAAAACATCCCATTTCTCTGCGAGGGACATCCAAGTACCCTTTAACAGGTTCATGTATTTCTCAATATTGTGTTTCCTCAAATATTCACAAGTTCATCTTGGTTGATTTGTTGGAAATTTGGAGAATGTCTTTGGTCTCAGTCACTATTGTCTGTGGAAGTGTATTAAATGCTTAAATACAGGTTATGTAATTTTCGGAAGAGCCCTGGTCCAATACAAAAAGCTTTGTATGTTAAGCTTAACATACAATATGCATCTAAATGCGTTTAAGCATGTCTAATGCATCTAACTGTGTCTAAGTGCATCTAAGTGCATGAGCTCAAATTTACATCATTGAAGGACAGAGAGGCCTTAGATACATTTAGATGCACTTAGATACAATTTGTATGCTAGGCTCAATGTACAATGCTTGGTATTGGGGCCGGTTTCTTTTGGAACTACGAAAACCATTATTTAGATCATCTGCAGCACTTCATAAAATCCATGGGAATTTTAGTACCTCATTTCCAGGAGTCCTCGCCTACCTAACCTGCACAAATGCCTCATCTTTGGATTCAGTGTTGTTTAAGTAGAGGCTTCTCAACATTGCCGAACAAAACATGCTATGCTTGACTTGCTATAAAAGCCTTCTGTTGAGCAGTACACAATGTATTGCCTTGAAATGGTGGTGCTTGGCATGAAGAATGCTGTTCAGTTCAAGCTGATATTCATATAGATAAGGCCCGCCTTTCAAAGATCCTGATTGTTCGTACTGTAGGCCCCACTGCAGTGGATAATGAAGTGAAAATATCCTCCTCTGAACCATACCTGCTATCTAGTATGGGCCTTTTACCATTTTTCATGTGCACTGTGGTCTATGTTTTGTTTTTAGCCATCCATTTCTGGCATGAAAGAATGATGGCTAGGATTGTTCAACAGGGGTTTTCTTTGCAGCTTTGACCATCCATGCTGGGCCCTAGAAGGTGGCAATTTTGATTGTTAAAACGTGTTTCCAACCTGTTCCAAACACTGGTCTGAGCTGAGGTGCCAATAGTTTGAGCTGAGCATTGTGCTTTTGCTCTTGATTTGATAGGGTCTCACTGCTTGCTTTTCTGTTTTGTTTCATAAAGAGATTGTCAGAACTTGGAAGCTTCAACTACTCTATTGTTTGTGCAGTGTTAATGTTGGTTACCTCGAGTCAGTTGTTCATGTTCTTCAGCAGCCATTTATAAGTGGAGTGTCACGTGTATGCAAGCCTATTCCACTATCTTCACCTCATGGAAAGAAATGTGATTCCCGTTCAATAGGCATCCATGTTGATATAGTTTGTACCGTTGACGGGAACCCTTTCTGGTTTATCATATCAGATAGGAACCCAAAGTACATTACGTGGTTAGGTTCTCACAGAAATAAAGGGTTACAAACACGTGTAGAACATGTTCTGGTAGCAGCCTGCTCTGCGCTGACCCTGAAGCCATCGTCAGTCGTCCTTTTCTTTTCCAATGGGATCAATGAGATTGTCGCTCAGAAGCTCCAAGATGAATTCGGGGCCTCTGAGTTTCAGGCTGAGTTCTCTCTTCCCGATTCCAGTATTTTCACAGAAGTAGAAGAGGAGTGGGTTTATGTAACTGTGAGAGGGAAACCTTCAGCATTCCAGCTAAATATCGACCGCATTGAGAAAAGTGAATTGAGTTTGGACCATGGCATGAAAGATCCTATTATGGGAGCTGCTAATCTAGAACCATCTGAAAATCATGAGGGATTTATTTCAACTGATGCATTCAGTTCTCTGATTTCAACCATGAGATCGAACTTCATGGGTGTGGTTGCTGCTAAACCAGAAGTGATCTTGGGTGAGAATCTGATAAATTTTGATACAACGGCTTTGGTCGCACTTGTCTCAGGAATAAGTAATGGTGGTGCAGAACAGCTGTTGACAGCAACAGAAAGTGAGATGAGAAAGCGTTTTAAGAACAATGTCAAGTTTGTGATGGCACAGGTAAACTATCCACTTTCAGGCTTTTTGCTGCTTCTCCCATGGGGAATTTGAATGCAGGATTCCATTGTTTCTAACCTTGTATAGCATGGTACCATAGGTTTGGCTATTAGTCATAAAGCTTAGCAATTTAGTTTTAGGGTGTGGTGAGCATGGTGAGTTTCAAGGTACAGAAAGTGTAGATTTTTTCCCCCCTTATCTTTTCTCTTTTCTACTTTTTCCTTATTGGTTGAAGGAATATGGGAGGTTGGGATGCATGCTTTCGTGGTTCCAGACTTTTAGATGGTGAGATTGTTAAACTGCATGAGGTTGTTTTCTGAAGAACTTTGTAGATAGTTTTAAACTCGAACCATTAGGCCTCTCTTTAGTTTTTGTTAGTTGGGGTTAGTCCATGGTCACCAGATGTTTGTTGACACGAAGCAATATTTTCAATATTCTATTGGATGGAGACCCATGAAGTGGAAGTTGAGAAACAGTGGGCTGAGCTTTTTACCTTGTCACTTGCAGCACAGGACTGCGAAGTCAAGATGTTGTTGTTTTTTCTTTTTTTTTTTTTTTTGTTTGAAAGATGAGATTTTATTAAAAAGAAAAGAAAAACAACAAGCCCAACAGAAACCAAACCAAGCAGAAAAAAGGAAGAAACACCTAAAAAGAGAAAAGCTAAAATACACAACCATACCCACACCTGGCAAGAGAAAACCCAAACCAACGAAGTCATGATGTTGTGTTTATATAAATATTCAAAAACATAACTCTACTTGGAAAACTCTTTCACCTTTGGGTTCAACAGGCTGCAAGGATGGAAGTTTCGTTGATTGAATACAACAAGGGCTAAGTTAATCATTGGTTCAGGGTGGGTGTAAAATTAGTGGGATGAGTATATGCAAATCAACCAAGTCAGGTGTAGAAATAGTGGGTCTAAGGCTAATAGCATTTAATCGTTGCTTGTCACTTTACAATCACAGCATTTATGGTTGGGTTTATCTGTTTGAAGTCCAAAACTTGCCTTTTTTCAGGTGATGTCTGAGCTTCAGAATCCAATTCTAGGGGAATTGAAAGGTGTGCTATCTGGTAAGAGAGGTGTCATCTGTGAAAGTGTTCTTTCGGAGTTCAAGGAGCTTGTGTCAATGTATGCAGGAACCAACGAGAAGTCGAGAGCAGATCGATTACTAAAACAGCTCATGTAAGTTTCTTAGCTATTGGTACTTCTTTCGTTAATAATAGCAGCATCAATGTTTTGATATCCCATTTAAAAAATGAGGAAATCTACCTGAATCTTTTAAACCAGTTGAAATCACCTTGAGAATGACTAAGATGTCCTACATCTTTGACTGGATGTTGGGCTATGTATAAATGAGTTTTATGGCATTTTGGGATGTCTTATAATGATATTTCTTAAAGATACCGATCTATGTTTTTTGGGAACTTGGAGATGGTTGTTGACATGTGGTTGCTGCAGTTTTTGTTTTGAAAGAAATTTCTGAATCCACTATCAGAGTTCCACATTTGCAACATATATCCAATTTATCCAATTTCCTCCATTACCATTTCGAATGGCAAGATCATAATCTATTTGTGCTAACTGGTTTCAAATTGGACAGGGTTGTTCCAGATAGTCCTTCTGAGCGGATGATGAGCCTGCCCACTACAAGGAAGATTGCACTGAAGAACAAGGTTGTTTTTGGGACAGGAGATTACTGGCGGGCTCCTACTTTGACTGCAAACATGGGATTTGTGAGGGCAATTTCACAGACTGGTATGTCGTTATTGACTCTGGAGCATAGACCCCGTGCACTGGTTGGCGCTTAGGTCTACCACACAGCAGTGGCACTGGTTTCGGGTGGGATTCAGTTACCAAAGTGGCAGGTAGTAGGAACAAGAGCAGCTGCTGAAAGCGGAAAATAAGCTATTTTACAAACCGAAGCTACTGGAGATGAAATTTTAAAGAGACACAGCAAAGACGGTAACAAAAGAGCTAATTTAAGACCTTGGAGCAGTAAGTGCGGCACAAGATATATGCTGGACACTCGAGATAGTAACCCCAAGAATGATTGCTATTTTACAAAGGATTTTAATCAAATGGAAATTTTAGTATACATTATAAATTTCAAGATGTAAATTAAAGTTTAACTTCTAACATTTGCCTGCTATTTTAGAGCAAGAGCCGCTCGCCTGCAGGTAACAGTACCAAGTACTAGTGGAGCCCTACCATCTTTCCCAACAACATACCCACTTGTTTAGGAAATCAACACCCTGGAAAATCAGGCTGATCTGCTTACTGGGTGTGCCAAACCTATATGTTGAAGGAGACCTTCGACTCTCCATTTATTCCAATGTTGCGGTCCACCTGATGAATGGAATGGCCTGATTTTTGTGCCAGGTGATCTTCATGGTGGGAACCACCATTTTCATGGTAGCAGACCGATCATTTTTAGAGCTGACCAATCTATCCATTCCGCCCGAGTCGTCAAACCACCCGGAGTGTTTTGGGTACCATCCAAGGAATTCTGGGATCCTTGACCCGACTCTTTGCACTGGGGATTAGGTGCATCTCCAGTGTTTCAGTTCTGACAAATGGTACCCTGATCCAGTAATCCAGATCATTGGGCTGTTGGCCCCATGTTGAATGGACAATACCCCAGAGATCTCTTCGATGGGGAAATCCTAAACTTTTTAAGTGTGGTTGAGAAGAGAGAGTATCTGTCGATGGTCGATTGAAAAAGGCCATTGATTATTGGCGGTGATTGTTCAACCGGTAAGAGTATTGCGGCATGGCCCATGGGAACGGGCCACACTTGTGTCCGATGGGACGGGACCATTCCATTGGATGGTCAGATTTCATGCATAAGAATAAGGTGAATACCAACACCAGTTAGACAATACGTGGAGAGAATTCGCCCCGTTGGTCAACTTCTCTTAAACGGTCATTTGTTTTGTACAGTTGCAGGCCACATGGTGATTACGTAGGCTGGTTTTTTAGGTGTCTCATCTACATTGCATGGACCACCTGATGAGCGGCCTTGGTCCCACACATGGCTGCACTATTTCCACGTGAGGTGGGCCGGTGCTTTGAAAGTGCACTCAGGCGAGCTCAATTTGTATTCCTCGTCTCCATAACAGGTGTTTGCGTGCCAAAGCAGGCTCCTGTGCTTGTCTTTGTAGAACAAGTTATTCTACGAGTCCGGATCCTCTGTTTGCCAAAAGCACGACTTTCCTGCTTTTTTCCTCGTTTGCTGAATAGTGATTGGTCCATCTCAATTACCGATGCAATTACACAATCACATGGTCCAATTAGATTGCAACAACCACAATTTTGCTACTTGACGCAAACAGAAGATCCGTATTCCTTATTCTACAAGGACAATGTGTAGGCCCTGCCAGAATGCTTGTATGATATCCAACCTGTCCTCACGCCCCAAACATCAGGCCAATCCATCCATTATGTGGGCCACCCAGTGAATTTCTAGGCTTTTGGATGGTTGTTCATTATTTTCTATGGTGCGGTCCACCTAATGATTAGGTACACATGATTTTTGAGGCATCCATTCTACATGGATTAGGTGGTATATACGCAACATGGTGGCCCCATTCAAGAAAACACTGGAATCTCAGGTACTTCACGTGTTGAGTGGTATATACGCAGCATGGTGGGTCCCACCCAAAAAAAACAATGTACGACCACCTAAAAAACCTCCAAAATTAAAAAAAAAAACAATGGATAACCCCATCTGAAAAACCTCCAAATTCATGTGTTGGCCCACGTGATGGTTGAATCAACCTCTTTTTTAGGGCATCCAACTTTCATGATGGTGCTCACCTAATGCACGGCTTAGATGCCATAGCCCACCCAGGTGGGCCCATGCCCAGCACGTGCACAGGAACCGGCCTCATTGCGTGCTCCTTGTTCCTGTAACTTTAAGAAAGAAAATTGCGTCCTAATGGGCGATTTCATAAGCAATCTGTGTTTGGGACTTTGCCGTGCGTGTTTACGTTTCAAACAAAAACTAAGCCTTAGGAGTGGCAATGGGCCAGGCCCGATTATAGGCCCTAGGCCCGACCCGACCTTTCCGTCCACCCCACAGACATGAAGCGAAGGGTCCAACTGCTACCGTATCTTTACTCGTATGCTACACATTGACGAGATCCAGGCGTTCATATACTTGGCTTTACTAATGTGGATCGTTGGATGGGCCTTTCCCTAACTGGTGGTTAAGATGAATGGCCTCGATCTTTCACATGCGTGCCACATGTACAGAGTCAGACAACTGAGTCAGTTCTTGATGACTGGAGTATAGGGACGCGGATTGGGTACTACCCCAGCCCGAGCTCGGCTCAGGTACGAGATCTGAGCGGCCACCGTAATGTATGGTTTTATCCACACCGTTTATCTATTTTTTCCTATCATTTTAGTGAATAAGCTCAAAAATGAGGCAAATATAAGGCTAAAGTGGACCACACCACATGAAGAAGTAGTGATAGTGACGCTACCATTGAAACTTTCTTAGGGCCCACCGTAATGTTTATTTTTCATCGAACCTGTTCATAAAGTAACATAAACCTGGATTAACGGAAAAAACAAATATCAGATTGATCTAAAACTTCTGTAGCCCCCAAGAATTTTTCAACGGTAAGTGTTTAATCCCCACTCTATGATCCACTTGAGCCTTTAATCTACCATCTTTATGGGTTTATAACTTAAAATAATATGCAAAAACGGATGGGCGGTGTGGATAAAATCCATACATCACGGTGTAAACTCAGAGCCTCAGTCTTTGCCGAGCTCAGGACCGGCGGGGGTAGTAGTACCCAATCCGCGTCGGAGTATATAGACTATAGTTTTAACGTCGAATCCTTTATGTTCTCGTACAATCATTTTCACGAGAAGTTTTCACATGCACCACTTTTTTTCCCACCAATCCGTCATTATATACTACATCCAATCCATTTAAAAAATGGACCACACTATAAAGATAACCTGGGACGAAAACAATAGTGGTCCACTCCTTCGATATGCCATACTATTAAAATCAATGGACAACCGTTGGTTAGACAACGTACAGATGTAACCCACCTAATAACCGAATTGATCTGATTTTCAACGGTCCACCACACCTGTTGCACGGGTTAGATGTTCCTCACAAATGCCACATTTGACGGGCTGTATGTGAACATTTCTACACTCCAATTTCCAATTTCTAGACATCATTTTCCAAGCCCATGTATGCTCCATCATTTATTTCAAAAGTATAAATCCATCCCAACAAAGTATACATAAAAAATATATAAATATGAATGAAGCGAAAGCATATATAATCTCCTAATAATAATAAAACTAATAAAAGTTACCAACTGATAATAAAAATGCCAAAGAAAATAAAAACATAAAAATAAAATCAACGCCTCAACCTAAATTTACAACTGCTTGTTTTGATACTAATCCGATTATTAGCAGATAAGCTGTCCACCACCAAATTGCATCTGACCAAGAACTTCACCTTCCAAAGCTTCAACCTCCCAAGCTTCACTCTCACCGGAACTCTAGCCCTCACAACCAATGGAATCCGGCCCGTCTGTTGTTGCTCCGTCAGCGCGGTCATCAGCGTGCTTCCGAGCTGGGTCTGGCCTGTCAAAGCAACGTTGAGAACGGTGGTATTCTGATGACCCTGGTAGAATTTCGGCAACGACCCAGTACACAGATTAATATCGCTGTACCATGCACTAAGCTCGCTACCGTCTTCGTAGTAGATACCGATCTTCTTGTTCGGGTTCCTCGCCGTGATCGTCACATCGAAGCCGGCTTGTACGCTCATGTTGGGGTCGATAGTGAAGTCGGAGATCATGAGACGGTCGATGGAGTATTTCGGTAGCTTTGGACGGAAGACGAGGTAGAGAATGCCGGCAGAAACGGCGATGGCGATGAGGAGGATGAGAAGGAAGCTGATTGTCCAACAGAAGCATCTGCAGCAACAGCTACGCTTCTTCGGTGGCTTCGAGTACCTCACGGGGATTGTGCGGCGGATAGGCGGGTATTGATTGACTGGATCGCCATTCTCTGATTTCAAATGGTCACGGGGTGCTAATGGCGTCTCAACGTCTACTGGGTGGATTCTCTGATTTTCAGCCATTGTTGAATTCTGCAACTATGCCAACCAAAATCTAATCTGATTAGTTTGTGTAGCCCACCTGTTTGAAAAAATATATATCTTGATCTTCTTTCTCTCTAGGCTACCGAGAGTTTAGATGGAAGGGGTTAGACGGTGTCTTCGCCATGTTATATAGATATATGTTTGCGTGACTGGGCTTGTGCATCCTTTTTTGACTTTGGGTGTTTCTTTGTCATCGCAGACGCTTTTATTCTGGGGAGTTCCCACCTTCCTCACCTACTATTTTACTAAACGGCTACCTCTAATCTGGCCATTCGGACCACAATGCACGTGGCATATATGTACTCCAATGCACACCAGTTGAACAATAAGTTACCGTCCAAGCAGTGAGTAAGTTCCAAATTTTCATGTGTATACGACATCCAACCGTCTAATAGGCTTCATCCAGCATGGGAACCACTTAGTGAAAAAATCAGCATGATTGGACCATCAGGTGGGCCACGACATTGAAATAATGGATAACCACTTATATAAAAATGTGGCCGTGGGCCATTTTATGAGTGGGTCGAATTAATTTTAGAATGTTGTGATCATCATGGTGGACGAAACTTTTGGATGGGTTGGATGTTGCATGCATATGGTAAGATGGAATTATCCACTAATTGGACGGTAGCTTTGCAGTACAGCCGGTTGGATGTGAGCATCTCCCATCCACACCATCAAAACCGTAAGATACATTGTGTATGGGGCATTAGATAAAAAAGGTCCCACTAATTGGGAAATCCTAACCATCCATTTGCTAGCCATTATTTAAATGATTAAAAGGAAAAAGTCGTATATCAAAATTCAATGGAAGAAAATGAAATGATTCATTCAGATTGTTTGAGAAGAAGAATTTCCGGGCAACGTTCCATCAACAGAGGGCCCATGATTTTGATGGTCTAGATAAACAGACATGTGGGCCATGGATACATGTTCTCAACTACGCACACAAGGTTGTTTAACCCCCTAGTGTGTAACACAAATGATCTAGTAGGCTAAATACACAGAAACTTTCGTTGCACCGTCATTGCATTTGGACTCGTTGGCACCCACATCACCTATCTGGACCGTCCAGCAAATCCAGTCAACTCTTCTTATGCTACCTCCAATAAATCATATTAATCAAATGATCCAAACCGAAAACGTCAGCAGCATGAAGAAATGGATGGACAAGATTCGTCGAAAAAGATAGTTCCATCAAAGATGGTTATCAGAACCATTGGATTGCTGTGATATTTTAGATCCAGTAGAGAAATAGTAAACTGAACCTAATGGACGGTACAGATTAGGTGGTGTAGATGTGACAATGAATCAAAATGCAACTAGGTGCATGGGAAGGTTCCATACACCGAGCCCACAGATCAGTTCTGAATAACTAATAAAAGACATGAATTTGGTTTAGCTTACCAAATGTGGTTTAACTAAGAAGGATTCCTGGTTTCCTACCATGTGAATGTGAATGGGTCATGGCATGCTTTTATTAAAAAATAATTTCTAAAGTCAAGCTCAACCTTCCATGTGTCTATTTTCAAATACGCGCGTCTGACTTAAAGCGTAAAGCCACGTGGCAACCTCAAAAGGGCACACCTGGGTGGGCCACGTTTGTCTATTTTTAGCCTTGATCTCTTGTTTTTTACGTTACCTTTTATTTTTGACTCTGTAATATGGACTTATTATGATAAAGCTAACGCGTGAGACTCTCTATTTCTCAAGAATTTTGATTTTATCAAACAGTTCCTCAACTTTCTAAAATTCCTAAAATGAGCTTCCAAGAGGTTGAGAAGACTCATGAAGTGACATCTAACCTTTTCAACTGCTACGATCAACCACGATGATGAAACGAATGAATAATCAGGCCGACTAATCATCGGGTGGGCCACCCGTAAAAGCAAACCACCGTAGAGAGTTGGGATTTGCATTTGGACACCTAATGAATGAATGGTGCTACGATCATGATGGCAGAACTGTTGTATTGTTGAATGTCACACAAATCTCAGGTGGGCCCAAAATGCTCCGTCTCTACTTTCTAGAATGAAAATGGATGAGGTATTTCGGTCATTTCAATTTAAGAAACACTTTTTAAGAAATTAAAAAAGTTAAAAGACTTGTCTTGTAAAATACACTCTCATGCAGAAAGTCTCCTTAAAATATAAATGTCCGATAAAGATGCTCGGGCAAAAAGTTTGTGAGTTCTACTCCCGCCCGTCGCCAGCCACGAAAGGTCAGTTCTGTGGGCTGTCCCACCGTAATCTATCTTCTTATCCACACCGTCCATCACTTCTCTCAGATCATTTTAAGGTATTTTCACAAAAATGAGGAAGATCCAACGCTCAAGTGGGCCACACCAAATAATGGGTTGCATTAAATGAAAGAGTAATATGTGCTATGGTCCACTTGAGCGTTGAATCTGCCTTATTTTTGTGAACATACCTTAAAATAATATGAGAGAAAGGATGGACGGTGTGGATAGATAGATACATCACGGTGGGCATGCCCACAGTATGAACCGTTCGTGGGTAGAGATTGGTGGGGTAGAACTGACCGTTCAATGATCCAGACAGTTAATGTCATGAGCCCCACTACAGATGGTCCATTCGCCAATAACTCTCCAGTTATGGGCCCCACTGCTGATGGCCCATTCACCAAGAATCCTCCAGCAATATTCTCCATTCAACCATGGCCCACTCGTACAACCCGAAAACCCGAACAGTTTTGTACCTGTTCAAGCCCGAGCATTGTATACACCTCTAAAATATGGTAGGAAAACCATGCTGATGCTTGGATGAAGGGATGGATGGAGATAGCACACCCAATCCTCTAAAGTCTCGGCCTTTACGCGTTTAACAAAGAGGTTTGCGTGAATACATCGATACTGTTGCAATATGATACGTCCGGACCTATTCCTTTAAATCTGAGTCGTCTTCCAATGATCCAAGCCGTTTATGTAATGTTATCACCTTGTACGGTGCATAACCAACAAAGATAATCTCTCAAATTCAGTTATTCAACCTCTTTAGCTTTGAAAATGGACGGTCACCATAATATTTGTATAATCAAATGGTTGAAATATTCAAATTGAGAGATTTTCAGATCATTCCCCATCCAATTGAATCCCTATCATATAAACGGTTTATATCAATGAAAAGAACCCAAATACAAATGCCTAAAGTCCCGATCTATCCTTTTCCAATACGCTAGGATATATTGAGTAAAGCATCTAGAACAAATCTGGTGGGGGCACGTGGATTTATCATTTATTATATTAATAATAACTTGCTCCGGCAAGGAAAGATTAACCCAGCGATCTGTGGTGCACGTGCCAATTTGGACTGTATTGGCAAGATCCAGGCCATTCATCATGCAGGGACCGTCGTTAGAATCCCCTAGTAAAAACAACCCTGCTTGTCTACCCATCAGGCATACAACACAGCGCAGCGTTGAATGTGGACCTGTTTGCTCATACACTCGTGGGCCACCACATGAGTGGATATGGTAATTTTTTGGGTACTCACACGTTTCCAGCAACCCCCCATGATGAATGGCCTAGATTACACACATGTGTGCAATGTTGGAATAAGTGCCACACAATGCCTTTTGACTCTTTCATTGCTTTAAAGCATCTATCACCAAATATTAGTATTAAATTTCCTGGGCTCCGCGCGCGCTTCACGTGACTCATGAGTGTAGGGATGTCAACGGGTACCCGGACCCGTGGGTTCTCAGTGGACCCGATTTGGTACCAGTTCTAAGAACCGTTTGCTGATTGGGTCTGTCCAGGTCCAGCATTTCGGGCTACTAAAAAATCAGGCGGTCCACATTTAAAATCTTCATAGAGACATTAACAGCGTCTTCAAACTTTTAAATGACACGTGTACGCTCCATCATCAATCAGGACAGTGCATCAGTAGTAGCATTAGGAGAAAGCCATAAAGCAAGAATCATGTTGATTGGATTTATCATCCAACAAAAGCACTACTTTTAAATCATAACCATACAAAGTGAGATCCATCAAATAGATGGCTGAAGATGGCAACTGAGTGCATTTTGATTATCCATTCAATCCTGACTGTCAATTTTCTTATTATTGATCGGATGTGAGGATCACTTGATTGTCGTGATTTTTGCACCATAGCTTGTCTCTAGTTTTACGAGAGAATGAACGGTTTGATTTTACAATTAGTTGTCCAATTAAAAGCTAGGGAGGAATAACGTATGCCCAACCTCAGCACCTCACCCATATCAGTCCTTTCAAAACCATATTTCTATTTCCCTTTGTGCAGGCCTGTCTAACCTTATAAACGGCTTTGGACGGCAAATAAATATCACGGTGTGTTTGTTGGAATTTATGGTTTTTGAAAAAATTTAATATAAATTAGGTTTTTAAATTTTTTGTTTTGTTGCTAAAATATTTTTAAAAATTTTAAATTAAAAATTATAATACATGTTTTTATCTTACATCAGAAATGAAAAGAAGAAAATTATAACTTATATATAAAAGCCTGTAGTATATTTACGTGGAGCTTTTGAGATTGATACACTTAAGATGCATGCACGGGATGGGCATGCATAGGTTCCATCAAAACCTTTAGATAATGTCTCCATCGTGGAATATTATAAGCGCATTTACTCTTACTGAAACAAAATAATTAAATCTTATTTTATTTTTATTTTTGGGTATTTTTTCAATAGTGTCTTAGGAAGGTTTCAACCTTAGGTGTACCACCGCCTCTTAGGTGTGTGGTCCACTCAAGTTTTTGATCTATCTCTATTTCAAGCTCATGCTTTAAAATGATCTTTCAAGATAGATGGACAACATGGATAAAACACATACATCATTATGGCCCTCACAAAATCCCTACCAGGGCCGTCAATCTCTAGGTAGATCCTGGTGGGGTAGTACCCAATCCGCGCCCACCCGAGAAAGTGACGTCCGGGAATACCTACACCGGGAACGCAAGCGCTTTCGATATTATAACACGTATCAATGTGGGGCCCACTATCTGATTTTCTTTATTTCGGGCCGAGTCTCTTCTCAAATTCAAACGGTCGTAATGGCGCGTCTACAGTAGGATATCTTCTTTTATCGTTTAACCTTCATTGACTGGCACCTCGGTCAGTGACATCCCCTCTACTCTCCCTTGCGTTTGGAATCACAAGTGTATTGAATTTCGAACTGGGCACGTAGTCCTCAAATCGCTGTGACTTGCTCAAGTTGCACATTACCCTTCCAATGCAGGAAGAATACCCGACGGAGTCCTGACCCTATAGCCCCACCTATCTGAAATTAAATTAGTTCTCAAATTTTCTTGGAAATAAAAAGGAAAAGAAAAATTATTTTTCCTGCAAATTTTCTTGAGAATTTATAATTATTGCACTTTTACATATAATTACTTTAGAAATCTTAAATCAAAGAATGACATTATGTATTTTAATAATGATTTAGCATTTAAGTAATATAAAAATGTTATTGTTATGATTTTATGGTAGATAAACCAAACATAGAAAATTGGCTGTCAAATAGAGCTGATGTGGTAAAGTCATTTGTAATTATTATATATTTCTTTTAATTTAACAGGAATGCCAACAAATCAAATAGTCAGTAAGTTGGATTTTACCAGCCTACTGTGACTGATATTTTGGATAAATTACATTGCTTCCTTTGGTTCTTTACTCCGGAGGGGAAAATTGAAAGTTGTGAAGCCGACATGGTGTGTCACACATCCAATCCATCCAACATATGCACTCTAACATTATTATTAGATGAATTAAGGAGATGGTAGATCCAATCGCAAGATGGGCCTATTCATAAAAAATAATGTACATCATTTAAAATATCACAATTCAAGTGAGCCTAGCTGGTGATGGAATTAACTTGATGTTTTGTCTGTGATGATCATAGCGTGCCGCATATGTTTAACAGGTTGAATGTTATACACACGCTGTGTGAGCCCCCACAGGTATTGCGCTTAACTACTTTTTAAAGAAAATAATAATTAAATAAGGGTTGTTTTTGTAATTTTATCTCTCAAAAAGCACCTCCATATTCTCTATACTCGTGGATACGGGACTAAGCGGGTCTTGATGTGTCATGCAAGGCCTGAGTAGTTCAGGCCTGGCCGTACCTTGTGCTGTGCCAGATGACATATCATGCCGTGCCGGATGACATGTCGTGCTGTGCCATTTTTTGAAAAGTGAGGCCTGGTATGACTTGCATGTTGGATGGTAACTAACAGCCCGTGCGTCCATTTAAAATGAAGGCAACTACATTGGTATACTAAAAATTACACCATCAAATAACGAGATGAATTTTACAAAATTTATCATTAGTTGAGTACATCCCCACTAGGTTGGCACCCATGCACTCACCTTTGACGATTGCCAAGAAAAAAAGATAAATCACTTGATAATAATATATACCTTTTGGTTATATATATAAATATAAACTACAACTAAGAAGAAAATATTACATATAATATTGAATAAATAAATTGCTAAAGTTCTACTTTATTGATTTTATCTTTGAGAACATCTTCATCAATTAAACTTTACTCTTTACTCTTTACTTTCTGCTTTAAACTAATTCCTTAAACACACACGACAGTCTAACCTTTGTGCCAATAATATACTCATGTAGTCATCTAGCATATGATTACATATACTAAATGTTGATTTGGATGCAACTGTCGAAACTGGAACTATTAGTAGATCTCTAGCCATGGGAGAAAGAACAAGAAAGCTATCTTCAGGTCCCTTCCATTAGGCTAAAATATCTAAATGAGCCGCTTCGTTCGGAGTCTAAAAAACAAGCCGTTCATTTTCAAGATAAATAGCTAATTTAAAGGATAAATTACTACATGGTATGTCAATTCTTCTATAAAGAATAAACCAAGATGGATCAAATCCGTTAATTAATGACATGGTAAGGATAGAACTTATTCCTACCCTAGCACCTAACTAGTTTTGATATTCTTCAAAAAGTTCGTTTAATGTTGTCCTAATAATGGATATATAGATTAAATTATCAGTATTCATATTTTTCCTACATTCTTCAAGAATTTTTTATTTTTTTTAAATCATGTAATTTTATTTTAGGATCCATAATAGAAACTAAACAAAAAATTATAAGATTATATTTCCAATATTTTTAAAAATGTTCATTTATTACTGCACAAATTTTTTAAAAACTAACTATATTTCGGTCATTTAAAAAAAGTAAATTTATATTATATAAATGGTTTATAGTTTAAATAGACATTGTATAATAAATACTCGATAAAGTTGTGGTTGCATTATAAAAAGCATATAAAAAGTCTTTTATTATTTTTACAATGTCCCGGTTTATATTAACTGTTGAATACTTAAAATTCCTACTTAAACAAAATTCAATTATTACATCTTTAAATTTACATGAAGCCTTTAATATAAAAAAATGTGAAATTTTACCAATGTTTAACATCCAATGAAAATTTTATAGCATTTTTATTTGTTGTTATGCACATGACATAAAAGTCTTGGTATCTAACGGGAGAAGTAAAAAATAAAACTTATTAATTACCTAATATATTCTACGTGATGTCTAATAAATGTTAAACCATCTTGCATAACTAAATTTATGATATGACAAGCACATTGTATGTGAAAAAATTTTCCATTAACATTGAGAAGGATATGGTTGTTTAGAAATCCAACTACTAAATTGTTAGATGAAGCATTATCCAAACTTACAAAAATATTTTTATTCTAAATTTCATATTTTCTAAGGCTATTAAGTATAGCTGAACCTATTTTGGGTTCTGAGTGAGGAGATTCAAGTAAAGAAAATGTAATTATTATTTTTTGTAATTTCCAATATAAATATATCTAAGGCATAGTTACACGTATATAATCCAAATTTTGATTAGAAATCCATAAGTATAAAATTAAACTTATTTTTTAGAAATATTTATAAAAATTTTAATTAAAGCATCATTTTTTTTCCTAAATAGTTTTAAAGCATCATTTCTATCAATATTTTTAGAAAAATTTGAAAACCTAGGGTAAACGAATTTCGAACCATTTATTTGAAATCCTTATTTTTTGCAAAAGTAAATGGCTTTTAAATTTTAATTGTAAATTTGATGAGTTCTAGCCGAGTGTAGGCTTTGGTAAAATTAAATGTAGATAAGTCGCTCCCTTCGGATGCTTGACTAATTTGGGTTTGTTTAGGGTCTTTTTTCCCATGTTTTGGCAAGTATTTATCCAGATGACGTTGTAGGTGGCCAGTAGCACCAAAGAAATTACAATTATACCGTCTTTTAAATAAGACACAAACAACTTTAGACACCATTTGACCCTTATTATTTTAAAATTAGTTACTTTTATATATTTCGAAATTTCTGAACTAAGGATCTTTTTTGAACCAGTTGATGATTCTATAAGTTCTTTCTCTCCAACTTCTTAATTTAAATTAGGTGTGAGAAGGGGCAAGGAACCTATGGATCCATAATCAGGGATTGTTTGATTAATATACTCTAATTCTTCAGTGTTAAAGAATCTACTGTTTATATATATATATATATATATATATATATATATATATATATATATATATATATATATATATATATATATATATCTTAATTATATTAAGAAGGGTGTTAAAGAATGAGAATTAATTATATAATATTATAATTAAAAGATAAAAGAAGTAAAATTAAATAAGAAAGTTATCAAACTTTGACAACTTTTTGACAACTTTAGGTACCAGAGAAATTGAGATTTTGAGAACTTGAAAACTTTAGATTTTTTGAGTTTCTGATTTAGGAAGCTTAAGACCTTCATGAAATTGAGACTCGTGGACTTGATCACTTAAGAGCCTAAGAACTTGAAATCCTGAGTATTTAGAGAGCTTGAGAGATTTGAGAGAGAGAAAGTGGGAGAAAGAGAGTTTGATAGCTTTGAGGAAGGCAGTAATATCTGTTTATAGTTATTTCTAAATGTCAAATGACCATTTCCCCCCTGAACTAGTCGTTTTATAGAGGAGACGGTTAATTTCACAAAAGTAGATAGGCTACGCCGACCGATAATCGTGCCATGCAAGGCCGTGCCACGGGCAATGCTCCGTGCCATGCCATGGCACAGGATATTGAAGCCCGACACAGCCCACTGTTTTACCGTGTGGTGTAGGGCCGTGCTGCAGGTCGGTTTTACCATGCCAGGACGTGGGCCGGTGGGCCAGATTTACGTCCCTACTCGTGGAGGCATTATTTGGTAAAATATAGATTGCTAAGGAATTTTGCTGTTAAAATCCCACAAAGAAAAGGAAAGGAAAGGCAGTCGCTAAAAGAAAAGGAGGTTTTGACACAATATTACCCTCCCTTGTTGTATGTCAAATAATCCCCTTTTTAGTATTGTTAAATAACTCCTCTCTTTGCATGTACCGTCATAAAGCACTTTATGGTTAACTTCATTTGATCATAAAAAAGATTGTTAACTGTTAAAATTGTCTATTAACCATATGAAATGATGGCTTTGCCCCTAATTTTGTGGAGGCGTAAATTCCATTCAGTCCTTATCTAAACACAATAAAAGGTTATGCTTGGGGTAAGAACTCGACCACTTGCAGGTGTGGGCTGGACCACAGGCAACTCATCTACTGTCCAATAATGGGACATTCCGGCTTTTAATATGAATAGCTGAAAACATGTAACTCTTTGGTGTTTACATATGAGAAAAATGAGAATTTCCTTCATTTTCACACGATCACGAGCAAAAGTATCATCACAATGTCACATGAAATTGAATGGTCAACAGTCTCTTTAACAGTCAAATCTAATGAAAATTAATCCTAAGGCGTTTTATTATTATATACAAAAAAGAGGACGGGTTGACAATAACAAAAAGAGAAGTGCTATTTAAGGCCCATTTGGATATCGCCAAATAAGTTACTTTTCTACTTACAGCAGTAGATCAAATAAGTTTGGTTTAGGATTAGTTATAAGTAACTTTTTTCTTTTACTTAAAAGTTCTTAATTTATGATCAGTTATAACTTCTTTTTTTTTAACTTAAAAGTACTTAATCACTTCGGTTAATTTTTTTAGCTTTTCTACTTTTCATAAGTTGTTGAATAGAGGCACTAGGAGAGACGAAAGGGAAGAGAGGCCTACAAGTATGTTGTTTACCAAACATACTTATCTTCTTAATAAGTAGAAACTAAGTTAAAATTACTCGTGGAGAGAGAGAGAGAGAGAGAGAGAGAGAGAGAGAGAGAGAGAGAGAGAGAGAGAGAGAGAGAGAGAGAGAGAGAGAGAGAGAGGGAGGGAGGGAGGGAGGGAGGGAGGGAGGGAGAGAGAGAGAGAGAGAGAGAGAGAGAGAGAGAGAGATTGGTGCAGTTGCTAGAAACTTGTCACAATGCAAAACAATATGAGTTTCCTTGAAAGCTTGACTCTGGATTCAACACCAAAAAGGTAGCTCCAGGAAAACAAGTCTCCATTATTCGATGCATACCCAGCAAAAGATTACTTTGGCATGTGCATCACGCACCGCAGACATTTCCCTTCCCTCATCAGGTCAAAGGCTTTGTTAATTTCCTCAATTGGCAGGTCATGCGTGATGAGCTCGTCTATCAGGATTTCCTGCATTACATTATACAATAGCAATATTAGCAACCAGCACGCCAGCATTAGCATTTTTTTTTTTTTCAAAACATAGGCCTACATTTCTTCCAACATAACTTGGGAGTAGATGAAAGTGTTACTGTCAAACATGGTGACGCTTTGGAAAGCAAGCAAGGGAACACACAATGTATTACGATAATGGTCCCAAAGCAAATACTCAAGAGTATCCAATTAATCAATCTAGACTGTTCATTAGGTCCAACACATTTCAAAAATACAGTGCAAAAACCATTCCTATTTTGGCTAACCTAACTATACGGTCAATAGCCTACAAAATGGACTGTCATGATTTGTATAAAAAAATGAGCCATTTATTGAGCCCATCAAGGATCACTTATGGTTCTACAGAATCACTTTCATCAGACAATCTTAGTGCTCCTAGTTGCATTGTGGAACTTCGACGGACCAACTGATTGAATCCATAGGTATAACATATATTTCATGGGCTACCATGCAAAAATAATGAGCACTGATTGGCCTTCTTTTTAAAGCTATCCACTTTCCAACCCATGGATTGTATGGTTAGGCTGCCTGAAAAGATTTTTTAGAACCACAAGTGACCCAGGATGGGTCCAAACTAATTGATGACTGAAATGGCCTGAAATGATTAATTGGATATATTGATTTTAAAAAATGGCAATTTGGATCTACTTTCACACAAGTCTTGATCGTTAATTTATAATCTATTGATCAGGTGGCTAGAATCATTCAATCAATGTGATTTTGCATGGTAGCCATGGAATGCATGCTAGACCTAATCAACTGTCCACAGTAATCAGTTGGGCTATCCATATCTGGATGCAACAAGGAGTATTATAACTTATACTGAGACAACTGGATGAGCTCTCCATTATTTAACCCACTATAACTAAATCCATCATCACCATCATTCTCATCATCACTGTAACCTTGTCCACTAGCTATTTGGATTTGCCTTTGCAAATCCTGTTTTGTCAATCACTTTCAAAGCATGAATTCTTATGATCTAACATAACCCTTGCCCTTAACCCGGGCTTGTGGTTGGCTGGTTTCCAGGCGAGTTTCCACAGTTATAAGCTTGCTGCTAAGTAAAAGTACAACTTCTCTAACTTGACGAAGATTACTTTCGAATCCAAAAATCCTATATTTGGGGTTTCTCGAGGGAGAGACCCATCGGCCCATGCCCATATTCAAACCATTGTTCTAAAACTTGCTGAATCGATTCAAAACTCAGCTGCATCAACTTGACTCGGTGAGATTTCGGTATGAGTCGAAGAGAAACTCGCTTTTCAGAGTGACTCAGCTTAATCTCAGCTAAGTTTGAGTGAGACCTGTCGAGTCAACTCAAGCCAAGTCACTCACCTGTCTTTTTTCTTTTCTTTTCTTTTTTCTTTTTTGGTGGAAAACTCAAAAAGGCAGTGAGTGAGATTCGAACCCTGATCAATTCTGGGAGAAATACCACCAATTAAACAATGTATCCAACTTGATGTTGCTGGTAAGTTATGACATTTTATCGCTTTTACTATTCTTGATATTTATTACTACCACTAATATTGTATCGAATGATTATTAAATATTTAGTCAAGTCATGTGAAGACCCAATCAAGTCTTCGAGTCAACCTGATCGGCTGGACAGCAAGTTGAGTTTTTGAACTATGATTCAAACAGTTGCATCTATACCCATGCAAGACATCATGAAAGCAATTTAAACAGGTGAGCAAGTGGTGGTGTGGTTCATTATACCTTTCTTGTATACATATCTACTAATGATGGAATCTCTGATTTAGGCTTCCATCCTCCATACAGAGAACCTTTTAAAGTTCTCCCACCAAGAAGCAATGCGTAATGAGCTGAGAACTCTGGCTTAACTTTTGGCACACCAAGAGTTACTGTCAAACCCCAACCCTGACAAAACCAAGAATAAGAGAATTATCTCCAATGCACTAGATTAATTTGCTTTGAAACAGAAGCATAATCCAAAGAGAGAGAGAGAGAGAGAATTACATCACAACACGACTGTAATGCAGTTGTTATCATTCCAGTATCACCTATGCATTCGAAGCAATAATCTGCCCCCCCACCGGTCACATTCTTAAGAACCTGAAATTTTTAACACGAAGATCCGATTAGCTTTTCTGTAGTCTAACTTGGAAATCTTTCTGATATGATAGCAGTAGATAGCAGATTTATGGGGAACAGGCGTATTTCCATACAAGGATAACTTTTTTTAACTCTAAAACATCCGTTCATACATATAAAATTATAAATGCATTGCAACATGGGTGATGGAAAACATGTTTTGGGGCATATGCATGTGTAGGTTACTGCAATGCCTAGAAATTTGGATGGGAATGCCTAATCTGTTCAGATTCAATGAAAATGAAATACCTGATGAATAGGCTCACTGCATTCATCTGGGTTGATAAATTCGGTTACACCAAAAGCCTTCCCTGTACCAAAAAGGGAAAGTGTTCAAAAACCAACAGATATCCAGATGGACAGAATAACTTAATCAGAGGAGCTAGCAGCTAATATGCAATTACCTTTCTCATATTTTGCAGGATTAGTATCCAAACCAATTATTCGAGATGCGCCCCTTAGTTTGGCGCCTTGTGCTACCTATTCATACAAGAAGACATGATTGAGCGGAGTTATAAGTTGAGAGATTTGATCAAATTGGCAGATCATCAAGGTTTAAACTATCTTCTGAAAGCAGTACCTATCGCCTGATATGCATCGGTTTCATCCATAAATGACACGGCTGTATCAGCCCAATACGGGGTGATACGACCTCGCTTCAGTGGTGAGCCATACGGTACAAAACCAATTTTCAGTAATTGGATATCATGTTGCGGGTTTACAGTAATACTAAATATCTATGCTTACCGAAAGGCCAACAGTTCCAAGGCCAAATATTACTACAGTCGATCCTTTAGATACATTGGCAACTTTCCAAGCTGCACCCAAACCTAATAAGATAAGCCCAATCAAATAGATATTTACACCAAAACTGGGATATCCTCCCAATCACTGATATGAACAAATCAGGAAACATATAGTGAAGATTATACTAATAAACATTGTTCAGTTTTCAGTAGATGAATCAGTAAAAAATGACATATTAGATTAATGAATTACATGATCAAAGTATTTTGCAAGTTTCATAATATAGATGCATTTTGAACATCTTTTATTAGAACCCAGATTGTAGAAAGTCGCTGCGAAGATATTCACGGAGTAGCTGTCTTGGGCAAATTATTTTTCATCCAAGACTGCAAGTAGCGAAACACAACTATTTTCCAATGCCAATGTCAGCTTCTATAAATTATATTATCATCCAGGATGCAGTCTTTATTGAGTAACACTTGGTCAATGGTATCAACCTTATGGATCCTGATTGGTGATCTTTGGTGACGGCTCCAGACTGGTGATGGGTCTAGACTGTCCAATTAATTGACAGCTTGGATGAGCCATAACCCAAGAATTTTGCTGATTGAAGTTCATAACTATCAACCTATCACCTATGTTTGGACAGAGTAAAACTTAAGAAAAGCAATTTGGAAAGAAATGCAGATCACATGGTTAGAAACAGCAAATTGATGCGAATCTTGACCACTCACCCATCCATGAGGTGGTCTATCAGTTGGGCGGTCCAGATTGGTTGACATATTTGCCAATCTTATGAGTTGTGAGAAATAAGCTTGAAGCCAACCGAGTCTCTTAAATTATAGAAAAGAAGCAAACAAAGAATTGAATTGCTTATTTCAATCGACTTCCAGATTTTATGAGACTATAAATCAGGCAATTAGTGTTTGTGATGCAATCACAATGTATCTCTCTTTAACAATGTGAATCAATAGTTTAAACAGAAAGTTAATTAACAGAGATTTGGAGGAACAAATCTTGAATAAAAAATGATGGCATACCCTGCATAGATCACTTTCTCTAATGTGGGGAAAATGACTTTACATGAATGAAATCAACCCTGTCCATCAAGTATGCCACCCTGTGTTTCACCTTGATCCCAAAAATCAGACTGATTAAACCACAGGTGGCCACGCAATAGGGAACAATACAAAATTATACCTGAAACCTCTAAATTTACGTGGTATGACCCACCTGAGTTCTGTAATTATTTAATCATGATGAGGCATATCAGATGAATGGATTTCCCAGCACAAATGTTTCCTATGGTGTTGCCTTTCTGAGTTTTGGATCATCATGATTTTTGGGTTTGAGGATGAACATGAGGCAGCTTACCTGATGGATGGGTCAACCTCACAAAACGTCCACCCACATGGCTCTTGTTTAGTGAAAATTACCTATGTGAGATAGCTATCGCACTCCATCCCGAAACAGGAAACTGAGTGCTTCAACTTAACCACACAATTCAAAATATTGACCATGAGTGAATCACAAGAAGGTAAAATATGAAAACATCAGGTATGGGATTCAAAGGCAATATCCTAAGAGAAAGCTTTACCTGCAGCTGCTCCACAGCTAAGCACGCATATTTTCTCCATTGGAACAGTCGAGCTGATTTTAACAGCACATCCAGAGTGCACTACAGTATATTCACTAAAGCTTGACACTGCACAATGATGATAGACAGGTTTCCCCTTTATTGAAAACCGAGTCGTCTTATCACTATGCATCACCCCATTTCTTTCCATCCCCAATGTTTGGCACATGTTACTTTTACCAGAGATGCAATGCTTGCATGACATGCATTCTCCGGTGAAGAGAGTAAGCACGTGATCTCCTTCCACAAATTCAGTTACACCTTCTCCGATGCTCTCAACAATCCTGTGTAATCATAGTAGCAATATTTAAATTCTGACTCTTTCCATAGTAATGAAATACATTTCCATTGAATTGGGAGACAGGAGGAATTCAAAACAAACCCTGATGCTTCGTGGCCGAATATCCGAGGAAATAGATGAGCGTGTGCCTTCAAATAAGAACGACAGTTAGGCAATGTACAAGTGAACGGGATAGGAACTAAAGCTAATAGACAGAATAGGATTCACAATTCATTAAATTAACCAAACATCATTGAGGAACCATGTCAACTAAAAAAAATGCTGAGAAACAATGCGATATGTACATTCCCATTACTTCATTTCCATATGGATTTCCTTCTTTTTATCAGTGAAAGAAGATTTTATTAAAAGGAAGGCTGAAAGGACAAAAACAAAGAAACCAAATACACAGAAAAAATCAATCAATAGAGGAGATCGCCCCCCCAAGGGACGAGGAAGAGCTGAACCCTACACCTCTGCCCATGAGTAAACAAGGTGTTTGGCTCTAGCAATGATTGAATGGATCAGCATACAAATACAATTAAAAATACAATTGTTCCTCTTTGTGAGAAAACAAACTGATGCAACAAAGAAAACCAAACACAGAAAACACAAAGGATTTACATGGTTGGGCATCGTGCCTACTCCATGGACGAGCCTCTGTTGAAAACACATTCTCAAAAGGATTACAGCCCTAACAATGTTCTAACCCTCAAAAAAAAAAAAAAAAAAAAAAAACACAAGAAAAGAGTTTCTTGTGTAACCCCAATTCAACCCTATAAACAATATTTATACCCCATACATGGAAATACTCAAAATACCTTATTTTGGCTAGGTCGGGCCTTCGGATCAGGTCTCATACCATTCGGGTTGGGGGCACTGCCTCCAAACTCTCGCTGGGGTGCACCCCAGAACCAACACAACCCCACCCCCCCCCCCCCCCCCCCTTTTCACAACTGGGGCCATATCTATAACTTTCCCTGCACCATTCTATAGAATACAATACATCTATCACAACATTCTTTCCAAAAGAATACAAAGGATGGCTGCAAAACATAAATCCCAAATAAATCTCTGCCCTTAGCTGAAAAAACAACTCTCCACACTTCACACACAGAAGCCGACATTCCCCATGGCACGTTGAACTATTGGAACACCAGCCTCAAACAGCAAATCAATAGCAATAATGAATGAACAAATAATTCATTGTTTCCGCCTCTCACAAGCACAAACAACACCCATTGACAATAACCATATTCCTAGACCTGAGACAGTCCATATTTAGAATCCAATCACAGCCCGCTACCATGCAAAAACAATGGCTCCAGGAGGAGCTTTCGACTTCCATATCCAGCCCGAGGGTACGGAAGATGCAGCAGCAAGGGTCATTTCCCTAACCAGCGATTTGACCAAAAAGGACTTTAATGAATCCCAACACAATAGAAGGATGCCTCCTTTGATCGAGTTTGGGCATCAGAGGTAGGAATTTGGCTTCCTTGTCCTCAGATAAATTCTGCCTAAACACCAACCTCGAACAATTGGGGAGCCTTTTAAGGTGGATTACCTCTTAAGATGCTTCAATACTAAATTGGTACTGTTTTTCAAGTACAACGTCATCATACGCGAACATTTGTAACCACTTATCTGTATCTCCAGCTCAGAGATACCGATAACACTGGTAGCGATACCGATAACATTGGTAGTCTCATAAATTTCAGGTATTGGCGACGTATTGCTAAATTTTGAAAATGTATTGATATCACCAATATTTTTTATAGTGTAAATTCCAGGTGTCGCTTGTATTGCCAATGTATCGATAACGCCAATATTTCGGCTATGTAAATTTCAGGTGTTGCTTGTATCGCCCATGTATCTACGATATTCAATAATATTGCCAATGTATCAATATCACCAAAAATCTATTTATTAAAAAAAAAAATTCCATTTCAGTTTTTTTTATGGGCACATGGTTGTATGCAGTATTCAAATTGTCAACAATAATATTGATCATATTGCAATATTATCGTTATCGCAACATGGGCAATATCGAGACCACAGTCTTTTGTTTCCTTTCCGGTTGTCAACGATTTTTGAGAGAAATATTGTATGTTGCCGATATTATGAAATATCAATAAATGTTTGGATGGAAGGTTGGATGGTTGGATGGATGGATAGATGAATAGATGGGATGGTTGGATGGTTGGATGGATGATTAGATGGGTAGATGGGATGGTTGGATTGGTTCCTTACGACAACAGATACTTTTAGGTCCTCATTAAATGGGAATATGCATTCTTTTGGAAAAATTTTAATTCCTAAATATGCAAATATGTGTATTTTAGCATCTGCTAGAGTTCCATTGAAAAATTTCACCGTTCTCCCAATCTTTCAACACATTTCCGATTATGGGCGATATAATCAATGATAGCCATATTATTTCTATATCCTTGGCCAACAAAACTTGTAACAATAGTGATACTTCGAACATTGACCACAACCAAGGAGAGGTGATGGGAGAGCAAGGAGGGGCAGCTGAATCTGTATCTAGGTTTCAAATATATATATATATATATATATATATATATATATATATATATATATATAAAGTTTATTTATGAAATAAATGTGCACTGTATGAAATTTGTTTTATCAACAATAAACCATTGCATAACTAAATAAATAAATAAAGGGTTAATTGTGGCTACCTCCCGCCAGTTATATCTTATATGAAAATTATATAACTACCTCCCCTCTGTTTCCAATTTTTATAGATACCTCCCCATTGTATAGCAGATTCATTGCAGATTCCCCAAGACAAGAAACCACCAATCAATCTTAATTATAATCGTTATTTTTGAGCAATGACTGTTTTACCCTTATCTTTAATTTCAAAATAATATTAAGACAAAACTAACCTTGCAAGCACATGATGTCCACAAGTGGCATGTATGAAAGCCATCATCATCATCAAAGCCTTATGGCAACTAATTGGGGTTATCCGGGGTCAGCTACATGAATCCTATTACACCTTCTAGTGTATCAAATATCATATCCTCAGTTAAACCATGGGTCCTTGAATCTTTTCTTACTACCTCCACCCACATCCTTTTGGGCCTTCCCCTTGTCCTTTTGGAGCCTTCAACCTCAACCCACTCACTCCTTTAAACTGCTGCAGTTCTTGGTCTATGTTGCACATGGCCACATGTATGAAAGTCCAAACCATCCAAATACATGCCTGCCATTCAAGTTAGGGTCCACCATGTCCATTTGGATAATTTAGTTTTTGGCATATATGTTCCATGTGCACAACAGTTGTGCATGTTGTCACCCATTAGATGGGCCATCATGTCATGTACAAAACTATGGACCATATAGAATCCAAATGTATGACTATGGTCCAGGGTGGGGCCCAGTTTTCCAATTAATTTCTAGCACATATATGCCACATGTACAATGGTTGTGCATGTTGTCACTTGTTACCCATTAGATAGGCCAAAACATGGCATGTACAAAAATATGAATTGTCCAAATTTATGCCCAAGGTTAGGCCCACCATTTGCAGAGTGTATTACCTAACACTTATGTGCCATGTGTACAACATGTTGCCACCCAATGGATGGGGCACATGCGGCATGTACGAAATCCAAAACCTTCCATATATATATATATATATATATTGATGCAGGGATGAACGTGATGAGGTCGATCACCGTCTTCCTCAAGGATAACTACTTTGAATCCACGAAGCTTCTCTGGTCTCCTCACAGAGACTTCTCGAATCCACGCGGAAAAAAGCAAGAAAAATAGAAATAAATTCTATAAAATTTGTAATTTGATTGATTTATGAAATAAATGAGTTCACAACCCTTTAAATGGGGATACTAAGCAATGGGAGAAATTTCAAAATCAAACTACAACTAAAACTCCTAGAATTCGCAACTTTCTATTTATAGTAAGTGTCCTATGTGGCTTAACCACGTTATTCTCCTAATTTTCTAACCACTTTTCATGTTGGACACAACTCCTAAAGCCCAACAGATAAAGAGTTATAATCAAACTAAAATTTACTAAAAATAGTAAAAATGAAAATAAACATGGAATTCGACTGTCGATATGATAGAATCTCGCAAATTCGGCGTGAATAACCGGGCTAGGCCGGGTTGGTTGGCTAAAGTACCTTGTCTTACCCTAAAATCATATATGGTACGTCGAGTAACTCATTCCGGTTTGCGAGATATGCCTGTTTTAAGGTTCTGACAGTCTTAATGACTTCCGCCTCCGATCGGGTCTTCTCTGGTTCATTTGGGACATGAAAGTGTCCGCGACCCGCCTATGTCGGTCACCTCCACTTCAAAAGAACTCGTCCTCGAGTTCTCGTGCTGCTTCGGTTCTTAATACTCGGTCTGGTGCGTTGTAACGATACCCAAATCAAAAGTTATGATCAATTTACGGTCCACCTTCTTTTGGTCCAACCATGCTAGGAATATATCTGTGACACGTTCTACATCAGACCCCTCCACTTGGAAAAACTAGTCCTCGAGTTACTCAAGGAACTTGGTTTATGATTCTGGGATAACTTATGACGTTGATGTTTATTAGCCATTTTCTTGTACTTGCATTAGGCTCTTGAGCTGGCATAATACATGTACTCATGCTTTCTTTGACTTGACTAGTATCGATCAGTTCCTTCACTTCTGCTTGCAAGATCTGACATTCTTTCTGATTCACCTGACTATGAGGGTGGTTGGGAAAGCTGGCCACAGGGACAAGGCATATATGATGTTGGATGTCCCTCATGGGGGGCAATTCATAGAGTAAATCTTCAGGCCAGACTTCTTTAGATTCGCTCAGGAATGGCCTTAAACTTGGAGGAATGTCTAAAGGCTTTGATTCCTCGTCCTTTACCACTATGGCGTATACCTCGTCGACTTCATTGGATTCCTCCACGAAATTTTGAATGGTCAAGATGGAGCTCCCATCCACTTTAGAAGCTTCGAGGTGTTTCTTTTGTGCCATAGGGGCAAGGACTATCTTTTGACCATCCTTAACGAAAACATAAACATTGTCTTGCCCTCGGTGGGTCGCATCACAGTCTAACTGTCATGGTAGACCGAGTAACATATGACATGCTTTCATGTCGACCATGTCATAAAGTATCTGATCCTTGTAAGTTTTACCAATTGAAAATAGTGCATTGTTCAGTTATTTCGGTCTCGTTCACCCTTTTAATCCAACCAATTGAGTAAGGGGAAGGATGTTTTATCGTAGGTAGTTGCAACTTGTCCACCATCACTTTCGAGACGATGTTCTCGTTACTACCACTGTCTATGATCACATCACAGACCTTGCCGTTGATGGCACATCGTGTACAAAATATATTATGTCAATGTAGATGTTACTCCTTCCTTAGAGTGTACAGTAATCGCCTCACAACCAAAGATTCGCCACGATCCTCGGTCGTCTATCCTTCGCCACCAGCTCCTTCCTCAGTGGTTTGTATACCTCGTATGACAGATAATTTATTAAGGAGTTCATTGAGCACAATCTCCTTGAACTCCCGTAACACTGGTTTTAAATCTTATAGGATGTTTACTGGCTCCATATATTTTTCTTTTTGAACTAATGCATCTACATCTCATATTTTCTTAGATTGTTTAACAAAATCATGTTCGGTTAAGAGAGATTGTCCCTCCACTTTAGAAGTCTTTGGTTGGTTCTCCGTTCCCATAGGGACGAGGATAATCTTTTTACCGTCTTAAATAAATATAAATACATTATCCCGGCCTCTATGTGTAGCATCAATATTATATTACCATGGTCAACCAGGTAACATGTGACAAGCTTCCATGTCGACTACGTCACACATTACTTCATCATTATAATATTTACCAATGGAAAAGGATATACGACATCATTCGGTTACCTCTGTTTTGTTGACCTCTTTGATCCATCCAATCATGTATGGAGATGGGTGCATTTCTGTTTTCAGTTGTAGCTTTTCCACCATTGTTTTCGACACGAAATTCTCATCACTCCTGACATCGATGATCACATTGCAAACTTTTTGGTATGCAGTGCACCTTGTTCAAAAGATGTTGTGCCGTTGTAAATTTATCTCTACCTTTGGCATGTACAATGGCTTCCTCATGTTCACAGCGGTGGCCTGCGATTCACCATTATTAGTGGGTGCTTTGCAAAAATCGGGGTTATTTCGTACAGCGACAACAGGTAGTTGAGCATTGCCTTGGGCTCGGGGGCGGAATTAGCACATCTGCAATACAATTAAGGGTCGTCTGCAGCCCTTGCATGGTCAACTGACTCTTATGGTCGAAAGCTTTCATTATTTCTGAAAGATAATGAATCCCTAGATCCCTGTCTAGAGGATTTTGGTTCATACTTTCATTGCTTGTCATCTGCCTGAGGGGAGTACTCGCTCTGATACCAATTGACGTAGGGATGAACGTGATGAGGACGATCACCGTCTTCCTCAAGGATAACTACTTTGAATCCACGAAGCTTCTCTGGACTCCTCACAGAGACTTCTTGAATTCACGAGGAAAAAAGCAAGAAAAATATAAATAAATGCTATAAAATTCGTAATTTGATTGATTTTTAAAATAAACGAGTTCACAACCCTTTAAATAGGGATACTAAGCAATGGGAGAAATTTCAAAATTAAACTACAACTAAAACTCCTATAATTCGCAACTTACTATTTATAGTGTCCTATATGGCTTAACCACCTTATTCTCCTAATTTTCTAAACACTTTTCATGTTGGACACAACTCCTAGAGCCTAATGGATGAAGAGTTATAATCAAACTAAAATTTACTAAAAATAGTAAAAATGAAAATAAACATGGAATTCAACCACGATATGATGGAATCTTGCAAATTTGGCGTGAGCAACCCGGCTATGTTGGGTTGGTTGGCTAAAGTAGCTCGTCCTACCCCAAATTCATATAGGGTATGTCTAGTAACTCATTCCGGTTTGCGAGATATGCCTATTTTAAGGTTCTAACGGTCTTGATGACTTCTACCTCCAATCAAATCTTCTTAAGTTCATCTTAGACATGAAAGTGTCCGTGACCCGCTCTACATCATATATATATATATATATATATATGTCTAACACCCAAGGAGAGACCCACCATTTGCACAATCTAATTTCTGACACATATATGCCACATGCACAGTGGTTGTACGCACTGTTTTAAATATCGACGACATTGGCCGATATATCCCATGATATATCTTGTATCCCACCAGTGCGATACGAAACGCACAAGTAGTGCGATACATCCAACATGTTCGATCTAGTGAGCATTTTCAAATTTCGATGCTCTTATTTTCTGTAAATCATGTTAAATTAGTGTCGAATTGTTACAAATTTATGATTTTTCATGTTTTGCATGAAAAATCATGGATTATGAGCTTCAATTTTGAGATTTGGAGATGGGCTGAGTTGCGAAAGATTGGAAAAGAAAAAAAAATCAAAATTTCTCAATTTCTCACAAATTGTTTACAATTTTTGTGTTCAAACATCACCTCATACATGTCTGTAACCTAATCTAGTGATTCTTCTTTTGCTTTTGAATATATTACTACTTGTGTTTCCACATGTCTTTTTACATTTATAAATTATATAAATAGACATTGAATATACTTACATCAATTCAGTTAGACAACGCATAGATTAGGACCCCGTATAAAGAAAACCTATTACGTGTACTTGTTTTTTGTAATGTTTTGATTTATAAGTGTGTATTGATGTCTTTTTTAACAATCTCCAAAGTTTCATCGAAAAATTCAACCAATTTCCCAATGTTTCCTCATGTTTTCAACAACAGCGATACATTACACGATATAAGCGATATATCCCATGCGATAACCGATACGTATCGGTATCCCAAGAATGCGATAGATAACGCAATACCGATATTTCGCACACTGGTTACTTGTACGTATTGTCACCGAATAGATGGGCCAAAGTGGAATGCACACAACATCGAACCGCCCAAATATATGAAAATCCAAAACCTCCCATATATGTCTAATGTCCAAGGTGAGGCCCACCACTTTCGCAATTTAGTTTCTGACACATATATGCCACATGCGTAGTGGTTGTACCATTGGGCCATACATGGCATGTACGCAACACCAAACCACCTAAATATATGCCCGTCATGCACGGGTTAATTTTTGTCACTCAACTACCACATGTAGAGTAGTTTTGTGTGGTGTAACTCATTATATTGGCCACCTGTGGCATACACGAAAATCCCAACCATATAGATGCATGCTGTTCAAGGTGGGGACTGCCATTAGCAAATAGGTGTATGTGGGGACAAAAGAAGGAAAACAAAGTGAAAGAAGATAAACACACTACAAGAACTCACTAAACAAACTTAAATGTTCACAATTTCAGTGGTAATTAGAAAATCCAAAACCAGTCAAAAGTTTCTTGTAATCCAAGACTTCTGATAAGTGAATTAGACATGAAATTCCATTTTACCAAAAATTGAAGAAAGAATGAGAAGGAGGTTAATACCTTAGATTCCCACAGCGTGATGTCGCTGCGACAGATCGACGTGCACACGACCTTTATACGGATTTCCATTGGCTTTGGCGGGTCCACCTCCACTTCCTCCATCACTAGAGGTTGTCCAGCTTCCCAAGCAACCGCAGCTTAAAAATGGAGGAGGCAAAATCAAGTCAGCGAGGCTGTTTTTGGATGCAAAAGAAAATTGAATTGTGAACATTTCAGTTTAATGAAGAGAGACGACAAACAATTAATGATGTTTCCTAGCATTCAAAATGAAGGAGGAAGCACTCAAATAGTAGGTAAGTTTCTTTCAAGTACCATAATTGCAATTTGGAGGTCAACCCCTCAATCTGAGTGTGATGGGAAGTAGAATCTGTTGTATCAACCTTATTCGACTAGTACTGGTGAGAAATTATAAGGCCTTGGTGCACTAGTTCATGTAAGTGGGGCCCGCTGTTAGATGATCCAAACTATTGAACCAATGGGTCCCATATGTTAGAATAGGTATTTTGATGGAGATGACAACCTTGCCTGAATCATGGATCTCGCCCTTGAGACAGTAAATGCCCATAAACCGATCAAACCAATAGTACAAAAAGGTCTAACTTCTAAGCAAGTCTGCTTCTAGTATAACTCAGGCCCAGTCCATGATTGTTGTTGTGCAGAATTTGTAGCACTAATGAGTGACTACGAACACCTTAAAGGAATGACCTAGAAAGGAAGAAAATGTTGGGGGACCGTGGAAGCACACAGAGATTAATCAAGCAAAGTACTCCAATTGCAACAATCAAGCCCAATCACAGACAAACCGAATTTAACGTGGAAAAACCTTTTCAGGAAAAAACCATGGTACAAAGCGACAGATATTCATTATGAAAGCAAAAATTACAAGAGATAAAGATTACCCGGATTCGAACAAGCCTTGAATCACCCAAGCTACACCCTTCAAACCCTAGGAACGAATTTGAAAGCTTTAAGATACCCCATATTCCCAATTACACCCATATATATAGCCTCTATGACAATCACAATCGAAATAGGAAACAAATCCCGCACTTACGTAACTTTGCGCGATCATTCGATGGCACCTTCGATGGGACTTTGATGGCATCGACCCCTTCGATGCCATCGAACTAAACACCAAAACATTTCAACAACTAATCATGGATTTTTTGGAATTTTCCGATGGCACTTCAATGTCATCGAACAGCCTACGATGGCATCGAACGTATTTCGATGGCATCAAACAGAACACCCAAAGTGTCTAAGAACCAACATGGGAATTTCCGGATTTTTACAATGGCATCACGCAGGACTTCGATGGCATCGAAGTCTGCTCGATGTCATCGAACTATCATCAACAAACCTCTTGATTTACAGATTTAAGACATCAATCAACATAAAATAGATACGACTTTGAGAGCAGATTTGAGAGAATGATAGAGAGACTGAATATGAATATATTGATGAAGGAATGGTTATCCAAAGCCCATATATAGATTTCGGATGGATGCTAAGAGGGGCCTAAGAGGGCCCTGAAGATTGCACTTTGCTGTTTGCAAAAATCACTACCTCTTCATTTAAACTCAGATATTTTGGCAATTTATCTTGAACAGTCAACCAAAACAAAGTGGTCACTTCACCATGCCAACAAGCTACTTAAATTCCACCTAGTGAGTTTCATCATCGAGGTCATGGGTTTGAGTACCCATGTGGTGTGTGGATGTGTAAAAAAAAAAAAACTTCCACCTAGTAAGGGCCATGTCACCCCAATGGTACAAGTAACCGCCACCTTGGCACCATGATACACTACAATCAACATGGTCAACCTTGCACATATCCGCCAGATCTAAGGGTGAACTTAGGTGGATTACGTTGGGTTGAGGGTCAATCAAGCCAAATTTAACCTCAAGTGGAAACCATGGCCTAACCCAACTGGAGACCTGAGCCGAGCTCCCCAGCCCCATGTACCATATTTTCAACTCTAACCCATCTCGGGCTAGGTTAGGTAGGGTCTGGTTGAGGATGAGTTAGGTAGGCCGGCCAAGGCCGAGCCCATAGTACTAGGATAACAAACCCTACCAATAGTAGTAATTTTGTATCTTATAATAAATTATACTATGTAATGAATATAGAGTTAGGTTCGGGTTGCCCGATGCCTCTACTTGAATCCAACCCGTCTTGGAGTTGGCTTGAGGGCTTCCAGGCCCCCAGCGCAGCCTCAACCTGATCCAACCCGATGAAAATTTCAAGTTGGGCCAATAGGGTTTGGTTCGATCCCAACATAAGTTGCACCCCTAGCCACATCAGGGGGTCAGTAAAGTCCAGGCCAGTTTGCTTCACGAAGATGCATAAGTGTGAAGTGAAAAAAGTGTGCCCAAGGCTGCCTTACAGTCTGCTCACCATGCACCATGTTGTGCACGTGTGTGCGGACAGTCGCAACATTGTTCCTATGGTGATGTGAACTTGGGTCTTTGGTAGAAGAAAACCCCACCACTATTCCCTTTGCAATCTTTTGGTGGGAAATTCAAATTTCAAAATATGAAAGGAAAATTTTTTAAAATAAAAAACAACTTTAAAGGTAAGTCCAATTTTTTGAAAGATTGCCCCAAAATTTTGAATTGATTTTGAAAATTCCCAACACCGTTGCAAATCAGGGACGCTTCAATTTTTTACCATGGAGGAAGACTTTTTATCAGCGGCCTAAAAATAGACAGTTGAGAGAAAAATACAGCAACAATACTGAAAAAGGGCCAAAAATGAGATGATGGTGTTATACCCTATTTCTAACCATTCCGAGAAATGCTAATATGTGGCATTACGCAAGAGATAGGAGGTGTATGAAAAGATTTTTTGAGATACTTGGAGCGCTTTTTGCGAAATCATATCTGGCATCAGGTGATTGACATAGTGTGGTTGAGACATCTAGAAGTGAAACCCAGTCGAAGAGCAAGCCATGACCGATAGGAACACCGCTTGTTCGAGAGAAGGGGAACATTCAAAAAGAGAAACATAACAACAGAAGGATCTAGATGGCGACTCTGCGGTTGCTATAACCGTCCAATAAAGAAGAGAAACATTCAAAAAAATAGCTGCAGCAGGGATCTATAAATAATCAGAGGATCCGCAAATTAAGCAACACACACAATCAAATCGAACAAACAAATCAAATCTATCAATTAATCTTAGCTCACTCTATCCTAGGAGTGGTAATCTTTAGTTATTATCCAAGTCTACGCTCACGCAGTTCTTTCAGAAGACGCATTCTTGTAGTCACTCTTTCATGACCGATTGTAAATATTTCCTTTTGTTTGATTGCATTAGTATACTGTAAAGTCCTTTCTCAACCCATCTTTGGAGGAAGAACCCAACCCTGTGATTATCGCCTAATCATTACAAATATTCTGCGAGTGGCTGAGTAGGCGACTGATCTCCTCAGATCTCGGTCAGATATTAAGTTTGACGTATCTGCTTATTTCGGCGCTTGGCTTCAAGTTATTTGGTTTAAATCGAGCTGCTATATCGATTTTGGCACGCCTGCACACACCATACGTGACAGAAAACAGACCAAGTGCCAACAGATAGGATCTTCTAATTTGGACTATTTTAAGGGTGTCTACCATCAATGGTGGGTCCCATCAGGTGAGGGATTCTGATCACGACCCTGTTGTACCAAAGGGAAGCATCAGGACCCTACAATGTCTGGGACCAGACTCATAGATAGATCACCACCATTTTCAAAATGGTAGCCACTCATCCTCCTTATACGTGGCACACACTACAGCTATCCAGACCATCCAAATTGTGGGGCACATTGTGGCTGAAGCATGGCTTGGAAAGAACACTGATCGATCGAATCCTAACCATCCATTGCCAGCTAAAAAATGAATGGTCAAATGTAGAACCACAAGTAGTCGAAATTCAACAGGAAAAATTGGAAGGCTATTATCATTTTCATAGTGTGATTTTTGGGCCATGCTCCATCTACGATTGGGTTTAGGGACGATCTGGACTTCCGTGCACAGTTGATGGGTCCACCAACTGCATCTGTACTGTTGATGGGTCCCCCAATGTAGTGTGAGTGAGTGATCCAGAGATCAATCCCTGGTAGTGTGACATTTTCAAAAAGAAAAGAAAAGAAAAGCAAAAAAAAAAAAAAACACACACTATCATAGAAGCAAGCAATTGCAATCCGATTCAACGGTGCATCCAAACGACTACTAGTATGAAATTATTAAAGATAACTGCAAATTGAAGAACATAAATGAGAAGAAATTCAAGGAGAGCTTGTACCTTTGCAAGTAATGATACGAGGATCTTTCATGGAAGACATGATTTCTGTCTGAAAAAAAATGCCGGAGATGTCTGTGCTGGTTAGAAATCTCGCTCTTGTTCCCGTCTCGGATGCGCTCCGGTGCTACCGGTACCACGGTAAGGTATGCTGCTGAAAGTGGGGCCCTCGTGATGTATTCGGGATATCTGAGCCGTCCATCATATGCTTCGACTCTTTACCTATAGAATCCAAAAATCATACGAATAGAATCTCATTTGAGCTCTAGCATAGGGAAAATTTTTGAGAGGGAACGCTCACCCTTGATTTTTCGGGGGCCATCATGTTGTTAATATGGTATCCAGACTGTCCATAACCTTCATATGCAATGGATGAAGTATCAGAACATAAATCATTCTGTTCCACAACCTATGTGGGCCCCGATGATAAACAACGGTGGGAATTGCCTCCCACATCGTTCCAGTTCTGTGGCCCACCAGAGGGTTTCATTAAGCTGATTCTTAAACCATGCTTTTAATATAAAGGAATGCGTTCGATGGATGGGTTGGATCTGATCCATACACCACGTGGGACCCACATTTGTGTGCCACCGTACGAATAGAGCGCACCCATCCTTCCTCTGGTTTGGTGGAGAGCGGATTAGGTGATACCCCGGTCTCACCCAAGATGGTGCGGCCCTTACCGTGGGGTTACCGTGTGGCCCACTTTGATGCACGTATTATGTATCCACGCTGTCCATTCCTTTTTTTACAGATAATTTTAGATGGTTAGCTAAAAACGAAGTAGATCCAATTATCAGGTGGACCATCCATAGAAAACGGTGGTGATTGAACGTTAATGGGCTGCGAAAGATTCGGATCAAGCTGATATTTGTTTTCTCCCTTCATCCATGCTTATGTGACCTTATTAAAAACATATTGGATGGTAAATAAACAATGAAAACATTAAGAGGCGTCCGAACAAGTTTTTTAATGGTAGGGTGGTCAATCACCACTGTTTTTTAATGATATAGTCCACCTGATAACTGGATCTGCTTCGTTTTCAGGATTATGCCCTGAAATGATACGGTAAAACGGATGGACGGTATGGATATATAATATTTATATCAAGATAGGTCCCATGGTAATCCCATGATAAGGGTCGCACGGTCTCGGGTGAGTTGAGAGTCTTACCTAATCGGCTCTTGGTTTGGGGCGCGGGTTAGGTGGAAACGGACTGGCTACTCCCCAGCCAGCAGCCACCAGCCAATGGCCGATGGCCGGTGCTCTATGGGACCCACCGTGATGTATGTGTTTCATCCATTCCATCTATTTTTTTTCTAGATCATTTTAGGATTTGAGGCAAAAAATGAGTATATCTCAATCTCAAGTGGACCACACTACAGGAAATAATATTGAATGAACGTTGACCATTAAAAACTTTTTGAGGGCCATAAAAGTTTTGGATCAAGCTGATATTTGGTTTTTCCCTTCATCTATGTCTGTATGACCTAATCAACAGTTTGGATGTCAATTGAACAGTACACTGGGACTTAGGAGGATTTTAATGGTAGATATCCAATCACTATTGTTTTCCAGTGGTGTGGTCCACCTGAGATTTCTATCCCTCTCGTTTTTGGGATCAATTTATAAAATGACCCGTCAAAATGGATGAACGGCGTGAATGAAACACATACATCACAGCGATGCCTACAAACCATCGACCACGGGGCTAGTGGCAGTGGGAGTAGCCAATCCGTTTCCGGGTTAGGTACCGCACCAGGACGGGAGCGGTTTAGATGAGACTCTATCCACCGAGGTAGGTGGGAACTCTGACTGTGAAGTCCACTGTGATACCTGTCACTAAATCCATGCCGTTCATCATCTGTATTGAAAGCTCATTTTAGTGCATGATATTAAAAAAATAAACACATTCAAATCTGCAGTGAACCATAATATCAAAAACAGTAGTAACGGATCGTTAGAAACTTCTCAAGGGCTATAAAATTTTTGGATCAAGCTAATATCTGTGCGGTCTCTTCATCTAAAGCTTTGTGACGTTACCATTAGGTTGGATGCCAAATAAACATTCAGTGGCTCCCATGAAGATTTTAATAGTGGGTATTCAATCACTACTGTTTCTGGTGGTATGGTCCAGTGTGTATTTAATGCACATGCATCAATGTGAGCCTTACGGTCAGGGTCCCACCCACCTCTGTAGATCCATGTCTCACATAATCCGCTCCCCACCCACGAGGACCTAGCGAGAGATGAACAGTCCAGACAGGGGCCTGACATCGTGGGCCCATTACTATGTATGCTTTTTATCCACACCGTCCATTAGGTCATTTTAGGGCATGTATCAATAAGGATTAGATGTAAGGCTCAAGTGGACCACACCATAGGAAGCTATTGTGAAGTTGATGGCCATCATCGAAACCTTACTATGGCCCACCGTGATGTTTATTTTCCATCCAACCTGTACATAAGGTCATACTAACCTGGAAGAAGGGAATGAATAAATATTACGTTGATTCAAAACATCTATGAGGATCTCATAGACATTTTCACCGGTAGGCCTTCAATCCCCACTACTTCCTACGGTGTGATCCACTTTAGCCTTAAATTTGCTGCTTTTTGGGCTCATGCTTTATATGATCCGTAAAATTGGATGTACGGCGTGGATAAAATACATACATGACTGTGGGCCCATAGAGCCTGTGGCAGTACTGTCCTTCTCCTGCTTGTTGTATTTTTGGTGTTTCAGAATAAATAAATAAAATGATTTGAAATTTTCCTTTCATGTTTTTATAAAAGTTAACCACAACATTTTTGTCTTACAGTGGTATGAGTTTAATCCTACATTGGATAGGCAATAAGAAACATTTAAATTTATAAGAAAAAGATTTTGCATACGGTTTGGGCACCTTTCAGGGGGAATGCATGTGAATTTGGTTGGGGCGCCTATGCCATTAGTCACAATCTATGCCATGAACCATATGCATGCGTGTCGGGTTGGACCGTGGCGCGGTGCGGTGTGATAGATGTGCACATGTGCAAATATACTTGTAAGCCTAAAAGTTTTTGTTGCATTTTTAAATTTCCATTTGTAACGATTATTTATCTTTTATTTTCAAACAAAGTTAGAAATAAAAATATTTATTCTTTTAAAAAAAATCTCAACCCCAGTTTATGCAATGAACCACACATGCATACCCACCAGGTCGGACCATAGCACGGTATGGTGTGGTGTGTGCGCAAATATACCTGGAAGCCTAAAAGTTTTTGTTGTCTTTTGAAATTTTGATTTGCAATAATTATTTGTTTTGTATTTCCGAACAGATTCGGAAAATGAAAATGTTTCTTCTTTAAAAAATGCAATAGACATGATTGTTGGCAGGGGTGCGTACACACCCATTTGTGATATGGTGTGGTTTCGAATTTTAATTGATTTTCAGTATTTCAGCCATCTCTCTCTCACTTCGAATCTTTACAAGGATAAGCAATAAGAAAATTTTAAGTTTATAAGAAGAAGATTTTGCAAATGGCTTAGGCCCCTTTTAGGGGCATATGAATTTGGTTGGGGGGGCTATGCTATGAATCACACACGCTTGCTTGCCGGGTCGGACAGTGGTGCGGTGTGGTGTGGTATGTGTGCGCGCGTGCAAATATACTTACAAGATTAAAAGTTTTTGTTATATTTTTGGTGTTTCAAAATAAATAAATAAAATTATTTGAAAATTTCCGTGCATATTTTCATAAATTCAACCAAGACATTTTTGTCTTATTATGGTACGGGTTTAGTTCTACATTGGATAGGCAATAAGAAAATTTTAAGTTTATAAGAAGAAGATTTAGCATAGGGCTTAGGCCCCTTTTAGGGGACATGTGAATTTGGTTGGGGATGGGGGGTTATACCATCAGCCACAATCTATGTCATGAATCACACACCCGCCCCTGCTGGGTCGGACCGTGACGTAGTGCAATGTGGTGTGGTATGTGTGTGCGCGTGCAAATATTCTTGCAAGCGTAAAAGTCTTTATTGCGTTTTGAAATTTTTATTTGCAATGATTAATTGTCTTGTATTTCCGAACAAAGACGGAAATGAAAATGTTTCTTCTTTAAAAAAAAAACCAACAACCCTAATTTATGTCATGAACCACACACACACACCCACCAGGTTGGACCATGACGCGGTGTGGTGTGCGTGCGAAAATACTTGCAAGCCTATAAGTTTTTGTTCTCTTTTGAAATTTTGATTTACAGTGATTATTTGTTTTGTATTTCTGAATAGACTTGGAAAACGAAAATGTTTCTTTAAAAAACTCAACAAACATGACTGTTGGCAGGGGTGCATATACACCAATTTTGCAGGGGTGCGTACACACCCATTTGCGATGTGGTGTGGTTTTGAATTTTAATTAATTTTCAATCTTTCGGCTCTCTCTCTCTCTCTCTCACACACACACACACTTCAAATCTTTACAACGAATAGGCAATAAGAAAATTTTAAGTTTATAAGAAGAAGATTTTGCACAGGGCTTACGCCCCTTTCAAGGGGCATGTGAATTTGGTTAGGGGGGGCTATGCCATCAACCCAAATCTATGCCATGAACCACACGCGTGTGCGCCGGGTAAGACCGTGGCACGGCGCGGTGTGTGTGGTATGTGTGCACGCGTGCAAATATACTTGCAAGCCTAATAGTTTTTGTTGTATTTGTAGTGTTTCAAATAAATAAATAAAATCATTGGAAAATTTCCCTTTATATTTTTATAAAAGCAACTAAGAAAATTTTGTCTTATAGTGGTATGGGTTTAGTCCTCCATCGGATAAACAATAAGAAAATATTAAGTTTATAAGAAGAAGATTTTGCATAGGGCTTAAGCCCCTTTTCAGGAAGCATGTGAAATTTGGGGGGGGGGGGGGGGGGGGGGGGGTGGGGGGGGCTATACCATCACCCCCAATCTATACCATGAACCACACACGCACTCGCGGGGGGTCGGACCGTAGTGCGGTGCGGTGTGGTGTGGTATGTGTGCACACGTGCAAATATACTTGTAAGCCTAAAAGTTTTTTTTTTTTTTGCATTTTGAAATTTAAATTTGTAACAAATATTATCTTGTATTTTCGAACAAAGTCGGAAATGAAAATGTTTCTTCTTTAAAAAAAAAAAAAAAAAACCCAACAACCTCAATTTATGTCATGAACCACACACGCACACCCACCAGGTCGGATCGTGGCACCGTGTGATGTAGTGTGCGTGCACGCGTGAATATACATACAACCCTAAAAGTTTTTGTTGTCTTTTGAAATTTTGATTAACAACGTTTGTTAGTTTGTATTTTCGAACAAAGCCGGAAAATGAAAATGATTCTTCTTTAAAAAAAAACCAACAAACATGACCGTTGGCAAGGGTGCGTACACACCCATTTTGCATAGGTGCATACACACCCATTTGCGATGTGGTGTGGTTCCGAATTTTAATTAATTTTTAGTCTTTTGGCTCTCTCACTTACTCACTTCGAATCTTTACAACGGATAGGCATTAAGAAAATTTTAAGTTTATAAGAAGAAGATTTTACATAGGGCTTAGGCCCTTTTCAAGGGACATGTGAATATGGAGGGGCTATGTCATCAGCCTCAATCTATGCTATGAACTACACACGCGTGCATGTTGGGTCAGACTGTAACGCGATGTGGTATGTGTGAGCACGTGCAAATATACTTGCAAGCCTAAAAGTTTTTGTTGTATTTTTGGTGTTTCAAAATAAATAAATAAAACGATCTGAAAATTTCCCTCAATATTTTCATAAAAGCAACTAAGACATTTTTTTTTTCTTATAATGGTATAGGTTTAGTCCTACATCGGATAGGCAATGAGAAAATTTTAAGTTTATAAGAAGAAGAATTTGCATTAGGCTTATGCCCCTTTCAGGGGGGATGTGAATTTGGCTTGGAGGGGCTATACCATCAGCCCTAATATATGTCATAAACCACACGCGCGTGCGCTGGGTCAGACTGTGGCGCGGTGTGGTGTGGTATGTGAGTGCGCGTGCAAATATACTTGCAAGGCTAAAAGTTTTTGTTGCATTTTGAAATTTCAATTTGCAACGATTATTTGTCTTCTATTTCCGAACAAAGTCAGAAATAAAAATATTTCTTCTTTAAAAAAAAAACCAACAACTCCAATTTATGCCATGAACCACACGCACACCTACTAGGTTGGACTGTGGCGCGGTGTGGTGTGCGTGTGCGCGAATATACTTGCAAGCCTAAAAGTTTTTCTTCTCTTTTGAAATTTTGATATGCAGTGGTTATTTATTTTGTATTTCTGAACAGAGCGGGAAAACAAAAATGTTTCTTCTTTAAAAAACCCAACAGACATGACTGTTGGCAGGGATGCGTACACACCTATTTTCCAGGAGTGCGTACCCACCCATTTGTGATGTGATGTGGTTCCGAATTTTAATTAATTTTCAGTCTTTCGGCTCTCTCTCTCTCTCTCACTTCAAATCTTTACAACAGATAAACAATAAGAAAATTTCAAGTTTGTAATAAAAAGGGGGGTATGTGATTTTTTTTTTTCTTTAGGGGAGGGGGGCTATGCCATTAGCCCAAATCTATGCAATGAACCATACACATCCATATGTCGGGTCAGACTATGGTGCAGCGCGGTGTAGTGTGGTATGTGTGCACGTGTGCCTAAAATAATGTTTGGTATTTCAAAATAAGTGTGGTGTGGTATGTGTGCGCACGTGCCTAAAATGATACATACTTTCAAGCCTAAAAGTTTTTATTGTATTTTTGGTATTTCAAAATAAATAAATAAAATGATTTCAAAATTTTTCTCCATGTTTTCATAAAATCAACCAAAACATTTTTGCCTTATAGTGATATGAGTTTAGTCCTACATCATATAGGTAATAAGAAAATTTTAAATTTCTAAGAAGAAGATTTTGCATAGGGCGTAGCCCCTTTTGGTGGGCATGTGAATTTGGTAAGGGGGCTATGCCATCACCCATAATATATGCCATGAACCACACAGGCGTGCACTAAGTCGGATCGTAGTGCTGTGCGGTATTGTGTGGTGTGGCATGTGCGCGAGCGTGCAAATATACTTGCAAGCCTAAAGTTTTTGTTGCATTTTGAAATTTCGATTTATAATGATTATTTGTCTTGTATAAATGAAAATGTTTTTTCTTTTTGAAAAAAAAAAAGACAAACCCAACAACCCCAATTTATGCCATGAACCACACACACGAGCCCACCAGGTCAGACCGTGGTGCGGTGTGGTTTGGTGTGGTGTGGTGTGCATGCACGAATATACTTGCAACCTAAATGTTTTTGTTGTCTTTTAAAATTTTGATTTACAACAATTATTTGTTTTGTATTTCTGAACAGAGCTAAAAAATGAAAATGTTTCTTCTTTAAGAAAAAAACAACAGAGATGACTGTTGGCAGGGGTGAGTACACACTCATTTTGTAGGGGTGCGTACACACCCATTTACAATGTGGTGTGGTTACGAATTTTAATTAATTTTCAGTCTTTCTGTTCTCTCTCTCTCTTACTTCTAATCTTTACAACGGATAGGCAATAAGAAATTTTTAGTTTATAAGAAGAAAATTTTGCATAGGGCTTAAGCCCCTTTTATGAGGCATGTGAATTTAGTTGAGGGAGTTATACCATCAGGCACAATCTATACCATGAACCACACATGTGCACGCACTGGGTTGGATCGTGGCACGGTGCGGTGCGATGTGGTGTGCATGTGTGCACGTGCGCAAATATACTTTTAAGCCTAAAAAATTTTGTTGCATTTTGAGATTTGGATTTGCAACGATTATTTGTCTTGTATTTTCGAACAAAGTTGAAAATGGAAAATTTTCTTCTTTAAAAAAAACCCAACAACTCTAATTTATGTTATGAACCACACACGCGCACCCACCAGGTCCAACCGTGGCGCGGTGTGGTGTGTGCGCGCGTGCAAATATACCTGCAAGCCTAAAAGTTTTTGTTGTTTTTTGAAATTTTGATTTTCAATGGTTATTTGTTTTGTATTTTAGAACAAAATCGAAAATCGAAAATATTTTTTCTTTGAAAAAATCCAATGGACATGACTATCGGCAGGGGTGTGTATACACCCATTTTGCAGGTGTGCATACACATCCATTTACGATGTGGTGTGGTTCCGAATTTTAATTAATTTTCAATCTTTCGGCTCTCTCTCTCTCACTTCGAATATTTACAACGATTTCATCTGGTTCAGTTTTTGAGTTAGACATACAGTGACAGTTTAAGTCTTCGTACATTGAGTGTGCTATTGTGATGAGACAACATTCAAGGGTATGTTGGAGATTGATTGTCCAGTATTCCTGTTGCACCCCATAATTGATGTCATGAACTACACACACGTGTGCACTGGGTTGGACCGTGTGGTGCGGTGCGGTGTGGTGTGGCATGTGTGAGCGCATGCGAATATACTTGCAAGCCTAAAAGATTTTGTTGCATTTTGAAATTTCAATTTGCAAAGATTATTTGTCTTGTATTTCTGAACAAAGTCTGAAATGAAAATGTTTCTTCTTTCAAAAACCTAACAACCTCAATTTATGCCATGAACCACACACGTGCACCCATTACGTTGAACCGTGGCGCGGTGTGGTGTGTGCGCACGCACGAATATACTTGCAAGCCTATAAGTTTTTGTTGTCTTTTAAAATTTTGATTTACAACGGTTATTTGTTTTTGTATTTCCAAAAAGAGCCGAAAAACGAAAATGTTTCTTCTTTAAAATACTAACATATATGACTATTGTTAGAGGTGCGTACACGAATCCTTACTCTTGCCCTGGTTGTAGACTCTCAAGAGTTTCAATACCCCGATCAAGGGTTCAAGTATCCATATGTGGTAAAATCCCACTACGGCATGAGTGTGTGGGTGTGTAAAATAAAAATAAATTTAAAATTTAAATTTTTTTAAAAAAGGGGTGTGTACACACCCATTTTGCAGGGGTGCGTACACACCCATTTATGGTGTGGTTCCGAATTTTTAATTATTTTTCAGTCTTTTGCCTCTCTCTCTCTCTCTCTCTCTCACTTCGAATCTTTACATCTTTACAATGATTTCATCTAATTTAGTCTTCGAGTTAGACATATAGTGACGGTTTAGGTATTCGTACATCAAGTGTGTCCGTGTGATGAGATAACATTAGAGGATATCATGGAGGTTGGTAGTCCAATATTTCTGTTATACTACGGACATCGTCCAAAGGAGGACAAATCAATTTCAAGCTGAGCAACAATCGTCGCGCCTCAAATCATATAAATTTTCTAAATTCTTTTTTATTTAAAATTTTAATTTTGATTTTAATTCCTTTTACAATTAATTTTAATTCTGAATTTCTATAATTATGAATTTATGGAACCAAAAAATTCCTACATAGTTAGGTCCATTGGGAGTAGTACCCAATCGGCTCGAGGAAGACAATGTTTGTTAGGCCCACTTGCACCTCCCATGTTCCAATACTAGCCTGACACGTGTGTATGGTATCCATAGGTGCATTAGCTAGGACTGGAAGAGGATTAGCTACTGACTAGTTAGCAAGACTCCTACTGAAGTAACTTCAAGAAGTTCCATGAGCCCTATCATGATGTAGGTATTGTATCCACACCATGTATCCATCCATTTTGGAAAGATCATTTTTTTGGAAATGAGACAAATAATGAGGCAAATCCAAAGCTCGAGTGGACGCCCACTGTTGAAACCTTCCTAGGGTCCACCCTAATGTTTATTTGAGATCCAACCTGTTCATAAGTTAACACAGACATGAACAAAGGGAAAACACAAATTCAGCTTGATCAAAAACTTCTGTCGGCCTTAGAAGTTTTTAATGGTAAGCGTTCAATCTCCACTTTTTTATGTGCTGGGTCCACTCGAGCTTTGGATCTGACTCATTCTTTAGATCATAGCCTAAATGGATCTTTCTGAATGGATGGACGGCGTGGATACAACATATACATTATGGTGGGGGCCACAAAACTTGGTGACGTCACTTCGAGTCCTGTTGCTCAACCTATCATAGCTAATCCACGTCCACTCGGACCCACCTTGTAACTTGAAGATCACCATGGTTGGATAATTAGGTGAGCCACGCGAGGGCGCTAAATGTAGATGGTATGGAATTTATTGAACTATCCACTTTTCATGCATGTTTGTCCCCCAAGATGAGTTGAGTGGCTCGATTTTCATCCTACTTATCTACCAAGTGGGGGCGCATGATGCACAGCTCGAATGTAATAAGAATGATAAATGTGGACAGGTGATGAGGTGCCGATGGGCTTAGCTAAGGTCTTGGGCTTGAGTCAACTCTTAGGGTGTATTTTGGATTCGTTTCCTCGATCACATCGCATTTCTTGACTGACGTATAGGGTAATGAGATGTAATGAAACTCAACTCTGCTGCCAAATCCATCCAAATTTTCATTTATGGATTTAGAAAAAAACATTGAGGCAACCCTTCTCTCTTTTTGGTAGCGCTGACGACCACACAAAAATGGTGGATGATTTATATCTTTTTATTTGGTGTGATACCATATTTTGTCGGCTCATCCACGGAGACATTGTCATCCAAGACTACCACCTGACAATTAGATGGCACCAAAGGTGTGATAGTATTTCATGTTATGGTTGGGTTATCTGTATAATTCTCAACTTTCAGATATCTTCATCCCAACCCCCACGATTTTCCCTTATCCACTTCAATGCATTCATGTCTCCACACATAATCAATAGAGTGGATATAAGAACCATTGTTCATCATTGATAATGGCATTGGTTGCTCAACTGGATTACGTGTAGGCATTTCCCGTTGTGGAAATGGCACTACACGTTACCTCGCAGTGTGAATGCATCTCAGTATGCAAAACCCATGGGTTGATATCAATTTCGCCACATGCATGCATTCTATTTTTGTAAGTGGTATTCTAATATTTGTATTTTTTAATCCACTCATCTTTCTTATATAAAAACGTCCACACGTGATTAATGTAAGCAAAGTCAAAACACAAAAGAAATAGTCAAACAAAAATCAAAAGGATCAAACCAAAATAAGAGATGGGAGACATAAAGATTTACGTCGTTCAAAAATTTGAATACTCCATAAGATAACAATAGAGTTTTTTTTTCATTAAAATAAGAAAAATAGAAATACAAAGTATATATCTCTCCTACTTGTATAAGAAATTCTACATCAAGAAATACCCCAAAAGATAAAATAATGGAAGCATATATATTATGATTGTGTTTGATATAATTATTTAGACTTTTTGTCAATTTATTAAATTTGTAATATAATATATGAGTAGTTATAATGATGAGTATGATGCTATATCTAAAAAGTACAAATATTGGGTAGAATGTAATCCCATTATGCTTGTTATGCTCGCCCCACTTAATTAATGTTATAGATGCAAAATTAGATTACTTTGAACAAATGAGCCTCTATTATTAGTTCTCATTTGATTACGAGGTTTTTCATTTGCAAATTTGAGTTTGATGTAATAAGAGAGATATTTTAAGGTGTAGTTGTTTAAGTAATGAATAGTATGACATGATGATTCACATATTTACATTTGAAGTTTATATCCTTTTAATTGGGATATATATGGATTTATGAGATCAAATGAATATATGTATAGAAATGTAATTTACTAATTTAGATCATATGCGTAGAATTCTAGTACCGAGTAGCCTTAGTTAAGTACTCGAATTTCAAGGCATGATACTTAATGCCTAAACCCATTAAAGGTTAGAGCACGTCAGGCCGAATCTAATTAGATATGAAGCCCAATTAAACGTTCTCAAGATGAGCTTGAGTCTACTTTGCTAGGCTCATATTGAGAATTGAGCCTTGGGTCTTAAGTGGTGGGTCGAGGCCCAACCTAGCTTGACCTTGACCCAAGCTAGGTTTAAGTGGTGGGTGGTCGAAGTCCCTTCAATGATATGTAGTCATTTAGGGCTCGTTTGAATACCAACAAATTAATTACTTTCTATACTTACAACAATAGATAAGTAACTTATTTCAGATAAGTAAGTTTAGTTTATGATTAATTATAAGTAACTTTTTTTACTTACAAATACTTAATCACTTAGTTAATTTTTCAACTTTTCTATATTTCATAAAATGGCTGAAGAGAGACATAAGAGAGGGCAAAGAAAACGGAAAGTTGATAAGTAAGTTGTTTACCAAACATACTTATGTTCTCAAAAAGTAAAAACTAAGATAAGTTACTTATGGTACAAGTAACTTACCTTAAACAACTTACAATCATCATGATACCATCAAGTAAGGCAAAGAAAGGAGAAGTTGATAAGTAAGTTGTTTACCAAATATACTTATATTTTCAAAAAATAAAAACTAAAATAAGTTACTTATGATACGAGTAACTTATCTTAAACAACTTACAATCATTATGATACCACCAAGTAAGTTACTTTTTCTGGTTAACATCACTTAGTCAATTTAACTGATTCTTTTAGCTTTTATACTTTTTACAAGTTGCTGAAGAGATAAAGCAGTAAACGATGAAGGGGTGAAGCTGAGAAGTATATCCTTTACCAAACATACTCACCTGTAAACATACTCATATGCTTAATAAGTTGAAGCTAAAATAATTTTCTTGAGGAATAAGTGGCTTATCTTAGCTTACTATCAAAACACTCCCTTAAATATTTACTAAAAATTTCATGCATGGTGTATAGATGTATCAGGAACCATATGTTAAACTTATTTAATTATCTGGCATATGTGGGACATTTATAGCAGGTTAAGAAGGAAAATTATCCAACAGTCCTATTTCAACAAACCACTGTCCACGAATCTGAGGTTACGATTGTGCAACTAATCAGATTTTTTGACTTCGACGAGATTGCGTTCGACAAATTAACCAGTTGAACTTGGGAGTTATTTTACAACGCACGACCGATTTCTAAACCTTTAGCATGAAGTTCCTGTCGCAATGATGTATAGACGGGGCCCACTGCAATGTATGTGAGAAATTCATTCCGTTCATCCGTTTTTTATATCTCATTTTAGGAGGGGAGAAAAAAATGAGGTGGATTAAAAACTCGAGTGGGTTACACGAGAGGGAAAATTAGGAAAAGAAATTTCTACCGTTGAAGTGAAAGCACACCATGAGAATGCTTCAACGGTGCTCGCTGAATGATCACTGTTTCCTCTTTTGTGTCCCACTTGGGTGTTATATACATCTAATATTTCGTCGCACGTCCTTAAATGATCTCGTAAAACGGATGGACGGAGTGGATTTCTCACAAATGTCTCTGTGGGCCCCACCCAGCATCCTGGCGCGGGAACTTCCTGGGAAAGGCTTTCTCAGGAAATCCGCGTCCCTTCTTTTTCACCCCTTCCCTTCTAAAGCCCCTCTCTCTGCTGGATAAACCAACGCTAATCTAATTGGTTTCAAAGGTCAGACCATTGAAATCTCTCTCTCTCTCTCTCTCTCTCTCTCTCTCTCTCTCTCTCTCTCCTTCCTGATTCATATACATTGAACTGGGTTCCACGTAATTTCCGTTTAGCATTTTTATCAGTTTTTTTTTTTTTTTTTTTCAATTTCAATACAAGAACCTTACTATTCTTTTAACATGGATGATGAAAAGATTTTCTCTAATTAATGTTTGGCTAGCAGCTATTTCTTTGGATTTTTCATTGCTTGTAACTTCAATTTTCATTTTCTTGTTTCGTATTTTTCAGTTTTACTGTAATTTCGTACTCGATTGCTGTAGATTTATATTCTACTTCATATTTCGAACCCAATTTGAATGAGGCCCAGTTCACCCAAATGCATGCTTGAAACAACCCAAAAGCAGTGCTTGTATGATTTCACGGAAGAGCTTCATGTCATCAGCTCTAAGCCAAACTGTTGCTGCGACATCTTGTGATGACTCAGATGTGATTCAAAGAAAAAAAAAATGGAATTCAAATATCAGAATGTATCTTATTATGTCAGGGACATATTGTGGTGAATACATTCGGGGATAAATACAGCCATTAGTATCTTTTATATTAATCTACGCAGCTCACCGGAAAATTTTAATGGAAGTCAATATCATACCAAGGTTGATGATACTGGGAGTTACTGTATCTTATTGGGAATTTATTGCAGTAAATTCGTATAGCAATGTGGTATGTTCAAACGATATTTTGAATTCTATAGAGGCTATTTAGATGTGCCTTTCATTGATGGGACTTGTGCAGTTCTTTGATTTTTTGTGTTTCTGTACTTGTAACCTTCGATCTTGCTGCAGATTTATAGAGAGAAGTGGAAAGAATTCTTTTGTATGGCTTTCTTAATTTCTAGAAAAAATGAGACTCAATTCGTCCGAAGCGTCTCTGCAATTGTTTTGAAGGGGAATTGGAATCATTTGTCAAAAACCCAGATCAGTTCTAGCCTGACGTCTTCTGTGGTAAACCACATCCTGCTACACCTTTCAAAAGATAGCTGTTCTCTTTTGTGGGCTTTCTTCAAGTGGGTAGAATCCCTTCCCCATTATCAGCACTCTTTAGAACCCTACTGGACCATGATTCATCTCCTCACAAAGCAAAAACAATTCAAAACTGCTCAGAAATTGCTTGAGAGGATTGCTTTTAGAGATTTTCTTTCATCACCCTCGGTTTTAAGTTCTCTGATTAGTGGCAACAAAGACCCCAATTCAAATTCTCAAATTTTGAGTTGGCTTGTGATTCATTATGCCCGCTCGAAGATGATCCAAGATGCCCTCCAGATATTTGATCAAATGAAAATCAATGGATTGATACCTCATTTGCATGCTTGTAGTGCACTTTTGAATGCACTCGCGAAGGCTGGACTCACTGCAACTGCATGGAAAATATATGACGAAATCCTCCGAATCGGGGTTGTTGCGAATGCCCATATTTTTAATGTCATGATCCATGTTTGTTACAAGTCGGGGGACGTGGAGAGGGCAGAGAAGTTGGTGAATGAGATGGAATGGAAGGGTGTTTTTCCTGATCTGTTCTCTTATAATACACTGATTTCACTGTTCTGCAAGAAAGGCATGCATTATGAAGCTTTGACCATTCAGGAACGCATGGAAAGGGAAGGCATTTATCCAGATATTGTAACATATAATTCCCTTATTTATGGGTTCTGCAGAGAAGGTAGAATGAGGGAGGCATTGAGGCTTTTTAAGGAAATCAAGACTGTGGTTCCCAACCAAGTAACTTACACTACACTGATTGATGGCTACTGTAGAGTGAACGACATCAATGAAGCGTTCAGATTGCGTGAAGAAATGGAAGCGAAAGGGCTGTATGCTGGAGTGGTTACTTATAATTCGATCATACGCAAGCTGTGTGAGGAAGGAAAAATCAGAGCTGCACATGACATGTTGAATGAAATGAGTGAAAGGAAGGTCGAACCCGACAATGTCACCTGCAACACCTTGATTAATGCTTATTGCAAGAGGGGGAATATGGAACTTGCATGGAAAATTAGGAATAAGATGTTAGAGGCAGGATTGGTGCTCGATCAATTTACTTACAAAGCTCTTATTCATGGGTTTTGCAAGGTCCAAGAAGTGAATGAGGCTAAAGAAGTCCTCCTTGATATGTTGGATGCAGGTATCCTCCAAACACCAGTGTTTTAAAGTTAGTAATAGAAAGTGCTATAAGCTATCTAACTTGAGGCTAGATACGAAACAACTGTTTCTAGGATATGCTTAACATACAAATTGACATGTGGGGCTCACCATGATGTTTTAATGACATTCAATCCATCCATCATGTGTGCCCCCTGATGTTATCCTTGGCGCCCAAAGATCAATCCAACACTTAGGTGGGCAGCACCACAGGGAACAATTAGTATGGGGATATCCACCATTAAAAACCATAAAGATTGTGTGGGGCCCACAGTTTTTTGAAGATGCATCTGACCAGGATGAATGGACACCCAAAAGATCAGGCCATTCCAGAATTCAGGCGGGCCCCAACATGTGATTTTAGAGGTTTTAGGCATGATTGTGCATGGTATGGCCTGTCCACCTGAGTTTTGGATCAAACTGAGTTTTGGGATCCAAGGAGAATGGTAGGGACGAACATAGATGGGTTGGATGTCGTTAAAACATTACATGGGCCCACACCTTGATTTGTTCTGTAAGCTTAACCTCGAAACATTTGTATTGGATCCAGTATCATCTAACTTAGATGCAGAGGAAGTCAATGCCAGGCATTGGTACTCTGGAAAACCTGAAACCTCGACTCAACTATACAGCTGCATGATGATAATTGGATGTGTATAGTTCATAAACAGTAGAACCAAGCTGAAGCAAAACTTTATAAATGCATTGAAAAACAATGTTATTATGATGCCCACATCATTGAAGTTCTATAAAGTGCACTGATCAAGGCCGTTGATCTGTTTGGCCACTATGTGAGTGGGCCATAGCCCAAACACAGCTTTGATTGGACATTCCTGACCATCTAATCTGAGTTTTTCCTATTGGATGTGTATTGTTATTCCCTTTCACCCAAATTCAACGTAATCGTCCATTAGTACCCACTCTTCAGATGGATACCAGCCTATCATAGTCCAATTGCTTCGCTTTTCACTCTATGCCCCATCCTCTTGATGATCCAGCATATTGACAATCCTGATCACCATTAACAAGTGCTTTGTTTATTCCAAGTTTCCAGGGAATTTATTTATTTTTATTTTTTTGGATCTGTGGCATGTAGGATTGTCTCCGAGTTATAGCACCTATTCATGGCTTGTAGATGGTTATTGCAAGCAAGACAACAAAGAGGCAGTTCTAAATCTCCCTGCTGAGCTTACAAAAAGAGGTTTCTCTGCGGATACTTCTGTTTACAGGGCACTGATAAGGAGTTTTTGCAAGAAAGGAATGGTTGCTTTTGCAGAAAAAATGTTCAGTCAGATGCAAGGAAACGGTTTATCCGGTGACACTCTTGTTTACACCAGCCTTGCCTTTGCTTACTTGAATGCTGGGAATCCAAATGCAGCATTAGAGATGATTGATGGGATGGCTAAGAATCGGTTGATGATAACTGCCAAGATTTACAACTGCCTCAATGCTTCTTATGCCGATGCAAAGGGCACCCTGGATTTGTTTTGGGATCTTGCCGTCGAAAAAGGCCTGATTGCAAAGAATGTTTTCAAGTTGATGGAGTCGTCAAAATCAAAGATTTAAAAAAATCTCCACTCCATAGATGCACTGGTAGAAGCAGTGGATGTACGGCATGGTTGTCTGAAATGATCATTCAAGCAACCTTGCTACCAAGGTATGATGCATGTTTTCATGCTTTTAAGCATAGTTCTAAAACTTGCTGACTCAACCCAAAAGTCAGCTGAGTCAACTCGACTCGGTGAGATTTTGAGCCGAGACTTGTAAAATTGAATCTTAGAGTAACTCGGCCCTGACTCGCGAAGACACGTCAAGTCAACTCGCTAACTTGGTCAGCTCAATGCAGCTCGCTGTGACTCAGGCTGAGTCACTCGCCTTGTCAGGGTCTTTTTAATAAAAAGAGTAACAGACGACAAAGAGTTAGTTGAAACCACAACCTGCAGTGCACTCAACCACCAAGCTATGCAGCAGTTGTTTGCTTGTTTTCTCATTTCATAATACTAATCTGAAGATAATTGACTTACATCTTACGTTAGTATTTCTACTGTTTTTATTTTATTGACTCATTAACTACCAAGTCGAGTCGGGTCAAGTCTTTGAGTCAACCCAACCGAAATGAACATTGAGTTGAGTTTTCATTTTTTTTTAAACAATGATTTTAAGAAGTGGTGTTTAATTATCCATCATCCCTTTAATAGTTTTCTTAAAATATGCAGTGGCCTGAGCACATCTGCAGCTTGTCTATATGCATTTGCGCATGATATAATCATGGGTCTGTACTGAAATTCCAGTGCAGGTGGTGACCAGTTCAAGAGTGCAGGAAGGCAATTGTCAATAGGTAGCCAGTAATGGGCTTTTAAGGCCTGGCCCAACGTTGCAAGCTGGATCAGGGTTTACAGGTAAGTCAATGGACCATTATCATGTGTGATATGTTGTCAATTATAACATTCTATTACTTACCTAAATGTATCTTATTATTACATCAGTTCATTACTTACCAAAGTTAATACCTATATGAGAATGATGTGATATTGTACTCCTTTAAATTGCCTTTCTTGCCAAAACTCTCATGCACTTTGAAGTTAAATGCAAGAAGGTACTCTTGTTGATATTTTATACAATACACTTGGGTCTTATCTATAGAATTGTGAAAAAAGAAAAAAGAAGAAAGAAAGAGGAAAGAAGACCTTCCCAAGGAATGCTATTGCCATAGTTATAAAACTTGCTGACTCGACTTGAAACTTGACTGAGTCAACTTGACTCAGTGAGATTTTGAGCCAAGTCTCTGGGAAACTCTGTCCCTCGTTTGACTCGACCAGTCAGTTTAGTCAATTTGACTCGGCGTGATTCCGAGTGACTCGGTTAGTCAGAGGTGATCGCTAGTAAAATGTAAAACTGAGGGTGGGAATTGAACAGATGACCTTGTCCAGGAGGTAAGATGTACTTTTACCAGCATGCTATCTAAGTTACTGCTGATAGAACCTGTATTTTATACGACTTATACTAATCCTGAATATATATTTCTATTCCAAGTATTTTCATTTTTAGGGCCTGTTTGGATTCGTGTATTGTATTGTATTGTACTGTATTTGGGTACTGTTCATGTATACAATGGCCGTTTTTCAGAATACATTCAAATCAATCAGATACTAATCAATGTTTGGATTGGAGGTATTGTTTGCCATAGTATACACTACCTCATACAAATCAATGTTTGGATAGGAGGTATTATGTAAGGGTACTGTACAATCTTGTATGTTTCAAACCTATATGTACGGATGGCCAACCCCCATTTCGAATACAATTTCTCTACTATAATTCATTGAAACTTGTGCCCACAGTTACTTCATTCCACCAATCCATTCCATCAAAAGGTCCATTGGAAAGATCCTACCATTCCAAACATGCATTCAACGTATTAACATGTACGGATGTGCATGACTGTGGAAAAAAAACCTCCGTATTGTAACATCGTGCAACATGTGTTGACTGTGCTAAAAAAGAACCAAGAATATTGACTTGGCGTACAACATCTGTAACAAGGACCGAACGGAAGGATTGTGGTCTACAGAGTAACATGATAGTGAGGCCCACTCCGTCCGAACAATAGGGGGCCAGTTGTGGTCCCCACAATGGGGTTAGCGCTCATCCACACCATCCATCGGTCTACAAGGACTGAACGGAACTTCATATGGGGTCCACTTTTGTGTCGTACATTAATATAACATAAATTGACGCATAACTTAGAAAATACAAAAATGTCCCAACTCCACGTGACGTTCCCAAAAAAAAAGAAAAAGAAAAACAGATATATATCTATATACACCTCCTCACACACACAGACAAAAAAAAAGAGAAAGGCCATTACGATCATTAACAAACTAGTCTAAAACAGTCCTCCACAAGTAAAAAACATTCAGAACAATTCTGAAATTGCCTTCTCCGGACGATCACAATCATGTAAACAACGACAAAATAAACTCCCTACCAGCCGCTAACAAAATGAACAGCCCCAGCAGTAAGGCAACAAGGGGACCACCGATGACTGGTTCGTTTCCTACTGCATTAGTTGCCTCTCTTTCATGCCTGTCTTCTTCTGAGCCTATGTCGCCTGTTGTGGTTGGCTCTATGGGTGTTTCTACAAACGTCCCACCGTCCACCATCGCGGGACGACTTGGTAGACTAACCGGACGACCTCTAGGTGTTTCTTCGGCTGCTCTATCGATGGCGATGGCCTAAATGAAACAGTAAATAAAGCATATTCTCTGTTAATACTCCTACTTGTATGATTTCATAATCACTGCTTTAATTATCACATATTTAAACGTATGATTTTTTAAAGCATATCACCAAACCTTGTATTCATTCCATGCATTCATGGCATTTTCACAACACGTGAAAGACTTACGTTTGCATCCGCTAAATCCGTGAACTTGTGCCTTGCATTCTTCCCATGGCTCATATAATCCGGGTTTCCATCCAACGAACACCACGTAAAAAATTTTCTTCATTTTTCCTGCAAATGGTAAATGTACAGTTCGTCAGCGCAATAGGAGATTGATTACTGTCTACCAAATGTCTTCATAATTTTTATAAGAAGCAGGGAAAATGAAAGTGTCTGTACGTTAGATTAATGAGGTCAGAAGTATATCAGACTGAAAGCTGTGATTCCCTGATATGATGTCAAATCAACCTATCGAAATATGCAAAACAAGAGTGAATTGGATATCCTGTTAATCAGAAACAGTAATTCAACAGAAACCTGCAAATATCATCTAAACCAACTATTAGTATAGGTAGACAACTGAACCAATATTGTATCACTGAACTGTATAATCCAAACAAAAATTGTTACCAGATTTTCCTATCCAGTAGAACTGTATCACTGAAAAAGTGTCAAGGTTATCTGTCTCGCATAACAAATCTGGGACCCGAAACACGCCACCTAGCAGACCTGTAACAAAAGCAATAAGTACACAGCTATCTGGTTATCATAACGACTCTGGAAACCATAACTCCCTGCGTAGCATAATTGTATCAATACAATTATTTGCAGATTTTCTCCCTGCAATAACAAATCTGGGAACCATAACTCCCTGGGCCGCAGTTCTGTATCAGAACAAGTATGTGGTGATTATCTGCCTATCAAAACGAATTTGTTTACCAAAACATTCTGAGTAACAGAACAATATTAATAAGGAATATGTGAACATTATCTGCCTATAAGAACAAAACTGAATTATTAAAACTGCCTGACTAGCAACATGATTCATGCCAGAAGTGTAGCAGTAATAATGTTAAACCTGCAACAATGTAATCACACTTTGAAATAGTAAAGTGGCCACGCATAATTGCCACAATATCCACTAACCAACATAAACCATGCACAAATTGCATGATCTAGTCCACCTGCATTAAACCCTGCAACATGGCCCATTTCACCTTCACAAAAACCTGCAACATTCTCATACAGACAACACAATCAATATAGGCAGGTCAAGTTTGTTAGCAGAGTTACTGATACAACAGCAACTTAAACATCAACAGTATTAAAGTTAAATCCCAAAAGACCGCTCCATGTATGGACCAGAACAATCAGTAACCACACGCATCCATCCAAAAAATTGACTAATGTCCAAAAACAGAATTTGTCAAGAAATATATGATAAGTGACCCAAAATTCACTCCTGGCTACTCTGAGGAGAATAACTTTTTGTATCTACTCCTTTCTTCTTTCATGTCTCATCTTCAGAAAATACCTTGCACTCACTAAATCGGACTGCAGAACCCTTGCAGCCCGAATCTGTTCCTCACTGTAAGACCATCCACATCCTTAAGTATATCCAAGATCCGCTGCACCCGCATCATGCTCTTGCCCTGTGCCATAGTTATGGTCAGGGTCTTTACAGCATCTGCCACCTTCTCCATCATGTCCCCTGTTTGGTCGCTAGGCTTACCCTTCCGATGACGACTACTGTCACTCGCTTCTGGGCAACTATGACGAGATCCTGACGTTGTCTCCATTGGGCTTTTGTTATATCCCGTTGCCCTTTTTGTGGATCGATCGACACCGCGTGTGTGGGGAGCAGGCGACTGATCATCCACATCATCAGATGAGAGTCGTACAGTATCAAAAGCCTGCTCATCAGAGTCGTCATCAAAAATTAATTCGTTGCGACTGCGCCGCTTCCCTGAAATAGGTGAAGAGTAAGCCGTGCTTGCATATGAACCATGTGCACATTCATTGCCGAATATAAACGTCAAGTCATCCCATCTGTCAATATGCTTTCCACGCACTCGTTCAGTATAGGGGTGTGACTGTACACACAAAGACAATGTATTAGACATCATATATTAAATTTCACCTCTTTGTGGAATTGAAAGAAAAAAAATTTCTTCATCATACCGTGATATATCCATCCCAGACATCGTCCGTAGCGACAACCATCTTTCGGTTTCATCCCACCCAAAACCTGATGCATTGAGCAGGTCCTTTATAGCCCAATACAATTTTTTCAAGGTCCGCAGGCGGTTAGATATGTGACGATTTTCAAGTAAAATGCCACAACTATCATGAATCTCTTTGATGGTTGCCTTGTAGGCCTCAGGTTTAAACCCTATATCACTTTTAAGGCCAACATTGACTTGTTCAACCAAGGCATTTACCAACGAATTGTCCAGGTCGTCGAACCATTGTACTCTACTTATTTTACTTGTAGAGGCTGTCCTACACCTTGGGGTAGATATACCTTTTGGTGAGGGCCCTTTCCTTATGGTGGTGGCAGATTTTTTGGGAGTTGATAGAGGTTGTATTGGTGATCTTGGACTAATGTCTAGAGGACCACCCCTATTTGACGGATATGACTTGACGTTTTTATTCCTTGGATCCTTCGTGGTGCTCCTCAGGAAATTCATTTGACCTACAACCATAACAAATTAAGAGCAATATGACAAGAGCATTCGCAAGATGCACACAGTTAATCATTCATGTGGGAACAAAAAAAGTTTACAATCTATCTAACAAGATGCATCCACATTCAAAGTAAAAGGTAGTTAAAATAGTTCTGCTATAAATGTAGCAGATTAGTACATAAACCCGTAAAATCTAAATAAGTTGTTTGGTGTGTGGAAGACTGTCATTCCACATTTTCTAAGCTATCCCGTCTCTTTTTCTCGCCCACTCTTCCCGACTGCGATCCGTCACCCAAGATAAAGCCCTTCCTTCCTCCATGCTAGTGATCTCTACAGGTGATGGAGAAACATCCTCTGTACTATCTGCACTGTCCTCTACTACCTCAGTCAGTCCGTCATCTTCATGAACTCGAAGGAAATTATGAAGGACACAACAAGCTATGACAATTTTAACTTGAGTTTTAAACTTAAACTGATGAGGAGTACGTAGGATGGAAAATCGGCCCTTTAAAAGCCCGAAAGACCGCTCAATGACATTCCGCAACTGGGCGTGGTGATAATTGAAAAGTTCCTTTTGATTTACAGGCTTTCTTCCAATCCGAAACTCATTCAAATGATATCGCACACCTCGATAGGGGGCTATAAACCAGTGCGAATGTACATATCCAGCGTCAACGACATAATATTTTTCTACACATTGCAAGACATTTTATCATTATGTTTCATAAATAAACACTTAAAATGTAAAGAAACACCCCCTATATATGATTACCATGAGGAACCAAAAAACAGTCTGGGTGACGGGTTAATGCATTTTGTAAGACACGTGCATCGGATGCGGAACCGTCCTAACCAGCAAGCACGTACACAAATTTCATATCGAAAGTACATGCAGCCAGAACATTTTGCGACAGAAATCCTTTCTTATTTCTGAAAGTTGAGCTCGTTTCTTTTGGCAAATAAGTTGGGATATGGGTATCATCAAGGGCACCCATGCAGTCCTACAATCAAAGTTGTGCCACATGATCAGTTATTTCCTTTTACCATGTCACTATCTCACCTACGACATCATGCACTTGTATAATATTACCTGAAAATACTCCAGAGAGGATTGTCGGATATTTCTTTGGGTGTGTGTAGTCCAGGGAACTTCACATATTCTGGATATAGACCGATAATGACATTCAACACCCTACAAAAGTGTCTGCTTACAGTCTCGCCAGATCTTGTAAATCGGTGACCAATCACATGATTACGTACATTGTGTCCGACAGTATGTAGGAACATAACTACCTGCTCTTCTATACTACACCTCCTTGTATCGGATATGAGTTTGCGATCTCTCGACAATGAACATAATTCGAAGATATTGTCCCTGTACATTTTGAGCTGCGCAAGACAATCAACATCGCTTTTTCTTATTATTCCATTGACAAACCTATCCCTATCAACGTGACAATTCGTCTGATTTGCCTTAATACAGTAACGGTGATAATATTCACTAGCGCCCATTACACATGTAGAGGCAGCGATGGCTGCTAATGCTGCAGCTACTTCACTCTCGGTCCAATCACTGGCAGAGGACCTTTCATCACTATTTTCCCCGCTATTAGAAGCCATAAGATTATTGTAGATGACAATTATCTGAATGGAAATTACGATGAACTATCACGATTATAAATAAATATACAAATGATGTTTAACAATCAAAACAGAGAAGCTGGAAAGATTTTGAGTATATGTTTTTAGGCAAACCAGAGCATTATCTATTTACTTAAATTTTGATTACAGTTCCATGCAGGATGAATCTATTCTTACAGCTGAACGAAGCATGCATCTCACTACACAATTGGATGAAGCATGAATCAAACATACAGTAGACATTGAATCATGAATATGTGTTTATAGTTATGTAAATAGGAATGAATCTGTTTACACTTACATATCCTTATAATGAACACAAATGTTTGAGTTTACTGGCATGAATCAAAGACCTTGTATAATCTCTTTTTACAGTTGAATGGAGGATGAATCTGTTCTTACAGCTGAAGAAAGCATGCATCTCAGTACACAGTTGAATGAAACATGAATCAAACACACAGTAGACATTGAACCAACAATTATGTTTGTAGTTATGTAAACTGAAATTAATCCGTCCACGCTTACATATTCTTCTATAATAAACATAAAGTTCAGGGTCTACTAGTATGAATCTAAAAAAATTGTAAATTCTCTGATTACAGAAATCTATCCAGGATGAATCTGTTCTTACACCTGAAGGAAGAAGCATCTTAGTACACTAGTTGCATGAAACATGAATCAAACATACAGTAGACATTGTACCATGAATATCTGTTTGTAGTTATGTAAATGGAATTGATTTACACATACATATCTTTAAACCGAACATAAAGTTCAGGGTTAAAATGCATGAATCGAAAAAACTTGTAAAATCTCTTCGTACAATTGACTGAAAGATGAATCTGTTCTTACAGCGGAAAGAAGATGCATCTTAGTACACAGTTGAATGACACATGAATCAAACATATAGTAGACATTGAACCAAGAATATCTGTTTGTAGTTATGTAAACAGAAATGATTCTGTCCACACTTACATATCCTTATAATGAACATAAAGTTCATGGTCTACTAGCATGAATAAAAAAAACTGGTAAAATCTCTTCGTACAGTTGATTGAAGGATGCATGTGTTTACAGTTATATAAGTAACATAATGAATATGTGTTTATAGTTGTAAATCCTAGCAGATGATCATCAGTGATAAACATGGGAATATCATAATCAGTATTTTAATACCTGGTCTCTGAATTGGAAATTGTAGCGACTTGGAAATATTGCACCGAGAGTTGCAAGACTTCTACTATTTGTATCGGCACTGGCACATGATTAGTTGTAAGGGTTAGCATTTGTTTTGCCGATAAAGACATTAGATGAAGGAGATGGCAAAAAAATAAATGCATGCTCTGATAGCATGAAGCAACAACTGTAAATCTCAATGCTTTCGTATATTAACTTGCAGAGTGAATTTGTAACAAGGCTTATAAGAATGTTATGACGGAAATCCTACACTACTCTTGCATAACAAAACACAAGGACTTTATTGCTGAAAATGGTAGACATATACATCTATATGCATTTTAACAGAAAAAGGGTTTTAGAAGTGAAATACCTTAAAGAGAGATGAAGCTGGTAGATGGAGAGCCTAAGGAGAACACAAATTTTTCCAAATACAGAATGTTTATAGAGATATCACGACTACGAGTGGGTATTTATAAACAGCAACATTCTAATTTTTCATATTCCTGCAAGCCACAGACAGAATCCAGAATCTGAATCTGGGTGACATGCATCCGTTGTTTCCAACACACCACCCCATTAAGACGGATTTTGTAAAATCTCTACCCTCGACGATGTAGGGATAGGTGGCAAGAGGAATAGAGGGTTGACAACATAGGCATGTATATGGCTGAGTATAAACACGCCATCAGCGCAGAAGGGGCTTTTGCAAACGATGAGGGCGAAGGAACAGAAAACCATGAATCGGCTCATGGTTACAGTTCCAAACCGATCACAGATCCAACAGGAAGAGAGGTGATCATACTTGTATGATCGCCCTTCCACCTCGGGGGTCGGTGGTTCGAATGACCGATTTCCAACCCGCAACGTCCTCAAGGAGGTTATCCTGGCCGTCGTTACTGGAACAGTACCATCAGAAGGGAAGAAATAATCACTGGATGGCGGCATGCACAATGGCGGTGAAGAGAGTAGGAGCTGCTGGTGTAGGATAATGGCCGTTCTCCCACGGGACGTTGAGATGGCCCTTCTGCAAATCTCGGTTTTCGCTCGCACGATATTACAGTGCAATGAAGAGAGCGTACTTGGCAGCAACGTGTAATGACAATGCTCTACCGCCATTTCAAACTTTTGGTTTCTCAACGTATTCGTGCGCGTTGTATTCTTCGCTTTTCAATTCCGAACACGTTCCAATCCAAACGTTGAATAATGAGAATATTCGGGAATATTCGCTTTCAATACGATACAACGCACCCTTATACGCGAATCCAAACAGGCCCTTAATGATTAGATATCAAGTTGGATCAGGTTGGGTTGAGCCTTTGAGTCATTTTGATTTGGCCAACATTGGGTTGACTTCTGGGTTTTTGAACTATGCTATTCTGTGTGAGTTGACTACAGAAAACCCATGCCACCATGCATACTTGTATGAGATATGGCTGGCCATCATGTAGTGATCATGGTGTGAATACCTTGACCCAACCCAGACTTTGACCTGACCCATGAATGTCATGGGTCGAGTTTGGATCCTTCTATACCTAGAGCCGACCCATTAAATAAATGAGTTGGCTTATTTCAACTTAGACCTGACCCAGATTCTTACAGGTTGAGTCTGGGCCGAAAATACAAACCCGATTATTAAATGGGTGAATCCATGATTGTTGAATCGCATATGCAATCATGTGCAATCGCATATGCCTATGCGCATAATATTTTTTAAAGAAAAAAAATTGAAAAATATGGAAAAATTCAAAAAATTTGTAAAAAAACGAAGAAGAAATTAAGGGTAACTTTCCTAAGTTAATAAATAACTAATTTTACATATTTAAAATATATTTGAGAGATAAAATCAATTAAACAATGAATTAAATAACAAGTGCTTGAATTTTGATCTTTCAACTTTCAAGAAAGGGAATGGGGGGGGGGGGGGGAGAGAGAGAGAGCACTCTGGAAGTAGGAAATATAAGCAAGAGAGAGAGATTAAGACCACTTGGAAGTAGGAAATATAAGAGAGGGAGATTAAGACCACTTGGAATTAAGAAATGTAAGAGAAAAATAGATTAAAAGAGTTTTGGAGTGAGAATATTGCAAATGGGGGAGGTTTGGAAGCCTTCTTATAGCAAAAAGATTTTTTATTAGAATAAATAAATAAATAAAAATAATGTGCCAACTGTTGGTCAATATGCGATTGCATATGCTGTATGCAATCGCATACATCGCATATGTGATCACATATTTTCGCATATGCCGTTGCACATGACAACCTACCCTCAACCCTACCTTTTAAAACCAAGCAGCCATTCTCACATCTGCTTGCAAACTTGCAGTTAACAATTCCAAACTTCTACTGGGGCTTTATTTCTTTGAATTATTTTCCTTCTCTGCTGTTTTTAGGTACCCATTCCTGTTACATGCAAACAGGCCAGATCACCATCCACACTGCATCCTTACTTCGGTCAGTGGTCCCCAGCTTGAGCAGGCCATGACCTTGGATACCTTCATGAAGAGAAGAAATGAACCCCATAAATGGACTATTGCAGAATGATGCACCAACAGCCTTTGAACTACGGGTGGATGGACATTGACAAAGTTTCTTTGCTTGCAAATGTAGTGAATAAATTACCACTGGTTGAAGTTCTTCAAAAGCTAATAAGCTTGATTGTCCGGAAACAATATATTCATTTCCATTCTTTTGTTTTTTCTTTGTAATACTACCTATGCATGCTTATGTTTCTTGTAGCATCGTCCCAGTATTTATAATAACAGCTACTTGTGCTTGTTCTGGTATCATTTTTGAAGTACTTGGTCTGCAAACAAGTGCATGATCAGTACATTTGAGTCAACCTGTTTCATTGAGGGCATTTTTCTGTCTCGTGTTTGATGCGTCTTTCGTGCAGCCCATCCAAGACCCATGTCACTTCCTCTACCGAAGGGGCGTGCCTGAATGGTACTGGTACCAGGCAGATGTGGGACCCACATGATGTATGAAGGATCTGTCCATCAGATGTGTCAGCTCATAGTACCACCATGTGTAAAACATCAACATGATCCAACACTCAAGTGGGCCATAACACATGAAAATGTGAGAGGGAAAGGCACCCTTGATTTACACAGAGGCCCACCTGAATATCGAAAGAGACCTAATTTTCCGCCTGACCCTTCATCTAGATAAGATGTATGGGTCAGAATGACCTGGATTTCATACGTACAGCAGTAGCCAATGCTTGAGCTTGCCAAACCTTTTCTGTTTTATTGATGTAGAATCATGGAAGTGTGCTTCTGAGTATGATTTACCTGCCTGGACCACCTGTGAAGCCTTTCGACCAGAAAATGCTAATCAGCGCATGGGCGTGCAAGAAAATGATCCCAATATGCACCATAGTTTAAAAAGGCAAAAACTCAAATCGATATCCAGCCGGGTCAGGTTGACTCGATGATGTGACTCGACTCAGAGTTGATATTTAAAATATTAAATTAGGATTGGTATTTTGGCCCTGCTTGGTAGATGCCTAAAAATGAATTGATCACATTTAGGGGGCGTTTGGATTGTTACTTTAGATAATTGATCCGTGGATAAGTATGTTTGGTAAACAACATACTTATTATCCAAAAAGTATAAAAGCATAATTGGTTTTCAACATCAAAAGTTTGTTCGGTCCCACTCACATCCACCATCCATCACGTGGGGCTAACCTTTGACGTGGATCGTTCATTGTGTGGGCCTCACCTTTGATGTGGGCTGCCCATCATGCAGGGTCCACCTTGGTTGTGAGCCACTCATCATTAGGGGCTAACTTTTAATGTGCATAGTTCATTAGGTAGGGCCCACCTTTGATGTTAGACATCCATCATGTGGGACCCACCTTGGATATGGGTCACTCATCATTAGGCCGGCATTTGATGTGGACTGTCCATCATGTAGGGCCCACCTTTATTAATTGCCCATCATGTGGAGCCCACCTTTGATGTGGGTTGCTCATTGTGCGGGGCTCGCCTTGGATGTGGATTATCCATAATGTAAGGCCACCTTGATATGGGCCATCATCATGTAGGGCCACTAGATCATCTACCCATTCATTGGATGATTTTCCAATCTCATGGGTTTGTGGCCATATAGAGCATATTTCCTTAAATAATTTTCTAAGTCGTTATGTCACAAATGAAAATGAAGGAAATGAATTGCTTTGGAAGTTAAAAAGCAATAAAAAATAACTGATAAAAATAAGCTACTTTTTTCTAGAAAGCTACTTAGTTAAGTTTAATAACCAAACTAACTTATTTAAGAAAAGTAACTTATTAAGTTTCAAAAGCTACTTATTCAGTAGTATCCAAATGGGCCCTTGGTAAATAGAAATTGCATATTACAAATCTTGATCTCTAATGTGATCAAGATCTCAAATACAAAATTACTATTAACTTAAATGAGATAAACTCATTTTTATTTTTACACATCTACCAAACAGAGCAACATAGATACTCAGAACAAGATGGGTACAAAATAGTCAAACAGGAGTTTGAATCCCATAATTAAAAAATAAACTTACTCAGAGAATGACTTGTTTCTAGTCGTTGAGTTGCATAGAGTAAACCTTGTAGGCGAGCCAACTGGACAAGTCGGCCCAAGTCTGAACCAAGTCGAGGTCATCAGCAAGTTTCACGATGACTCAGCTCGATTTCTCATCAAGTCGAATTGACTCAGCTGAGTTTTGAGTCAAGTGACTGAGTTTTAGAACCATGATATGCACTTTGATCGATTCACATAGGTGGTGAGACCCACAGCCAAGTATCAATTGTAACCAATCGATGTGTTTGAGATGGAAAGTTGTAGTTTGATGGCGTCAGAAATTCTATCAAACACAAATACACAACTCCAGTTGCTGGATGACTCTAGTTCATTTAGCATTAATCCAGACGTTCTTATGCTTTTTCTGACTGCTGTGCAGGCCATTGGATTCGATATCTTTCCTTATAGCTTTCATACAACTTCTATCAAATTATCAGTTTTCTGTTCCATTTTTGCCATTAAAGTGGCTTTCTGTTCACTTCTCTCTGTAAGAACCTTCATGCATGCCTGATATGCCTCTAGAGCTTTTGCATACAGCTATAAGAAAATTTCATCACAGACGTCAAGCGAGCGACTTCCTTGCCCACACATTCCAATCCATCACCAGTTTTGAAATCTCAGAATTCCTAAGCAATCTGAATCCAGAAATAACTTTCTGCTTTCGCTGCTCTTGCTTCCTGCTGCTTCCGGTAACTAGGCAACAGAACTGTTGGTATCTTTGTAGAAGAGGAACACACTCCTTATGGAAAGACTGGATTGATAGTGAGACCGAACACCCAAAACTGAGACTGAGAAACTATTCCATCGGCCCCATTTTCTGCGATTTCTTCACTAAAACAAACATTGCTACCCGATGGCTGCAATAATCCGGGTGCCATTGCGCCTGATCAACATGACCAACTACAAACTCCTTCATAGCCTCTTCCAAGAAGCATTCCAGCACAACATCTGCAAAGAGAAATGGGTGTTGAGATCTTTCCTCACACCCAAAAAATTGGAATGAGAAGATTCTTGATGTCAAGCTTTGGTATGATATAATTTACCGTTTCGTAGCTCTCCCACCAGGAAAATAGTTGTGTGGGCCCCAGAAAGTTGCCGTAGAGTAACCAGGAGATCCATGACCGCCCCTTCACTGTAGATTACATCGGACCCCAATACTAAAACACAAAATGTTTGTACATTAATTTACACCTATAAACAAGATCTGCAAAATTCAACCCTAGGCTAACAGAAAAGCAAAGAATTTTGTTGAGTAAAGTCCAGAAGATTGAGATTTTCAATTGAGGATGTCAATAGAATCTTATGATTAGATATTTATTCATTTTACAAAGTCCTACTATTTGAACCAAATAACTTAAGTTGAAAACATAGTTTAAAAACCCAAAAACACTCGACTCGATGTTCATTCAGATCAGGTCAACTCGGAGACTTGACCCAACTCAACTTGATATTTAATAGTTATAAATTATTACATTTATAACTATAAGAGAATATTTAGAATTGTTAAATTCAATATAAGTACTACAAAATAAGAGATACAACAATGAACTAATGTGTAGCCTGGTGGTAGAGTTGTCACTACCTCCCATGGATGTCTTGAGTTTGATTCTTCCTCCTTAACAGTTTTTCCATTTCTATACAAACTGGTTTTGCAAGCCAAATAATTGGTCCAAGTCACTGTGAGTCGTGTTGAGTCGAGCCAGTTTGTGAGTTGATTCGACGAGTTAACAATATGATTTCATGGTTCAGTTTGAATTTGATCTAGCCAAGTTACAATCCACTTCAACTTTGTGAAGGTGGCTAAAATCACATGGATGTACTTCATATTGTTAATTACTTTCTTCTCAGTAATTAATAATGCAATATTCTTGTTTCAAATAAATACCTTTACCAATAATCATTCTCCACACATGGACTGAGACCTAAATGCAATACAGGTATCCCACAAACTCATAGGTAAGAAGAGAGGCTTACCAAAGTCTGGCAAAGGATCAATCAACTTGCAATCTGGCTCATCGCCCCACTCGAGCTCAGTCACCATGGCCGAACCACGTGCATTCCCTTCAATGTTGGTTTCAATGTTCTTCTTTAGGAGCTTCAGCCGATCAGGCAGATCAGTCAGAATAACATTAGCCCCCAGAAGAGCTGCAATACAACTGAAAACATACAGAAGAATAACAAACCTACCAAAGTCTGGCTAAAATAGGCTCATTGACTCATACTTTTGAGAGGAAATCAAAAAGCTCATTTTCCAAGGAAAAGTGTAATCATGACGATCAATTTCTTACAATACAAACAGTGAAAACATCATTCCATGGAAAAATAAAATAAAATCAATTTCCTGAGGAATCCTCATTCCCAAACAGCCCCAAAATGGTGCGAGTTGTAATGGGCCTGTCAAAACATAGATTGCAGAGAACTGAAAAGACCGAAGACACTTTTCCTCCAATTATATGATACCAAAATCATGGGACCCGACCAGTAATTTTGACATTGAGAGCATGAAATGGCGGTATTTTAGGACTTCATTTAGTATTTTTGCTACTAGAACTGCAGTAGCAATTATTCCAAGAGACCAGATACAGTGTGATACAGTAACATTTGGTAAATGGCATTGGTATCAACCCTATGACTCACTAGATTGGGAAATATGTCAATCAACTGAACCAACTGCAAGGCCAGCAGATGCGCCAATGGTTGAAAATTGCAGCAATCTGCATTTTGCCACCATCCAATCTCCAAACTTTTCTCTATACCATTGATTTAAACTTTTCATGGCTGTTTTAAAATGGTCAGTGGATTGGTAAAGTTATGAAATTTCAATCAGTACAATTTCAGGCTACTGGTCATCCAAGAGGTAGTTCACTAATTGAACAGCCCAGATCCAGCGACATAGTGCACCAATCAGCAGCTTGCATCATTGATGCCATTTGCTAATAGGTAGTAGACATGCTAGATCCTAAAACTTAAAATAAATATCAGAATTCATGCAATCTCCCTCATGTATAATAGCAATAGAGTCTAGATCAGGAACTAGATGGAAGATCATTAATATGGGGATGGTTTCTATATAGCTAATTTTGTATTAGGTGCATTTGGTTGCAGCAAATATATTGAGAAAACCTCTATAAAAAAATTAACACTTTCATGATTTTCAGAAGTTGCTCCACATACAGGTTTGGTTTGTAAAAAGTAATTTCATTTTATATTGTAAAAAGCCCCTTTCCATGATATTTATGAGACAGGTTGTGCTTGGATGTTGAATTAAAAATTTTTCTGAAACAAGCTGTTTATATTAAAGCATATAAACATATCTATATTTTGAAATTGTAATTTTCAATTAAAGCATATTTATATTTTGTGCTATTTTTCTAAAAACAAGCTGTTTCATTGTGTTGACAAAATGGCATTTTTTTCTTTTTTATGTACAAAAAATTGTTTGGTTGGATAATAAAGAAAAAGTAGATACTTGAGGGGTTACTAGTTGATGGATAATAGCTTCCCCTTGCCACAATGTCAATTTTCCAAACCATTGATGGATGCAGACCAGCCATTTTTCAAGCCATTGCTAGGATGGTTAGTATCATCTGATCAAAGTAATTTTGAGAGAGTGGGCAATCAAAGGTGGGTTGCACATGTTAGACAATTATTAGACCTTTCTTGGTATAATAAATATGGGTCGTCTATTGCCTTTAAAAAAAAATTAAAAAAATTAAAAAATACAATGGCTAGGATCATCCAATGGAAGCGCGTTTTGCAAGGAATTGGCAACCAAGGGTGGACCGCCAGATCACTGGTCGTACCTTTTCTTCTATAATAATTATGGATCATCCATTTCCTAATCATTGATAGGATCATCAAATGGTTCACCTAACTCACCATGCCATGGATTGAAATATCCGCATTGTATAGACCGATAGGGTGTATCGTATCTATATCAGCTCAATACAATATGCAATATGGGGTCATACAAGCCTTGGATTAAAAATGGGCCGGGCAGCCGATACTGAACATATCGGCACTGACACGGGATTGATACAGATCGATACAAGCGTATAGGCTTAAATTTGAAAAAAAAAAAAAAAAAAAATTAATAAATCCAAATTTTGTTAATTTCTTCCCTTCTTTTTTTTTTTAAAAAAAAATAAATTTAAACAATGGAGGAAGCTTAGAAAGTGCCAACCCCAATTAGTTGGAATAAGGCTTAAATGATGATCATGATGATGATGAGGAAGCTTAGAAAGTGCCAACCCAATTAGTCGGAATAAGGCTTAAATGATGATCATGATGATGATGAGGAAGCTTAGAAAGTCATTTTAGACTATATCTAGGCTGATTTTGGAGATCGTAACAAAAGATTTGAGTGAGATTTGATGAATCGTAGCAGAATGGACCATTATGGGAAAAAAAAAAAGAACGGTAAACCATCTAACGTGTGGGACCCACCTTTGATTAACCACCCCTCTTGAAATTACTTTGATTAGAAGATACTAACTATCCAAGAATGGCTCAGAAAAACAGCCCATGTTGATTACACTACAAAGCTTTATTGATTTTGACCTTACATCTTGTGGGTCTACATTTTGATTGTCCATCCCTCTCAAAGATCAATTTGATAGGATGATTATAGTCATCCTGATCAATGGTTTGAAAATTTCACGTATCGCAAAGAGGGAGCTATCATCCATCAACTAAACCCTTAATTATGATTTATTTATTTACGTCGGAAGAAGTGAAGTCAGCGATGGAAGCCTTGGGAGGAGACAAGGCTCTTGGGCCAGACAGGTTCCCGATCATTTTCTTTCAGACGTTCTAGGAAGTCATTCAGGGTGACGTAATGGATTTCTTTAGTGAATTTCATGATAGAGGGTGTCTTTCAAAAGGTCTTGGGTGTGGCATGCTTTAAAGATTTTAGACCGATAAGCTTAATTGGAGGGTTGTACAAGATTTCGACAAGAGTTATGGCGTCTCGTTTAAAGAAGGTGATAGGAAAGGTAATTTTTGGTAATCAAAGTGCGTTCATTCCAGGTAGACAAATCATTGACAACGCTTTGGTTGCGTATGAATGCCTGGATTCCAGCCATAGATCCAGATCGAAGGGTATTCTATGCAAGCTCGGCCTTGGAAGGCATACGATCATGTGGACTGGGGTTTCCTTCAATATATGTTATCGCGTATGGGTTTTGGTGAGAAATGGAAAGGGTGGATGGGGGAGTGCGTTGGTTCTGCACACTTCTCTATATTACTAAATGGATTCGGGGAGACCCATTTTCTCCTTTCCTCTTCCTCATAGTCAAGGAGGCTTTATTCAGAATGTTGATCAAAGGCCAAGAAGAAGGTATTTTAAACGGTATCCGAGTAAATGGCATGGGCACTCCGATTTCTCATATTCAGTTTGCGGATGATATGTTGCTATTTAATGATGCGAGTCAGGAGAAGGTGAGCAATTTGCGTACTACGATCCGTTGTTTCGAGGCAGTCTCTGGTCTAAGAGTTAATATGTCTAATTCAAAGATGTATTGGGTGAATATGGAGGAAGAAGATATCAGGAAATATGCTGAACTTTTTGACTACTCTATAGGTTGTTTCCCGACCTCCTTTGTTGGTCTCCCGTTGTGCATTGGAAAGCCTCCTAAATCTCTATGGGACAAGGTCATAGACAGGTTCGAGAAGTACCTTACTAGATGGAAATGCAGATATTTATCTCTTGGAGGGCGGCTTTATCAAATCTCCCATTGTACTTCATATCTCTATTTAGGTGCCCGGCTTCAGTTCTGGCTATTCTAGATAAATCTAGATGCAATTTCCTATGGCACGAGAAGGAGGAGAAAAAGAAATTCCACTTAGCAGAAAAGAAGGAGTTGTGCAAGCATATTCAATAAGGAGGTGCTGCAGGGATTAAAGACCTCAAGATAATGAATCGGGCCCTCTTAGGGAAGTGGATCTGGAGACTATGGACCAAAAGTGGGAGTCTTTGGAACAAGTTACTCAAAAGCAAGTATGAAAGTTCTAAGGGAGGTTGGTGGACAAAAGACTCATCATCTTATAGGGCTTCAGCCCTCTGGAGGGATGTGTTATCCATGAAAAAGGAGGTTCTTAAAGGCATCGATTTCGACATTGGAAAGGGAGAAAACATTCAATTTTGAGAAGATATTTGGTTGAGAGAAATAGCTTTGAAAGAAGACTCTCCAAACATATTCCGTTTAGCTCCAAATCAAGCCTCATTAGTAGCTAGTTGCTATACAATACTCGGCAGGAAGTTGGTATGGAATTTGGAATGTAGAAGAAATTTACACGACTGGGAGATTGCAAAGTATGTGGCCCTCCTTGATCGAATTTCCAAAAGCAAGCCAGATCAATACAGTGCAGACAGGCTGGTTTAGAGGATTGATAAATCCAGTACTTTCTCGGTCAAGTCTCTATATAAATTTATGGGCAATAATTCCTCCCCCAAAAAAGAACCCATGACAAATCAGATTTGGAGCTATTCGGCCCCTCCTAAGATTGCTTTTTTTGGATGGCTGGTTGGAAAGAAAAAGGTTCTCATGGTCAACAATTTGAGGAAAAGGGGGATGACACTAGTTAACGTGTGCCTATGCTGCATGGCAGACAAAGAATCCGTCGATCATCTATTTGTCCACTGTTCCTATATGAACCAAATCTGGCCAGAAATCTTAAGTCCATTCAGAATCAAATGGTCTTTCCCTGACTTGACAGGTCGACTTCTTAAGGCTTGGCACGGTGTCAGTCTAGGCAAGCAAAGGACATCGTTACGGAGAATAGCTCTCCTGACCGTTTGGTAGTTTGTATGGGAAGAAAGAAATGGGAGATGCTTTAGGGATGTTTCCAATTCGGTGGAGCTCTTACTGCGTAAGGTTAAATAGATGATGATAGACTGGGCTTCTAATGTAGATAATCTTAAGGGCTGTAATTTTCTTTTTCTTGTAGTTTAGATGGTTCGCTTTCTCAACGGCCCCACTCTTTCCCTAGTTCCTCTTTCCTTTAATATATATACAGTTATCTTTCAAAAAATTAAATTAAATTAAAGTAAATTCATTCAAACAGGTTTTTGTACACACACACCAAAAAAAAAAAAACCCAGAAACATTCTCTCAACACAACCAAACAGCTTGATTTTAGAAAGCTAAAATAACACAAAATATCAATATGCAGCAGTTGAAAATTATAATTTCGAATTTTCACAAATTTCTTTATACAACATCCAAATGAAAACTTAACCATAATAATCAGGATTCAATACTAACGTGCCAAAGGGCTTATTACCCGACTAATCCACAGCCGGAGCCCAATTCAACAACCTTCTTCCCGTGAAGAACAAGCATTCTAGAATCAACAACATGCTCCAAGAACTTCCCCAAAACTACTCCACTATCCCACATCACGGCTCCAGTAACTCCAGGTGTGCTCTGGTAAATGAAAAGACATCAAATGCATTGAAATTTTTCATAGCAACAGAACATTCCAAATCACCACAAAGGTTCGTTGAATTTAATTTACATTTACTAGAGGAGCCCATGTTTGAAAAACCTCACTGATAACTTCGAACCTTAGTTAGAAAAACTCTGTATTTTTTAAAATACTCATATAATTGATCCAGTATTTAAAACTCCCGATTTTCAGAAAATCAGAGAAAGAAAGAAAAAAAACTAATCTTTTGGGCAAAAAACGAATTAAAAATGTTTTTTTAACACGTTTGATTCAAAAGAACTTTTGAGCACAATTTTAAATACAAACATTGGTGGCTGCCATCCATTAGAAGAATTTAGTAGAAGGTGAAAAGTTTTGGTGATTGCCTTCCATTTGTTTTGTATCCCATGGCCAACATTAGGACCAAACCGGCCGGTTTTTGGCCCAAGTATGTGGACAGTGAGGCACTCATCATGAAAGCTCAGATCTGCACAAACGAGTGGGCCTAGTAAAATGCATATATTGTGACCATGAACTTCTATTTTGCTATTTAACTATGGTCAACTAAGCCGATCGTGCTGTGTTTGGATGCACGATTGAATTGAATAGCAAATAATGGGAGGACGCAGATTGCCTGGACAAGTATGTGTTTTATCCAGCGCCGTCCATCCATTCCGCTAGTTCATTTTAGGGCATGAAACCAAAAACGAGGTAGATCCAAAGCTCAAGTGGACCACACCACAGGAAACAATGGTGATAATGACACCCACTGATCCCCACTGTTTCCTGTGGTGAGGTAGACGTGAGCTTTGGATCTGCCTCATTTTTCAGCTCATGCACTAAAATGATCCGGCGAAAAGGATGAACGGCGTGGATATATCACGGTGGGCCCCACAGAGTCGGGTCACCAGGGACCGGGTATCCAGACAATCTGCGTCTATAATTGGCAGACAAGTGACAAGCGGGCCCCACAGTTCAGGTAATCCGGACCATTGATCTGCTGCATCCCACTGCGGATGGACTATGCCTCCAGTATATCCCTGATAGAACATTCTCAACGACTCGGTTCGTGGACTACAGATAGACGGTTAAGAAGAGAAATGCATTCAACAAAGTGAAGAAAAAAGGGTTCCAATAGGAAACTTTTGCTAGTGGTCCATCCATATTTGGGCACAACAGACCAATGGTCTGGATTACCGAAACATGGGCCCCACTCATCAGAACTGAGATATCATTGTCCAACTTAATTCTCCAAACAGATGTCGTCTTCAACTTGAAATGTTAACATATAACCATAAAATTGAAGAGGGGGAAGATGATGATGAAGAAGAGGAGCAGTGGAATTTTACCATGGACGATGGAGACTGGTAGATGGTGAGTCGGCGGCCGCAGGCCTCTATGTCGAGTCGCAGAGACGAGTGACGGACGAACGAGTTCTGTTTAGAAAGCGTGGGCTGTTGAATCGCCCACAGCAGCAGGATCTCTTCGGCCGAGTCATTCACGAATCGAACCGGTGGCAGATACGACCCGAAGGTGAGTCGAACCTCCGCTTCCGACTCTCCTTCTTCGGCCGACGCTGCCATCTCAAAAAGCATCTCCCTTTGGAGGCGTGCCAAGTGCGGTTTTTAGCACTCACCTCTCGCACGTGGGGACTTTCATACGTGTGCAAGATCCGAGCCGCTCGTCAGGTGCTATTTCCTGTTTAGATACGGCCAAAAAGGGCGCGGAATGGGTATTAGCCCCACTAAGGACGGAAACGGATTGGCTACTCCCCCTGGCACCATGATGTATGTGTTTCATCTATTCCGTTCGTATATTTTTGCAGATCATTCTAGGGCTTGATCCCAAAAATGAGACGGATATAAATCTCAGGTGGACCACACCACAGGAAAACAATAGTGATTGGATATCCACCATTAAAATCCTCCAAAGGCCTACTGTACTGTTTATTTGACATCCAATTTGTTGATTAGGTCATACAGACCCAAATATGGGGAAAAACAAAGATTAGCTTGATCTAAAACTTTCATGACTCACAAAAAGATTTTAATGGTTGCCGTTCATTCAACACTTTTTCCTGCACTGTGGTCCACTTGAGATCGGGATATACCTAATTTTTGGTCTCATATCATAAAATGATATAGAAAAATAGATGGACAGCATGGATGAAACACATACATCATGGTGGGGCCCACAGAGTACCGACAACCAGGCTGGTGGCAGGGAGTAGCCAATCCGTCTCCCACTAGGACCTAGCTAGAGACTGACGATCCTGAAAGGGATCCCTGGGGCATAGTGATGTATATTGTTTATCCATGCCGTCCATCCATTTTCACGTATCATTTTAGGGCATGAGCCGAAAGTAAGGCAGATTGAAAGATCAAGTGGACCACACCACTGGAAGCAGTCGGGATTGAATTCACATCTTTCGAAATTTATCTGGGGCACCAAAGTTTTGAATCGAGCTGATATTTACATGGGTTTACGTGGTTAGACGGCAAATAAACATGACGCTGAGCCCAGGAAGCCTTGGAATTTGTCAAGGTAAGAATTCAACCCCCCCGCGATTCTTGTGGCGTGGTTCACTTGAGCCTCCAATCTACCTCTTTCTTGGGCTCATATCCTAAAACGATCTGTAAAAATGGATGGACCACCGCAGGAATTGAGTACCGCTCTACCAGGACATAGCTAGAGACTGACAGTCCTGTTAAAGATTTGTAGGCCGATCGTGATGTATATGTTTTATCCACAAGGTCCATCCATTTTGACAAATCATTTTAAGCCAGATTGGAGGCTCAAGTGCACCATAGCCTGAAAAGCAGCGAAGAAGAGCTGTGGATTTTCACCATGGATGAACAAATCTCGTCCGAGGGACTTGTTTTTTTTTTTTTTTTTTGGTGGAATGCATATAGTTGAGCAGAGGGTTACAATAACAGTCCACTCTTTAACTAAAAAGGGTTACAATGTAGGTGGTTGGGATCTTCCACTCAGATTTTTGGGGCATAATCCACTGGACTGGACTACCAGACCATGGGCCTCACTTGTCAGAATTGAAATCTGGTGCTCTGCAAAGATGCAAACAATGTAACATATAATTCCTCAACTGTCACACACACTTATTTGAGGCTTCTATAACCACACACCAAAGCTCCCGAATGTGAAGAGCCAAGCCCAGTTGTACTTGGCATTTTTAATGTTACATATTGCTGTATTTGTCTTTCTTAACAATCTACTTGTTCACCAGCAATTGAAGGTAAAGAGAATCTTCCATCTGGATGATTTTCCAATGCAGGCACCATCCAAAGCAGCGCAACAATGTCAACGGGTTGGATTTCTGAGCATGGCAACCACCTGTACAAGAGACTGAACTATGCCGCACAAGCTATCAGCCCGAGCATTGTGTAATACCCGTTAGTCTAGTAGTACATAGAAATCCCCATTGTTACACACCTTTTTGATAGCAATGCCCTTAACAGCTACTGAAACCGCAAATTTGGTGAGAGAAAACCAGCAGGGAGAAAACCCAGAAAAACCCCCAACAACCCCATCAGCTATCACGGAAAATCGCCAGCATAACTCAAAAACAACCGGCACCTGGACACAGGAATCTGACCAACAAGTGTCAAGCTAAATAAAAAGGAGATCAATGGAAAGCAACAATAACAACATTTGTAATTTACAGCACACAATGTTTGAAAATCAAGATCAATTGGCCAGAGAAGCTCTGCCGTCACTCCACCTGCTGACAAAAATCAAGATCAATTGCTGCAATCGTCTTATGTTTTCAAGGCCCTCAAAACTACATTTTTCTTTTCTTTCCAAGAATTGGCTAACATTCAAGCATAATTTTACATGTGATGAGGAAATGCGTGCACCCCAGAAGAGAAGCAGATCTTCTTCATAGGAAGTAGGGCACTCCTGACCGGGGCCCCCTCATCTGATTGTTCTCCTCCGTTTCTGTGAAAAACTTCACTTCTCTCTCCTGCAGGGTCAAGAAAGAAAATGGGCACCCTTTTAGCGAAGATTGGGGAAAGCAATCATCTATCATCTTAACAAGACATGTTGGCATAGTCAAAACTCAACTTGGACTCGATGGGGTACAATCCTGAGTCAACTTGCAAGTCAAACTCAGATGAATCACCCATCATGTTACTTCGAGAATAGAAAGCTTGTCTTGCAGCCCAAATTCCGTTGTTTTTCATCCATTAAATGGTCTGGTTTTTTCCCTAATACATGATTGAGGTTTCTTCTTTTTTATGCAATACATTTTTTTTTCCTTCTTTTGACTTCGAGAAGCCAATTCAGTAGTTTGTGAGAACTATAGTTCTCGCTTTTTAGAGCTCCCTACTGGCTGCTGAAATAGGGGGCCACACAAAACATGGGTGGCCATCACTTCCCCAGTGGGAGCCCATGCCTTCCACCATGGTCGCCCAGGGACTATAGTTCTTCTGGGTTGCCAATGTTTATCAGTTATTTCCATCGTTTGGGTACTTGATTGAGGGCATGTTTGGATTAGGTGAAAACCTTGGACAGCTAATGAAAGCAAAATGAATTCCTTTGATGTGACATTCCTCTATTTGAGAAACATGAAAAGAGTAGGAAACTGATTTACTTTCCTCCAAAAGTGAATAAAACCTTTTCTTCAGAAAGTCAATTGGTGGGAAAATAGGTTTTCCTTTGATGTGATGTTTTAAATGGTAAAATTAGTGGGAAGAGAAGTTTTCCTTTCAAAATTGCAACTCAAACACTTGAAAATGAAAAGGAAAGGCATTTTCAGGGACAGTTTTTGTATCAAAACAAGTGTAAAGAGCTCCCTTTCCCTAGCAGTGATGTCACCTTTACTTCTGTTCATTTCACCGTCTTAGTGTTCCTTTCACTTCTTTTGTTTTCCCCCAACCCAAACATGCCCTGAGATTTGGAGATTAAAAACTTCTAACAGTATTCAATTGAGTACTTTCAGGACTTTGCAGTCCAACTACCCAACCGCAATCTTGGAGAACAACAAGTTTTTCTGTGATTCAATTTACCAATACTCAAACAAGTCATAGACTTGGTGAATAATGCATTGGATGTGTGGAAATACCCTGAACCACAGAAACAAGACATTTGGATGTGTGGAAATACCCTGAATTTCTCCAGTTCTATTTACAGCAGAAGCTTTGTGAGGACGTTTGCCAATTATGAAGGCAGAGGAAAATTGTTTAACAAGGTTGTATCAACATACCATGTTCTCGTTAAAGCTCAATATAGAAGCTACATTCCCACACCGATAACAGTAATTTGGTGCAGACCAAACCTGCAGACACCAAGGATCTAGCCATCAATTCAGCGGAGGTAGAAAGCATACTCAGCCAATAAAGAAAAAGTGCAGGACTCACAGTTACAAGCCCTTTATCTTGAAACATGTACTTGAGACCTTCTTGGACAAGCTGGTGCGCCCGACAAACCAGCTGTAGATTGTTTATATGATTGAACTGTAGAAAGAGAAATGCGTGTTGGTTTCTTTTTATTAGTAACAGTTCATTGATGAGGATGGCCCTAGATGCTGAGAATGTCTATTTACCTCTGACGTAACCCTGGACCCGAAAAGCCAACCTGCACCACGTGGACTGACTGCCCACGTTTCAATCTCTTCCGGATCACTCCACATGAGATCGCAGAAGGGCCCTTCATGGGGGATTTCGCAATTCCGCTCAATGACTCTCGTCTAGCATGAGCATAAGTAGAAATAAGAATGAGATGTAAGAAGCCGATGCATAAGTGTTGTTTTGAGACATGAACAGACTCAAAAAGATGGTTAAGGACATTCACAAAAATCCGACGAGGCCAAATTTTATAAATTTGTGCGTCAGTATTTCAAATTGGCAGAGAAAGAGCATATCATGGAGATGAAATGGTGAAATATCTTCTTCTTTTTTCTTTTGAGATGAAGAAAACGGTGGAAATTATATATTAACTACCCATGCAATTAAAACACCAGTATATCTTTGGAAAAAACCTTCACCCAGGTGAGATGAATTCAAACCTGGTCAATTGTTCGAACATCAGGAGAAAGACCTCCATGGACACAAAGAACCTGCAATTCCAAACAGAAACACATTTGAATAACAAGTACCTCAATAAAATTATAGAAGTAGACGGAAGAAGAAGGTGATAGTTGTGTGCGTATAAGAGAGAGAGAGAGAGAGGGAGGGGTTTACAGTTCCATCAATAATGGCTGAAAGAGTGAGGTAATCAAAAACATCAGTGCAATACCGCCATGCATTAGCATTTCCATACTTCCTCTGGCACTCATCATAAAAACCATATACCTAGCAAAGATGGAAACATTACATTAGCATATATCTGATTGGCAGGTTTACATGCTGAATTCTGCAAGGGTACATTTTGAGAATTTAAGTCATAAAATAGTAGCAGGTCTGGTCTGGATTCTAGCTGTTGGCATTGTAAGAGGCATATAGTGTAATACAAAAAAGTAGATATAATACCAAAACCGAGATTGCCCACCCAGCAATCATTTAAAGGGTCACTTTTGCTGAAACATTTTGGTTTTCTATCCCATCACACATGTAGCTTAAGCTGTCTTCAGTTGCCTGTAACTGGCGCTATTCTCATCCAAATCATAATCAATAACATCACCTGAAAATGCCAAAGGCCGAGGGACCCTTTTGCTAATGCTAGTCAGCAGGATTAATATCTATTGATGTTACGCTTCCATTGCAGCAGAACATAGCAGCATTTCATAGGTCTCCCTCAATCCCGATCCATATAATACTTGAGACAATGACAGCCAAGAAGAGGAAACCATTGGAAGAAAACAAGAGAACCCCAGGATAGAGTAAAAGATAATGGACTGTTTGCAAGGATTCCAATTGCCATTAACACTGAATGGAAATTTTCAATAACCCTCCCTGTGAATGGTTAGATAAGGTCATTCAGTCGCTTGACTTCGGGACTTCTTGCATGTCGATCACCCCTCACAACTGAGACATTCACATGGACAGAGTAGATTTCTATAAGCATAGAAAGTAAATACACACATACACACACACACACCCCAAAAACAACAGAGAGAGAGAGAGAGAGAGAGAGAGAGAGAGACTTGAGCAAGTTTTCTGAAACATTGCAATGGGACTGGCCACATTCTGAGGCCATCCAGATCGTTGATCCCACATTGAAATCTCATGTTTCAAATGTACTACAGGCCACAAAAAAGTTTATTTTGCTACTTTTTGCGGCTGGTCCTGCCTCTTCTGACATCTAAGCTTATACCCACATGCAGAAACTCCACGTATAGTTCTTCAATCTAGCACAGACATTTTGTGCCCTGACCATCCCACTGACTCAATTTTGAAGGGATCACCTTGCTTTTAATCAAGAAGATAAAAAGCAGACATTTTCTATCTACTCTGGGAGTCAATCCACATCAGAATTTTTTTGGTTCTTAGATACTACAGGCACAAACCAAAGAGATGCCTCCCGGTCACACAAGTTAGCCAAACAGAGATTAGGCCTATCGAAGGGTCATGATCAAGGATATCGACCATCCAACCATCTAGATTGAAAATTGGAACTACTTTGATAAACCAGATTGATCCTCTGGAAGATCAGCAGTCCTAATGACCAATGAGCACTATGTGCCGCATCAGTAGTCATTTACTTAGTTGAACCGGTATCCCATCGGTATTTTCTTCACATATTTGCTTGCCACTTTTTGCATATCAAACATTGCCAGAATGACACAAAACTGGTCACATTTGAAAGCTTATTGAGTTAGATTTTATATTAGCCAAGGTCATGTGATACTGATAATGCTAGAGTTATGGCAAATTTACATAAAGCCTATATGGTAGTCAGTGTTCCTAATATCGATACTATCAGCCGATATTATCGTTATCGCTGCCTAGCAAGACGAAACCCATCCGATACCCTCAGAAATTTTTTTTAAAAAAATCAAAATTCTTTTCATCGTGCAATATATCATACAATATTGCACGATTTTTTTGTGAAATCACCGATATTAGCGATACTATCGTGTTGTATCCGCAGATTTACCGGAAAATCAGGAAAAAAAAGGGGGGGGGGGGGGGGGGGGGGGGGAATCTTTCTTAAGAGGAGATTTCTGTACCTGTGAAAGAAGATTGAGTGATTGGAACCGTGGGGCCACTCGATAGACAGATCTGCCAAAACTTGCAGGGATTTGGGGAGATTTTTAAAATTTCATGGTTCCGGGATGACCGGAACCCTATCCCTGTTGCTGCGAGAATGGCTTCAGAAGCCTTTTTTGAGGATGCCATCTTCTTCGGAAGGTGGGAATGAGCAGCAGCTTTGAGTGGCAGAAGCGGATTAGCTGGTGTTCCACACACCAGCTATATAGCTGCTATACTAACATTAGCAAGTTCTGTGGGTCCTATTATGAGGTATACGTTGTATCCAAACCGTCCATCTATTTGGCACGCTCGTCGTAAGTCTTGAGCCGAAAAATAAGACAGATCTAAAGAACAAGTGGACCACACTGAAAAATGCAGTGAGAGATTGAACGTCTACCATTGAAAACCTTTTGGGATCACAGAAGTTTTGGATCAATATGATATTTGTTTTCCCTCTTAATCCAGGTCTTTTTGACATTATGAACATATTGGATGGAAAATAAACGTCATGGAGGGGCCTACAAATGTTTTAACTGTGAAAATCATTATCACAGCTGCTATATGTGGTGTGGTCCATTTGAGCTTTGGATATGATTCATTATTTGGCTCATCCTCTAAAATGATCACGCCAAATGGATTAACGGTGTGGATATAATAAATACATCATTGTAGGCCCATGTAATTTTGATCTCCTTTGAACCGGTCGTACAATTCGGAGCTCGAGGAGTGTCAGCGCTTGTCTTCGCACGACACGTACCCACAATAGCTATATAGCTGGTGTGTGGTACACCAACTAATCCACTTCCGTGAATGGCCACGTGATGTTGGGTCTTATCCACACCGTCCATCCATTTTTTCATATCATTATAGGGTATAAACCCAAAAACAGGCAGATCCAAGGCTCAAGTGGACTACACAATGGGGATTAAACTCTTACCGTTGAAAACTTTTTGGGGGCTACAGAAGTTTTGCATGGAGCTGATATTTGTGTTTTCTCTTCATCCAGGTCTACGTAACTTTATGAATAGGTTGGTTGGAAAATAAACATCACGATGGGCCCTAGAAAAGTTTCAACGATGAGAGTCATTATTACCGCTGCTTCCTATGGTGTGGTCCACTTGAGCCTTGGATCTTCCTGATTTTTGGGCTTATACCGTAAACTAATACGAAAAAACGGATGGACGGTGTGGATAAGACCCATACATCACGGTGGCCAATCAAAGGTGTTGCCTGTTCTCAGCTGGAGACAGGCTGTGGTAGGATGCAGTCTGGTACTTTTTTAATTGATGTGCAGATACAGACAGACGGTCTGTAATGGGCTTTGTGGCGTCCAGTATATTTTTTATCCAAGCCATCTGTCTTTCTTTTCATATAATTTAACGACATTATACAAAAAATTAAGTAGATCGAGATCTCAGGTGGACCACACTAGAAAAACTGGTGAATGACTATTAAAAGTATTTCATAGGCCACAAAAGTTTTGGTTTACACTAATCTTTGTATATTTCCTTCATTCGGTTTTGATTGATTATCAACGATTTGAATGACAAATAAACATTAAGGATTTACTTAAAGTAGGCCTTGATATATTTTTAATGATGAACGTTCAATAATCATTGTTTCATGTGGTGTGGTCCACCTGAGATTTGGATGTACTTAATGTTTGGAAAAACGTTCCAGAAGGATCTGCAAAAATGAATGAACATAGTGGATATATAACATATCATCAAAGGTGGGCCCACATAAATGTATGTATCGAATATCCATTCTGTACATCCATTTGGAGAGATTAGTTTAGGTCATGAGACAAATAATGGGTCAAATCCAAAGCTCAAGTGGACCCCACCACACAAAACAATGGGGATTGAAATCCTAGCATTAAAAACTTTGTGAGGGCCATAAAAGTTTTCGATCAAGCTGATATTTGTGTATTATGCAAATATTTGTATGAACTTGTGAACAGATTGGATCTAAAATAAACATTATGGTGGACCCCATAAAAGTGGTTTCAAGTTTCAACGGTGGGTGTCATTGCCCCCATTGTCATCTATGATAGGGTGCACTTGAGCTTTGGATCGGCCTAATTCTTTGGCTCAGGACCTAAAATGATCTCTCCAAATGGATGGATGGTGTGGATACAACACATATACAATGGCAAGGGCCACACTATGGGTCCCACGGCACGTACATGTTGGTTTCGAAGAAGGAAGGTTTCAACAGCAGGTGGCACTGTCCCCACTCTTTTTTTCTTTTTTTTTTTGTGGTGGGGTCCACTTAGTTGTGTTTTCATACATGTTTTGATACGGTTATAAATGTTATACATTATATTTGAATATAGTTGACTTAGTTCAATCAGATAGCGTATGGCTTATGACCCTATACAAAGGAAACTTATTCTCTGTACTTTTTTTTTAAGATGTTATGATTTAAAAGTGTGTATTAAAGTCTTTTATAACCATCCCTGAAGTTTCATTGAAAAATTCAGCCATTTTCCCAATGTTTCCCAAAAAATGCGATAAATTATGCGATACAAACGATATAACCCGTGCGATAACGGATATGTATCTGTATCCCAAGGGTGCAATACATTTAGC